>VWZX01001051.1:192796-792796 GCA_013399015.1 Galbula dea | reverse complement strand
TCCTAAGATTGCTCATATTTCTACTGTTTCTCTAGGAAAACAGAGTTCTTCAGTAAGTTCTTCAGAAGAAGATGGAACAGTATCAGCCATAACAGCTGGAATCATCACTCAGTCCACTACACCAGTGGTCACAAAGATGGCAGTGAACACTACATCCTTAAAAGCACCTTATATTTTTGCAAAAATACCTCCTAGCTCTTCAGCCAATTTATTAGCTGCTTTTGGCACTACTACAAAAAGCACTGATTCTTTTGTTGCTGATTTGGGGTTTTATATTGCTTCAGCATCAGTTCCTACCACCATAGAAGCACCCATGCATGTGTCACACAAATCTTCATTTACATCTGCAGTGACTCAGGCTTCACAGACCACTAAAGAAACTACAAGTCCATTATCACAGACAAAGAGTACCTCATTTACAGCTTCAGAAGTTAAATATGCAACTTCTTTTGAAAAAACTGTGGATATTTTAGAAAGTGGTCAGACTTCATATGAGCAAAGAAACATTACCAAGATAAAGTCAACTACAACTGAGAAATCTTCCCTGCCTTATTTGACAGTAACCTCAGTAAAAACTCTCTCTCTTTCTGGAGTCCAAGATGCATCAACATCAGATTGGTCCAAAATTCCAACACAGAAAACTATTAAACCTCATTTCAGTTTAACAGAGCCCACAGAACTGCAGACCAGAACTAGAATAGATTTGTCTCATTCTAGTGGTGGAATGGCTCTGCCTTCCTCTTCAAAGCCTGTGGAAACAGAAAGTTCTCTGGAAAGCACAGAAACAATGACCGCTGTAGCTGACAAGGCTTCCTTTGGTACAATGATGCATACACTGATGTCTACATCTTCTGAATGTGTGGTATGATCAGTTTTGTGTGCCCCTATGACCTAAAATACATATTGCTTTTCAGTCTATTCTGTTATGCTATGTATATAATACCAGATATTTTAAATATCTCCTATTTTTGTTTTTATTTGTATATTTAAACATACTCAATTATTCTTAGAGAATTGTTTTGTCGCTGCTTTTGTACTGAGACTTGGATGTAGTGCTCTGGAAAAAAAATACTTTTAAAGTCATCTATCTGCTGGTTCTAGATAGTGTAATATGTTTCTGAGGTGCAGAAAAAGCCATAATCCATTATGCATTTCTGCATAATTTCACCCTGACGTTTTTTTTTCCCATTTGTTTGTTTGTCATAGGACTTAAAATTATGGGAATGTATGATTCTGTATTTCTTAAAATGCTTCAGATTATTACTGAATACAACATGTAGCCTCAGTTCATAATGCTTTACATAGAGTATCCCACCAAAGCAAGGTAGAACAGGAAGGATATGAGTGAATGAACCTGTATCATTGTCACCTGTTACAACCACACAAAAGCAATTCATTCCAAAATGAGGGGTCATGTAGCTACACTGGTTCTGTCTCAGAGCAGGGTAATGAACAAGTTGTCACTTGGACTTCGTAAGGGTATTGAATGTAAAGTTGATTCTGGTTGTTTTTTCCTTATATGGCAGCCAAGATACCTTGAACCTCTTGACAAATGTAGCCAGTATGTATGTGTTAATACGGGTTGGATGTTATACAACCTTTCGAGAAACTGCCCTAAGGATGTGCAGAAGCCAGACTGTGGTTTTCGAGGAATGCCAGTTCAAGTTAATACTGATAGTTGTTGCCCAGAATGGGAATGTCCCTGTAAGTCACTGCTTTATTTTTAATTACAATAAAAAGCCTTGGTCTGTAAATGTCAAGTAATAAATGAAGGGTTTATTACAGAGGGAATATAAGGTTGAGTACTGATATGAATTGAAAAGAGCTGTTCATCTGCAAAGCAGAATGAAATATACTGAATGTTTTGTTATCTTTGAAATAACATTCAAGAGAGTAAAAATACTGTGTTTGAACGAAAACATTGAAATGAAATCTGCAACATGAGCATCAACATTTTGCAGCTGAGACTTTTCAGAATTTCTATCAGTAGAAATGTTGAGACTTCAACATTTTGTGAAGAAAAGAAACTAAATACTGGCATTTTCTAAAAGACAGAATCCCCAGATTTCAATCAGTTCTAACTGCAGTTTATACTCATACTTAGAAACTACAGAAACTGACAGATGGCTGTCTGCCAAGGGGATGAGAAGACAAAAGAGAAGTCCTATTAAAACCCTTACAGCATTACTGAAATTAATATTACAATTTTAAATATTAATTTCAAGATAGATCAGATCAGTCTCTTGTTATCGATATCTCTAAAAGATGTCTATTTTAATGCATACATTTTATCTCACAATGTACAGATTCATTGGTCTTTCTTGTAAAACATTGACTCAAGTGAATATTTTCATCATTTTAAATTTTCTTCTGTACCCTGGGCTCATAGCAGTAGTTCAAGGTATTGCACTGAGTAATGTTAAGACGTGTTTCTGCTCATGGCTCAGTATACTATCTGCAGAACAAGATAATCTCTCTCTATATGAACATATATTTGAAAGCAAATATTGCTAAAACTGAAGGTTTTAGAAATGCCCTGTATTTAGCTTTGTGATAACTTCATTAAATGAAGGTTGTTTTTTAGGTCAATGTTCTGTGCTGTCTGAACTAAGTGTTATTACATTTGATGGAAACAACATAGCCCTCTGTAATATGGCTTCCTACATTTTAGTCAAGCTACCAGGAGAAATTATCGTTGCTCATATTGAAAAATGTCCTGCTAATCGGGTAAGATTCTTATATTCCCTCAGTAATTGTAATAATTTCTTAAATTTATGTATTACAGGTATGAAACACTGCAAAAATGTATCACTTAAAGCTTTCAGATAAAAGCCATGCCCATATTAAAATAGCAAGCTATTTAAATTTTAAGGAGCATGCTTAATCATGCTGTCTAGATAAAAGAATTTTATCTCAGATTAAATAGTCATTGTTGCATTATTAAGGAAACTCAAATATAAATTCGGGGTGATATAACATCTGAATCTCCATGTCTCCTTTCAGGTTTTTCACCCACAAATCTTCTTGAGGCCTTGAATTAATACTTAAAAATATGGTCAGAATACTAAAATAGATTGAATAGTCACAAACATCTTTTGCACTTATTTGAGGAAGATATTAATAAGCTTGAGATTAATGTGATGAGTTGTTCTTTGTAGTTTAACTCTCTGCGCTGCCTACAGAGGGGATCCAACCATTTGATTTTTAAACTGCCAGTTTAGGTCAGGTCAGTCTCATGCTTAGAGTCTGTACATATGTTTCCTTTGCATTGTCCTGTGTAGCCTTTGAACAGCTGGCTTATGTTTCCATCTTTGGTTTGTGGATAAACAAGTTCCTGATGAGGAACTCCATCAGCCTTCTTTCCTTCTCATCCCTATTTGATCTCTTACTTAGTCTCACTGGGCAGCTGTGCACTTGATTTTTAAGTACCGAGTCTTACCTTGGTTTAGAGATTTTCTTTTAATTTGCTCTTTTCACTGCTTTTTGTTGTAGTCTAAAGATGTGAATGCATCTTATATAAGTAGATGAGCTTTAGAAGCCTGGAGCTGTAGTTCTTTTAGAAATATTTTTTGAAAGGGCTTTGCAACGTATGCTGAATCTCATGATACTGGTAATATGTTGCTCTCAGTGTTTAGTAAAAAGCCAGCTGAAGTATGGTATATATGAGCAGCAAGATCCCTTGGTAAAATAGCAGTTTTACCAAAGTTTATGGCAGAGGATTTTATTGGCATGACCATTGTATTTCTGTATATTTTTCATTCAACTTCTTCAGGTCATTGTGCTATATTCTCTGTATCATTTTCCACGTAAACCCCTTTGATTTCAATCTTTAACAAGTAAATCAATTTTCAGAAAATAGTTCATAGAAAAATGCATTTCATTGGAAATGGAGATTTTTAAATGATTTAGAAAGAAAATGTTAAATTATTTTAATTATGAAGCTGATTGCAGAATACCTTCAAACACAAAGAAAACAGTTTATTTTTGCCAAATATGAATGCTGCTGATTATTATTGCACATCTAATTTATTTTTAATGTTTTCCAGAGTGCAAATTCAATAAGAAAACTAGTGAGTACGCTTTTCTTTCATTAATTATAAAATGCAGTAATATTACACATATTAAAAAAAATCCCTATAGCAATGAAATAGAATTAGGAAAAGTAAACCTGTTTCTCTCTTTTCTTTCAAGGTTCCCCCTGCAAGCACTTCAGGGCTCTGTTTTAAGAAGTTAAATGTAACAACACGCACATATAAACTACTTATCAATCGCTTAGCAAGAAAAGTAAGTATATATCACCAGTACGTAGCATGTGTACACTTACATGATATCTGGAGAGCTATTCTGCTGTAGAATGCAATAGATCAAACTTATAATGAATGTGCTACAGGGTTAAGATTACTTTTACATTTCAGATTCCCTGTAATCCATGGTGTACTGGAAGCACAAATTACATATTTTTGATACCGTGCTTCATTTAAATGTCATTTATCCAGAATGGCACCTCAAAGTTCTTCTGAGATTTTAAAGAAAGTGCAAAAGCATTTGTACTTGAGACTGTATTTCCAGAAAACCTAGAACTGAACAGAAATATTCCAAGACATGATAAATACTTAAACTGCCTTTCTTGCTAGTCAATAATAGGTCAGAAGAGATAACTTTGAATAACTGAGATGAGGACATTTTTGTTGTAGTTTTGTTTCATCATATGATATATGATAAATAAGATTTATTGCTTCCTTAATTAGAAAACATTTCTGTGTCATTTCTTCTCATTCCAACTTCATTTGTAGTAATCAGATATGGTGCTGATGAGAAGTTCTGTGATTTAAGCACTGTCACTGTTATTTTATGTGGCAGAGGCTCTAAAAATATCTTTGCTATAAAATGTAAAGACATACAAAATACATCTTCGAAATTTGTTTTTCTACCTCAAATGTATTTGGTTTATTTTAGGTAGTAGTGGATTCTGTCATTCAGTCATTGCCATTTTCAAAACAAGGACTCAGTATTCAGGATACTGGCGCAATGTATGTGGTTAACACCCCAGCTGGTATTAGCATCAAGTGGGCTCACATTACAGGCATCATAGATATACAGTATGGATTACACTCTAACACATCAATGAAGACAGAAGGACTTTGTGGTGAGGTTATCGTGGCGGTATTTTTCTTATTTAATAATTTCCCATTTAAAATTTACACCTCCCTTTTGTCTCTGTGGCTTGCTGGTCCCATAGCTCTCCTTGTGACCCCCATCAACTGACAATCCTGTTTGAGGTGGGCATGTGAAATTCTATTCATTAATAATAATAAATCAGTAATTCTGTTTCAAAGCACTGCTTGCTAATAAAGTAGTTTGCAGATCGAGTGCTGATCAGTACATTTTATCTAATTAACTTCTGTAAACTACACTCACCTCTGTGTTTAAGAATATTGTTAAAGTCAAGTAAAGAAAAGAGGAAAACTTTCAGTGGAGAAATGGCTGCTGAAGAAATTCAGGTAGTGAAATTATATTTCATTGACTATTTTGGGGAAAAGAATAACTGACATGTTAGCTGTGGCAGCTTATCACTGTGCAATTACTGATAAAAGATCTATCTTTGGAAGAGTTCAAATCCCATGAAGATAGTGAATCCAAATTCAGAGCTCTTAAGGTTGAATCTAGGGTCCAAAACTGTTCAGAGGTGTCAGATGACTGAGTCTCACAGGTGAGCCTGATGCAGTGTTAATCCTACCTTATCAAGTGCACTTTTCTTTCCCAAAGGAAGTAATGTTTGTACTTTGAATGTGATGCTCTGTCTCCAGGAGTGTGTAATGGAGACCCTACTGATGACCTGAAAATGCAAAACAGGACAATAATTACAAATATGGAGGAAATTGAAATGTTCATTAAGAGCTGGGAAATTGAGAAATCTCTTGATGTAACAACCAGGAGGCCATTAAGAAACTGTACTGAAGATAACTGCACATACTGTATGGAACTGTTAAACAGAAGCATTTTCATCCCTTGTCACAAGAAAGTGAGTATGATGATCAGGGAAATCCCAGGTGCAAATTAAGTAGAAGATGTATAGTTAAGAAATATGCACATTTTTAAAGTTTTGCTTGTTTTTATGTGTTGAGAACTGGATGGGTGGCCTTGATACTTCTGTCACGTTGATTTTAATACTTCTGTCATGTTGTCCATTTTAAACACACATCTGTATGGATCCCTGTGCTATTAGCTGTTTCTTGAATTATTTAGTAGGCAAAGCATAACAGAGACATGAGATCATCATCTCAACATGCATTCTGAAACTGATTTTTAATAAATGCTTGACATGAGTCACTGCAATGGAAGGCCACAGGCTTCTGTTGTGCACAGCAACAACTCATGCAGTCTGAGACTGATTGGATTAAAGAAATTTCCAATTACACAAGTTTTGTCATAAACACTATTTTGTTGGCAACTTGGTAGCATTTCATATAGAAATTGTCATACATTTATTTCTGGAGACTACTTTGTAGGGGGATGGAGATGTAGCATGCAGACTACCACTAGAGGTTGATAGTGCAGCACAGCTGCTTCCCAGAAGAGGAAATGAGGAAGATCCGAATCTCTTGAGGACTGATTTACTTTTCCTACTTTATTCAAAATAAAAAGGAGTAATTACTTAGGTGGCCCTATCTCAGAGATAGGTGTGTCCAGATTCCTGACTCACTTCTTGCCATTCTGCCTTCTGCCCTTGGTTTGTGTTATGTTTCTCTTCAGTTCTCATCACAGACAAATGCTATTGAAGGTATTGCAGGCAGCTGAGCCCCTTTCTTCAAACTCCCAAGACCTCTCCTCACTTTCCCCTGGTTGAAAAGAATGGGAGTGAGTTCTCCTGAAAGGAGGAGGTTAGAGACATTATGGTTTTTAATAAATAAATAAAAAAAATTTTAAAGATATTTACTACAGAAACTTAATGGGAGGGAGCAGTGATAAGCAGTTTAGAATCAAGAAGGGAGAGCAGCCCCAGTGAGTAGCAGAATGCTTTTCATAATTGTTTTAAAATATCTAATTGAACAGTAATTAATCTGAGTAGTCAGAATTCCAACTTCATAAACATTTCCAGGAGAACTTCCATAGCCTCAGATACAATGCAATTACAACTTTTTCTAGTTTATATCAAAACCTGACATAGCAGCAAAATTGCTAAGCACTTGGTCCATCCATTATGAAGTTTGTTTTCTTTCATACACATGATGGTGGTAGAGCCAGAGTGAATGGAATTGTATTGTGTGCTTCACAAGGAGGAAGCAACTGGACAAGGATAGGTAACAGAATCATCAGTGGAATGAACTTCATGGCAGAAGTGAGCAACTGCTTAAAGATTCACTGAAACCACAGGGAGAGCTGGGCTGGAGCAAAGTAGTGTACAGGCAAAATGAAACAAAATCTGACTTATTCCATCTTGTTATGAGCTTATGTAAATAAACCCAACAGAAATAAGAGAGGTTGCACCACCTGCACTTAGACCCAGTAACATCAGCTATTGCATCTTAGACATAGAGAAACAAAGCACTTGGTAATAGTTTGTCTGTAGCAGGAACTCATAGAAGATATAGCAACAAGGTTTAGCTGAGGTGGTTGCTTTTTAGCTGACTGTGTTCTGTGCCTACTAATGGACATAAAAAATTCTGGCAGTTTAAGTTTTGCAGAATAAGTGTTCTGAAAAAATGGTATTTCTTACTTTTGACACTGCTTGTGATTTTTGTTTCCTTTGCAGCTCTATTATTTCTCTTAAATAATGATTTATTTTAGTTACAGACAGCTCTTCTGCTTGGTAATTCTCAATTACAATATTTTCCTAGGTGTCACCACACGAATTTTGTGAGAAGATGTGGATCAACAGTACTTATTTTTGGAATTATGAGTGTGATGCACTTTCTGCATATGTGGCTTTATGTAACAAGCACAACATCTGCATTAAGTGGAGGACACCTGATTACTGTTGTAAGCAGATATCCATGTTCTGTACTACAACGTGGCTTTATACTGCTGCAGTGTTTAGTGATGCTCTCTTCAGCTACCTGAAATGAGGTTGTAGAGAGACAAGTGTTGGCCTCTTCTCCATTATGACTAGCAGTAGCACTAGAGGGAAGGGGTTCAAGTTGTGCCAGGGCAGGTTTCCATTAAATATTAGGAAAAATTTCTTCACTGAAGGGGTGGTGCAGTGTTGGAATAGGCTGCCCAGGGAAGTGGTGGAGTCGCAATCCCTGGAGGTTTTCAAAAGATGGGTAGATGTGGCACTTCAGGGGATGGTTTAGAGATAACAGTAGTGTAGGGCTATCAGTTGGACTTGATGATCTTGAAGGTCCTTTGCAACCATGATGATTCTGTGATGTGTTAAATATATAATTCTATTATTATTGTAAATACCACGTCATTCTATTACAGCATTAGTGAATCAGAGTACAGATTCTTATGATGTGTTGTATTAGTTGTATGATGTATTGTATTGTAGTGGGTGGCATCCCTGCCCATGACAGGGTGGTTGGAGCTAGATGGTCTTTAAGATCCTTTCCAACCTAGGCCGTTCTATGAATTTTATGAATTGTGTTACTGTGTAAGCCTGGAGAAGAAGAGGCTCTGGGGAGACATTATTGTAACCTTTCAGTACTTAATAAGGGCCTGTAAGACAGATGGGGACAGTCTCTTTAGCAGGGCCTGTTGCAACAAGAAAAGGCTAATGGTTTTAAATTGAAAGAGGGTTGGATTTAGGCTAGATATAAGGAAGAAAGTTTTTACAGTGAGGGTGGTGAAACACTGGAACAAGTTGCCCAGAGAGGTTGTAGATGCCCCATCCCTGGAAGCATTCAAGGCCAGGTTGGATGGGGCTTTAAGCAAGCTGATCTAGTTAAAGATGTTCATGATCACTGCAGGTAGGTTGGACTAGATGACCTTTAAAGGACCCTTTCAAGTCAAACCATTCTATAATTCTGTGATTGTTTTAGTCAAAGAGTCATGAAACAGTTTTAATTTTGATTGAACAAGTTGCTTATCTGAAATACTGTTAAAAATATAAATGGATGCTTTCTGTGATACACTCATTTGTTCTTACTTTCTGTTTATCCCATGAAATGCTGAAAGAATAACAGCAGCACTCAGTGTCCTATTATTTTGACTTGCAGCACTGAGTTGTCCCGAAGGCAAGGAATATCAGCCTTGTGTACAACCCTGTGAAGCCAAGACTTGCTTGAACAAATGGTTCTATGAAGATTCTCCCTGTTCCTATTTAAGGGAGGACTGTGTGTGTAAAAATGGCACTATTCTGCATAGAACAGACTCCGACCTCTGTATACCAGACGAAAAATGTAGTAAGTGCAGCAGGACAGACTGGTTTTGCAGATATGCTAATATTAACCACAGCTCAATGTAAGCAATGTTTAAGTTCTCTGTTAGTTCTCACTAAGTGTAGATCTGGTACAACTCCCTTCAACAGAGCCTATTTTTACCTCAAGCTACAACAGCTTGTGTTTTCAGTTCACCTGGATTCATACAGGTGCTGAAGTACTTTTGTTGGGGAAAAATTATGGTCATTCTTCTGTAGCTCCCAGGATTTCTTTCCTTGAGTACTCCAGAAGGAATAGCATGGGAAAGTTCTTTGCATTGCACTCAGGATTTATTTTCGCCCAGGGTAAAACGTTTGTTCATGTGGAGTTTTTAGGGTCATTATCTTTTCTTTCATTTCTTGAACATAATGCTCCACAGTGCTCTTATTTTATGCAATAACTTTATGCAATTTGTAGTTGCTTTCAGGAAATCTTCACTCTCTACTTGTTGAAGGGATACAACATTTTTTTCTCTCAGCATGTACAGACAACAGAGGACAACCTCGCTCTGCTGGGGAGATCTGGAATGGGTCCTTGAGAGGCTGTTGCATGTACAGCTGCTTAGAAGATGGAAGTATTGTTGCTGTAGAACCTGAATGCAGTGAGGATCCTCCACCAGTCTGTGAAAGAGAAGGGGAAGTTATTGTCCATGTCGTTGAAGAGAGAGGTTGCTGTCCAAAGAAAGTTTGTGGTATGTAACACAGTTGTTTTCAGTAACAAAAATATAAGGTAAGTGCTTAACATTCACTGGCAGGTGTCAATCTTTAGACAGGGTTTGAGGTAACATTTTTCAGAAGTGATTTTTGGGTACTTGTGGCTGGTTGGGCCAGAAAAGCAGGTTTCATTGTAAGAACTGACTCACTGAAGTATTTTTTTTTTCCTGTTTGGAATTTCAAAAGAAATCGATAAGTACTTGATGGTAGAAATACCTTGGTAAGTTAGGCAGTCATCAGAGCCTGTTCACTTTTCTTACTACTGCTTTGGTGTCAAGAACAGTATCCTTTGACCTACTGCTGTTTCCCAGAAGCAGTATTCTGTCAGCTGATCACTGAATACTAATATTCTGCCTAGCCATGGTTGTTAGAAAAAGGAATAATCTTATTGCTCCTAAGATGTCAAACAAAAGGTACTTACTTCTTCATAAAGTCTTCAAGGAAAATGAGAACAAAAGGTCTGACTGATAAGATGCTTTTGCTCATTATTTAGGTACCTATAACAAACACTATTGTCAGTTTGGTTAGAGAATATTTTCACTGGAACTTTTTAGCTTGCTTTATGTGTAGGACACAGAGCAAGTAAATACCTGCTTACAGTGGCATATAAATCTGCTTGCACAGTGGTAGATGAATGGAATACACTTTAAGCTGACTTGGACTGCTCTTAGTTTGTAGTTTTCTGTACTAGATGGTATAAATACCTTAAGCTATAGGACTTGGACTTGTATATGTTCAAATATGTAAAAATTGATTATTTTTTATCCCACAGAATGTAACATGTCATTGTGTGACACTATTACTCCCACATGCAAACCAAATGAAAAATTAGTGGTAGGCTACAACCCCTTCTCCTGCTGTCCACAGTACCGATGTGGTAAGGGAAATACAAATATTCTGGGTTGTTTTCCATACTTGTATTATGTATTCTAAGAAAATTTGCCTTGTAAGTTGTTAACAGAATGGGACTTTTAAATAGCACCAGCAATTATGTATTTTTTTACACTCTCCAATGTATTTCTGTGTTTATGTTTTGTGTCACATTTGATTTACAGCGAATTTGGGGTACCTTGTTTTGCTAAGTAAATGAAGAATATATTGTCTTTATCTTTCTAGTATTGTTTCTGTGACTTTTTGAAAAATACCATTTATTTCCATTCTGCAGAATGTGATTCTTCAGTTTGTTTCAATGCTTCTCAGCTGGACTGCAGAGAAGATCAATTTATTGTTGAAGCAAAACAGGAAGATCCCTGTTGTTTCTCTTATCTCTGTGGTAAGAAGCCTCTAATATTTTTAGGGCTAACTGAGGAACAGTTAAGTATTTACAAAACCAGGCTATAGTTCTAAACCTAATAACTTAAGCTAGGAATTCTTGGAGAGGTCAGTGGGACTTCACACCTTTTAGGCTGAATGGAGCATGTATTATTCTTGGGTTTTATTTTCAACGTCATTTTGAATATCATACTGGAACTTTGGTATGTTTTTCTATTTGATTGTCAATCCATAATTCCCATCTCTGTTACCCAAGTGACAAATATTACATGACTTGTTATATAGTCTATTAAATAGAATTCACATGCTAACTTTTTAGTATTTAAAACTTTGTAAATGTCTTTTTTTACTTTAAGTTTGTGAATCCTGCATCGAGCCAGTTCCCTTGTGTAATGAAGGGGAAATTCTCACTGTAGACCTCAATACCATACATTACTGTTGTCCTCGTTACTACTGTGGTAAGTGTAACTGTTGTCAGTTCAATCCATTACCAAACTTAGTAAAAATGACAGACAGTGTATGTGGACATTTTTTTCAATCAGCATTTAGGCTAGGCTTCAGATAGAGATTAAGAGATCTAAATAAGGGTGCCTGCATTTGAGGTTCAAAGATCTTGGTATACTCAGTGGTGGTCTAACCAACCTTGTCACTGGGGGCTAGAGAGATCTCCTGGTCTAATTGCAACAGGACACAAGGGAATGGCTACAAGCTGAAGGAGGGGAAATTTAGGCTGGAGATTAGAAGGGGGTTCTTTACCCAAAGGGTGGTGAGGTACTGGAACAGGTTGCCCAGAGAGGTTGTGGAGGCCCCATCCCTGGCAGTGTTTAAGGCTAGGCTGAATGTGGCCCTGGATGACCTGGTCTAGTGCATGTGGCGTCCCTGCCCATGGCAGGGGGGTTGGAGCTAGATGATCTTTCAGGTCCCTTCCAACCTGAGCCATTCTATGATTCTATGATTCACCAGACTATAGCTACTTTCACAGTGATCTAAATACTGATATATTAATGTGGAAATAAAACTCATCCCTGGACTATAAATACACAATTGTTCATATATTAAAACACATGTAATAAAAGAGCTTCCAGGCTGTTGTTCCTCTGTTGTACTATTCATTAGCATTTAGGCAGCTTCTTTGCACTTTTAGCTTTTAGGGGAAGGAGCAGACCAAGGATTTCAAATACTGCTGGGTTGACCACTATTCAGACAACAAGCAGCATGAATTAAAATATTTGCAGTGTACTGCAGTCTACTGCTTAATGTAGATTAACTCTTGTCCTATTGCAGTCATTGGGTAATTTCAGTGAATTAATTTGTCTTCCAGTAAGTGGGAGCTTAGTAATTTTTACTTCAGGTTGTTCCATATTTTTGTCCTTTCTTTTTCCTAGTATTTGCACCCAGGCAAAATTTTCTGCAAATGTGTTCAGCACCATTTTTGCCAAATTCTGGCAGGTAGAAAGTTAGATCTCGGTGTCTGGTCTTCTCTCACAGTTCCAGTGAGCCACCCCTGATAAGACAGGCAGGTATTTTCTTATTAGACTTACCCCAGGAGGGCAGTTGCTCCCTGTTACCTTACAGGAATGTGCTTTATGGCACATTTTTTCTAGCTGAAAGGAAAACCTCCCATGTTTTCCAGAAGCTGTGATTTTAGTTGTCTTTGGTACTGGTTATCAGCTTGAAGGACTCCGAAGTAGGAAGAAAATTACATGATTCCTGAGTTGAGGTTTTCTGAAAGTTGAACCATGTTCTAAGGCAATTAATAGCACTCTTTAGTATCTTTATTTTTCAGTTCCAAATATAATTTAGATGCTTAAGAAACACATACAAAAATATTAAAAATGTCATTATTTTTGAAATAGTTTATCAAGTGAAATATGGGCTGAAAAATTCAAAGCAAACTTGAACAATTTCTCATAAATGTCTTTTCTCTCCATTTAGTTTGTGATGAAAATCTTTGTTCTGAGCCTCCTATGAATTGCACAGATGACATGACACTTGTGAAGGAAAAAATAGCGGGGCAGTGTTGTCCGGAATGGCACTGTGGTAATTACTGCTTTATTGCTTAGTCACTGCTGCTAACAAAAGCTAATATTTAGCTGACTAATACAGGGTTTTTATTCTTTTTTCAGAATGTACTTGTGAAAACACTACTATGTTGACCTGTAAATTGGTAAGCACTGTTCTTCAGATATTTTTATTAACAATGTTCAGCCCTCTTACTCCTCCCTTTCCATTCTTTGTTACAATTAGTTGTAAAGAGTGATGAGGCTGAATGGGGACAGGCTGAGACTGCCTCCCCATTCCCAGCTCAAGCATGTAATTCCATCAGCTATCTGCACAGTGAGTCAGCTATTCCTTTGGGAAATTTTACTTTGTGTGTTTTAAGATGTCAAAAGAAGAAAAGTAACTGTAATATTATTCTGGTCAATCTTGACTTGAAACAATATACTGGGAAAATAACTCCCAGTTGTTTTTGGTAATTGATGAGGAATGAGCTTTATCATCATGTTTATCACGCAGAGAAATGTGTTTTGTTAATCATTTATGCTTTTGATTAAAATGATTTCACATTACTGAATTTAGCTGATAGGAGAAGTCATAAATATTTTGTTTCTCACATGCTTTCTCATAGTAGGGAATGTGATCTGGAAAGTAATTATGAGTGAATATTCAAACTCCCATTATTACCATAGTGACCCCACCAAATGCCTGTAGCTTGTCCTTCTCTTCCCCTTATAAGAAGACTGCATAATGTAAGGTCTAAACAGGAGTTGCACATTTGTTTAGCTGTCACCTCTATTTTAGAAGAAAAATCTCAGAAGGCAGGCTTTTGCTAATACATTTATTATTGAAATAAAATCTTTGTATCTCAGGAAACATTGCTCTTTGACAACCTGATATTCATATGCATTCCTAGAGAAAGTGAAGTGCTTTGCTCCTGTTTAAAGAGATAAATACATTGAATAACTCTGAATGTGCTGTGTGTTTCTTGAGTACCTTGTGATTTCTCTCTTTTATGAAAGCAGGAATGAAAGTGATGGAAGTTATATTGTATATTTTTAGAGAAAAATTGTCTGTTTAGCACTGCTTAATTGTGCATGACTTTGCAAACACTTTTATCTTTTTACACTCAGGGAGAAGTTAAAAAAATAGACAGCAGTGTTTCCAGTGCTTGTGGATGTACTCACTACATTTGTGGTAACTTTTTCATATTTCTGTTTTAGTTTTTAGTAAAAAAGGCATGCAAAGAAAGCAGAAATAGGACCATATTAACCTTCTCAAATGTAAGCACTCTTTCATCTTGATTTTATGGATGTTGACCTGGTTATTCAATTATGCTCTCATTTCTGAGTATGATGCTTTGTCTGCTAACCCATCTGTTTTGTGTCTGTGCTGGTGAGGAGTTCTAGTGGGGTGTAGGAGTGTCATAAAGCTGCCCATGCTTTCAGAGTCAGGTATAGTCTGTCTGGTGAAAAGGAGATAGGAAGCAGGTTGTGAACCCTGGCTAAGTGTGAGTGGTGCAACTGCTCCAAGTCCACTGCGGGGCACAACTGAGACAATTATCTCACACCAGAGCAACAGACCTGTCCAGTCAGGAGGAAGGTATGTACACAGTCTTAAGATCAGATCTCTGCTTCCTTTTCTCACTCAGCTGCCCTGTGTAGACTAGATTTCAGCAGTACTGTGCCTGGGGGTGTTTGAGGTATGCTGCAGTCCTGGCTGCAGCCCGGGCTGAGCTGCCTCCAGGAGCACAGTGCACAATGACAGTATAGCTTGAACATACTACTGTCCTACAGGTAACTGTAGACATACTAGTTTAATTGACAGAAAGACTACATTTTGTGGCATGCAGAATAATTCATACAGTTTACTTAGCCCAATGTTAAATATTAGAACTCTTTAAAAATAAGAATAGATTTTTTTTCCCCACTTCCCTAGTAGGAACACTGTCAATTTCAGGTAGTATTGCATTTTGTAGGGTTTTCCTAAACTGAATTATACTCTCCCTTGTTTGGTGACTGGAATCACAAACCTACCAACTCTAAAAGTTGGAAGTTGGAATACTTTTGCAAATCATAGAACTTTGCCCTATTTTGTCTTGACAGTGATTCTGTTAATTTCCTAGATTTTTTTTTCCTCCCCTCTGGGTAACATTTGTTTCTTCTGGTGTTAGAGAAAGATGATGTGTGCATCTTCCAAGAGGTCACAGTTCTGAACCCTGGACAGTCAGTGATTCAGTACTTGGAAGGAGACCTTTGTTACACTGTGCAGTGTTTACAAGAAAAAGATCAGAACACAGGATTCAATGCCATGCGTTTTACTATGCTGAACTGTTCCCAGCAATGTGAAGCTGTGAGTATTCTTAAATACAAGAAAGAGCACAACTGCACAGTTAGGATAGAAGTCAATGTGAAGACTTTTGCTAGTCCTGTTTGCTTAGCAAGAACCTGAGAACTTGGCAGTGATGATATGTATTTTGTGTCTCCAGGATTATTCTGAGAGGCAATTTCTAGCAGCATACATAAACATATGCATCAATCCATCCAGCCATCCATATGTTGTTTCATGTGGTATTTTTAATTTCAGAAATCAGTGTATTTTCATATACTGTATGTTTAAAAAAATACTGGCTTTGTTTTTTTGTTTCCTTTCTTTTCAGCATCAAATATATATTCCTTCCTCCAGTCACCACACTTGTTGTGGTACTTGCCAAAATGTGTCCTGTGCTTTTCACACTGAGAATGGAACACTGGTTATGTATGAGGTAAGTGCCTCTAGATAGAGATAGAAAACAACTATTAATAATATAATAAATAAACAGGTACCCAATGGTCACTTCCTAATTAATTCACACTGTGGATCTTGCTTCCTACCTCCTTAATGCTGGTTATGCACTTAAGGCCTACTTATGGTGTATGATAGGAAAAAAGTGCCTTTATTTCAAAACCTGCCATTTCACAGTAGGTGAATACCTTATTTAATTGTATTGATTGTAATATTTTATACAAAGATATGCAAATGTCATCATTTACTTAAGGCTGGATATGATCTAGTGTGCAGGGTAGTGTTCAAATTGTACCTCTAAGTCATATACTGTGATTTAGATGCTTTGTGAGCTTCTGAGTCCACATCAAGTCTCCTATGTCCTCCTCCTCTTCCCAGGGCCATTCTTCTCATTCTGGTTTCTACAGAAAGGAAGTATGCAAACTGAAGCACTGGGCTTAGGGATCCTAATGGTGTGTACCAGCATCCACACACAAGGAAATTTAGATGTGACCATGAGTTGGTCCATGCTTCCCATTGCTTTCATAGCAAAAGAAATTATTGGACATTTTTCTAGCACAAGAGCCCTTTCACTCTGTACTAAGACACCCATACTGAGCAGCATGCTGGAGAGTAGAGCTGGGGCTGCCGGGAGTAGTAGTTGATAGTAGTTAGAGAATGGTCTTTCCCTTTGCTGCCCATGAGTGGCCTGCAACAAACTTTCCATCCCAGTAGGTACTACAGCATGGGGACACCACTTTTACAGACTTTTGGGGTTGGAGATAAAGCTGAAATGTTTTGTCTTTCCTGACAATGGTTTCGTTTTATATATTCAGGAAGGAAGCACCTGGAGCTCCAACTGCAGCAACTACGAGTGTGCAAAGACTGCTGCAGGGGCTGTTATACTGGGATCGAGTGTTGTCTGTCCCCCTTTTAATGACACTGAATGTACAAAGGTTTGTACTTTGGGTGAGGTAAGTGACAATAACTAATCTGGAGTTTGGCTTACACTTGGCAACGCACACATACTTCATGCCCTCTCTTTAAATTGAAAAAGTGGTGAGTAAAAACATATAATTGAGCAGTCAGAATACAGTCTTGTATTCTAGGTTCCTGTTTGCTTTTTACTTGACAAAATATCTGTGAAGCGTATGAAGGTTTGGGTCTTAATGATGTCTGCTTTTAACATATTGTGGGATTGGGATCATGCTTGATGTGCCACTATATGAAGCACCAACCACTATGTCTTGTTTAGTTGGGAATAAAACTCTGTCAAGTTGATAGTACACGTACACTAAATAAATTGGCTCAAGCAATTCAGAAGTGCTGCATATAAAAGTGGGATATGTTAAAAATTCCTTAAGTTATGCAAAGATTAGAAAGATGACAGAGTATATATAAACTTTGTTATCTCTTTAATTTTGTATGATGTAACAAAAAATATCTGTCATACATGAGAGGGAATCTACCTATGTAATATATCTAAAAATGTAAATTTGGAATACCTATATAAGTTTGGAGAATGTGAATGCTTCATGTACATTACATATTCCTTTACAATTTAAATTCTAATTTAATACTTTAACTTTGCAATACTCCTTGTAATTCTTGCACTTGCAGTACATCATGTACTTAATATAAGGTATAAATAATGATAAAATAAATATGAAGAGAGGGTAAGTATCATTGTTTCCTTGACTACAGATTATAAACTTAGCACAAGTCCTATTTTTCTGTTGCATTTATTTAATAGAATCCTTCTTTCTTCCAACCCTGAAGAAGGCACTCTATCTGAAATCGTCTAGTGCATGTGGCGTCCCTGCCATGGCAGGGGGGTTGGAACTAGATGATCTTCAAGGTCCCTTCCAACCTCAGCCATTCTATGATTCTATGATTCTATGATTCTATGAAATTAATACCTGTTCTACATTGGCTTTGTGCTCAAGTTTCTTCACTGGAACCCTTTTATTACCACCCATTAGGATCTTTCCTTAGTAATAATGGTTAAGATTTTAAAGAGTGGAGCCCTAAAATTAACTTCCTGAATCACTCCCACCTGTTTTTCAGAGATGCTGAGTGTCATATCCGAGGAGAAAGGTCTTCTGATAGGCAACTCAAGATAATTTAGGAATATAGATTTAAGAATCTAAGTGCTCATTTAAGAAGCTCTTAACTTATTCAGTAATTTTTCTTTAATGAGATAAAAAAAGCATGCTCGCATGAAAAGATGGAAGCTTAAAAATGTCTTTTTGTCTGTTATCATAAGAGAGCTATTTATGTTCAGCTGTCTGCTTGATAGGCAGTTCTGGGCTGGGCCCTAAAATGTGGGCTTATGTTTCTTGCTTGCACCCATTCTGACAGATTCTGACAGCCTCTCTAATGCTCTCTTTTAATTTCAAAAGGACATTTGCTTCACTTTCATACATTGTTACTTTCTAGCTAACAAGCAACTTTAACAGAAATCAATAACAAAGACTATAACTGAGAAAGAGTTGAGCACACCAGTGATTCTGAAATTCTGCAGTTATTGTATACATTACATATATATTTAATGTTGTGAAGAGCTACTTATGAGGTATTAATTCTCTCCTTGGCATATAATCAGTGTAAATCCTTTTACATCATCAGCAAAGTTGCACACATCAATTTCTGAAAGTATCCTCATAAATCTCCATGGAGGGGAGATAGATAGCAATTGATGATATAAAAGGATGGTTAAAAGAAACTTGATCAGATCAGATAAGCAGTGACAAATTCATTTTCAATGTCAAAGGCTGTAAAGAATTTGTCATCCAAACCCTCTGGCAGTACGCATCTGAGTAATTATTTTGATTTCAGTGATATTAGTTTTTATGAGTTGGACATCTTTAAAATGCAGTGTCTTGAGATACAGTTCAGCTTAGCATTGGGCACAGTCTTTTTTGATATCTTCTCCTTTTATTTTCCTAGAATGGAGGAATTGTGCAGACGTATAATGATGGCTGCTGCAAGACCTGTAAGTGATGATGGCTGCAATATGTGCTAGTTTGGCTTTGGTTTTGGAGGGCTTGTTTTTTAACATCAGTTGCTGGGACATAAAGAAAAAAGCATGCAGTTCTCCCACAAATCACATAAAACTGTTATAGTTACCTAACTACTCCTATTAAAAACTCTTGCTTCATTTGGCTGCTGACTTGGTGACTTCTAACATTACTGTTCTGGAGTATAACCAAATCTCTCCAAATATAACCTGTGGAAGATAAAACTTTATCTTGATTAAAATAGGGAAAAAATTCTCTTTATTGGTAAGCTGACTCTAAAATATTGCCTACATGATTTTCACCATAAAAGATAAGGATTTCCCCCCCTAAAATTGATTCCTAATTTAACAACAATTTGAAATACCTCTCTAAAGTTACAATCTCTTCTGTGTCGCTAGTATGTATTTCCTATGGACAAAATACTGGAATAATAATTATTTTTTTAAAATCCAAATGAGGAAAAGTTATACTAAGACTGATGCTGGATTTTTCAATGTCTGGGAATACATTCACATTTTCTGAGTGTGTAACTTTAAAATATGATGAATTGTGATGCAAGCTTATATAAAGGTTTCATAAAGGTTTCATAATTTATGCAATTTTAAAAACAAACTGATTTTTCTCTGCAGTTTTAACTAGGGTGGGTTTATTATCAAGATACATAAATATGTGTGCATAAAAATAAAATACTGTTGTGTAAAACTAATTGCTTAGAGCAAGAACTTGTTGAATATTAGAGAATCCTTCCCCTCTTTTTTGGACTTTTTGGGCTTCAACATTACAGTTAAAATATATAAGCAGATTAGTCTTTGGCATTTTTTTTAGACAAACCTTAATAATACTGACTAGAAACTCACAGACTTGTAAGCATATATTGCACAGTTACTAAATAAAATTAAGGAGTGCATTGTATTGTACATAATTTGAAGAATATCTATCAAAACCAGAACAATATACAAGTTTCCAACTGAAGCAATGCTTTGAAAGTGGACTATAAATATTGTTCTAGTGTATCCAAACCATAGAAAATAATAGCTAATTTAATACAACAAAATACCTTTTGTTTTTAATGAGAAGCAGCATAGAAAAGTAACACACCAGAATTGTGCTAAAGTCTTACTAATCAATATTCTTTCCCTAATCAGATAATCTATGTTGAAAAGTATTTAACTAACCCCTTCCAAATTAAGTTGGCTATATTTAGAAAATTAGTCCAAAGAACTTATGGCTACTGGTTTTCTGTTGATCAGGAAGATTTATAATGTTGGCCATTTCTGTGGTCTCAGGAAAGGCGTTATACTTCAGACATACTTGCTTAGGTGGCTGCTAAAAAACCCCAGATATAATTCATACAATTATATGCTACTTTATTTTTATTTTATTTTGTTTTACTTTTAACTAAAAGCATGTGCCCTGTGGTGAAGCAGTTGAAAAGACTACTTATAAATAGAGCTTGCAACACCTTGGTGTTTTAATGGGAACAAATAACCTTTCTGAAAGAGCTTGATTCAATGCATGCAAAGTGAGTGCATATATTTAATTCTTACCTTGCCATAGAGAAACTCATTGCAAAAGTTTGTTTTTTACAAAGAAGCATCATTCCAGCTTTGTATTAACCAGCAGAGTAATAAAGTTAAGGCCATCTTTAGTGAGACTTGAAGGAGCTGCAGAGTTTCTAAATTTGGAAGACTAACAGGAAAGCTCATCATCTTTTACTAAAAGAGAATTCACAGTTGGCAGTGTAAGAATTAATGAAATGTCATTTATATAAAAATGTTTTTATTTCATGATCAACTTACATTCCTAATGATTCTGCCAGGTTCTGGAATGGGTCTATTACCCTTTGCCATTAGTCCAGTAGTGCCTACTGGTAGTATTAATTGTGAACCAGGTATTATTTTTAATAATGTATTTTCTTTTTTCAGTAATAGTTTATATTAAAACCATAAATATTTAATATATGCGTATAGCTGTCATCACCATTACATGGTATCATGCAGCTAATGGTACTGGACCTGAGAGATGCTGATCCTCTGTTGGCCTCTCAAATCAGTGGTTTTCTAAAGCATGGTTAGGTTTCACTGCTCAGCAACTGTCAGAATTAGGTTCATCCACTCATGGTATATTCTGCTGATGGTTCTTCCTTCTGTTCATTTCTGAAATTGGTCTTAATATATGAACTTACTGTACAGGGTAGTTGTAATAAGAAATGTTATTTAAAAAAATATCGTCATCCTGAATATTGCTAGCCAGAGATTCTAAATCTGATCCCAGGTCCCCAAATTTAATGACTAAACTGTTTTTGCCTTAAAATAGAGCAAGCACATGTTTTACTGTCCAGTCACACCTTTGCAGATATGGAGTTATGCTGTATTTCTTTGTCACACATAACATGTTTTACAAAGTTATGAAAATGTTGGGGGTGGGGGGAAAACATACAATTACAATCACGTGTTAATAAATGCTCTTCACTCCAGAAATTACAGAATGTTACAGACCTGTTGAATTATGATCTTATTTCTTTGCTTTTAAGGATAGGTAAGTCACAGAAACTCCTTACTCAAATAAGGAGTGAGTAAAAAAAGCAAACCTGATACTGAATGCAGGCCTTATTGACAGTTGAAGGTGGGAGAGAGAAAAGTGTAGCAGAGGAGTTTTCATTAGACATCAGTACCTTATACACTGAGATGTCATATATCTCTCTGTATGACACATAGAAGTATAAAGATTGCATTGTCTTACACATGCTGGCAAGTGCGTTGTGATGGAAACATCACAGGACTTCTTTTTATTCAGTGTTGCTGAGGAAGAAAAACCAAGATGTCATAGGCTGACAACTTCTATTGTACAGTGATCTGCTAGTTCAGTGACAGAATCTTGTTTGATCCTGCAATGTGCAGATTAAAACCTAGGTGTACTCTACAGCTAGCTGAATTTTTAAATGCCCACTGGAGCTGTGGTTGCAGAACATCTTTGTTATTCAGCGCTCACAAGCTTCTGAGGAACAGAAAAGTTGTTCTTTTTCTGTACACCCAACCATGAAGGCTCGGGCTGAAGGGGGAGAAACTCTGCTGAATAATGCCTATTATTTTACATGCTAGATGTCCTGAATGGTTGTATAGCAAAACTAAAAGACTATTGTCATGGGCAGTGAAATAGGAGATCTAATTAACTGCTGTTACACAGATAGCAATAAGTCTGATCTGGAGAACAACAGGAAAGATTATATGTTTAATTGTTTCAATATTATATGATGTTTTTTATTTTGTTAAAAGTGGCTTTGCACCATACAGGTTTATTTTTCAAATAAAAGAAAAAACCCTCTTATCATTGTCTCCCAGAATATCCTTAAAACCACAGTGTTTCCCTAATCCTAGATCTATAAGCTGGCTCATGTGGTATGTCATTACAGGCTGCAAAGGTCAGGCTCCTACAGGAGAGAAACATGCCACATGCTTCAGTTCTGGTTGTAAAAATTCCACCATATTTAGCAAATATGTGCATCTCTCTCTTTCAAATCTTCCTTGAAGGACATCTCTCTCAAAAATGTATTGAAACTATATAGTTCTATTTAAATTTTAAACATTCAAAATAGTATCAAGGTTGTAATCACATTCACAGCTTTACCTTCTCAAATGTTAAGTTCTGAAGATTTTCTTAAATGCAGAATCAAAATTTTGTTTACATTCAATATTCCTATTAAAAGATAATTCATTCTAATACTATTCAAAATTACTCAAGATGTCTTTTTTCTAATTGCTTATATTTGTCATGCCATACATTCAACTTTTAATACTTATAAAATCTGTATAGTTTAATTGGCTACTGGATGCCTCATATGTGCTGGCTATAAAATCAGTAATTCCACACAAAAAATATTTAATTATAGAAGTAATAGTTTATGTGTACATTTGTTAAAAGAAAGTATAATTATAAAAATTACTTTAATAATTTCACTTTTTTGGTAGCAGGTACAGTACAAAAAACTGTATTGATTCAGTGTGTATTTTCTGTCTTTTATCAGGTAAAAAGGAAGAAAGGATTTGCCAGAAAATGACAATCAGGACAACCATAAGAAAAAATGACTGTATAAGTCAAAGCCCGGTAAGCATAAAAGACCTGGGTTAGATGCTGGGCCTACAACATACCAAATCAAGTATTAAGAAATGGGTTATAGCTAGCAACAACCAACAAAAAGTGCTGCTGTCTTTTCAAAAGCAGACCTTTGACCTTAGGAATGTTATCCTACTTGTAAATGGAGTAAAATTAGCTGTTCCTATGGCTGAAAGTCTCAGCCCTCCTACCTGGAAAAATATCTGGCTTCAGATGAAAAGTACACAGCATAATTACTTGTAACTAACAAAGGCATTGAACTCTTCACCATGAAATAACATCCCGCTCTAAAAGAGGAGTAGAAATGCTTCCACTTAGCATGTGAGGGAAACACTGCTGCATTCCTCTTTGAAGACCTTTACTCTCTGTGTCTCCTCCTCCACATAGCATGTCTCCATATCGTAAATTCATTATCCCATTTATTTGTGGGTCTGCTTAAGACATCTTATTTCTTGCCTCTGGTGTAGCCCACCAGCAAAACAGAGGACATGTCTGAGCAGCATTATGTGCTTCTCATGTAGTACTTAAAGGAGAAGCAATCAATACACTAACTTGAGACTTCCAAAAGGCCTCTGGTAACATTCTGTTAACTTTTAATAGTTTTGTTTAGCATAATTTAACTTTTCAGCAGTGAACAAGAAAAGAACATAAGTTTAGCTATGCTATTTTGAACTTACTGATTTGTGAACTAGGAATTCAGTTTTGGTATCCACAACACAACATTTATCTCAAGGTTAAGACAGAATACATGTTTAAACAACCAAAAAAAAAGGTTTAACAGCATTACTAGAAATGTGTCTAGACTTAAAATGAATGAATTTTAGAAGATTAAAAAAAAAAGTAAGACCAGAGTCCTCTTCAAATGTAAAATTTGGTTTTAATCACAAATAAGTGTGAAATGTAATATCTTCATAGCAAAGTTTGAGATGTTTAATTTCAGTTCTTATTTTACTCATAGATAAATGTGGCTTCTTGTGATGGAAAATGCCCGTCTGCAACAATTTTCAATGTCAATATTGATAGCCATTTAAGATTCTGTAAATGTTGTCGAGAAAATGGAATACGTAATCTGACCGTGCCACTGCGCTGCTCAGGAAATGGCACTGAAATTACGTACGTCATTCAAGAGCCTATAGACTGCTCATGCCAATGGAACTGAACTTTACTGTGGATACGATTTAATATCAAGAATTAAAATAAGTTTCCTTTCACCAGATTTTGTTTTTTGACCTTGAATGGCTATAGTACTCTGCAGGGAAGAAAAAAGTCTTCAATTATGCTTTGTAATGTAACTTCTAACAAATTTAGTAAGGATGCTGATGTTCATTGCTTTTTAAATTTTCTTTTTAAATATTGGCATGTATAGAAAGAAAAATACAAATCCTTTTGAACAAGGTATAATTTAGCCATCATTTGTTTCTACTCAGTGGCTTTCTGATGAGCTGTTGAAAGCTGATTAATGTCTGTGTTTCTAGTGCATTAAAATTTTGAATTGTGGCTACCTAGCAAAGCTCTGAATTTCTCAGTGGTTCTTTTCCTTAGAAACTTCCAGTTAAGAACCATCACTGGTCTCATGTTTAAATGGGAAAGAAGCATACTAGGGTTTTGAGAATGATTGAATTAATTTATTTTAAAAATAGTGGTTTCAACTGAAACATGTTTTATCTTGCTGAAAAGTCTGTTTTGTCCATTAAGCTGTTGTCAATGACTGGACTCTGCTTACACATAAGTCACTGAGAAACATGACTATGGTCTGTAAGTATCTGTAATAAATCTCCAGCATATAATAGAATCATAATAATTTCTTTAAACCGTAGACATTTATTTAATTTATATATATATAAAATAAATATGAAGCATGACTAGACAAAGGTTGAAGAGTTACAATTTTTGTGCCTGTATTAAAAATATCTAAAAGCTGTTTCTGATATGAAGGACTCTATTTTACTTCCATTTTTCAGTTTTCACAAATACAAATTTGGCTGTGTACTAGCTGTAGAATAAGATTTTTTGTATATATGTATTTATTAACAAAACCCCAGGATGCTACACATTTTAACTATTCATAATTGGCTTCTTCCTTTGTTTTCCAGTTTGAAGATTTGTGTTCAGTATATTTTTAACATGACTGTCAGCTACTAATCCATCTCCTTAAAAAGAGTGACTTGTTTTAAAAATCAAAGAACAATCCATTGTAGTATCAGTAAAATATTTAACCTTTATAAAGCAATAGTGATCAAAATAAAGTGCTGTTTTGAGAAAGCATATGCTTCATTTGCATGTTTTTATTTTTCATATGGCAAATATTTCAAGATGTGTTATATACTAGGGCCAAACCCCAAAATACTCTCTGATATTGTAGTCAGAATTTGTGTACAGAAACTTTTCATGCAGTCCAGAAATGGAAATTAAATCATAGTCATAGCCATAAGGTTTCTGTGCTCATAGAGTAAATTAAGAGGACAACTTTTAAGAGAAAAATACATCCTTAGAGCTGAGTTATTAACATATAGATAGGAATCCTACATTTGTATCAAAAGAGTTCAGCCCCAAACTTCTTAATGAATTTAGCATTTGATAAATTACTTAAGCTCCTATAAGACAGCATTTTTCCACATAATGACCAAACATTTGATGTGTTTGGATTGAACAGCTGTGCTTTTTATAAACAGTGTGCTTTTCTAAGATTTAGAACTCTACTTTTAATTAAAGAGAAATGAATAAACATTATTTTGCAGAATGTTAATAAATCAGTGTTGAAATTAATTTACCTGTGTGGGTAAAATGAAAGATTAATGGCAATGCAAAATCTTTTACAAAATGGGAAATGATAAAAGCATTTATGCTTAAAATTAACTCCATGATAACCCATAATAGGAAAAATGGTATTAAAATGTCTTTTTGCCACTTAACCAATTTAAGTTCAACAGTCAGTAGGAACCGTGTTGGGATCCTCCCCAAAGCTTATAGCAAAATCTTACATCTTCAGTGGAGCTGGATACAGTCTAAGATTACCTTTCATTTTACAATTGAATTTCAAATTGAGGCTGCTTTGGCCTGGTCAGAAAGCAAACATCTGTTCCAACTTGTGAACTATTTTCTGGACAACCATCCCATCCCCATTACCTTCATGAAAGTGACATTGGTATAATGAGGTATGTTTTATATAACGTGAACTAGCCCTTGCAGGCCTTGTAATGGATAGAAGGTTGGAATGAGTCTGCAGTGTGGCAGGGCTGTTCTGCTCCAAATATTTCCTCCATCTGTAACATAAATCCAACTGTATATGCAGTTCATAGTTCTGTCTCAGTTTCTTCACCTGCCTTCAGCTCTGCATTCCTGCCTCAACCCCCGGCCTCAAATTGTGTGTAACCTTGTTTGTGCCTTGTGAGCTGCTTTGGAAAGCTGATGCAACTCAAGCCCAACATAGTGAATACCAAAATTAATTTGTTTGTTACTGACTAAAAGAGCTTTAATACCAACAGAGTTGTCTCCCTTCTACCCCTTCTGAAACTAAGACTCAAATAATTTCTACTCCCTGAAAAGAAAGGCTGGGAGTGCATGCCTCTGAAACTCCCACACTGTCAGTGGAAAATGCGAGGAAACAGGGAGAAGCTGTGTGCATGACCAAGCGTACGCCTTAAGCTGTAGTCCTGCCGTGCCTCATCACTTCCCTCATTCATAGCTGGTTGCACTTGTCCTTCACTCCTACATTTCTGCTGCTCTGCCCTCCTACTTGTGCTTGCAAAAGGAATTCCACCATGTAAAGGCTTACCCATAAAACTTGCAGATTTTTCTTTTAGGGATTAATTTAAATTTCTCTCTATACTTAGAAGCAGATTGTGACTGAATATACTTCCATAAAATAATAAGGCTTTGGCCATATTATTTATAATATTTGACTATTATAATTCCTTTGCCTTATTAGTAGGTCATTTGTTAAGAACAATTCTTGCCCCAATATGCAGTTAGAATTTGAAGCATAGCCTTTTATGTTGAGCTTAAGCCACAGACTGTGTGTTTTGTTAATAAGATCCAAGACCTAGAATCTTGTACAGGTAGCCAATACTCTCATTTTTGGCCACGCAATTCTATATACTAAAAGCTGAAAGTAAGATTTAATACATCTGCATGATTTATTACTTTTCTATATTGCCGGCAGAGGTCTTCCCAAGTACGTTCACCTGTGTATCAGTGAAAAAGCTGTTTGCACTGATGTCTTTGTTACTAGTTTCTTTTGAGAGCAGGATCAGGCCTGAAATATGGTGTTAGAACATAGTTACAAACCACCCTAAAAAGTGAAAGTGTTTACAAGAACAAACTCCAGGGTGACAAATGGTCACTGTGCTTATGCAGTAACAAAATGCTGCTTCAGATGTGGCTCCTTTCCTTTTTCTCTCACGCTCTGACACAAATTCTTTTTTTTTTTCCTTGACCCCTTGCTGATAAACTCTGCTTACAGAGCCTAGATTTAAAAAAAAAATTATTATTTTTATTATGCATTAGTTCCATATATCTTCTTTCCATATCTTTTTCTTCTGTCTCTCCTTTTGCATGATTTAAAGAACAAACTGAATTTCCAAATATAGAGGTTCACCACTGTGTAAAAACTTACTGCCAAATAAATGTGTAGGAACCAATCAGGAATACTTTGGCAGTGGAAGACATTAACTTGAACTTATTTTTTCAAGGTCTGTCCCATCAAATCCTTATCCAGGAAATCCTTGAGGTTATGCTGTTACTGTAATCATGTATGGGTGTACGTCCTATGGAGAAGCTCCACAGGTGTGTGTTCTAGTACAGAGGACAAAAAGTAAATGAGTTGTCACATATAACCATAGCAATACATTAATCATGAAGGGAAAGCATGAAGGCCAGAACATCAGCAGAAAATTTTTATAGTTACAGTGGGATATTGGTATTGTATTCCTAGATTAGTTTGGATTTAACTCTCCCAACAATTCTGGGGAATATATTTTCAAACAACATTCAGGATATGAACATAAAAGATCTTTCAAGGATAGTCTTCAGCAATTAACATCAATGCAAAAGAAAAAAGGCTTTTGAGGAAAGGTTATGGTTGAGACAGTCTGTATATAACATTGTGTACTAAATTTTCTCTAACATTTCTTCAAATGGAATGTGCAAGCTGCCTACAGAACATGGAAACTTGAAAAATTATCCATCCATTATTATTAACAAGTCACCACAGTTTAGAGTGGAGAGACATATCTAGAGCTGAAGAACAATGAACTCCAACAACTGTGAATATAATTGACTAGTTCTTGGCAGCCACTTACTTTCCATTTTAGAACTGTCTTTTTTGCCTATTTTGAAAAATAATTCTATGTATAAACCAATTACGTGGTCATATGCCTATTGAAATCAGAAGTAAAAGATTCTCTAAGATCAGAGATTTGAGAATCTCACTGGAAGGAGATGGTCTGAAAAAAATGTCTTATACAGGTAGTTTCTACTTGTACAAGTAGTTTTTGTATAAAGAATGGGGGAACTTGAAGAGCTGCTTCTGTATTGATGTTGCATCCTGGAGAAAAATAATAGCTAATGATGTTAAAACTTAATCACTAGAAATGCTAAATAAAAGTGGTTATGTTTTGGGGAGTGTTATTTTGATTAAGGTGGAATGTGCCACACACACAATTTAAGGAGATGAAAAAAGAGAGGGCTCTTGCTGTTGCCTTGAATATCACCCCATTAATAAATCCTCCCCTTCTGCTTGGTGTTTGCAAGTCCTCTAGAAAAAAAAAAAATTAAAAAAGAGTATATGTGCTTTTTAAAACAGCTGAATAGGCAGCAGCTTTCTTTTGGCATTGATGGCTAAAGTGGTATTCAGGGGATACAGCCTTGTGCGCTCTGTATGTCTGTGTTTCTCTAAGAGAGACTAACTCAGTGTTTGGAGATCAGAGGGTTCATTGCAGCAACTTGGATTTACTACATCTGTCTTTGAGCCTGGGTAACATAAAAGCTCCAAAATTGTATTTTTTCTAATGAGATTAAGCCTGCCTGGTTTACTAGAAGTTCTAAATAGAGCTCTAATTAAAAATTGTATTCCTTATTTAATGGTTCGAAGTTCAGCTGCACATACAGATGTTAGGAAAAGTAAGGAAAAACCCATTAAAGGGGAGAGACTTTTCAGCTGGTCAGATTGCAATAGGACAAGGACGAATGGATACAAGCTGAAGGAGGGGAAATTTAGACTAGAAATTACAAGGAGGTTCTTTATCCAGAGGGTGGTGAGGCACTGGAACTTGTTGCCCAGAGAGGTTGTGGATGCCAGGTTGGATGTGGCCCTGGGCAATCTGGTCTAGTGTGTGCTGTCCCTGCCCATGGCAGAGGTGTTGGAGCTAGATGATCTTTAAGGTCCCTTCCAGCCTGGGCCATTCTATGATTCGGATGATTCTAAAGAACAAGATACTCATGACAGAAGTGATAACTTACATGATGACAACATATAAGAAAATACACAGTAAATAACAAGTGTTGCTTATTTTTATGGTGCATACATACAGTGGCACTAATTTTTATTTATTCTATAATTACTTTGTCTGGAAGTAATTTGTGAACAATTTTTATCAGCTTATTAAACTGATTTAATTTCACAGAGCACCAAGGAAAACTGATTTTCTATTAAAAAGGTTAATCTGGGGAAGGTTAACTAGTTAACCTTAATTAAAGAGGAATTAATAAACATTATTTTGCAGAATAATATAAAACCAAAATAATATAAAAACATTTTGCAGAATGTTTTCCAGGGCACTGGGAATTATATTAAGGTAAGTTTACCTCTGATTCACTGCTTCAGATCTGGCCAAAGGCAAATGTCACTCAAAGCTTTTGTCTGAGCCAAGTTCTTGTTCAGCAGCCTTTGGGAAATAAATCAGTGGTTCTACCATTACCTATACTTGTCTATTCTTTGTTTATGGGTGCTTTGCATTTGTAACTTTGTGTGAGACCTCTCCACAGAGGCTGGATAAGAAGAATCAGAGATTTTGACCCAAGGAGAAATTCTGTCCCAGGAAGGTAAATGAAGACCTTTACAGTGACTTCAGCAGCAAGACTTCAGTGTTCATTTCTCTTCTAGGGCTAATCATGTTTTACAGTAGGTTATCAGTGAGGAAACTGGTGTCATACTGGGGAGCAAGGTTCTGAGACAAATTTTGTTTCTGAGACTAGCTTTATTCCTAAGTGGTCTGATTTAACTCTCTTATGTAAAATATAGAACTAAAAAATGTCTGTTAAGTCTACGTAGCTAGTTCTGAAATGCCAAAGTGGAAAAAATTTTGTCAAAGCAAGTTAAAGCTAGTACTCCTGGGAGAAAACTTTGTATTTTGCACACGTTAGTTTATAAAGCCCCAAAGACGTAACTATTACATGTAAAATGAGTTAAGGAGCATATGCTCACAGTGAATTTTTAAGATGGATCTATCTTCCATTACAGCTGCAGTTACAAAATAGGAGCTGGCCAGGTGGGTTGCTAAATTACAAGACAAAACATCTCTTCACACAAATAATCTGCTTATTCTTCCCAGACCCCTAACATCCCATTTGCCTTCCAGTGTTCCCTTTTAGCCCGGTAACTGGACGAACAGTTCGACTGTGATTTTCTATATACATATACATCTATCTTAGCATTCCATCAACGTTCAATTCTGACGAAGTCTTTGCCGTGCTGGGCTCGCGTTGGCCCCGACGCGCGCCCTCTTCGAGGACGAAAGGGCGCCAAGCTGCGCTTCCCCTCACGTGCGTCGCCAGAGATGCTGCCTCGGGGCCAGCCTGGCAACCTCTGAGGTGCGGGGCTGCACCTCTAGGAGCCGAAAATAAGCGGGAAGTTCCAAATTTGAACCTCTGCGACGGCTCAGCTAGCTACGACGGAGCCTGAAGACAGCCTGGACGCTGCCGGCTGCTCCTGCTCGCTCTCACCTCAACCCCTCCACGGCCAAGCAACCGATGAAGGGACACGAAAGTCGACAACACCTAGAGGCTGCGGGGTGGGGACTGTGAAAGAGAGGGCGTGGAAAGCGTCCAGGGCTGAGGCCCGCCCAACCGTAGGTCGGTGGCTGCCCCCGATGGGCAAGGCGGGCTCGCCCTCTCCTGCTTGCTCGGCCTTGACGTCCACGGACGAGTTGTGCTGCCTGCGGTCCTTCCGCACAGCCAGGCTGGAGGGAGGCGGCCGTCAGAGTGTGGGGTCACCCCCAGGGTTGAACTATCAGGAGGAGGGGGCGATGGTGGCGGTGGCTCTTCTTTCGGCTGTTAATGCTCAGGTCTTGGTGCTGCTGTGAAGATTTCTCCCAGGAGTTGTGTCCCATAGTTACTAACTAGAAATTTAAGAAGTGCTGTAATAAGGGAGATTGTGTGCAAGTTCGGTAATTCATAGGCTCTGCTGTCACATTGAGAAGTAGGGTTTGTGTTTTATGTAAGGAATTTTAGCCTTGCTTGTGCTGTTTCTGGTGCTATACTGGTGTGTACCTGTATTTGGATGAACAAATTTAACAGAAATTATAATAAATGTACTTTGTTTATTTTTATTCCTCTTGGACACCCAAGCAATGCATATCAGTGGGTCTGCAGGGGTGCTTACTACTCCCACGGGAAAGTGTTCTAAGGCTTAATCTGAACACTGTCAAAGGGATGTCTTGCTAGAAATACCTGCTGTGGGAAACAACCTAGGAGGTTACACAGATTTTGATCCAGTATTCACTAGTAAAACTTTAAAAACCTTGACATTTTTTACACTGAGGGGTTTTAAAATGATGAATGAACAACAGGCACATCTCCAGCTCAGTGAAGGACAGCCCTCTGCTGAGCTTGTTAAACTTCCATAGGAGACCTGGGAAGAGGCAGGATCAGAGCACACAAATCTTAGGTACGCTATTGGTTGCTGCTGTATCTGTGTGAAGTATAAATATGTGTTAATAAGTTTTCCCTTCCTGGGTTTTAGATAATTCTGACACAATTTCAGTTTGAAGCTGCTGTGTTTCAAAGAGAGAGTGGGGCTATAACATTACTTTCTCTATGGATCAAGCAATTCTTCTCCTATTTTTATTAAAATATTTGTTTAAGGTAAGAAAAACGCTTTTCTGAAGGTGGATAGATATCCGAATGTTGAAAATTGTTGGTTTGTAATTTGGACTGCTTTTTGTCATTCTGCACTCACAGGGAGCTCTCAGTTACTGCTGCTGAGCGTTCCCAGTCTTCGAACCTCTTTTGAGATCCTTAATATGCGTTATTGCTTGCTGCTTTTGGTTTAGTGTTGTTCCTCAGAAGAAGTCAGAGATCCCAGTATCTTAAATCCTAAGCTAATTGATATTGCTATGTGAACTGTCACCTTTTGGAGACTGCAGAGATATACATGATGATACTGAAAATTCAAAGTCATTCTGGGACTTGGGTATACTCTGACTATGCATTTAGGAGCTGTACTTCTGCAAGAAGTTTATTACTTTCTGATCTAGGAGTGCCATTTGTGAGTTAGCCCTTTGTGGTTTATTTCACTGTTATTGAAAGAACCACATACATAGGAACCGCATGTGCATTTCTGCTTAACTTTATAGTACACTTTGTAATAGTCCTGTTCATATTTGTTTGGTTTTAGTTTTTGTATGTGTAAGACTTTATTTTACATCTAACTTAAGGTGATTTGCACCAAAAGTGATTTCAAAGCTCTATTAATGACTGGTGCAAATACAGCTCCTTTCAGTAGGAGAAGAAAGCTGTGCATTTGGAGTGCCAGCCTCCTGCTATATTCTTTAAGAATATCCAGGTAGTGACTGGTTGTGCTGGCCAATTTTGAACTTGAGAACAAGTGTTTTTTTGTGGAAGCTCTTAAAGATGGTGGTATGGAGTGAAATAAAAACTTCAGTAAGTTCAGTGTTATATCTCCAACAGTGGCAAAACCCAGATCCTCAGGTAGGACTTTAAATATAGCATAATATGAGAATTCCCTGTACTGTGTTAGTTTCCAGCTATTTACAGCTTAAGGACTTCCTGGGACAGGTGTAGTTGCAGTGCATTTTGTGAGAAGTGCATTTTGTGAGCTTCACTGCAGTTCTCTTCTATGAACTTGTCCACCTTCCTCTGAAGGCCATCAAAACTTTTAGTACTCCTGCTAAGCTTTGCCAGATAAACTACTGTGAAGAACTGCTTCTTTTTGTTTGCTTTGAATCTGGAGCATTCCAGCTACATTCCAGCCTTCACAGTTCTTGTATTTGGAAGAGAAAATGAAAAATCAGTCTCTGCTCACTTCTTCTGGATACTTAAGATTTTATAGACTTCTATTGTATTTCCCCTCAAGTGCCTCTTTTATCAGCCTGAGAAGCCTACTTAAAGTCGTATGTTGAAATGTGGTCGATAGCAGAAGTGTTTGTTGTTTAGGCTTTCTGGCAGATCTATAAATAGCTTGAAGACAGGTTTGAAGCATTGGTCCTTGGGGTTAATTTAGTTTTACTTTTTTTTTTGTTTTTTTTTTAATTGCTGCAGTATTTGGATATGGGTGTAAAAAGTACTGACCTGGGGCTGGCAACAAAAAGAGACGTTCTAAAATCAATCTCATCAGATATATTATCATAAAATTTCTGTGTATACTTGCAAATTTAGCTCTTGTTTATAGGACTGGGGATATGTATTTATGTACAGTAAGAGAGCATAAAATATTGCTATTGGTAGAAATCATTAAAAATAGTTAATTAAATTATTGGCAAATATACATTTTAAAATATTATCTTTTTAAAAAAGTTTTTCCTCCCTTTGGATTGTCTTGACTAGATTATTTTCAGGGAATACAAGCCACTTATACACCCATCAATTAAAAGCCTGCTACTATTCCTGGAAAAGAGTCCCTTAAACTTTCCCATACTTTTTTGTATGCTATCAATATTATTGTCAGATAAGGGGCTTCCAAGAGGTAGTATGTACCCTCTTGTAAAGGGTTTTATGGAAGTTAAAGGCTTTATAAACTTTATACTTTAAAGTATGATTTAAACTCAGCATTAAGATCATGATAGATTTACAGTTATGATAGTTTGTCATTAGTTAAAAGAAGTTACCTTAAACCAAACTAAGTTCCAGAGTATGTTATATTGAAAAGAGATGAATGTTTTTGCTTTTTATGTGTGTTTGTTTGTTGGTTTGGTTTGGTTTTGGTTTTGGATTTTTGTATGTGTATATGGTGGATTGCTTTACAGGACGACACAAAGAATTATAATAATAAGAAGAAACCCAATTTTCGTTTTAGTGCACTAGTTTCCCTATTTGATTTTGTTGGTTGTTTGTTTTTTGTTTAGTTTTTGGTTTTGCTTTGTTTATTTTTTAGTCTTCTTTACATATCAAGTTCATTGCTAAATGATAGATTGCATTTGTTAGCACAATTCATAAAGAAATTAAAACCAGAACTTAAAAGACAGAACTGCATTCTTTTCATAAATGTTATATGAGAGGGATTGGCATCACATGCCCCAGTTTCTTTGAACTTTAGAGGCATGATTCAGGTTTATATCCAGCCAGACAGAAGCAATCCTTAATTTTCTGTTTCCAAATGAAGTTGAAACAGAAGGAACCTGCTTCTCTCCAAAGAGCTAAACTGAAGTCCTTCAAAGGCAGGTACAGTTATTAAAAAAACAAGGTAAAAAATACAGAAGACTTGTATCTAGAATGAGTTGACCTCTCTAAGAAGATGAAACGCTAAATGAGGTTTGTAGTGCCATGTCTGAACTGGATTGGTAAGGAGGTGTTTAATGAATTATTTCTCTACCTCTGTTTCTTACTCTGAAATATTCAGAAGTTGTAAAAGTGATGCCACTGAAGTGTCTACCGTGTAATGTGAGAATAGGACTGAGACTTCGAGCTCCTGGCTGACTGCTAACCATGATTGCAGTATGTACATTGCAAGTAAAATCTTTATCCTTGTTTCTAAAATGATGACAGATCTCTTTTTTCCTGGTAGGGCATCAACTGACATGGTTTGGTGACCTCTGAAGAGAGAAAGAAAAATAGAAACTGTAATAGCAAACTTGTAGATAATTATGAAGCCTCTATGTGTCACACAGTAGGGCTGGTGGTACTGATCTATATAAAAACTGTTGCTAGCTGGCAAGTTCTAGGTAAAAGTAGTTAAAGTTGACAGAATTTAATTACTTAGTTAGAGGTACATTTTCTACATTTTCTACCAAGTTGCATTCATATATATTTCTGTTACAGGGTTCAGAGAGTCTAGACTGTGACCAAGTGAAAAAGCCTACTAGAGCAGTTTTAATGGAGTGGAATGAATTGCCCAAAGGAGAGGATCCAGACTATTATGTTGTAACTTACCAGAGCACAGATGGTTTTGGTCAAAAGGTAAATTTGGTTAATCTAACCGATAAGTAGTTCCATATGTACTTAAGCTGTAGGTAAAAGCATTGTGGGATTCTTGGTTTTTGTGGGTTTAGGTTTGTTTTTTTTTTGTTTTTTTTGTTTTGTTTTTTAAATTCATTAATAAAAGAGAAAAGTAAAATGACAAATAGAGTTTGGAAAAATTATCCTGTAATACATGTCATTTATGTGAACTCTTACAGAGTTGTGTTGAAGCAAGTGGGACTTAAAAGACCCCTGGTTGAATAAGGATAGATAGGCATATGTTCAAAGTTAAGAATATGCAAGTTCTGCTGCTGTTCGAAGGAGGAGTCTGACTTCTTCAGGAGAGCCACAGACACTACTCTCAGATCTCTGGGGGAAGGCACCGTTCTTAATTTTGAGCACAGGATGTTCTGGAAAGAGAACATGGTGATTTGAAAGAGAATGTGGTGATTTTAATATGAAGATGTATGCTAATAGTTTGATTTTTAAAAGATTTTGTATTAAATGTGTTGGGTATTTTGCAGTTTCACTGCAGCCTAAAGTTTGACATGCTGCATACAAGCTACCTTTTGAAAAAGTTCATGTATCATTTATGAATTGTGTTTTTATTACTTTCTCTATACCTGAAAATTGTTTTAACTTGCAGAATATAAGAAATATTTCTAAAGTTGAAAAGAAATCTGTCAGTACTACACTTCTGCTTGAGGAAAGTAAGAAGTATGATATTACTATAGAATCCCTAAAAAGTGGACGAACCTTAGGTGGAAAATCGTTTCAGACACGTAAGTAAAATAGCACAGAAATATTTTGGTATCATTATAGTTAGTCTAATACTGAAGATTAAAGAAGTAGGGGTTGAAAACCTGAGCTTACTCATGTATTTAGGAACTCTGCATCAATGTGTGTTTTCTGCTATGAAGAGTACAAGGAATAATTTTATATAAGTTGTTTGGTTGGTGTAACAGTTCTGCAATATGGGATTGATGTAAAAGTTTGGAAGATTTTTAAATGTAACAGGCTTCACTATACTACAGTAATTCTAGAATCTGAATCAAAACAATATCATTGGGGAAAATATGTAGTAAGTTGAAAATTTTGCAGCAGCCATTGAATCTGCTGAAAGTACATTCAAGAAGCTTCAGGAAATAATTCTTGGCTATGCTACTAATGTGTTACTGCACTTTACATCTATTACTTAACTGATATTAACGAGGTATGTACTTTTCAGTTAAACACTCCTTCAGCTGTGCACTTTTATTTCTGGTTGCTTCACACATAAATTTACATATCATTACAATAAGGAAGAGTGTGGCTTTCTTAATTGCTCAGTAAGACATTTCCAGTTTTGATGCTACCTTTCTTTCTATTCTGTGTGTATCCCTCATCACTTCTTAAAAAAATAATATTGATGCAATAAAACTTTGAGCTAATTATTGCCTTGTGATAAGGACAGTATTTATTTTTTCTTGGTCTATTAGGTGGAATTTCAGAAAATGACATCAAAACATTTGTGACAGCTACTACAGTATCTTTTAATTGGAGTGCAATGACCAAAGAATTTTCAGTTTCAGTTTCACTGAATGATAGTCCTAAGATTATACAAAACCCCCGTGGATTCTTTGTATGGAGTAATTTGACACCTGCCACTTTATATACATTTAAGTTTATATTTGAAAAATTGCATCTGGAATTTATAAATGTGTCTCAATCACTGGATATTCAAGCTGAAACAGGTATATATTAGAGTTTGTTGTAGTCACAATGAATGAAAGGAAGCACTGTATATTTTCTAAAAGAGTTAAGAGTAAAGTATAAAAAGCTAGTGTTCCATTTTACAGGTTTCTGTAGATGTGGATTGTTTCATTTTAGAAAGCTCAAAGAAATTGAATGTTAATGACATAAAAGGTTATTGCTAATTAATATTTCTTAGTATTTTTGGGGGCAAGAATTCAAATTTGTATGTGCACATATTTTAAGCAAACTACATTTTTTACAGTCTAAAATAGAGTCAAGTGAATGTTGAGGTTGTGTTGTCATTTGAGTGTATAGTTTGATTTGCTCAAGAGTTTCAATGACAAGGCAGGGAAAATTCTGAATTTGTTAAGAATTTGGAACACTTTTTGGAACCATGGTAATGGGTTTGTACTGCTGAGCAGCTTACCTAGCTATGCTGTTTTGTTAGAAGTGCTGTGAAGCAGACAGGATTTTGAGGCTGTTAAGGCTTGATTGTGTAACTTCATTCCTTTAAGTGTGCTACTCTGATAATGCAACTTAAAATCTTCAAAATTAACACACAAAAGAAAGGATTGTATAGGCTCAAATTTAAGGGAATAATGACGTTCCTAAAGTCAGAAAGCTATTAAAACAAATTATTTGTTAACTTCAATTTTAAAATTTAAAAAATGAACCGTCAGAAACTAAGTTTAGAGATTGGATTTTTTTCAGGAGTAGGATAAAAATTAATGGATCTCTTTTTCTCTTTGGTGGGTTGTAGTTGATACTCTTGAATTCTGTGGGTCAGTTTTTTTTAAGACAGTAGGGATTTTGAAGAAATATTGTTCATAATTACTGAATTTTGTGGGCTTTGCAGTTGTGAATTTATTAAAATCTATTGTCACAAATCTATTGTCACAAATGTCTATGTAATTATAAAAAAATCTTCAGCAAAGCACTGCTATGAAAGGTATTGGGTATCTTTAAAATCCTGTTCTTGTTCATCTCTAGGCTCCTGTTCCCACGGGTGGGTGGCTTTCCAAAGCAGCTGCTATCGAATGGGTAAGGAGATGAAGCCATGGAAGGTGGCACAACGAGCCTGTGAAACGTCTTCACGAGGGGCGCATCTTCTTGATATAGGGAGTGAAGAAGAACATAGTTTTATTTTGTCTTATCTCCGGACAGTTAGTCAAATAATCATGTTGTGGACGGGTCTGAATGACCTAAAGGTCAGTCTATTTTATCTTCTTTGCTATTACATATATGGAAGCAGGAGAATTTTGATATATAGAGCCCAACTCTTTTGATTAAAAAATACTACACAGTAAATTGGTTATTGTTTGTATAGTTATTAGTAGTTAGAAGAGTTGCCTATTTAGAAGTACTGAAAATATTTAGCAGACCACAGCTGGGAAAAAAAAGACATAGTTTATGAATAACCTGTTCAAATTTTCTTTTTTGTGAGTACTTCTGAGGGATATTGTTTAGCCTGTAGGTGGTGCTGCATTACCAGATTCTAAATCTTATTCTATACATACCTTACTGTGGCTATCAAAGTCTGGGGTCGGCTTTCTCAGTTTTGATGCGGGTCTGAAATGTTGATTGTGGAGCTTAGCAAGGTCTGTCCGGTATGGATCCTGCATAGGCCAGTGGAAGAAGGGATTTGAGCAAGGTATTTCTTGTAAAGTTTCCTGTTTGTTGTATTTGGGATATGAGGCTTTCTCAGTGCCAACTCTCCTGTTGTTAAATGACTCAGTCTGTGTGTTGTGTGATTTGGGAACGGCAACAGAGAAAAAAAAAAGTATTGGGAAAGCTCTCAGAAAGATGGAGACACTCAGCCAGAAATGTGGGATCCAGTCTCCCTGTGATTAGGCTTAGTGGAATCTTCCTTTGTTGTAAGTATAAGAGGTTGGGAGAAAGAATTTTCTGTTTGGAAGATCTACTTTTTTTTTCTTTTTTTAAAATTAATTTTAAAATAAATGCTGTGAAAAACAGTACAAGCAAAGTAAACTCTATTTGTGAGGGCAGGAAGTAACTGGTAAACATGTCATAGACTGAAAAGTTTTTTGCAGACTCTGTTAACTAACTCAGTGGGGCTACACAAACATGCAAACTGAGTAAACACAAACCTGTCTAAGTTTGTGGTTGGAGAAGCACTCTAATCTTTACGGTTAGCAAAGCATCAGTAATATGTGCATTTTACATTTAAGTTTGCTTTATGCATGAAATTTTAGAATTACTCTAATATTTACACCATGGTAATGTTAATCATAAGTAACTTAGTGTTTTAGAAGCAAGGTAAGAAGCTGCCTGAAATAACTGTCCCATGAAAGTGTAATATTATTTCTAATATTATTTCATATTGAAAAGAGTGCTGGAAAGGTGTTTTTTGTTTGTGTGTTTTTAAAGCTTTTTAAACTCTGATTATACAAAGTTAATTGTCAGTTTGGAATTTGGCTGTTAGTCAACTGTTTAATCATTACATGCATTTTTATGTTTGTGGGAGTCTAGTTAGAAAAATTAACTAGATGTGTACCTTATTTTAGGAGTATCAAGAGATAATAATAAAATGCTTGTTTTTCAAGCACTTCTTTCCTGCATATCTGAACTTTAATTAGTGTGTTGAGTTACTATATGAACATGTTACAGGCCTTCTAAGTGTCATTGTTGTTTGCTTTCATCTCATGAGAACTTGTACTTTCCTAGGAGTTCAAAGATCATGGGACATACACTAGGAATTGCAGGACTTGTTTAAAATCTGAGATGAAAAATACAGATTCATTTGGTTTTGCTTTCTCTTTCATATTTAGACCATTATGGAGTTAAATTTCTCTTTTCAAAGTTTGTTCTCCCAATACTTGTGGGACTTGAAATATTCTGTGAAAAAAACATTGAGGCTATAACCTACTCAGAAGATTGGCCTTAGGAAAACTGCCAAGCCCTGTGACGCTGAAAAATTAGCAGCGTTGTGAGCAAGATTAGTTCTGTAGCATTTGTATTCTCACAGTTTTTCCTTCTTTAACCCTATTTTGATCTGATTCTGCATTCAAACGTTTGTAGGGCCACAGACTTGCTATACTAGAAAGCACTTATGCTAATATACCTCCTGAGAGTGCTCTAATGCCATGCACAAATGTGTTGTTTCTTTTATTAATCCCCTGTAGATGTTAGTATAAGTTAGTGCAGTGCAGACTGAAACCTGTCTCCCACTAGAGGGGTATGTGTTGCAAAGCTATATGCATACTCTATGAGCATCTGTCCTCCAAAATACCGTGTTGCTCCAGTCTGGTATTTGTAGAGCTCTGCTGGAGAAACTGAAAATATCTCAAAGGTTAGAAACTTAGAGTAAGTGTTCTAACTGCTGAGCTACCAGCAAATAGGAGGAAATGGAAAAGATAACATTTCCTCATCTGATTGTCAATCTAGCCCTGAATTTTTTTTCAGCTAAACTATTTTTCCTTTTAGACTGAATTTATGATATTTTTTTACTCTGTTTTTTTTGTGTAACATTTTTAGACAATTATCCATTCATGATTACTAGATTATTTGAGTATTAGTGATTTTTTTGAAGATTGTTTGTAAAGATCAAGCAGTCTACATTAGCTTTTTGTGGCTTATGTTATGAATGATATATTATATTTTATATTACCTTTAATGTTTTGTCATAGAAAGGATAGAATGTTACACTGTAATATTTACTTTATTAAAAATATTCCTGTATAATTAATTTGTATAAATGAGGTATGCAAATTTTGGATGTTTAGGAGATATGCTTGCAATGAGGAAAGCTGTAATAATTCATCAATATAATGTTAAAATACACAGGGGTTTTGTTTAATTTTTTTCAATATAGGAGGAAGGTCAGCTTTTGTGGACAGATAGATCTCCTTATCAACTAAAGGCTGATATCTCAACTTTGTCAATGGTACCAGAAAATGAAACTGACTGCTATGCCCTTCAGAGAGATCCTACTGGTCCAGGCTATTTCTTCACAGGATTTTTCTGCTATATACAGCTACCATATATTTGTGAATATGAATGTAACTATATTTTTTTACAATCTTTTGCATTTACTTTTAAAAGCTTTCCCCCAATTATGTTTATCTTTAAAGATACAAATATAAAAGGAAAAAGGTTTTAATGATTTTTATTGTGTTTTTGTTTCTTTCTTTCTTTGTTTTTGTTGTTGTTATTTTCATTTTTGGTGTCCTTTTTCAGTACCGCTGGTACCAGAAAACTTCATGTTTCATGTGAATGATATCAAGACAACTGAAGCTGTATTTATGTGGAGTGATGTGGACATGTGGCTTAAGTCAGGCTTTGCACTTATAATTAAGTACTATTTTGATCAGTGGAAACCATACATTCTGAACTTGCCTGTGAATACAACTCAAACAAAAATTGTGCAATTGTCTCCTGGCCTTTGCTATAGTTTTTTGTTAGCAGCAAGGAGCGCAGAAGGGGCACAGACTATATTAAGTCCAATTCTGAAGGTGGAAACAAGTAAGTTACAAAAATAAATAGCAGTAGTAACTAGATAATCATATATTTTTTGTGAGTTTCCTTTAATTACGCTGTTCCTTTTTTGATATTTTGTGTGAAGATGTAAATAAATTTTAACATGAATTCTGAATCCAGGATTTACCAGTTTGTAGAGTGGATTCCAATATCCTCATTTTGCTTTTGTGCTGAAATGTTTCATTGGGATTAACGAGGGAAAACTCAGGAGTTTTTGTTGGCTACAAGTAGAAAGACAGCTACAGATTCTGTTTCTCTGAAGTATATTTGAAAAGCTCTTTCTTACTGTAATTTTACTCACAGAATTCCTACTGATGTCAAATAGTAAAGCTGGAAGTCAGAGTAGTGGTAAGGTATTTTTTGGCCGTGGTGGTGAAATGCAAAAGCATACTTTCTAATCAGCAGAGACATCCCTGTATATCTGCATTTAAGAGTTAGACAAGCTTTATGGTTTAAATCATGATTGTCCAGGCAAGGAAAAGTAGGACAAGTTACTAATTATTAGACTGGTGACTGAATTGTTAGAAGAGGTGTAGGAAACATAATGAAGAACTGTTTTAAAATGGTTGATAAAAGGTGTGCAGTGAACACTTACACTTTCCGACTAAAGTAAAATTTGCCATTTAATTCATTAGGGTCACATTTTAACCAACATGGGTAATTCACACCATTTGCCTTAGTCTTGTTTCTGATCTGACTCAAATATAAGAGAGAGGACTTAACTGTGGAGACTGAGTTCTGTGTGAAGAGCTGGGTGATGAAGAAAGCCTCAGCTAGATAGTGAGAATATTCCCCTATATATCAATATTAGTTACACAGTCAAAGGTGCTTTATTTGATTTACATTAATGCTATTTAATATTCATGTAAGTGTGTACTGTGAGGTTGTTAGGCTGTATTTGAAAAAAAAAAATTAGTTATTGGTAAAAGATATTGAAAGCTATTATTCTATATCTATTCCTAATCTCAACAGGACCGTTGCACTCCAGGGAGTTAGAGGCTGCATATGTTTCATCTGCAGAAATACATTTAAAGTGGAAGTCTCCTCAGTACCCAACCAGTACTTCTTTTCATTACTACCTTGTCAACATTTTGGATACTGAAACCAACATTTGGGCACAGTTACCAGTTGAAAAAAACAAGACTGCAATAGTAATTGGAAATGTAAAACCTTATCATCAGTATCAGGTATATTTACAGAATGTAGCAGAAAAAGGAACTCTAAGCTGCCATGAGAAGCCTATATTAATCACAACAGGTGACGTATCCATTTTCTGAAGATTTTATTTCACTAGACAGAGTTTTAGATTGGAAATACAAGGCACAATATTATTTTTAATGCCATGTACAGATTGTGGTTTCTCGGGATGTATTGAGGGAAAGCCATGGAATTCTTTTCTGTGATCTCGGTTTACTGATTCTAACCTTAAGAATCTTCCAAAAGAGTCAATGTACCTACCCCTTTATTTATTTATTCACTTATTTCAGCACATTAATATATGCTAAATAAGCAACGTCCTATTTGATAAACATTTATGGTTTGTATGTTTAATTTTAGCAAAGCAGAAACATTGCCACGATGACTCAGATTGTGTAGGTGAAGACAGATTAATATTTTTCTAATCATAGATACAGTGACTGAGATTGTGTCATCTTTGTTACTCTATATATATCCAATGGAAGGGAGTATGCTTGTAAAATAAGTCCCTATTTGTTGTGAGAAAACAGAAAACAGAACCCGCCTGTAACAGGTAGTTGTCTACAAACTATTTTAAGAAATAATTAAATGAATTAGTAGTTTAAAATAATGACATTTTTAGAAGAATAAAATAAAAAACATTATTGGGGAGTTATTGTGAATTGACAGTAAGTTTGACCTATGGTTTTATACTGATATGGTTTTATAATTCTTTGATCAAGCTGTCAGTCCACCTGCAGCTGTTTATATTCACCCAGAGGATGTACAAGAAGAGAGTGTAATCCTTCACTGGAAGCTGCCACAAGAGTGTAAAGAATCCTACATTCAAGTGAAACCTAATGCAGACATTGGTGAAACTAAGAAGTTTTTATTAAACAATACAGAAGAATTTAAGTTTGATCTCCTGATTCCTGGAATGGCTTATGAAATGGGAGTGGCAAGTGTGAATAATGGCAATATGAGTGAACTGAAGACCATTCAATGCACTTTAAGTAAGACATTGTTCGGTGGTGGAATCTACAGACTACAATACACACAACATCAGCCTCATTTTTCTTAGTATTATCTAATAGATTTGGTAGATTAAGTCAATTTGCTAAATAGGGAAGAGTCAAAAGTAGAATATGAAATGTGCCAATCCAATCCTAGTTGTTAACAATAAAGCAGATGCTGTTAACTTTCAAAGAGGGTGCAGCCTTGGAAAACATGTTGTTAGTACTAGTAACTGATGAGGACCACAGCTGGGAATCCTGTTGCCATGGACAGAAGAAATTGAGTGAATCATTGATTTGCATTGAAATAGGAAAATATTGGAATGGTTGAAGCAGATTATTTATTTTTGGAGATGCATTGGTTGTTCTAGGAACTATGGGAGAGAATTACCTTACCATTGTTGAGAGGGTGTTGGGAAAGGACTTTAATAGTTAGAAGTAGTGGTAACTGAAAGGTAAGCAATTTACATTGCTTATCAAAGGGTATTTCCTGTTAGTCTTAGTTTACCAAGATATTGAAACACTTTTGACACAGTATAAATTTTTTGTGTATGTGAAAGGAATAGGCAGGATGCACTTATACATGTGGTATGTAAAGGCTACAGCTATCAGGTTATGGATATGTGAAATGCTGTGTTGTCATTTTTTCTAAGTGATTACAGTATTTTGGAGGGTAGCAGGCTTAGTAGTTTTCAGAATTTGTTATATAGGATTAGATTCAATACCTCATTTGAGATACAGATGACATAACATTTTAGATAAGATTTTTCACAGCTGTCAGAGCCAGCTGTAAGAGAACATAACATGTCAATATTGCATTCGTCAGATGTGTCTCATTCTCCATGCTCATCTCCTTAGCACATGTACATTTCTGTATGTTTTTTCAGCTAACCTGACTCACCTTCTTGGTGCAATTTTGATTGAAAAGGTAATTAATTAATACATTTGGAAGCCTAACTTGCCTTGATTCATAAATCATTTGTTAAATGCTTCAGAATTCCAGTAGTAAACGCCTAAAAAGATCAGGTTGTTTATTGTTTAATCAATGACATGTTTTATTACGGTAGCTTTTTGTTTCCACTTGGTAAGCATATTTCTCAGGGCAGTTGGTTCACATTTATTGTGTGGTTACCATTGCATTTATTTTCAAGTGATTCAACATGTGCCATTTTGTTTTTTCCTTCTTTCAGAACCCAAACCTGTTCAAATTGTAGTTCCTTATGAGCTTTATAGCAATGCTGTGGTATTATTTGTTCGCATGCCTGATACTGGAGTATTTGATGGCGTATATGTTACAAGTAAAGGAGGACCTAATGTGACATTCATTTTGAAAAGTGATGGTAAAATAACAATTGAAAACCTTACTGCAGGAACAGAATATGATTTCTGCATCTCCACAAAAAGTGGGAAGATGTTGAGCTCCTTTTACCATGTATCTGGTGTAAAAACATGTGAGTATTTTAAGTTTATTCCTATAAAATTACACCATATTAAATTTTGATTTATATGCTGTTTTAACTATATTTCACTGCAGTAGAAAAGACAGGCTGTTTTAAAATCATCTTGATATATCTCTGTAAGCCCGTGATAACAATAGGTGTTTTTTAAACCAGCCTGTAATGTTTCCTTACAATTTCTAAACCTTCTAAGTATTGTTTTTTATATGAAGTCTATAAAGCATTAAAACATTGAGTAAGTATGCCAGGAATTTAGGCTGTATTAAATTGTTGTCCTTGCGGCAAACAAGACAAGTTTTGATATTATCTCCTTGTTCTTTTTCTGTTTTGGAACGTCTCTCTGTTTTCATGCCCGAGATCAGATTTTGCACACTATTTGTTTGCGTCTGCTACTGGTTGTCTTCATGCTTACGTCTCCACAAAAGATATAAAAAGTGTTGTATTGAACAAAATCTTGGATTGAACAGTAATATATTTTATATCCTTCTGTAGGTCTGGCAGCTCCACTCAATGTACGAGAAGGTAACGTTACAGACACTTCAATACAGATTGCTTGGGACCATGCTGATGGAGATTTTCAGCAGTATGAAGTTGCATGTGTAAATTGTGCAAGTGCTTTCAGGGTATGATTTTTGAAAGACCACTTGTGCATTGGCAATGTAGTTAGTTTTCCAAGTCTGCTTTGAAGTAGTCAGAGCTTAAATTAGAAGCTACATCTCCCATTAAAATATGTGGAGGTACCATTTAGGTAAGATAAACAAATTTTGCAAGCAGTTCTGTATTTTGTTTTCTAGGTCCAGAAGGTCAAGCAACAAACAGCAACATTTTCCAACCTTAGTCCTGGTAAGCTGTACAAATTTACAATTCGAACAGAGAAGGAAGGTTTCAGAGACAGTGTTTTTGTGACAAAGGAAATAGAGACAGGTAAGAATACAATGTTGTCAAATTCAGCATTTGTTTTACTCTATCTGTATGTCTTGTTTACTTCTTGGATTTTATCTTTGTCTCAAATAGAGAAAAGTAATTCAATCACCTTCATCATTTTCTCCTTACTATATTTCATTGTTATTTTCCTTATTCTTTGACTGCTTGTGTCCTTTAAGAACTTTAATATGGCTTCGGTGTATAATGAACCAATGATGTTAACTTCATAATGACTCAAGCAGGTGTGCAGTTCAGTAATTGATACTTGTATACTGTCTCACTTCCAAAATTAAGAGAAAAATTTTTTTTTTTTAGACTTCTCTTTAATGTTTGACTTCTTACTTCAGTGTTGAATTTGAACACACTTAGGTGTTCAGAACTAAATTAGTTTTATGATAGTCTGTCATTGGCCTCCCCTTACGTCAGGACAAAATTTAGGGCTTTCTACATTAAGTTTCACTTCGGATTAGTACATCTGATTCTCAACAACATAGTTCTGTTCTGTTCTCTTCTAGTACTTCAAGCTGCTAGTGGCTTCCTTCCATTGTACATTTTAAAACTATTTTTCATTGTTACTTTTTATCTTTCTAAATTAAGAATCCTTGAAGTAAAATTCTTCTTTCTCACTCCCTGAAGCATGTTAGTTCTGAAGGGTTGTTTCATTTTTGGAATGATGTTTCTCCTTTCTATCTCATCAGGGTTTCACTCTTAACACAGTTACATTGCACAGTGAAAAAGTCTTTTCTGTTATCACCAGGGAGTAAGTACTCCGGCCAGTAACCTTCACATACTGTCTTGAGATGATAATTTCAAAGTTGTGTCAGCTCACTGTTGCTTCTTCTTTCAATAAGCATGATTTTTTTATTCCAGTGAAACTACAATAAAAGACTGTTCAGGGTCTCTGAGTTGCTGTTTCCAGTAATGTACGCTGACAAAGATACTAAGATATCCTGCTTTGATGGAAAATGATACCTTCATCTTGGATGCAGGAATTCATGATGTGGAGAGAAAAGAGTTTTGGTTATTAGCTCTAGATAAAATATGGACCAGACTAGCAGTGCCACTGTTCTTGTCTAGCAGACTACCTCAGCAATGGTTCTGATGCTGTCTTCACTCTAGAGATATATCCACTATTACATTGCTTTTTGGTTGTCAAGTTACAGATAATAAACTACATAGTATCTTGTAGTTTAGAGGTAGAACTGCTGGGGAGATCAACCTTTTACATACATATATGTAAGCATACAGCTTCAGTCTTGCTGCTGGTTGGACCTCAGGCTGTTCGATCTAGCATGTTATATTTTCCACTAACGGGTACCTAACATGAAAAAGTTAAATATAGTAGGTGTAATTGAAAAGGTTGATGGAGAGCAGCAAGATATGTAATGTTTTGCATTTTAGAAACCACTGAGCTAAAACTGATACAAGAACAATAATGTAAAATAATTTGTGACAGGATGTCATTGAGGGGTAGTTATGGAGTGAGAAATACTAATTCACTGAAAATTCCTTTATGAGAACTAAGGAGTTAAAACTCCAAGAGATTGAGTAGAAAACAAGCAAAATGAAATGGTTGTTTAATAAATTTGTAGGTAGGTTATAGAACTTTTGGTGGCATGATACTTTGTGTGATGATTGTGGTCATAGAGTCAAGTGGAGACTGAAGACATTCATAAAAGAGAAATCTGCTGAGATTCACTAAATTCACAGAAATCACCTTTGGCTCAGGAAATCCTTGGGCTGCAACCCATAGTCTGGGATCTTACTGGGTGGGATTATCATGGTATGCAAGTCTTGCTTTTCTGTAGACGTATCCTTTTAGCCACTGTTGAATACAAGACACTGTGTTAGTGCAGACTTTGGTGTCTGCCCAATATGTCACCAACATACTGACTTTTTTTTCTTGAGGATTGTCCATTATTGAGGAATTCCACATCATTGATGTCAGAACTGCACTAATTAGCATTACAGAGTATCAAGCACTTTGGATCTCATGGATAACAGAAGTCCCTATACAAACTGCTGCAGCCATCTTACTCCGTGTGTCATTGAGATAAGCAAAGACATGATAGAACATGTTTTCATTGCATTCTGATGATATGAGTCCTGTCATAGTGTGATGTATTTAAAATATATTTTGAAAGTAATAAATTTTTGTTATTGTCACACAGTACCAAGTGCAGTTAAATATCTGAACTATAGCAGAGACTCTGAATCGATAACTGTTACCTGGCCACCAGCCCAAAATACGTTTGATGGCTATGTTATTTCAATCAGAAGTAAGGTATTCAGCGAGGAGAAAATGTTACCTTCTGGTGTAAGGTATGAGGATTATGTTTGAAAAATAACTGACATGAATTAAAAACAGATGTTTCACTGTATATTTAAAATAAGTTACTTATATGTGATATATACTTGATGTTTCAGTTGCTATACATTATTATAATCATGTGAAAAAAAATTTTAAGAACTGCCTTTTTTAACAGATTGGAAATCTAATATGATGTGTTTGTGCAGAGAGGAGCAAACAAAATGCTGCAATGAAGTGAGCACTGGTAGAGCCTGTGTGTCATTCTGGATGTTTAATTTGATATTTTAAGACTTTTCAGTACTTGAACTTGCTGTAAACCATCATATGATGTATCCTATTTAATATTTTCTTATACAAAATTTTTTTGACCGACAGCATATACACACGTATGCACACATCAAGTATAAATAATATCCATAATACTATAACGAATTAATGTAGGAAGATGCATGCATTTTTAAAATGCTAAAGAACACAATATTTTTCTTTTAATCTTTGTAGAATGTACAAATTTGAGAGTCTTCTGCCAGGCACTGATTTCTTAATCAGTATTGTGACAACTAATGGATTAAAAAGAAGTCACCCCACCATCCTCAAGATTAGCACCTGTATGTTCAAATTTTATTAATAACTTTTTGTGATTTCAGACAATTAGAGTTGTTACACTTTAAGCTATTGTCTAAGAAAAGCTATTCCTTATTAAATCAATGCATCTTAACAATGGCTGGATAATATATATATGTCTTTCTTTTTGATCTAAACAGTCTTGAAAGTTACCAAGTAAAGAAAAGCTTTTAAAGCACAAACAACATTCCTCTGCAGTTAATCAAATTCTGCCAGTAACGAAATCTGAAATAATGTTAGGATATTGTTATGCAACTTTTCCATAAAAATGTACATTGATTTGATTTCTGATTCTATTGCTAATTTGTAGAGATGAATTGAATTTATTTTATGTTCCTCTTAAGTACAAGATGAGATCTGTTTCTACACTGAACTATAAACAATTAATTACAACAGTGTCTTCTGTTGATGTTAATTTCTTTCAAATTAATTTAGATTATTTTAATACTGAATTTTGCAACATCTCCTGTCTTTACCCCAGATCCTGATCCACCGTCTGATTTACAGGTGTTTGGCCAAGAAGAAAATACAGTCTATTTTTCTTGGAAACTACCAAGAGGAGAATTTGATATGTTTCAGGTGAGATAAGAATGGAAAGAAACAAATGCAATCCTTTACATATTTTTTTAAAATTCTCAGTGAAATCATCATGCTGTATGTACTGCAAATCCAACAATAAATATTCATCTTTGTAATCGGTATATACTGCTATGGGAGAAGATCAGGTAAATACACATTTCATATTACATAACATTTAAAACATCGTTATAAAATTATGCTTTTAGAAGCTTTCAAAACCAGATTTTTCAACTAGTGTGCAATAAAAAAGATTACAGGTCAAGAGCTGAAGGCAACTACAATCTGATATTTTTTGATTAGCTTTCCAAATTTGTAATACAAATTGGTTTTATTAAACTGCAAAATAAAAAATGCATTCTATATATCTATATCTCTCTATATATCTCAATATCTGTATCTCTCTCTATATCTTTCTCATCTCTCTATATATCTATATATATTCTATATCTTGTTTTGACATGAGCTCCAGTTTTTAAGGATATCTTTTCATAAAGTAATCCTCTTTACTGTTCAAAACATTCCCTCTACATTTTTCTGAGTGTTTTATGGTTTAAAATTGCATTTCAATGCTTTTGACATAAATGTTTTTTTCAAAAATGTTTTTGATACCATGACACTTTTGGTTCCTTTTGATTTTTTTAAAATAATTTTAAAGGTTTTCTGAATTTCTAATTAAATGTCATTATTCTGGGTTTTTTATTTTTATTCATGTAAAGAAGCTAAGTTCTAATATGTGATGATTGATATTACAGAGTGGCTCTTCAGCATTTGTATTTTGAACCATATCCTTTGCAATGCTTAGCAAAAAATGTGGAGTTATTTCTGTTCTTTTAGGTCTCTGGTCAGAAACAATTCACTGTAACATCAAAATGCTCATGTTTCACTTCATCATTCAACCAGTCCTTCTTTTGTATCCTTTCTCTTTTAGTCTGTCTTGTATTATACTTTGCAGTTTGCAGTTGCTATATGAACATGGTCATGCAGTCAATAAAACTTTGAGATAGTAAACTGTTCTTTAAGCATATCATTTGAACCAATAAAGATTCCAAGGTATAGTCTTGTTCTGTTGCTTACTTGACTAGGATATTCTTACATACTGTAATACTACTGTGAGAAAAGGTTCTTTGCTTTGATGGTCTCATAGAGTTTGTAACCTGTTATTAGTATCCAATTATTTTCCTCCCCATTCCCCATGACTGTGATTATATCCTTACCAAAAACCTAAAATCTGGTATCCTTTAGTATTGTTTCTTCACAGTTCTCTCTTCATTAGTATAAAGCTGCATAGATCTGAATGAGTAAGTGTAGCCAGTTAATCTACCACAGCACAATTTACTGATGTAGCCTGGAGTATTTGTACAGATTTTAAGATTAAATTAAATTTTATGTTTTGAACCAGTTCAGATCTACTTTTTTATGTGGTCAGGTTATTTTTACCATCCTGTGGAAAGTAATTGTCATCTGTAATATTGATCTTTATGGCACAGTATTATTGTTCAGCATCTCATAGAGCAAGCAACCACACAAGACAGTTCTTTGTCTGAATAAATGACCTTATCTTTAAATCTTTAATGAGAAAGGCTTCAGGAGACTGGTTGCTTAGTAAGGTGCACCTGCATAAAACGGATCCTTTTACTAATCATTTAAATTTAATTATCCCAGCTCACCAACTTTCTATGCAATATATTATACTTTGTAGAGCGAAGAGTGCACAAAAGGTACTTTCCTAACTTGTTTATACTACATGTAAATGTTTAATCTATAGCTTTGCTCCTAGCATTCTGTAGTGCTGTAATTCTAATAAGGTGATGACAGTTTCCAAGATTTGGTGTGTATTAACAGGTACTGTGCTGGTAAAATATACAGAGGGCAATTGGATCATTCCTCTCCAAATTGAATAGCAGCTGAACCAAAGTGCTTTGAGGTCACAGCCATGTGTAGAATATCCCTCTTCTGTTGGAGGAAGTAACAGGTGACAGGACAGGGTACACTGATGTAGGTTGGAGAATTTTTACAGATTTTAAAATTAAACTCAATTCTTTCATTCATGTTTTGAACTAATTGCAAAACCTTCTTGACCTCTTAGTACTAAATGCCACACCTGAGAAAGCCATATACGTGTGCTGGAGACGCTTGTCTGGAGCACTCTGCAGTGCAGACACAGTGTGCATCTTGTCTTTCACTAATGTAGAAGCAGTTTTCTGTGTCCATGGAAAGGGCTCTCACAGGAATTCTTTTTCTCATCTTAGAATTGTCTGGGGAGTGAGAAGGAATCCTCACACCCTCTTGGAGTTAAGTGTCCAAATCTCAATTAGCTGGTATCTCCAGCACTTTTGTCCTCTGCAGTGGCTATAAGCAAGTGAGTTTTCAAGGTATAGTGGTGAGATGAGTGGCTGATTTCTTGGGACTCTTTTCAGAATCTCAGCTCTGCACAGTGCATGGATTTTTTTGGTTGGTTGGTTTTATTTGATCTTGCTTTGTTTTGTTTTGTTTTGTTTTTTCCCAGAAAAGTAACAGAGATTTCAAAAGTGTCTCCATTTTAGAATGAAAAAAAAAATTATTCTGCCGATGAATCCTTAGGCTGCTCTTCTGCTCCTTGACTGTTCTCATTCTTTCTATCTTGTAGTTATTTGTACAGCTCGTCAATACACCTCGTGACTGAGCTGTCAGAGTACGTTTTATTATCCTTCCTCCAAGAGCAAGCACATGTTACCTGCAAGCTGTGATTTAACTTCACTTCCCCCATCTGTTTTTAAAGATTGAAGTCACTGCTTTCACCACTGAGATACTAAGGAATCTTAAAATAATGGATCAACCTTGTGGAACGTGATATAAAGCTTAAGCCATATTCTTGATTTATTTTATGGTTTTTTATCTTTGAAATGTGGAAAATATTGCAAGTGTTTTTATATAAACAGGTGGTTGGAAACTCTGAACATTGCTTTTATGAAGCGAAATATTCTGATAAAAGAAATTATTTCTTCCATAGCTTTCATATTATCTGATGAATAATGAAAAGCTGCTTACCAGAACTGTTTATGACAGCAGAGCTGTAGTGAAAAATCTGGCCCCTGGGACAGAATACTTTTTTCAGTTAAGGACAGTTAAAGGCTTGGATTCTTCTCTGGCTGTGGAGAAAAAAGTCATCACAAGTAAGGAAATACCTTATAACTTGGTTTGGTTTGTTTTTTTTTCATTTTTTATAAAACTGTAAATGTTCAGAGACATTTAAGTCATTGTATGTAAGTGACTCGAAAGGGTGATACAGTTCAAAATGGAACTTTAACTTTGAATGGCAAATTCCACTTCCTTTTATAAGAATTGTTTAGACAGGAGCCTCTGGGTTCAAGTTGAGGAGTCTAGATATAGTTGCAGATACCCATTTGAAAAAAGAATTGGGCTCTCAAAATTCTTCCAAGTGTAGAAGAAAAAGATCTTGCTAGAATAGCATCGTATACTTTATAAGAATTACACTACATTTTGTTTACAGTTGTTTCTGGATCTCTTAAATTCTTGCAATCCCATGGTTTGTGATTGGAGGATTGATCCTGTATGAGGCCAGAGGATCATTAAAGACGAATTGTGCCTCAAAGAGCCTAACAGGGTGGAGAAAACTAAACTGTATCTTGCACTCATTTTCTGTCTCTGAGCAAACATGGATTTTCAAAGGCTGCTGTGTGACAGCATAAACAGCGGAGAGTTTGTTTGTGGCAGAGATTTAAAGGAATAGATTTATATTGGATTCTGGACTACCAGAATAAAGAGGTAAAGAGCAGCTAAGTGTAATCACAAAATAAATTAACTCCTAGATTTATAGGCATGCATATCATAGAACTCCTCCCTTCTTTGATGGATTTTCTGCACTTGTGTAGACGATAACTCCTTAATCCAGTTAATAGTCAAGGAGATTCTGCTCTTATTTATTCAAAGGGGAGTGAATCTCTGAAAAAAAAACCCAAACCCAAACCCAAAAAACCCAGATTGAGTCCTGCAGATTCTTGTTAATGAAAAGTTCAGCAGAATAATCATCATCATGGTCCTTAAGGTGCTTTTTATCCTCAAGAAAATATTTTCAAGTGTATTATGGATGGGTCCAGTATCTGGCTAGACTATGGAGAGTTTACCCTATCATTTTAATGGGAAACTTCTAGGATTTTTTTTTTTCATGCTGAATAATCTAGCCCTTACTGGGGCTAATAAGTAATTTTCAGAAGGCTTCAAGCCAGGTTAAATCAGTAATCTGGGAGATTAAATTTTTGAGAGAAATGGAAACATTTTTCTTTCCTAACTGCAGCTGTGCTGCACAGATTAATGGGGATGCTATTTGTAAGTAATTATCTGTGTTAGGAATCTTTGTATAATCAAAAGTAGTATTTAAGATGGAAATAGGGATAATCACCAAGTCAATGTGTTTTACTGTATACCTAAGTGAACAGAGGAGCAGTTTTCTAAAATTATGTGGCCTATAATGTATTTTACAAAAATTTTAACTGAATAAAGTCTCTGCTTTTGTTTAAAAAGCATTCCTTTCTCATACTGTTTCATCAGTTAGCAATGTTACTTTTTTTTACAGAAGATCTGTTAAGTCTGGCATTTTCTTCCATAGTGCATGGTGCACACAGGAGGTACATCCCCAGGTTTTACCCTGTGCAGCATAAGCCACTAGTTACTATATATCCATATGAACATGTTTTTAAAACTTTTATGAATATTTTGTGAAGCTGTGAATTCCCAAATCATGTAAATGAAAAGCATTTATTTTTTGAAGATTTTAAGGGCTATATGTTAATTTTTTCTTTGATCTGAATAATTTTTACTGTAGAACCAGCTGGGATATGCGGTCTGGCATTAAAAATGGTAAATACTTCCTCTGCAACTTTAACGTGGAATCCAACCAAGAGTAACTTCACTTCTTATAAAGCATCTTTATCAAACAACACTTTTATAAGCAAGTTCAGGATTCCAAGAGCACTGAGTGAATTCAGTGTTACAGATCTGACTGCTGGGAGCATCTACAATTTCACACTGCAAAGGCTAAGAGGAAATACTGAAGGAGCTTCTGCTTTCATTGAAATCGTTACAGGTCTGTATGATCTCTTGCTTTCTCTCCTTGCCAGTGAATGGTACCTTTCAATAACAGTGCATGTTTAACTTTCTACATCTCACTTGTAGAATAACATTGGCATTTTGAAAGATCTTGCATGTTAATAGTTTTTGTCTGGTTGTAGACATACATTACTTATGCCCTATTCAGCCTGCATCTAGTGAAATGCTACCAGAAACATAGTTTCTTTAGCTGTGCTGCATTTCTTTTGACCATTTTTAGTATTTTCAATATTTTTAACATCTTATTCTGCAAGGAGTTATGCATGAGCTGGTTTACCTTATGTGATTTCAGTAGGTTTTTTGCAGTAAATGAAGTGAAACAGATTTGTAAATGTTTGTAGAGTTAAGGCTTTAGATAGTAAACTACTCCATTCAAGGACAATTTCTTATTAGAATTGTGATAAAAGCTTAGGGGGGTAATATCTCAATCTTGACACATTGTCTGCAGTTTACTGTAATTTAATAATATAAAAGGCAGATAGAATTTAAAGAGTAGAAAGTCTGCACTAGAACTACCTTAATCAATTTCGTTTACTACTTTCTTACACTATGTTTTTGAGATTTTTTTTGTGGCAATAACATGGTGGTACAAGAGAGACCTGAGACCTGTCAGAAGTTATCATTGATTGACTGCTTTGACCAAATGTCATGACAATTCTATTAATGCTTTTGGGATCAGTGCTTGACAAACTGTTGGTGCTTCTGCCTTGGTCAGGGAGACTGAAGCAAGAGGACCAAGAGAGCTTTTAAAATGAGCTTCCATAGCAATGAAAACCCTTATATTTGTTTTGAGGTAATGTCTTGAAGGTAAAACTAATAGGAAAAAAATATTTTATGTCTTTTATAGTTCAAACTAGGGCTACAATGCTGTAATACTTTAATTGCAAATAGTATTTTCTAATGGAGGGAAGATTTAAGTCAGTTTGGTTGACCTCAGTATGCTTGCCTTTACTTACATGTATTGCAATTATATTTTGCTGCTGAGCCTGCTGGCTTATAATGGCTAACTTGTGGAACAATTAATGTGTTGTTGCATGCTGCACTCTATATTCACTCTATAGTGTTTCTGCTCAGCCTCAACTAGTTCTTAATCTGTTCATAATATTTATTGCAAATATTGAGTAGTACTTCTGTAGGTGAAATTTACACTAAATGATTCTGGGTGTGCTTTAAACATATACACTGGATATACACTTTGTACAAATACACTGACCACTGCTGGTAAGAAGAGTGTGTGCTTGTGCATGAAACAGGACTTTAGAAGATCAGGTGCAATTAAGCTTGAAGTGAACCACCACACTCAAATACACATTCCCTGATGATGTTGTTAAATCTGCAGAAGGGTAGCATCAGTGGGAAGGATAATTTTCATGGGGTAATAGTAGGTATTATAATCTAAAGGTAATATTTATATATATATTAATATTTAATATTTATATTTAATATTAATATTTCATATAGATTATTTTATGGCAAAACTGGAGTAAACAAAAAATTCTGAAACTTTGGATAGTTACAGTTCATAAAAATTATATATAATCTAAGCAGATTTATAGTAAATAAGAAAGGGGTGGAGCTCTTTCAGCATGGAAGTAATGAGGTATTCAAACTGCACATATAATGGTAGTGTATAAACAGTACTGGAAGATTTAGTCTGAATTCTAAAGAAACATTTTAGTGGGGCAGACAGAGGACTGAGTGCAAGGGTAGTGGTGAATTTAAAATGTGATAAATAGCATCACTAACAAGGCTTGCTCTGGAAGATAAGCATAGGGTTGGCTGTTACCTATGCATACTTTCCAAAGTAGAAGGGAGACAGATGTACATGGCTATGGGTTGCACGGGTGGATAAATGATACAATATTATAAGTAGATAACGTTCTAGTGACCTATCAAAGAAGCTAAATTCTGATTGATTATTAGCCTTAGAGTGGATGGCACAGATTTAAAGGCAGAAGAAAGTGAGATGGTGTGACAGAAGTAGGTGGAAACTTGGCTTTAATAAAAGGAGGAAACCTTCCAAATTTTGGAATTACTGGGTTTCCACGTACACCAAAAGTAAACAGCCCTGTGGCTAGCAACAGAAGAAGCACCAGCTGTATCTTGAATTTCAGTGGTAACACTAGTTATGACATCAGTAGTGATAACTTTAAGGTTGAGGACAGCAAAACCACCAGGACTGTGCAAAGATTCTTTGTTGACCAAACACTGGACAGAGATGCTTGATCTTGTTCTTGCCCTCTGTGAATGGGGATGTCTGCACAGCATAGTTGGGATATTATCATCCAAGTCTCAGAGGTAGTATAGGAAGTATAGTATAATATACTGCTGTCTTCAGGCTATTTAGTAATTATTCTTCAGGTAGCAAGTAAACTGTTCTTGGATACTTTTATATTCAGTTGAAACTACTAATATATTTGTTAAAAGGTCATTTAAGGTAATGTCTTTTATTCCACCATTCTTTTCCAGAACCTGCAAAGCCTGAAGGACTTAAATTCTTTGCTGTTTCATCATATTCTTTTTCACTGTATTGGAGACTACCGTATGGACATGTAGACAGATTTCACGTGGATCTTGTTCCTGATCATGGTTCTGTTGTTATCCTAGATCTTGGAGTTAGGGAGTATCAAGTATGTGCTTTTATTACAGGACTTGCATGACCAGCTTTTCCTTATGTACTGTGCTGATGAGGAATTCAAGCTTGCATCCTTAGCTATTTAATGCAAATATGAATATTAAAGTATTAATGAAAAATTGGTGAAAACAAATTTCTGCATCCAGTGTTTGTTACATAACAACAGGTACTGAATTTACTTTTTTTTTCAGCCAGCTAGAAGGATACAGCCAGTCATCCAAGGGTTCATTAATAGTTTAACAAAGGAAGGGCAGAGCTATTGAGTAATACAGACTCATTAATTGTGTACTTGCCAGGAAGATCTGTGCTTAAATCATTAATGCAGGCAACACTTCACTGCTAAGCCATCAAAAAGAAACAGGAGCACGTTTTGATTCTGCTCTCTGGAAAATATAATAATATTAAGAGAAATTATGGTTGTTCTGGTTGTTTTGCTTTTGTTTATTACTGGAACTACAAAGATACAGGTATTTAATAGAAATGCTTGCTAAAGAATTGTTGATAATATTTATTTCAAAAGATGGGCTAGCTTAAGGGTCAGAAACTTGTAAGGCTTTCAGGCTGCTTTTGTGTTTATTCTTTCAAAAAGGAATTTTACAGTGTTTCATATTTACTTTGATAATGATGATGATACAGAAAAACCTCTGTAGATTCACTGATAAGTGATTCTGTGATAAAATTAATAGTTAATTTTGTTGTTCTTTAATATTGAATCTTATAGAGATCTTATAGAAGGTAGCTAAAGATGGCAAAATACTGTACTTCAGCTAACCTGTAAACTACTATTTTACTGTTGTAAATACTGTTGTATTTCTAAAAGCTTGTTAACAGATCACTTTCAGTAATACAATGCTTAAACTTTTGGTGTTTTTTTTTTGTTTTGCCTTTTTTTTTAAAATTTTCGTTATCCTTGGTAAAGAAATAAATCTATTTCCCTATTTCAGGCTGATTTTTCTAATACTCTTCCTGGAACAACATACAATGTTACAGTTTCTACAGTTTCTTCTTCACTCTACAGTTCACCTGCAAGTAGAACAGTGACAACAAATGTGACAAGTAAGTTAATAATGACTGATAATTTTTGTAACTATGCTTTTTTGTATTTATCATATGCACAGTACTATCTGAGAAATTATAATCAATTTTGAACAATCATTTGAATTTTTCATCTTCTTTAACCATAAAAAACCACACTGAATCTGATGTGTTCTGTGAGAGCATGAGAGTTTCTTTTTCAGATATTTTTAAGAAGCAGCCTTGAATGTGAGTTGTAGTTGTATTCATTCATTCATTAGCTTGGCTATTTAAGATACATTAAAAAAAAATCGTATAAAGGAGAACAATTTACAAGCTTCTGAAAAAAATGCTATTGTGTTATGTAGTAGTAGCCATTCCCCAATTTATATGTGTGTTTCCAAAAAAATAGCCATATCAGACATGTTTTGTAGGAGAGTAGAGTTTGGTTCTGAACGGCTTTAAGGAAAGGAACAGAAATGAAGCATGTTAGAATACCTCAAATGTTAAATTGGCATTAAACTTTGTTTTGTCCGTGAAGATTTAGAGCATTACATTTTTTACATTCTTATAGAAGAATGTTCCTGATGTTCCAAACTTCATGTAATCATTTTTGTAACAGGACTCTAGCAAAAAAAATAAGCTTCTTTTTTTGTTTTATATTGAACAGTGTGTTAGTTCATCAGTTTTCAGTAGTTTTCCTGTCCTATGCTGGCAGATAATTTACTTTCTTTATAGAAGCTGTGAAGGTGTCTCCATTATCTGGAAACTTCACTAAAACCTGTTTTCTATGTATGTATGGGTTTTGTTGTTTTGGTTTTTGTTTGGTGGTTTTTGTTTTTGTTTTTTTTCTTTTTAGATCCCGGGCCCCCTGTGTTCCTTGCAGGTGAAAGAGTTGGCTCTGCAGGAATTCTGCTGTCATGGAATACACCACTGCATCCAAATGGGAGAATTCTCTCCTATATTGTTAAATATAAAGAAGTCTGCCCATGGATGCAAACAGCCTATACACAGGTCACAACAAAGCCAGATAGTTTGGAAGTTCTTCTTACCAATCTTAACCCTGGAACAACTTACGAAATTATGGTAAAAGCTTTATAAATGCCTTTTAGTATTTTCCTGAAGGAGCTTGCTAATTACTGCTGCCATACAACAAAATATATTAGCCAGGTATTTGTTTACAGTAGTAGTTTTAAAATCTGCTTTAAGTCATTTCCAGCAAAATTTTACTACGTTGTAGTTTTTCTGTTGCTATTCGTATTGATGTATGGCATTTTGTGGTAGAAAGTACAAAGCAAAGGGAAAAATTTGAAAAGCCATCTAAATCCTTCTTCATCTTCATTGAGTTTTAATCTTTCCAGTCACTGATGTACCTTGGATATTATCTGTAGATTTCTAAATCATTCCAGTGAGATCCAGAAAAGCATGTAGGTACATACTTGTTTCTTTGATTCTAAACTTAATTAGTTTAAGAAAGAGTTTGCATGCCTATTTAGATGTAGCCTGTAAACACCTTAGTCTGGTTTCCCTAAGCCTGGGAGTTACACCTGGTGTTATCTCCTGAAATAAAAAATGTCATACTTTTCCCTATCCATAGATTTTTTCCCCCTAGGTATTCACAGTGAATATCTCCAGCCAAAATTGGTACATGTGTTTTCACAACTTCTCTTGTGGATTTTGCTTACATTGAGATTAGTCCCTCCTGATCCATCTCTGAACTTTTCAACAATAAATTAGTTCAGAGGGACAGAAATGAACTACTATCCTCTTGGCAATATTTGCCAAGCATTTCTTAGCCTGACTGACTCTCTTTCATTAAAACCTTGGAGAGGTGCTTCTTTTCTATGTCAAGAATGCAATGAAATAATATGTTTGATTTGCTTCTTTCCATACCATGTTAAGTTCATAAAGTGCAAAGCTATAACATAGGGCTGCGCTGTGATTCTGTGTAAATGTGGTGTTTGTGTATTTAAGAAAGTAAAAATCTAATTTTGCCTGTCAATGTGGGAAAGTTGCTCACTGTGAATCTAGCTGTGATGACTATGCTGATAAAAGCCAATATTCCACAGCTGTATCCTTTGATTTACTGCCTGAAGTAATCTGTTAAAAAAAAAGCGAAAAAGCAAAAAACAAAACAAAAAAACCCCAACCCAAACCACACAAGCAGTTCAGCTACTACATGAGAAAAAGTATTGTCACTTAGACTCTAAGCAGATTAATCTCCTCCGACAAAGTTATTAAGAAAATTCAATTTGCTATTTTTACTACCTCAGTAGCACTTGTGTGGGGTTCACTGTTAATGGGTTTGCAAATTCCATCCTTTGCTCCATATATTAATCCGCCCTGGGAAATTGTGGGACGTTTTAAATCATTTGTTTTACTTAGCAATAATTTGCCTTTTGTTGATATTAATGTAAGGTAATCCTTCCCATTGCTGATGCCTGAAACATTGACTTTAGAGTAGAATTTGACTCAGGAAAGTGACTTGTGACCGAACAGCCTCTGTCTAGCAGGGACCACACAGCTTTTCTTGTGAGTTAATAAAAGTCTGTTGGCAGGCTAAGGGTTGCTACATTACCTACTGCTTTGGTGGAGCCCTGACCGCCTGACCCACAGTTAACCTCATAGACTCACACAGAATCACAGAATGTTAGGGCTGGAAGGGACCTCAAATGATCATCTAGTCCAACCCCCCTGCCACAGCGGGATTCCCTACAGTAGGTCACTCAGGGACATGTCCAGACGGGTTTGAATATCTCCAGAGAAGGAGACTCCACAACCTCTTTGGGCAGTCTGTTCCAGTGCTCTGGCACCCTCACTGGGAAAAAATAGCAACTCAGGTGAAAACACTTTTTCTACCTCACAGATGTGGTCAAAAAGAAACATTACATGTTTCTCTTCTCTTGAGCAATTTCTTTTTGTTCTCTGCTTAATTTTTGGTCTGTTATGTCATTTCAAAGTAGCTCTTGAGTTTTGTTTAGGAGAAAACTATTTTATTTAAGGTACCTGGCTTGGTCGTATTGTGAAGTTCTTTCTAGTAAATACTGTGACAGTACAATTCAACAAAGCTTATGAGCTTTGAATATTGGTTTCCAATCTGTTTGTAACAGCCCAGTCTTAATTTCTTTACATCTAATAAAAACAAAAAAACCCCACAGCAATTCCAAGTGATAATTTTTTCAGTGTTGGAGAGCTATGGATAGTTTTGAACATCTACTCATTGATAATTTTGTAAAAATATGCACTTGAGATTTAGTGGTAATAAGTTCTAAGGCATAAAAATTAATACTACTTCCAGAAGTGAACTCCAGCTATTTGAGCTTTGGATAATACTTTGTTATCTGCATAGTAAACTAGTCCATTTTAAATGCTTCCAAGCTTTCTTCTGTAATGGCTTTCTGTGGCAGTGATCTCTAGAAGCTAACAGTACATTTTGTAAGCATTTATTTTGATTTCTCTGCAAAGCTAATCGTTATGTGTAGCTGACACATTTGCCATGCAAATTTTTGCATATTTATGTAATAGCAACTTTCAATTCTCTTGAAACTATGCATATGATGTAAGAGTTTCCTTGTCTACAACGCTAGGTTTCCTTTTTGGACTCTTCCTACAATATCAACTTTGAGATGAGATAAGAAAGAAAACAGTGTTCAAGTGAGGATGTACATTTAGATTTACATAATATAATTTCAATGCTGTCAGAATTTTCTGATTGCCTCTCAACTCCCCTAAGATATCCAGATAATTTCCTCAGCTATTGCAGTTATCATTGGAATTCATCAGCTTCAGGATGTTTCAAGTAGTTCTCTCTGTGACACAGAAGTAGGTAGGGTTGTTTGGAGTCATGAGGTGTGAATGCGTGGAGAGGGGTTGTTTTTATGGCTTAGGAAGAAGCTGGCCAGTGGTACAGATTCTCCTTCACCATGCAGGGCATGCACTACATTGGGAAGTGGTGGTAGGCATATGCATCTCAACATTCTAGATTAAATCTTCCATGTTACTTTATATTTCTTCACTGTATGTCATCTGCATAGCTTAGTGCTTTTGTTTAAATAAGCTTTACAGTCTTCCGAAAGATGCACAGTTTAGTCATGAGAAGTGATTAGAAGAGTTTTCCTTTTTGATCTGCTGGCTCCGTCCACTCTCTTTGTCCTTCATTATCCCCTGTGTGCTCTCTGTCACTTCTACTATGATCCACACAGTTGTGCACATCTGCCCCTTCTCACTTTGCTTTCCCCACAGTCTGCACTGTCAGCTCCCTCAGCACCTCTGCAATACCTTTGCTTCTTGACACTGGCAGGAGGCAATGACTCTGCCATCTACAGCCATGCTGGAGAGCATTCACTTTACTTCTTCTTTCATACACCTCTCAGCATCACTGTTGGAATTCTGCTCAGATTTTACCTTCTGTTGTCTCTATGACTTCAAAATAAGGAGTCAGACTTCATTACTCTTTCTTTGTAGCTATTGCTTGCCATGGCCCATCACCAAGTCAAATTGTCAGTAAGTCCTATATTGCAGAGTGAATAGCGTTGTTGTGCTTATCTCCATAAGTCTACTGAAGTCTTAGGTTACTGTCCTTTTGCCTGAAGACTTTGCTATGATCATGAACATTGAGACACATCCACCATAAATTGCAACCCCAGTTCCCTGACCTGTTGTCTTTTTGCCAAAAGATGTGCTTTTCTTGGGTTTCTGCTCTGAGGGAGGTTGACCTGCTCTTGCTATCCTTCAGGATTTCAAGAAAAAAAGAGAACCTATTTTCTTTTTGCTCTTTTAAGTTATAGTATGAATAAAATAGGAATGGGGAAACTGGTTTAAGGGAATTGTGCTAAGAAAAAGGAGTGTTACTGATGTTATCCTCACTGTTGACTTTAGCATAAAATATGGATGCAGCACTTTGGAAGCTGGGATATTCACAGATGATTTTTTCAATCTCTTACTCTATTTCATAATTTTCCCATTTTATTTATACACATTTAAATGTTGAGTATAAATTAAACAATATAGCCATAAAAGGCATGTTCATTTGTATATTTATAATTTAAAAGCTAGAAGGTGAATCTCTCTGTATCCTTAGGATTTTTGTAGTCCCTAAAACTATATATGCTATAGATTTGCTAATGTGGCTTTTCTTTTTCTGTAGGTTGCTGCTGAGAACAGTGCTGGTGTTGGAGTATTTAGCAATCCTTTTCTTTTTCAGACTGCAGAAAGTGGTAATTTTAATAAAGCTGCTAATTATTTTAATTCAGAATGTTCTAATTTTCTCATATAAAGTATCCATGACACATTTTATACTTGAACAAATTCTGATGCATTTAGAATAAAAATCCTAATTCCTAATCCTAATGCATCCCATTCCTTTGTACTGTGATTAGTACAAATGCTTGGAAAAAAAGGCCCAGGAAATTGTCACTGATACAAAGAACACCATTTCTGCAGTAATAGTGAATACTCAAATTAAACTGAGCTATATAAAGCTACCAAAAATCTATATCCAGCTGAAAAGATGACACAAGTGAAGTGAAACAAAACACCCAGTGCTGCCATACGCTCTTAAAAAATATGGGCAAAAATTTGCTACTTTTGACACAGTAGATAGGTTGCATCAAGAAAGTGTTTTTAAATTGACTAAACTAATTACCATATTATTATGAAACTGAAATAATTATTTCTCAAACTAAATTGAAAAAGAGCTGGTTGCATATCTGCTACTTTACATGTTTGTGAATGGTTGTTATTTATTTGCTTCAGGGTTTGTAAGCTAGAAATAGCATTACAAAAAATAAGGGGGATTTTGTTTTTGCAGTGCTGAGAAGAAAAGTATGTCTCACTGCTATTGTTTGTTTTGTTTTTAAGCTCCAGGTAAAGTAGTGAATCTCACAGTTGAAGCCTTAAATTATTCAGCTGTAAATCTGATCTGGTTTCTCCCTCGGCAACCGAATGGAAAGATAACTAGTTTCAAGATTAGTGTGAAACATGCAAGAAGTGGAATTGTAGTGAAAGATGTCTTGGTTAAAGTAGAGGACATTCTGTCTGGGAGGTTACCAGAATGTAATGTAAGTGCTCTAAACCTTTTACATTAGAAATAGGCTCAAGCCACAGAACATAGTTTTACGTTTGAATTTTGAGACAAAAAATGTGGAGGCTTGATTTTCAAAACAATCCCAAATACTTTACAAACTTAGGCCCAAAGCAGAATATAGTGGCGGAAGAAAAACCTTTCTGTTCAAAGCAGTTTAAATGGAATACTCTTTCTTGAAAAGATTAGTTGTATCAAAGTAAAAATGTTAAGAAAAAGTTCAATTTGCCATCCTTTTAAGAGAAAATAATGAAATAGATAAATTTGATTTATTTTTCAGCTTTCAGTTTTTTAATTTTTCATTTTATACATCATTCAGTTAGAAAAAGCAAGAATTGCTGGGATTTTTTTTGTCAGTGCAGACATATAGTAATGTTTGTTTATTATTTTCATATGTAGTATGATAAAGCTTTTTATATTTAGAACGTTTGCTTTATTCTGTATATGACATTGCAACATAATTGAAATACTTTTCGTTTCAAAACAAAAAGTCTATGATGGACAGTGTGAATATTTTTAAAAAAATGTTTGTAGCCTGTGTTTTTTAAAATAAGTATTCATCTAAAAGTTTCTCACTTATGAGTGTTCAATGGGTTTAGACCTGTAATCAATTTATACCTTTCAGAATTTCTTGAAGAAAATTCTGTTTTCCAGCATTCTCCTTTTCCTCTTTATTCTGAGCAGTGTTGTGTTTACTTTTTCTTTTTTCCCAGTCAGGATGCAAGGCTTACCACTTTAATGAGAAGTGCAATGTTAAATGATCAAAACTATCAGAACTTTGGTTTCAGATTTTATTTGGAAGGTCATTTTTGGCATTGGGAATCAGGCTGATTTTATTCAGCACTAAGAGAGACTGCCACCTACTGAATCATAGGCTTTGGTTACTGTAACTTCTAGCAGTTTTCAGAGGTGTCTCCTGGCAAAATGGATTAGAAAACCCCTGTCTGAATTTTATCCAAGATATATGGGTATATATATGCTATATATATATATGCACATACATACATATAGCATACGTGTTATGTAGAAGGACCTCATTAGGCAACTTTTTTTTTTTTTTTTAGAGAAACTGAACAGTGAAAATTAGAATCTGGGAATAATTAAATGAATCCTAGAGAGCTGCTTCTGTTTCAGATTAGTATCTTTTGGGATAAGGCAGGAAACTATAACAGGTTGTACTAGCAATGTCCAATAGTGAATCGATGACCTACATTTGGAAACTGAAGTATAAAAAGAACCAATTTTGTGTAGTTTTATTTCCAAGGTCATTTGCCTTTTTTGATCTGTATATATTTACATTTATAGGTTATAGCTGCAGCTTATCATGTTTCATTTTTTTTCTTAGGATAACAGTGAATCATTTTTGTGGAGTACTACCACCCCTTCAACTACTTTTGGCAAATCCACAGTTCCTTCACGGACGACAGTTACACCAAGTACAGAGGCATCAAGTCAAATGAGCTCTGTATGGAGTGAACCAATTAGTTTTGTTATAACTAACCTCAGGCCATACACCACCTATCTTTTTGAAGTCTCTGCAGTTACCACTGAACCAGGCTACATTGACAGTGCAATTGTCCGGACACCAGAATCAGGTATACTCTGCTTTTGAATCATAGAATGCCTTGGGTTGGAAGGGACCTCTATTCATCTGTATCACACTCTTGTATTTACATGATTACTTAATCTTATCTGGTGGAATCAACTGAAGGTGTATTTAACTATTAACATATCTCATAATGTACTGTGAGTGGGATCTCAGTTATTACTAAAAGTCAAAGGTACCACAGTATGCTCAGGATGCATCAAATATAATAAAAAACTAAGGATAATTTAAGAACTGCAATTAATGGTACAAGAGAAAGAGAATTAAAAATACAGATGAAGGTGCCAGGCTCAGTATTCAAAATGTATGTGTATTATGTACATAGCAATGCACTTAAAGCTTCTTTTTCCTTTGTGGAAAAATAAGCAGTATAAGGAAAGCTCCTGTCCCATGGTTCCTCAATCTGGACCTATTGCAGAAAGTTGTTCAGTACTGAAGAAATCTTTAAACACTAGGCAAATTAATTTTGGATTACCTGCAGTGCACTGAGAAGTTAGAATTGGAAATGTTTTCCAGGAGCAGGACTTTTAGGAATGACAGGATTTTTCTTTTCTTTCATTTGTACGTTAGTTTTTACAAAAGATGAGAGTATTTTTTAAGAGTAGTATGTCAACTCACATATTTGTTTACAGGATCAGTCAATATTTCCCTATTGGCTTAAACCTCACACAAGACAGTTCAAGACCTGATTTTCATAGAAATTTTTGTTAAGCATTTCCCATAAGTTTACCTATATAGGCAGCATGTTTGAAAATCAGGTTTATTTTTACTCTATATGGATGTAAAAAATTCCACCTACTTTAGTTATTTTAGGATTCAGATTTTAATCTCAGTAGTGCTCTCTCATTAGCTTATCAATGCAGTAAGGTATACTTTAGAAGGGACAGGGATCAAATTCCATAACCACTTGAGTATTGGATTAATTTAATTTATGTGAATGGTTTCATGAAAATAGAAAATTACTCACGTGTGCAATGTTTTTGCAAGCTTAGTTGGTTCCAAGTTTATGTTTCTGGATAGTATATCACTAGTGCTGTCAAATCTTCTGTATAAATAGTTGTCTATATTAAAAATAACCTCTTCAAGGAAGAAAAACATTATCTGATGTAAGCTCTGTATTGCTAAGCCTTACAATCATATTTGAGCATCTTCTGTATGTATTCTGTTTCAGAATGAAATCCATGCTAAATTTGGTAGGATCCCTGCCACCTTTGTCTTTTAAGGATTATTTGCATACTTCCAGCTCTTGATACCTTTTGTGAGCATTACCTTAAAAACCAAATGAAATAAAAATAAGTCATTTTAATGAGTTGTGTTTTTAATGTAGTTTCCCTTCAGAATATTTAATGTTCATGTTTAAAATGCATTGTCTGATATGTGGTCCTTGGAAATCCTAATATAAATTATTTTATGTTCAAAGACTTTTTCCAATATTGTTTAAGTTCCAGAAGATCCACCACAAAATTTTGCCAAGAGCAACATTACAGCAAAGTCCTTCTCAGTGATGTGGGACCCGCCAACCATAGTAACTGGAAAGTTTAGTTACAGAGTTGAGCTGTATGGACCATCTGGTAAGTTTGAATTGATATTTTTATTTCTTTATACTTTTTTGTGATTTTCTTACACTTGCATTCTTAGTATCCTCAGCAATCAAGAATGAATATTTGAAAACAATGTAATGTATCCTTTTTATTATTAAACTTTTTAATAGTTTTTAGATTACTTTATGGAAAAGCCTGTCCAAGAGGCTGAGGAGGACTATGCAATTAAATTCACATTAAATATTCTTAAGAGTGGAGAGATGACAGCCTAATCTCACAGCTGAAATAGGGTGCTTATACATACAAATTTTTCTGTATCTTGCCTTTACTCTTTTTCTATTAAAGATTTCTGGAGAACTTTTCATTCCCATGTAGTAAAGAATCAACTGTCTAAGTCTGGTTTGATGTGTTTTGTTTGTTTTTTTTTTTAAACTCAGGTGTGTGTATATGAAGAAAGTATATAACCACCTGTAGTTAAGTAAGAAACAGATGAGCTGTATACAATTTTTTTTTTAATGGAAAAAGCAATAGAAATTAATTTATAAACAAAGAAATCCTTCCTCTCAAAACCCTTACCTTCTTGAGGTGGCTTTTCTGTTTGTTTGCTTTTCCCCCAGAGATTCAGTATTATTTCCAATGATGTTCATGCCAAATTAGCTTTTTCAAGAAGAATTTGGCTTCTCATCTGTTGTCGTCCTGGGAAGTAGCTGTGGCTTATTTTTACTTTGGAGCTAGAATCTCTTCATTTTTTCATTCCAGGTCATATTCTGGATAACAGCACAAGAGATCTTAAGTTTGTATTTAGTAACCTTGTGCCGTATACAACATATGATGTGTATGTCAGTGCTGAGACAAGTGCTGGGCTGGGGCCAAAAACTAACGTTACAGTTTTCACTCCTGCAGACGGTAAGTAAGCATAGAGAAGTGAAGTAAGTGGGCTGTGCATGGTAACTGGCTTCAGTTTTCCCTTCAATACCTTTTAGGTACTTTGCAAAGGAAAGAATGGTTGTGTAACACTTTTGAGTCTTATAAGAGAGGCATAAAAAGCTGATGAAAGAAATTAGCTGAAAATTTATTTTGTAGATTTCTTTCTTCATTTTTTTTCCGGTTCATACACTGTCACTACATTTACTTGTCATCAGAAGTCTTCAGAGATTGTGAAAGTAACGTAGTTTCTGCCTGACTGGCAGTTCGATATGGTAATTAAGTTGCAGGTCCCCCCATTACCCGTTAGATGGCAGCAAGGGGAAAAGAAAGAACGGCACAGGATTCCCCACGACTGGTTTGTTCAGCTCCAATGTTTCTTATTAAACCTCTCATTTGACTAATTTTCACAAAATCCAAGGCTCCATACCAGTGTCTGATGGAGCCCTCTTTACCAGGCATCATAGCCTGGGACAGCCAATTAGTTGATTTTTGCTTCTGAGCTATCTACTCTGTCATTTTGTAGTTTCAACTCCAAACAGTTGATTCATGAGGTGAGAATCCTTTGCTGTATAGAAATACAGATTTCTCTTACACTTGTGTGAGATTGTGCAGGATCATTGGTCTGCATCTAAGGATGCAACCACTAAAAAATGAGAGTAAGCATGTAATAGAGAGGCAGTTTCAAGATGTTTATTTCTGTGTTAATGTTATGCCACCTATCACAAATTTAGAAAATCTCTGTCAGTGATTGCTGCAGTGCTTATTGTCGATGTGTCACAGCAAATAGAACACCTATCCTTATTTATCATATTCTTTCCTCAAGTGTCTGCTTTTGTCAGCTCTGAGAGACAATTTCCAGAGATGGCCTGCCTCAGTGCAGCCATGCTCGTTGTCTATCTATACTCACTGTCAGAAGCTAAAGGGGATTTTGGTGGGTTTGGGGTTTTTTCTTTAGAGTAACATAGAATGTCTCATTTTAATGCCTAATCTACACATCTTCATTATAAAAGTAATTTCAAGTTTGACTTTTTATGAAGTGTATCAGGAGAGGATTATTTTTCATGTCAAATCAGAATGTCATTCTATTGAATATAAATGCACACATTCATATACATTTATATATATAAATTGTATACAAATTATTTCTGGCAGTCCTGCACAAAGCACAACATCGTTATTACTGCATAGTAAAGAAGTTGAGCCGAAACCTGTTATAAAAGGGCGATGAACAAGATGTATCACATACATACACATTTTTTTCCCAGATTTTCACTTCATTCTTGTATGGTTTTGATGAATTTAGAATTAAGCTTTCATTTTCAACACACTTAAGATTCTATATAGGAGGCTAGCAAAGGTCTAGCTAGTCACTCTAGCAATGACTTCTGTGGAGCTGTCTTGATTTACATCATCTTTGGATCTGACTGTATAAGCATACATACATCATTTGTGTCAAAAAACTGTATGCATGTTTTTAGAACTGTAACTTGTTTGTTCAGAAATCATGTGTAGTAATTCTCTACCTGCACAGGAGCAACTCAAAAGATAAGGAAGTGGAATTTGATTAAATGCCTATTGTACTTTGCATGCAGGGCTGAAAAAACTTGTAATAATCATAGATGTTTTTTCAAAACAACTGTCTTCTTGACCATTTAGTCCCAAGTGCTGTATCGGATTTACATGTAGCAGAAGTGGAAGCCACATACATAAAAATTGTTTGGAGGAAGCCACAACAACCAAATGGAATCATTACCCAGTACAGAGTAAAGGTACTTGTGCAGGAAACAGAGGTGACCCTGGAAAACACTCTCCTTGAAGGAAAAAACAAGGTATTATTATAATTCTTTTCTATACAGATTTCTTTGCTAGATTAAATTTTTATCTCTGTCTTATCTGATACCTACCTAATGTGGAATTAGGCACCACAAATGAGTTGTCAATGCTACTAAAAAGCCACATTCCTCACCCTACTCTCTTTCCACAACCTGAAAACAATAATTCTTACATAATGGTTCAGACCATAGCTACTGAAGGCTGGAAGCCATAGCCCACAGTCTTATCCTTTCTAGCCCTTTAGTTCTTTGCGGCATAGTGTGACTTCACAGTAAGAGTACAGATTTAGGTGCAAAGATACAGGTATGTATCCTGTGGAGAAATGAATTCAGCCAAAGTCTCCTAAGGCTGGTTAAGTGCTCTGCTTGCAAGGCAAACATCCTTAGACTTTGTTTTATCCTTGTATTTACATGTCTGATACTACATGCTGAACTCCTTGCTATGGCTGTATGTCTGTGCACATCTGCCAGATCAAATCTTTGTTTTCAGTCAGTCTAGCTTCTGGATTTTGTCTGTGGATATACTTTACATGCTTAGAGGAAGCAGGTCTGAGCATGCAGCACAGCTTTGTAGACCACTAGAGCAAACATTTGGCTCAGAATGGAGTGCTTTCTGAGGTAGGGCTTTTTGGTTTGAATTTAGAACATAGATGCCCAAAGTTTGAATAATTTCTGGGTTTGTTAGGGCTTTTTAGTTGTTTTTTGGTTTTTTTTAAAGACAGTTATGTCTTTCTCTGAATCTGATATAGGATCTAAGTTTTTGATGGAGAGCTCATTGAAGGAGTTCACTTTCAAGTTGAATAGTATACATCAGATAGAGCCCTGGAGCCAAACATTAAATAAGGAATAAGGGGAAAAAATCCCATGAGGATAAAGAACCACTCATTAAACCAGGCAGGCCTCCTTGGAAAATGAAAATATATAACTCTTTAATTAAAGATTGTATCATAGTACACACACAGCGAAAATGAAAATTGTCTGCACAGACATATTTTAATGATGGGATTTCCTAACTTTTGAGTTCTTAGTCTGGCGTCATTGCTGCTTTATTGAGTGTAATTTTCTAATTAAAAACCAAAACAAGTAATTATAAACCTTACTTTTAGAACTCTGTTGACCAAAGCTTAGAGAATCTACAGGATTTGAACTGTCAGATCCACAGTGCTAACAGTACTCAATAACTAGTAGCAATGAAAAGCTCTTGTCTTATGCATGGAAAAGCCTCAGAAGTAAAAAGTATTTCCACATAGGTTACTATTTTGCTATAAAGTGTTGGTGAACATGAAGCATATCAAGCTTATACCTTTTGGTACTTGGGTGAGATTGATGCTATTTATCTGCCTGTGCTTCTCCTAGTTAAAACAGTAAAAAAGTTGCTTTGCCCTCTCTCCAGCAAGAGCCTGTAGGGAGACAACTAATGTGTATTAGTTACATCACTGTAAAAGCATCTTTTTCTGGCAGTGAAGTGGGCCATATGTGTGAGTGGGGAGTGTTCACAGATGACAGCAGAACAATTTAGAGACATTGGAGTCCTGGATTCAGTCCCAGATTCTAAAGGGGCATAATGATCTTGTGCTTACACACCATTTTGAACCTATGCTTTCGCCTCGCTTTTCTCTTCTGCTTTTCTTTTTTTCTTTCTCTGTAGTTCTTTCTTCCCTTGTATCTACAGCCATCCCTTTCCAACACTCGACTTTGCCTCTTCTGTTCTACAGACCTCTATATCACTTACCCCCCTTTCACTCTCCCTTGTCACATATATACTTTCTTAATCTCTTATTTTCCCTCTTCCTATTATTTCATCAGCTTCTGGGTTTTTTTTTCTCTCTCTCCCCTTATTCCCTCCCAGTGATCCAGTCAACCTGTTATTCTCATAAATTAAAAAAAAGAATGTAGTCTTTGTTTAAACAATGAAAATGAATAAAAGGTTGTAGGCTACTGGCATCTGAGTTTTCAATGAGAAGTATTGTCTTTTGCAAAATTAATTATTGTTGTAATGAAAATTGTTTGCATGCCAGTATTTTATAGTGTATGTATATATATGCACAACTATACAAACATTATTTCTCTATTTTATATACATTTAATTAAATAATTTACTGATAACAAAGTTTGTGATTTATTTTTGTATTTCAAATATATTTATATTTTTCAATTTTTAGTATTTGATTGATTCTTTGGAACCATACATAATAACTGAAAACATCAAACCTTCTCCCTCTTGGAACTCAATGGAAACAGCCAATGAATTATATGAAGGTTCAGCTGAAATGTTTCCCAGCATTCAGACAACTTCCTCAGTAGTATTTACAAGTGTATCTGGTGATAATTTTCCTGCTATAAATGGAGCTGCAGAATTACATTCTGTTCTGGGTAAGATATTTTAGGGTATTTTTCTACCTGCTCTTTTGTTCTGAAGGACCCCCATCACTGTTCTATATATGATCTTTAGCACATGGTTCAAGCAAATTATGAATGGGTCATTTGCTAGAGTCGGATTTTTTTACTACCAGATAACCTTCTGAAGCAAATGGGAATGCCACACAGGCAGGAACTAGCCCCTTGTTACCCAGCTGACCTTCTTCCTAGTGAAAGGAGGACCCAAAAGCCATCAGCCAAGCTGCATAGACAATCAGTTATTACAGTTGCCAAAGCAGGTGTGATTGTCAGGGATTAACATATCTCCAAGCCCTTCAGAGACCTTGATTTCTCTAAGCCTTTTGACTAATAGGTTTTCAAATGCCAGTGAAGGTAAATAGGTCAAAAAGTTACAACTTTGCTATATGGGTGACAAACAGGTGGAGATGACCCCATGACATGGTGATGTCATTAGTGTGTACACTTGTTCTGTATTATCAATGGACCAGTGTTTCTTTACCAAGTATGGATATTTACAAATCATTAAGGAGACCTAGGCTGACAGGCAGAGACTTAAAATACCACTCTACATTTTTACACTGAGTTTTCAGCAGTGGGGAGAAAGTCAGGGGTATATTTTTTAATTTAAAGGTTTCGTATTTTTATTTTAAAGTTACTGAATTACTCCATATACCCCAGTATCTAGAACTAGAATGTAATCCATTAGTTTAAACTACAGTGATCTTTTCTATACTATATTAATCCTGAAGAATCTTCTCTGTTGTAAAGAGAAAACACACTAATTTAAATCTGACTCTTCTTTCTACAGCCTCACTCAGCTTGAGGTATTGAGTTACTAGAAGATATCTGTGTTGCTGAAAAATTTCAGACAGCGTCTCTTGCAATCTAGTGTATGAGTATTAGTTTGTAGTAGTTATTGCAGTAGTTAAAGCTGTTGACAGCCAAATTTTTGACAGGGTCTGATGATTTTTAGATACCTTCATTTTAAAGCTGGTCTAACAAAACTCTGAGCCCGTTACTCAGATATGTGAAGCACCCACACTTTTTTTCACGTTGCAGTGGCATAATGGCAGCTTTATAATAGATTTTGACTAACACAGTTGGAGTGCAGCTGACTTTGAACTTTATTGCAGATGCACCAAAACCTCTTTATGGGAATGTATAACTTGTTCATTCTAGTGACCACAACTCTTCTGCTAAAAATACTGGTGTGAAGGGATCTGTGAGGGGAGTCATTTCAAGTATACTTATTGTAGCACCATTGGGAGGGAAAGGAATAGGGAATCTGTCTTTTTCAATTAAAAGAAAAATAAAAACAAACCTAAAAGCTCCATCAACCTAGGAGTGAAGTCACTGGAGAGACTAGGCCATATAGAAAAATGGCTTTCCCTAGTTCCTAAGGGATTTCTTTCAGATTTTTTTGGAGATAGCTATCAGTACCTCAAACCTCATGGTTTTAGTTCTTGCCTGTTCATCCTTTCACGTGGGCCAATCTATCTGTTGTAAACATGAAAGGTCTCTTCCAACCCAAGCCATTCTGTGGTTCTGTGTGAATCTGAGAGTTGGGAGGTGGAGTGTAAACTTTTCTTTGATTTTTGTAATTGTCATGAAAGTTAATTCTTTTGCCAAAGAATAGTTCCTGGTCATCATGCCAAAATGAGTTTAGAATGCAAAAGGATAAAAAAAAAAAGAGTTTATGAGTAAGTAACTGTTTCTTTCCATTTAATCACAGATAATCAGTACCCCCTTGATGTTTTGGCTGAAGAACTGTCATATGTTATAAAGGGCCTCACACCTTTCACAGACTACACAATCAGTGTGTTTGCTTCTACTGCTGTTGGAGAAGGACCACCATCAGTTCTTACAGTTAGGACCTGTGAACAAGGTAAAACGTAATTCTGATATCAAAATAAGCATATGTGACATTTTAATTTTTTAAAATAATTTATGTATTTACTGTTACACTTTTATGTTTTTAAGTTCCCAGCTCAGTACAGAATATATCTTACAAAAATATTAGCTCCTCCTCTGTTTTGTTGTATTGGGATCCTCCAGCAAATCCCAATGGGAAAATCATTCGTTATACTGTTTATGCAATGGAAGTAGATACAAAAAGAGCATTCCAAGCAACGACTTCAAACAACAGCTTACTTATGACAGGTACTGTGCCATTTTATTTAAAAACCCCCAAACATTATACAAAACTATTTTTCCAAACTTTATGTGATATACTGGTTTGCATAGTAGGTGAACCAAATCTCCCTCATCCATACACATCCACACACACGAAACACAACTGCATGTAAAAGCAAGGTTGGGACACTACTGACAGGCTTGTCTACTGTGGAAGGGTACGTAGGGAATGGGAGATGGGAGGAGAGGACTAGGTAAGAAAGCAGTAATTTGTGAAATGTACTAAGCAGTAATTTGTGAAATTAATTTCTCCTTGAAGTTTTTCCTCAGCCTCTTCTTTCCATATAAAAAGATACTCTTAAATTTTCAATTCTTTTTCAGACTTGATTTTTTTCCACAGAATGTGTCTGACAGTAACAGCAATTTTCTTCTTATCAAGGTTGTAATTTTGATAGTAATTGAATGAAATGCATTCCTCACAGAGTTTCAGGAATTTATTTATGCTAATCATATGCATATAGAAGGAAACCACGTATTTGGATGTACACATACACATCCTTTGTTTTGACAAATAAATTTGTAAAACCATTTACAGTGCTGCAGCTGGGTGGCTTATTTCATTATCTGTTGATTTGACTAAGTGCTTATTTGGCTCTCCCCAAATAAAAAGTACTGTACATATCCTGTCTTTTATGTGACAAATATGTATCAAACCCTCTTAGAACAGTAGCCATTTCTGTGGGTTTATAAGTAGCTATGAGGAGAAAAATATATTTTAGAAGTCAACAGTCAAGATTTTTTTACTTAATATTTTTAGGTTTAAAAAAGTACACAAATTATAAAATGAGAGTGGCTGCCTCTACTACAGTAGGAGAAAGTGCTTTGTCTGAAGAGAATGATGTTTTCGTGAGAACCCCTGAAGATGGTAAGTACCATTTTTGTAATCATGATTTTATTTCTGTATTGAAGTTTATGCTTCTTCAGAAGACTGGGCACATGCATAAGGAGGGGGTGATAGTGTAAAAATCAATAAAATAAATGTTTATTTAAATTATTAGTCTTCTATCAGTCAGTGATTTAATTCAGCACATTTTTAGGCAAGTGCTAGAAATAATGATGAAAGCTGAACAACAAAAGGAGGGCCAAGGAGAATCTTCATCCCCTATTGGATATGGGGAAACATTGCCACCAAGGATGAGAAAAACAGTGAAGCCTTTAATGCCTTTTTTTGCTTCAGTCTTTAATCCAGGAGGAAGCAGTTAGCAACCTGTTACTCCACCTAAACACTCACAGATCTATGGGGCCAGGTGGGATCCACCAAGGGGACTGATGGAGCTGGTGGAAGAGCTTGCTATGCCACTCTCCGGGAGGTCCCAGATGACTTGCAGCTAGCCAGTGTGACACTCACCTACAAGAAGGGTTGGAAGGAGAATCCTGGAAACTACAGAGCTGTCAACCTGACCTCAGTACAGGGGAAAGTTATGGAACAAATTGTCCCAAGTGCTGTCACACAGCAAGTGCAGAACAACCAGGGGATCAGACACAGCCAGCATGGGTTCATGGAAGGCAGGTCCTTCATGACATACTTGATCTTCTATGGGCAGGTGACCCACCTAATGGGTGAGGGAAAGGCTGTGGTTGTAGTCTACCTAGACTTCAGTAAAGCCTTTGACACTGTCTCCAACAGCATTCTCCTGGGGAAGCTGGCGGTTCATGGCTTAGACAGGTGTACGCTTTGCTAGGTAAGAAACTGTCTGGATGGCCAAGTGCAAAGAGTTGTGGTGAATGGAGATAAATCCAGCTGGCAGCTGGTCACAAGTAGTGTTCCCCAGGGCTCAGTACTACAACCAGTCCTGTTTAATGTCTTTATTGATGATCTAGACAAGGGGATTCAGTGCACCCTCAGTAAGGTTGCAGAAGACAGCAAGTTGAGTGGAAGTGTTGATCTGCTTGAGGGTAGGGGATTCTGAAGAAGGATCTGGATAGGCTGGATTGATGGGCCTAAGCCAATGGTATGAGATTCAACAGAGCCAAGTGCTGAGTCCTGCACTTGAGTCACAACAAACCCATGCAATGTTACAGGCTTGGGGAAGAGTGGCTGGAAAGCTGCCCTGAAGAAAAGGACATGGGTGTGGTGGTTGACAGCCAGCTGAACATGAGCCAGCAGTTTGCCCAGGTAGCCAAGAAGGCCAACAGCATCCTGGCTTGTATCTGAAATAGTATGGCCAGCAGAACTAGGGAAGTGATTGTCTCCCTGTACTCAGCACTGATGAGGCCACACCTTGAATACTGTATTCAGTTTTGGGCCCTTCACTACAAGAAAGACATTAAATTGCTGGAGCATATCCAGAGAAGGGCAACTAAGCTGGTGAAGGGTCTAGAGCACAAGTCTTATGAGGAGCTGCTGAGTGAGTTGAGGTTGTTTAGTCTGGAGAAGAGCAGGCCAAGGGGGGACCTCCTTGGTCTCTACAACTACCTGAAAGCAGGCTGTAGCAAGCAGGATTCAGTCTCTTCTCCCAGATAACTAATAATAGGACAAGAGGAAATGGTTTCATGTTGCACCAGGGGAGGTCCAGATTGGATATTTAGGAAAAATTTCTTCACTGAAAGAGTGGTTAAGCATTGGAGCAGGAATTCAGTTAAATTTAAAGAATCTAAGGTTGAGGAAGACAGTGAGAGGATTTGAAGGATAAGCCTGAAGCAGACAGAAGAGTTGTTCTTGGTTTTTTTTCATAATAATTACAGTTTTGGATAGATTTATAAGTAGATGAGAAAAGAAATTCCAGAAAAGCTAAAATATCTAGGATGCAGAAAGTTGCCTGGAAAAGAAGGCATACCAAAATTAACTGAGGTATAAAGTGGTAAGGCTTTGAGAAGGAGAGTGAGTGAGTGAGTGTAGCCCTTTTGGTACAGTTAGCTAATCAAAATGTTACGATCAAAGGCCAGAAGGTTTATGAGATCAGTCCTATATTGAAGTAATTGAAAGTTTCAGAGGTAGGGGTTTTTTTGGTGGTGTTTTTTTTTTTTATTTTTTCTTCTTTGATTTCTGTTGCAGAACCAGACTCACCACCCCAAAATCTGGAGTTGATAAATGTAACTGCAACAGAAATAAATCTGAGATGGTTACCACCTGAGCAGCCTAATGGTCTCATAACTCACTATGAAGTTCTGTACAGTGATTCCAATGATTTATTTCTTAAAAATACCTCATCTACAAGTATATCACTAAGTGATATGAAGCCATATACTCTCTACAACATCTCTGTAAGGGCATTCACCAGACTTGGCCATGGGAATCAGTCATCTTTCCCACTTTTGGTGAGAACTTCTGAAACTGGTGAGTATATAGTTGTTTTAAAAATTGTAAATTTTCCAGAGTCAACTGCTTTACGTTGAGCTTTGCTGCTCAGGAGATCAGTTTAATTAATTTAAAATGTGTATGTTTGCTTCGCAAAGCAGTAAATTTGAACCCTGTTTTCTCTTTAATATACAAAGAAAGCGTAAGGAAAGTGTAAGGAAAGTGTTCTTTCTCAGTGAGTAACTCAACCAATGCTTAAAACAAGAATTTGAATTCAAGCTACTTATGATTAAGATGAGAAGCTGCAAAAACATCTGAAATGAGAAGTATAAAACCGTGGGAGGTTCTTGAGAAAAAAGCATTTTGAGTGAAACACAACCTATTAATGGACTGGTGTGTTGAAGAGCTCTTGAGAGTTCTGTCTTACCATTCTACTATGAAAATAAGCAGAAACGTGGGCTGATTTCACTGCCTCTCATGGAATTTATCCCCTTTCTAGATATTACTTAAGCAGAAATTATTTAGCCTTTTGTATGGAAAATGTCAGTATATTTTTATAAGTGTTTTAGGACATCCTTAAAATATGTCCATGTCTTACTTGACCTTTTGGGCAACTTTTGCTGCCACTGTATGATTATGATTTTCTGGAATAAGATATATTATGCTACCTGTCCAATTTTGGATAATGGAAAACCATACTTGTGTGTTTGTTTGGGGAAAGATGGACACATGCACATAAAAACCAGTTGTCTCGACCCAGTAAGGGCTATCTGCTGTGTAAGGCAAGGGAGCCAAGAGCTCATGGGTTCCCTGGGCCAGCAGGACAGAGACCTCACTAGCGAGGACTTGTCCTACCAACCTCCAGTGAAAGGAGCGGGGCAGGTGTCAGGGTGGCAGCCAGGGGCAGCCCAGAGTCCAGATTGCCAAACACTCCATGTTGACAAGGCAGGTCTGAGGTCAAGCCAGGAAAGTGAGTTAGGAGGTTCAGTGACACTAACTAAGTCAGATGCAGCCCAGTGACAGCTGGGCAGATCTGTAGTGATGGGGCCAAGCTGAGGACAGACTGCAACGTCAGTCTGCAGATCTGTGGGTCCATGGCCAAGCACAGCCTTGGCAGCAGTGCAGCAGGAGCTGTAGCTCAGACAGGGGCAAAGCATGAGATCCCCAGCTGAAAGCAGCTCCTAGGGGCCAACAGTCAGCCCTGGCTGCCGCTTCACAGCAGTATGGCCTGCAGTGAGCATGCCACCAGCAAGGAGGAGGTGGCCCTCAGCTATGCTACTGCTGAGATGCCCGTGAGCCACAGCTGCCAAACTTCCAGTGAGGGGCATGCTTTCAGGGCTCTTAACAGCAATATCTTACATTCTCTTTGTTTTTGCACAGAAATATTCATACAGTTTGAATAGATCACCCAGGGAAAAGGAAGAAAATGCAGCTTGCTGATACACTGTAAATTATGGCAGCACAATGGAAAATGTAGAAACTATGGAAAATCTCCTAACAATAGCTAACTTGGAGGATTGCAGTAGTAGATATGGGGTGTTAGAAGGAAAGTTTACTGCCATGCTCCAGACTTTTTTTTAATCTGGCATTTATTTTTTAAATAACCCGTTATCTTCTTGTTACAGTGTGTGTCTGTCATGTGGCTTTGATCTTTCAACTGAACCTCTTTTAAAATTTATGTACTTTTAAAATTTTCTGTACAAAATATAGGATAAATATCCAAATGTTCACAATGTGTTTAATTTAAACCAGTTAAGAAAGTGCTTAAGAAATCAATGAAACTGCCTGAAATCTAGAAGTCTAAATTTTGTCTTATAGTTCCTGATTCTGCACCAGAAAACATAACCTATAGGAACATCTCATCTGTGGAAATTGAATTATCATTTTTTCCACCATCCATTCCCAATGGAATCATACAGACATACACAATATATCTCAAGAGGACTAACGGAACGGAGGAAAGAGTCATAAACACTACTCTTCTGTTGCTACATATTACAGGCAAGTATACAATGATCTGGAACTTACGGCAACTGTACATTGTTCTGAGAAGTGACTGATGCAGATCAGTTAGGTCATTTGCTGGACATGATCCTTCTTGGTGTTATATAAAAATTATATGCTGTGTGTCCTGAAAACAAATAGCCTCTTGTGTCATGCTGTAATGTGGTAGAATGGGCCACAAATGGTGTTGAGTCTAACATACATCTCATTGTATTTTAGATATTTAAAGTACAAGGAACTTCAGTAGACTTTTTTGCATAAACACTGGCATCACCTACATATCTTTCTGATCTTATTGTGGCTAAAATTAAATACTTCCCTTTGCACTCACCTTTGCATCATTTTCTATGTTCTGTCATTATTACTGATACCGCAGTTAATGCTGGGAGCTCAGTACTTTAACCAGTGAATTTTCAAAGTACAGCCAAGGTCAAACTGTAGAGCATTCTAGGAATATGAATTAGAAAGTGGTAATTATGGCCTTGCCCCTTCTTTTGTTCATGCAGAATACTTTCTGTTCAGATTTTCCTAATGCTTATTTCAATCTCTAAAGACACAGATCAGAGTAAGTGATGGGCCTATTCAGCACTTAGTAACTTCTTATGGTCCATTAAAAAACCTGATTTGGCCCAATTAATGGTTGGTTTATTGAATTCTTCTTCTTTATTTAGATTTAAAGAAATATACAGAATATACTGTAGAAGTGTCTGCTAGTACGGCAATGGGGGAGGGTCTTCGTAGTTCACCTCTGCATATACTGACTGATGAAGATGGTAAGTCAGAAGTTGAAATGTATTTTGCCTGCCTGCAATCCTAAATGAATCTTACATTTCGTGTCAGCTATGTGTAGGTTTTATATGCCTTTGTTGCAGTTACATCTCTGTATTGATATCTGTATCTAATCTACACACGAACATATCTGTCTGTCTATCTATCTATCTGTTATTTGTTATATTTACCAGTTCAAATTACATGAAATGGTATGATTGCTGTGCATGGACATTTTGCCTTACCAATATTTTATGAATTTGAAGAATCTTAATTTAATAATATGATTTTAATCTAGTACCTGACATGGTAGAATTAAATAGCTTGTCTGGTTCTGCAGACATGCAAGAGCTAGAGAAAGGGGAAACCGCCAAAAGGCAATTTGAATGGTCCAGGTACATTTCTGGGTTTTTTGTTTGGAAATTCTTGGTTTCTTATAAACAGATACACTTGTAGATACCTATATATAGTTGTAGAATTATTAATATTATGAAAATGCTCAAACTCTATCGTTTGTAGTACTGTACTTCCAAACTGAGCAGGAGAGTGTTCTGCATTGCAGGCTGAGAACATAGTTGTTGCATAATATGCTAATTAGCAGAGTAGGTCACAAAGGAGAAGAATTCCAAAATTATATTTGTACTTTGAGTACCCAGTTTAGTTCTCAGAAGTTAGCATCAGTCCCCTCTATAGTTTCTGAAGGGGCAATCCTGAATATATTCAAAGCATAATCTTAACTGAGGTACTGTGGCTCACATTTTGGAGGAACCTGTGTCTGTCCTTCTCCAGTGTTTAGGGAGGAAGTCTGGGAACCTAAACTAAAGCAGCATTGACACAAACATCCCACCAGCCATTCCAAAATTCACAGAATCAGAAGACCACAGAGTGGTTAAGATTGGAAGGGACCACCAGAGGTCATCTAGTCCAATTTCCCTGCTCTAGCAGGGTCCCCTAGAACAGGACTGTGCCCAGACAGGGTTTGAATATCTCCAGGGAAGGAGACTCCACAGTCTCTCTGGGCAGCCTGTTCTAGCGCTCTGGCACCCTCACAGTAAAGAAGTTCTTCCTCATGTTTAGATGGAACTTTCAGTATTCCAGTTTTTGCCTGCTGCCTCGTGTCCTAGTGCTCGAAACCATCGAGAAGAGCTGGACTCCATCCTCTTGACACCATCCCTTCAGATACTTACATACAACCTTTTGCTTAGGAGTAATGTTGCTGGAGAACACTGGGAGCTGCTCATTTGGATAAATCCATCTTTTGTCTAAAGTATTTTTACTTACAGCAATTACTTACAGCAAAAATAGGTTCTGTTCCTCAGCAAAAAAATATCCTCTGAATAAGAACTGTAGAATGAACTAGACATGCCAAAAAGACAAGACATTCACTGTGTGACAGATCTTTATAGTCACTGAGGATAATATAACAAGTAAAACACTAAATACAGCTGTCACTATTTTTTGCTAGGAAATACAGACACTCACTGAATTCAGTGAACCTTTGTTCATGAAAAATATTTTGTTTATGAATATACAGAGTTCTAAAACCTTCATGCCAACTTTTGAGATAGTAAGAGAAGGAACAACAACTGAAAACCAACAATATTTATAATATAACACATGTTCTTTATTCACAGGAACAGAGTGTTCCAAGATTCAGAACAAATGTTTTGTAGATTCGCTAATAGCTATGCTCATATTCTCAATTTTCATGCATGACTACAGCTATGACCTGAATTTTTTGTGTATGATGCTCTTTGGTTTAATTTGAGAAAAACAAAAGTAATTCTAATATTACTTCATAGTGATACATATGTCTGTGAATCAGGATGAAGAAAAAGATTTTCTTTTTAATAACATTCTAGTACAAAGTAGCATCACTTATGCATACATAGGTATACTTTTCCTCAGCAATATTTCTATGAACTTGAGAATGAAATCAAACATGGTCTAATGTTTTCATTTACTTGTTTCCCTGCACAGTTGTGATATGGTGTCATGCAGAGTTCATCCTAAAATTAATTTTAAGGGTCTCAGTCAATGTCTGTCTTTATATTTGCCCTTGTGACATGTTAAATGTATGAATGTGGTCCTTATTTGATGGAGTGAATAGATTTTACTGCTGCTTAGTATCCCACATTTTCATCATCTCTCAATGCTATGCTTATCCATTTTCCCACCTTTTTGTGCTTTGTATAATTCTTTACAGCACCTCTCTTTCCTCAGGGGAGCAGTTTTGCTTTATTTTACATGTGTTCATACCTATAAAGCTCTTGCTTTTATTAGAAGGTGAAAAAAATTTACAGCAATGTACTTGGATGGTAGGTGAATCACTGTGACCTACTCATTGCTCTGTTTTCTCACGAAGTACTTTTTCCATTGAATCACAGAAACAGATGTTCTAACACCACCATGCAAAAGCTTCTTTTATCATCTGTCAGAAAAAGGAAAAGAAGCTGTGCCTTAACATTAGTTGATGGATACTGTACCGGTGTAGTACAAAGTTCACTTTCCATCACAGATAATTAAAAAACTATTTAAGGGTGCTGCATATCCCATCGATCTTGGCTGTTTAACAAGATGTTGTGTCCTGTTCTCTTGTTTTTATAGCTCCAAGTTCTCCTCCAGAATACCTCTCTGTAAAACAGTTGTCGGGTGTCACTGTGAAGTTGTCATGGAAACCTCCACTGGAGCCAAATGGAATTATCCTCTATTACACAGTTTACGTCTGGTAAGATTTTCTGGAAGTAGTTCTGAGGATAAATATTAATCTGCAGCCTATCAGGAATGTTGGGTTTTTCTTACACAATGTGTTGATTACACATTTTTGGAGAACAAATATTCATCCAGCACTTAAAATACTAGCCTTTTGTATATACAAATTCAGATAGAATTTAGTAGCTGAAAATTGGGTTGTTAAATATTTTGTAAGAATTCTCAACATTTATGTTATGATAAATTAATTCAATTTTAAATTAGAGTATGGTGACTACTTTCATTATATTCTGATGAGGCCTATTGTAAGGCAGGGCACAATCCTATCCTAAATAATTAAGGAGATTTGAAAAGACATAAAATAGACAAATATTTCTTATATTTTGAAAGTGTGTGAAAGCAATGTTAAGAGTCTTTGAATATGCTATCAGTTATGTCTACCATTATATTTTGTATTTATAGCATAATCATAGCAAACAAATATTTTTTAACGCCTACTTTTCATTTACTGTGTTGGTCTTTTTTTTCTACTTCTCTTTTTTTTTCCATATATTTTTTTCTATCATCACTCCTGAGATCTTTTTTCAACTTAAAATGAGTTTTGTCACTTTAAAACTTGCAGCTTCTGTCCTAGTCTCTGTGCAACACAGTTTGACTTACTGATGTGGCATCTCTGCAAAGATCTGTGTACAACTACTGGGAATGAAAAGATTTTGTTATTGATCACAATATATTGCATTTATGCTGTACCATTTTATTGCCACTACCAATGTGAAGGAAGAAAATGCTAATATGACATGCACCTTGTGAAATGTGAACCAGATGAGCAACTCAGCAGTCATTATAAATATATTATTTTTGAGCTTACCTTATTTTAATGTTACTTGACAGTTTTGGGATAGGTTTTGGTCTCAGTTCTTGCTGATTTTTTTTTTTATTTTAAATTATTGCTTCCAATTAATTTGAAGATAAAGTGAACAGGAGTGAGCTTTTCTTTCCAGGAAAGTTACATTTGGCTTACCTTGTTTCTTCTACTGTATTGGCAAGGTCTGGTGCTCTTTAACCACACACAGACAAAATATTAAAGACTATCCTCTAGGTAGGAAAAAGTTACTTCACATTAAGGATTATGGTTTTGATACAGACTGTGTTCAAAGACTTGAGGTTATACAACTTTTCATCCTTATATTGCTTTAAAGCTTACAGCTTTTATTATTATGACAAATGAGTTAGTAAGAATTACTTTTTAAAAACTGTTAATTGATCCTTCTTTCTAAATATTTAAATTAATCATCCACATAAACTTTTGCAGTAAGCCTTGTCCTTTTTCCTTCCATTTTCTCCTTGCTCTGACTTATCTGTCCTTACTGTGCTACATCTAAAATTAGAGAGGCATTAGGTATCGTCTTGAGGCAAGGACATTGGAGGAAAACTGCCATTGCCTTCAAAGAGGCCACAACTTCACTCCTATCTTGGAGGATTTGTGTTGTTTTGGTTTGGATTTTTTTGGGGTGGTGGGGCTAGGGGAGGAGCATACTTTTGAGTGTTTAACAGAATCGTCTATACAATTTCATTTAATGTATTGCATTAAGATGTGAGATTTGACAAGGTAACCTGCTATGCTGTAGTTGCTTCTTTTGGGAGGCATTCAGTATATTTTGGGGGAGAGCATTAGTCCCAGAGTTTCTCAGTAAAGCAGAAAGAGGAAGATTAATACAGGTGTTAAATAAATGTTTCCTCTCTTAAATGCGTTGCAACAGTTACAGAGAATTTGGTAACCTTTCTCTAAAGGACTGGGAACAAGAATCCACAACTGCTAGAATTGAAAGAGTAATATCTGTAATGTTTTCATTGCTATTACCTTTCATGGAATTTGTCTCAGGGCAAGATAGTTTTGGGTGCTAACAGGTAGCAAAGCAAATTTCTGTGTGCCTTGAGTCTAAAAAAGCATACTCCCCAGTCTGCAATTCTAGAGTATAAAAGGCATATTAACAAAATTGCTGAGTTGTATATAGCTGTTGTCTTTTGGCTTTACCCTACCCTGTTCAGCAAATTTTTGTGACATAATTACTGACTAGATCTACTTTGAGGTACAGATTTTTAAGAAAATATGGTACACTGGATTTCTGAAAGATGTCATTTAAGACTTAATATTGTTCAACAAAATTCCTTGGTGTGGCTTCTTCTGCATTTTTTTCGTAGTCTGTGAAGACTGCACTCACTCTGATCAGTGTTTTCTTATTAGTTTGAATGCAACCTCTGTTGTTTCTGGATAGAACTTTAAACACTCCAAGAATTTTGTTCTTTCTCACTATGCCTGATTGTGGACACAGTTTTTTGCAAATGAGATGTTATAAGAATGCAATTACTCAGAGTAGAAGTGTTTGCAGTGCTAAGCTGTGGATTTTTTTCTCACTTAAATTAAAACCAACTATATTTTTCCATACTAAGAATATATCAGGCAAAGATCCAAGAAAAGAAGTCTTTTCTATGTATAGAATTTGAAAACTGCAGCTGTAAACTTTTGTATCTCTTTACTGACTACTCGAACTGTCAGAAGTTTTGGGAAAATATAAATGCTGTTAACTTCCTCTGTTGCCAAGAGTGTTTCCCAGATTAAGAGACATTCCACTCAAAATCTGGAAGGGATAGGGAGAATTTAGTGTCTTCCTTGCATGTTTTCTCATTCCCGTTGTTTGTTAATGTAACTTCATTGCAGGAATATCAGGTGGTCATCTTTGCGTGGGACATTTATTCATTTATCAAATTCATTTATTCATTTATCAAAGGATGAAAATCAGCCCATCTAGTAATTTTCAATCAGCTTTTTCCTTTTTTTTAGAATTAGAACTCATCTTTTTCTTTTTGTGAAGAACTCCACAGTGACTCCTAGAGCAAGATACTTGGTTTTACTTGTCACATTATCATCCCTCTATGAAATCCCATTAAATACACAGGGCACCCACTCTTTGAAGGAATGGAACATTAGCTAGCTTTTTTTCCTGCTGTTTTTTTCATAAAAGATTAAATTAATTTAATGCAGGATAGCAGACTTTTTGAATTCAAGTAAATTATTTCTGTATCTTATATTACTTTCTGATAATCATTTCATACCTATGCTAATACCAGTGTTTTATTAATGTTACATCTTACAGTCTTTCTAGGCGGGTTTTGACCTGGCTAGAGTTCCATTCTGATCCCCTGCTACATTCCACCAGAATTAACTCAGCACCAGCTAATTCCTGTTCCATATCATCTTCTATTATTCCATTTATAACTTCAGCCTTCTGACCAATTTCACAGAGTCACAGTAGGGCATGCTCCCTGCTGTAATCTTTTTATATTTCGCTATTCCTGTCCAGGGAGACAGTTTAGTTATGCCCTACTGTGTCCTTCCCAAGGGTACCACATAGCCATTTGATGGCAGTTACTAGATGGACATGCTCCTCTTTGATATTTCATATAATCATTGTCTTTGCTGATACAATTTACAAATATATTTCAATTTACAAATATATTTCTTTACAAATATATTTCTTTTTTTTTATATTTCTTTTTTTTTTAAGCAAAATCAAGAGCCCTATTCTGATGCAACAATACAAAAGTGAGCTTTTCAAAGTAAAAGGCAAAAGTTATCTCAGTCTTTTTGTAAAGCCTAAAATATTTGTATTTACCCCAATATTGCAATTTCAGTTTTACATCATATGCCATAGTTGTATATATACAGAAATGGTGTGTATATATAATTAATAAAATACTTTTTCTTTAGGAATAAAATGTCAAAAAGGAGTGTTAATGTAACAGAAACATCATTGCAGTTCACAGACCTGGAAAATAACTCTGAGTATAGTGCTTACCTAACAGCAAGTACAAGATTTGGAGATGGCAACATAAAAAGCAATACTATAACATTCAGAACTTCTGAAGGAGGTAAGCTTGTATACAGTACAACTCTTTAATTTCATTCAGCCTTAAATCTCTCTCAGTCTTATTTAGCTACTGATGTAGAAGTACCATTTGACTGGTCAGAAAGCGACATTCTACCTGTCTCTGTATGTCTCTGTTGGGTGTGTACACACATCTGTGGCTCTGTAAAATCGGGATGGGTATTTCTGCTAATTTACTGGGCAAAACTTTGCATTCACCTTCAAGAAAGGTAAGATTACAATAATCTAATTTAAAATTTTGAAATAATTTACATTAATTTATAATACATTTTAATAGCTCTGCTTTATCTTGCTGAGACACAACTTCTGATAGGGAAAATACTCTTTAGAGTCTCTCTCATGAGTCTGAAATGGCTTTAGTTTGAAAATGAAATCTGTGAGTGTACACTGATTTGTTTATTCTATTTTAATGTTTCTGTACTTCCAACATGATAGATGACTTTTATAAATGATTATACTATATTCTATGCTTTGAAAGTAATTCAGTTCAGTTATTTCATTTTTCCATCAATTCTGTTGCTATGATCTGTTCCAAAATGGATGATAGCATGCTGGCATATTTCAGAATCATCCTGCACAGATAAACTGACTCCCCAACACACAATCACTGGCAGGATTAGCATCTAGCCAAGCCATCCCTCAAAACACTGTCTAAATCATCAGCTTGTAGGTATTCTTGCTCTTTGCTATTGAAGCTGTTATGGAAACATGAATTGACTTTTTTAGGGCAGAATTTTTAGGAGCTGATGATAGAGTTTCCTCTCCAATTAATACTTTAGTATTTTATACAAACTAGAACAGCACACGGCAAGAGAGAAAACTTACAATGTTCTCTACTGCAGATTGTGTAGGGGACTTTCTTGGATGGCAAGAAACATGCATTTAAATTCTCTTAAGCTGAATAAGAAACTCAATTTGGGTCTCCTACATTACTGTGCTACTGAGGACCACGTGCTGCTATTCTTTACAGGATAGGAGGAGAGGCTAATTGAAGAAGACTCCTTCCTGCACATTTAGTAGGCTGAGGAAAGAGTTAAAAACCAGAAATGATCATAGTGCCTGAGCTTAAGTATCTGGTTTACCTACATTAGTTGGGAGCCTAAAATCTGTTTATAATCAGCAAAGAGAAAGCAAGGCTTTTAAATTAGGTTTTCTGAAACAAATTTGTGGTTTTTTCCTATTAAATATGTACGGAACATAGAGGTTTAACTCAGACAACTGTTGTGTCTGCAAATTAGAACTTCCATGTGCCCAAAGCAGTAAGTACAGGACAAAATCTGTTAGAAAAAAATATAATTTTCTATTTACAAAGGCAGCAAAATACATGTGTCTGAAAAAAATATAATTTAAAAATGTATTTACATTTACTATTTTGTTTCATCATTTGCAAAAGTTTTTATGCCAGAATCAGAAATACATTTAATTTTACAAAAGACATTGTCAATCTATAGTGGATGTTTCTCGGGCACTAAAATGTACAAAACGTTCAGTTAGGTATGCTAAAACTTAACATTTTTCCAGCACCAAGTGATCCACCAAAAGATGTTGTGTACAGAAACCTTACTTCCACATCAATAATGCTATTCTGGTCTCCTCCTCAAAAGCCTAATGGAAATATACAGTACTACTCAGTTTATTTCAAAAATAATTCAGGACTATTCATACAGGTAAGCATATTTTTATAATCTTCTTTTGTAGAATTCAATAAAGTGTTCTAATAATTCCTGAAAGAATAGATCTATTTTATAGTTATCAGTATAGTGGTTTTTGCTATTTCCCTTACCACAAGGCAAGTTTATAACTTGTGTCCTAGGACACTTGTAAAGACAGAAGCACATCTTGTAATCATATGTATTACGTTGTGCATCTCACTGGACATTAATCTCTTTAAGCATTCAAGCAAATAGGGTTTGTGTACTATTACATATTGCAAAGTTTATTACATATATGTGTAAGTGCACAATATAGATAGATAGATACAAACCCCATTACTTTCTTAAGACTTTTTATTAGATGAATCTATCAATTTGAATCAATTTCTGTAATAGTTCTGTTTTTACATTTTAATGCATGTTTGTACAGCACTGAAAATAGGATAATGTCAAAGTAGTGAATATGTTATTATTATACATTTTTGTTACTCTCAAAAGGAAATTACTCTTTAGTATATTGAAGCAAAAATGTTGAGTTTCCTAAATTACAACATAAAAGACAAATAAAATGTTGTTTGTAATTTTTGGGTGACCTACACATTTCCTCGTTTGTTAGGGTTTTTTCTTTGTTGCTACTTTCTTCCCTAATTATACACCACACCTATGAATTGTTGTTTTGTTCTCCTTTCTAAGAACATATGTCACAGAAATGTAATAAGAAGAAACAAGTTCCTTTTACAGGTTTTTAGTCACAATGTTTACACATGTGGAAGAAGAGAAAGAAATATAAATTCTTGAAGAAATTAATGCATGAAAAATTACTTCTGCATAATTTTATTCACAAGATATGGCTAGTTGTAGGCAAGCGTTAAAAAGAAATAGTTGCAAATTTTACGAATACCTGTGATTGAATAGTTGCTGACATACTTCAGTGTGTATACACTTCTCTGATTTCTGTGAAGCTGTGTGGTTATCAGGCTCTGTCTGCATACTTTCAGATGCAAGCAGGACCATGCCATGAATTCACATTCTGATGAGATTAAAATCAGGGCTACTGTTCAGAGCTTCAGACTCTACTTGCACACACTGCTATACAACAGCATTTTTCTTCACCTAACAAATTCCTGGAGAAACCTTTACACCAGTTCATGACCTGAACTAGCCCATCCAATGAAGAATGTCTGCATTTGTATGATTCATGGAGAACTCAAGCAATTTTAGGGGAGGACTATGATCTTGGGCTATTCCTGCCTTTAGTAAGGTAGAACTGAGGTGAATGAGTGAAGTGAAACTGATACACTGAGAGCTAAAATCCTTCTGGATGTGCCTAGGACTCTGGAAATGAAGGAGCAAGATAGGGAAGATGGAGCACACTATCATGGGCACAGCAAGGTGAGGGTCCAGTTTCATTATTGTATAGTGTAGGTGGGCAAGGACAGGATGGTGGCATGGAGTAGAAGTTACTGCTGCTTTGGCATATTATGTGGTGAATGGCAGAAAAGCACTGACAGTAGCTGTCCTTTTAGGTGTGGAAACTACCATCTTTGCCCTTTTGGCTTTGATTTTTAACCCATTCCTCTGCCATCAGAAGACAGGTTTCAGCTGCTGTTGCATCTGTCTCTTACTGGCCATGGGAGATCACCATTAATCTCTCAAATCATGATCCATTCCTAATCTGCCTGCTCCCTTTAAGTCCCTCTCCCCTTCACGTGCCTCTGTGTTCGGCATTTGGCATGGCAACTACTGTATCTACATTGCACTCCAGTTCTCTACCTTGGTATTCCTCTGAAAGCAAGACAGATTTCAAAGAGGAGAAAAAACCAAATCTTCCCTGCTTGTTTCTGTCAGATGTTTTATATTACTGTTTTTACAACAGAGATGTACATGTGGTAGGCATGCCATATACGTAATGTAGGCAGCCATTCTCTGCTAGTCTTTCATCTGTTCCTTTATCAGGAAATAATAACATAGGTCCCAGTCTTAAAACATATCTTCTAAATGCTTGAACAAACATCTTGGCTAAAAGATATCAAGCAAATTACTATCTTCCAATGCTGTCATAATCTTAACTAGGTATGAAAGTCATACTAAAACTAGTACTATTTTGTTGTCTCAAGATCTCACTTACCACAAATTCTCAAACTCCTCAGGCATATTGAAACCTAATTAATATAAAGCACTGATTATGAACATGTTAAAACCAGGAAATTAGTTAGCTGCAGTGAAAAGCATTTTGTTTAGGAGGAAAAAATGAAAGACCTGAGTTAAAGGATGGCAGTTTACTCCTTGATACAATGCAGAAAATTGCAGTATAAATAGTTTTCCTTCAAAAAGAAAAAAACTTACATTCCTTGATAGGGTAGAAAAATAATGTATAGTTTCTTTGCTTTACAGGTCTGCATGAAAAAATCACACTGCGGCTGTCAGAAGGCCTGAGATGCTCAGACCTAGAATTCAGAACCATAACAGCAGAAGGAAAAATTTAGTGATGGAGATTAGATTTGAGGATTTTGGTAGATGAGTGGGCAGTTTCTATGGGGATGCTGACAGCTTGTAAAAGAAAAAGTGTCAGAGAGAAAGGAATGACTGGTAGCCAAATAGAAGATACCATCACTTGCACTGTGCTAGGTTCAAGTTGAGCTTTATCTGTCATCCTCTGCTGCCGCAGGTCTCGGGAAAATGCTACTTTTTGGGTTATGTTCTCTACTCTGCCCCAGTGTGGCAAAGATATGGCACATATTCTGATGAAGGGTACTTCCCATACAGGTTGGCATGGCACTGTACCTCTTGTTAACATCACTTCTCTGTGGCACCTCTGGATTCCTACAGTTTGAGCTTTCACTGTTTGCAATAGCAGCTTTGCAAGTTTTGCTCCATGGTGTCTTGCATGGTTCTTGAGGCAATCATGCTGCACACATTCTCAGTCTTACTGAGGAAAGAAGTTAAAGAACCTATGGAAGTAATTGTCTTATTGCTAAATAGACTGATATATAAGAGAGATTATTGACTTAAATAAACTCTTTTATTCAATCTTGCTATATTTGTGTTTTGATTAGCAAAAATATGGGGAAAGTACTAATTAGAGATATAAATTTACACTTGGAGAAGGTTCTCCAGTGTAGGAATTTTGGTACAGATGACAACTGTCCTATTCTGCCAAACCAGACAGGGGAACCAGGAGATAAGTAGAGAAAAAAAGCACACAGCCCTTCTAGAGACTGAATATTAGACCTCAAAAGATCCAACCCCTGTACTTCAATCCAACCTAAGTGATCATGGCTGAGTTCAGAGTAAAATTTGACTTAGTCTGCCCTTGGGATGCAGACAAGGGATGCAAGTGAAAAAAAGGCAATGTATTCTCTTAGGCTGGTATCGGAACAGTGTGCATTACACTCCTCGAGGTGTGGCTTGGATTAGCTCTCGGTGTTACCACTCTCACCTGGTTGCCAGAGTCAAGTATGTGATACTCTAACTCAAAAAACAGTGCAATACAATGAACTTGAAGGAAACAGAACAGAAGAAAAAGGTAAACAGTGAAGAACAGGAGCACTCTGTTGTCTGTATATAACTAATTACAGCTTTATGCCACTTCCTGAGGTGAAGAAGATACTATTTTCTGCTGACACTTCCATGGCCTGTGTGTACTGCTTATGCTTAGGTGCTTTTAATAATCTGATACTTTGCAATGTCAAAACTTCTTTCATGTATGGAAGAAGAAAGGGACAGTAGGAAGAATTTCTTCAGCTGTAGCCAAAGATCATAAGCAGTTTGCTTTCATCTGCAGCCATAGTTAATTGTAAAACTTCCTATAATGTTCTATCCCCAGGGTACAATTAGTCCAAGTTTCATCTTTTCTCAGTTTGCACCCACACTTTCTTCCTGCTCGCCCTTACTCTTAATTATGTGTTCATTCTTTTATAATATTTTGTCATATCAGGAGTTTGAGGTAATCCCCAGTCCTTGGGCTCTTCATACTAAGGGGACTACCTCTTAAAACTGTTTTTTACTAAACCACTAAGAAGTCCTTCATAACATTTGCGTTAGTTTGCTGAGCCCTTAACTGGCAGACAGGTGACTAAGTTGTAAAGGTATGCCTTTTAGACTAAGATGGGAATTTTCAGCTTTTCATACCAATAAACTCCCATTAAATCTAGAATAAAAACTTGAAGTGGAATCTGACATTTTTACCTTGAAAAGTCAGCAAATTTTTTAAGGTCTTTTCAAAAATCTTATTATTAGATATTTGCTATCAAGTACGAACTTGTAATAATTGCAATATCTAATAATAAAAACAGGAGGGTAGTAGAATGATGCTTCTGAATAAGAAGGTATTTTCTGTTTTACTATGCTTGAGCATCAGAAAGTCTAATTAAATACCTTAGAATTCTGTCGTCTATTTCATTTATCTTTCCCTACCGAAGTATAAGGCAAAGCTCAAGTATAAGGCAAAGCTCTTCTCAGCCTTTTCCAGTTAATTACGTGAAGGTAGTATGAGCTTCCATCTGCATTTAGAAAAAAGTCATATATTAAAGTGGAATTTATTAGTATTTTGACTGATGTTGACTTAACCTAATCTTTCAGATAAACCTAACAGTGTGCTTTGAGTCTGGTAATAGCAGTGAATGTAGAATATTTATACTGACAATTTGTGCAGCTTCTAGTCTGTATTAAAAACAAAGGCTTACATTCTCATTGCCAAATAGTTTGGTTAAGTTAAATGAGCACTAGTAACTGTAGGCAAAACTAGGTCTTCAGATATTGGTATAAAAATCTCATGGAGTGTCACTTATTGTTTTCTGCAGAAATCAAATAATTTTGCCTGTAAAAAAAATTTGCTGGTTACATTAGATATATAAATTGATACATATTGGTGACAGACATCGAGGCTGCATACTGAACTACTAGTCCTGAGCCAATTGTTTGCTAGAGCATACCACAGTGACTTCTTTGGTAGGGTCTTCCCTCAAGAGAAATATAACTCATTTTTTAGTTTGCAGTTGTAGTATGCCTCTGTTTACATATGGTATTTCTGAATTTAAAATATGCAGGCATAGAGACACTTTCCTCCTGTTTTAGTAACTCTGGTGTCACAACCTCTCTTTTTTGGGAAAGCATTTAATTTAACACCAGATTTGGTTTTAAGTGGGTGGAGGGTGTGAAAAAATGTAACAATAAAAATAGCTGTCAGGCCAAATAACTGGAAGGCATACAAAATCCAGCTCAACATGAAAATGTTGTGAAGTAGAAAAATTAGGAGGACTTCTTTAGTCCAGAGATGTGCTGCCCTTGCCACCTGCTCAGCGGTTCAGTGTGGCCACCAGAAAGGGATGATACTGATTCTTTGAATCAGGATCAAAGCTTTGACTTCGTACTCAGTGCTGAAGCTGAATATGCTTATGGGGTACATAACCTCAGCAGTTTTCAAATAATGAAACAAACTGCTTTGGATCATCCAAGTCAGGTTCTTGTAAAGCAGTGGGTGGTTTGACACATTCAGTTATGTGTATAGCTGACCTTACATAAATAATCTGATTTATATCTCTTTCTTTTCTGTTCCCAAAATGGTTCATTCCAAATAGTAGTAGCCTCCTCTAAAGGGCTGATTTAGAGTCCTAACTTATTGCTACAGTCACAGTTTTAGTGATTTTTTTTTTATATATATAGTTCAAAAAAAGGTGGGACTTGTTTCTGGTGAAATCCTTTTCTTGGCAAGTAACTGCACAAAGAAATGAGATTCTGCTGGTTCTTCTAGATTAATGCAATCCACTGTGTATAGATGTGTTTCCATTAGAAAGAGTGGCATGTTTTTAATGGAAAGGACAAAGAAAGAGTTTATCAAGTGCTGTGCTGAGATCTCTGCCAGTGGAAGTTTAAAATTCAAATTCAGACAATTTTCTGTAAGATCTCATAAAAGTGGAATAAAGTCTGAGAAGTCCTTTGATTTGATTCATGCAGATCAGGCAAGGCAATCACATCTGTGATCAAGTAGTCTATGAGGAATTAGCAGATGATACTTTTTTTTGTCATTTTCTTGATACATCATGGATAAAGACATTGCAATATTACAAATTTAATGTGTTTTAAAAAAATGATGGAGTGGCATTCAACACCTACAAACAATAGGAGGAAGTCGATTATGTACCTGTGGTACTTACAAGGAGTAACAACAGGTGTCAACCAATAAATTACTTGAGTATTTCAGTGAAAATCAGGACTCATTAGGAGCTGAAGTGTAGGCTTATGTCTCCTGGATACTATGGTGAATCATATCTGGTGGTGGTGGTGATGCCTAAATAGAAAATTGGAAAGAAAAATTGATGAATAAATAACATTTTCAATAACAACACTTTTTTTTCCTCCCTTAGAATTTTACAAGTTATGACAACAACAGTGATGTCAGTATGTCCCAGTCTGCAATTCTAGATGACTTGGCAAAATACAGCCATTATACTCTATGGTTAACTGCAAGCACTGCCTTTGGAGATGGAAACAAAACCAGTGAAATAATAGACGTGTATACAGATCAGGACAGTAAGTTAATAACCTTTTGAATGCTTAGTATATATCAGTGCTTCCATTTATTAACTGTTCTCTGACTTTAAAATTCTTTTACTGTTATGATGGCAAGTTAAAAAAAAAATCCAGCAAGTGCTGTTTTCAGTACTGCAGGACTTTTCTTTGCAAGGAAGACATTTTGATCTGAGTCTTTGTTTTGTAATACTGAGGACGTAGTTCACAAGCTTCTTCTTTGATATGAACAATAAAAATATTGTCTTAAGCCGTAATTAAGACACTTTTGTTAAACAAATTTAACATATAACCTACTTTGAGTATTTATTTCTATTTTGGTTTTGAATATTTTATTACTGTAATCCATGAATTTCTTTTTTGCTTATTGTCTCTCATAGTCCCAGATGGTTTTGTTGAAAATCTGGTCTATCAAAACATTTCCTCATCTTCTGTAAATGTAAGCTGGCTTCCACCATCCCAGCCAAATGGCTTAGTCTTCTTTCATGTTTCTCTAAGTTTATTGCAACTGGGAACCAATAAGATACTGTCCTTCGTTACTTACAACACAAGCATCATTTTTGACAATCTGGAGAAATACACTGATTACATTCTGAAAATCACACCAGCCACTGATAAAGGATCTTCTGAACTGCATACTCTAAGTCTGCTCATAAGAACTGATGAAGATGGTAAGATATGTTATTCCTTCCTAAGGAAATGTAGAAAAAAAGATTTTGTTTATTTTTCTTATGTTACTTAAAACTTTTTTGTTGTACAACAACACAAACAACTGCTACATATTTCTATATTGAGACCATAAAATATAATTTTCTATTTGGAGCACAATTTTAACTGATAGCTAAAAGGCATTTTTCATTGTAGCTTATCTTTTTCTGAGGTCATTTTGGTTTTCTCTTTATTTCTTTATGTAGTTCCAGAATCAGCACCTATAATAAAAACATTTTCAAATCTCTCAACTACCTCAGTTATGCTTTCATGGGACCCTCCTGTTAAGCCAAATGGTGTTATAATAAGTTATGATTTAAATTTATTTGGGCCAGAAAGGAATAACTCATTCTCTACCACCAATAATTTTATCATCTTGGAAGACCTCCTACCATTCACATTATACAGCATTTATGCAGCTGCAAGAACAATAAAAGGACTTGGTCCATCTGCTGCACTTCAGTTCTACACAGATGAGTCAGGTGAGCAAATTCAATTGTAACTAACTTTGAAATATTGGCCCTGTGTTAAGGCTTCCATCATAAATCTAAACATCAGGTTTGAAGAGACTTGAGATGAAGGATTCATTTTCTATTGGTCTGTGCATGAAGCATTTTCAGAAGAAGTAAACACAGAAGTAAGGAAAGTCTTCTGAGTTCTCCTCTTAGTATTGTGTGTAAAAGGAGGTCACATTCTGCATAGGATTACAGAAATAACTCCAAAGAGAAATGTGTTTTGCCTTTGGAATGTGTTCGTTTGCCAAGTGTCAGCCTTTTTGAAGCAAGCAACAATACCTTTCTCTTCATCTCCCCATATATATGAAAAATAATAAAACATGGAAATATTTCTGACACATTCACACAGGTCTCCTTTACGTGGCCCTCCTCTCAACTGCATGGTAAATGACATTTCTTGTAAATATTGTGCTTAATATATAACGTGGGAAGTGAAATACAGCATGTTCTAGTAATACTTAATATGACTTTGTTAAATGCCTTTGTTCTGACAATGGGGATTTTTAGGTGATAGATCTGTTAGATCTCTAAGAAGATCCCTTGCTGACTAAACATGTATTCCACAAAGAAAGAAAAGATTAAAGTAGCAAAGTAGTACTGTTTTGCTGCGTTCAGATGCAGGTGATAGCATAAGTACATATGTTCTCCTGCTTCTCCAAAGAGTTTGGTTTTACTTGGATTATTTGTAATTTGGAACTCAACAGCATTTCTCTTTTGCAGTGCCATTAGCTCCACCCCAGAATTTGACAATTACCAACTACACTGCAGATTCTGTGTGGCTAAAATGGGATCCAAGTCCCCAGCCAAATGGTGTTATTATGAGATACAATTTTAAGATTTATCAAAACAACACTGAAAAACTATTTTATCAGGTATGTTTATAATTAACAGTGTTTAATTGTTTCATGCTTTAGGAACAAAATACGTGACAAATATTTTAAATGTGTATTATGCTCCTAGAATTATGAAGCTCCACTAAAATCCTATTTGTTGAGTTTACTTACCCTCTCACCACGTCTGTAATACAATTTTTAAAATTAGAGAAAAATTCTTAGATTTTAATTTAATCTTCTAACATTTAATTAATGATGATCTTTGTTAATCTTTTGTTCACATTTCAATGTAAGTTTGATATTTGGAAATAGCAGAAGGTACTTGTTTTGTGGCTACCTTTGTTTAGCTATTTAGGATCTGTGGACTTTCAAGACTCAAAAAGACATTCCAAGTCATCTTGAAAAACAAAAACTGCCTAAAAGAGTACATTTTTTAATATTTGCAGAATAAAAATAACTGAATAAATTTTAACTGAAATAGATGCTCTAAAATTATATAAAAAACTTTGTAAAGGCATTTATATCTGCTTTAATCTTTTTTGTTGGATGACATCAAAAAATGCACCATGAATTGTAAAGGCAAGAAGCTGAAGCCAGGATTGCATCTCAGGCTTAAAAACTATATAGTGAGTTCTGTGCACCTAAGACACTTGTAGAAGCGGCAAAGAAAAGAAATTGGTGAAGTGAGACACGAGTTTAAGACATGCAGTGTAAGCTACGTGTGGTACTGTGAGGAGCTTCATTACTCCAACTCCCTCAGCAATAGAGTTCTTATTGCAGAGACTTAGCATATAAGGAAACTGCTTATGCTGTTATTAAGCATATACATTGTGGAAATCTGTCCCTGTTGGGTCACCTACAATGCCATGGTGTTTACCATCCTTTGTCACACCTTCCTCACAAGCCACAGTGAAAGTGGGAGAGGAGAAGGGAATGGAAGACCCTGCATTCTTTTTTGTTGAGCTCAGTGAGTACTTTGACTGATAGCTACTCAGAGTAGAAAAGGCAAGACTATGGCTCTAAATCTTCATTTCAGTGGGTTCAAGGTGAAGTTCACAATATTTACACAGATTAATTGCATACTAATAATTTTTCCTTCCTTAAGAACATTTCAGGTTCAAACCGTGAGGCAAACCTGGTTGGATTAGAACCATTCAGCCCCTATTTTATCAGTGTCTCTGCATTTACCAAACTTGGGAATGGCAATCAGTTCAGTAATGCTGTCCAGTTTACAACAATGGAATCAGGTTAGATGTGACTTTTTCTTCTCTCCAAAGAAAACATCCCGTAACACTAACTCATTGACTTCTGCTTGGGTAACTCTGATTCACATTCCTGTCAGACTGGACAGGCTGAGTTTGAAGTTTGATGTCGGAAGTGTAGAATTAGAAATGTCCTCATCTGAAACAAGAGGCATACATGGCTACTATAAATCTTTTAATAGCATCACAGATAAAGGGAGAAAAATTAGGTAGATATCACTCTTTACAGATCAAAGCCATAATTCAGATCCCTGTGAAAATGACTGAAACTTTAGCAGCATCAAAAGCAGCAGGACAAAAGATTGGCAAACAAACTGGAAATAGTATTAAACAAATAAAAATTCCTAACATTTTTAATAATTTATTTTAGGAAGTGAAGCTTGCCAATAATTAAATATTCTGATTTGTTAGATCTTCTTCCTGACAGCTGGGGAGGACTACGCAATATAGCTGGCTTAATTAATTAATTATGTGCAGTTTTGTCTTGTGCCTTCTATGTATCTTTTGAAGTTGCAGGTTGTTTCATAATGAAAAATTGTATCATGTGAAAGTGAATATTCAGCACTCACTAAAGAAAACCTGGGAGTTCTGTGGGTTTATGAAACTGGCCTTTGTGCCAAACTGTAGCAGATGTGAAAATAAAATTGGAGCACACAACCAGGAAAAAGCTAGATAGATGGCCTCTTCTGTTTCAAATACCAGTATCAGTCATGTTCATAGTAGTTGGAAATGAACCATTTAGTCAGGACAAAGACATATTTTTGTTCTCTCAGTGTTTCTTTTGTCAATTTGTCTGCCACTGGAATGTTTGACCCTCACTGTGAACATGGGGTGTGCTTCCCTTAATATATTGTTCTGTGATTAACGCTTTACTTGTTTGGGAATGTTAATCTTTGCTGCATGTGTATCTTTTAAGTACCAGAAGCTGTCCAGAATGTTCGTTGTATTGCAATGAGTTGGCAATCGATACTGGTGCAGTGGGACCCTCCTGCTTCAGCCAATGGTATAATTACTCATTACATCATAACAGTTGAAGGAAATTCTACAAATTTTTCATCTTATGATACACTGCATACTTTCAGAAATCTGTGTTCCAATATGAGTTATCAATTTAAAATCAAAGCAGCAACATCTGCTGGTGATGGTGAAGAACAGATATGCAATGCCAGTACGCTTCCAGAAAAAGGTAACAAATTATTCAAGTTAATTCTTTTGTTTAATTTAAATGATAACTATGAAACAAGAAGATCTAAAGTATATGCTTCAATTCAGGCAACTAAACCCTTCTGTGTAAATTTCTTGCTAATAGCAGATGAGGAGAGACAGGGATTCCTCTTTCTCCCTTTTTAAAATATACTTGGTGATGAGAATTAATTGCTATTTAAAAAAGCACGGAGAAGGGCACCTTTTTCTGCTTTGAGTTTGAATGGTTGTTTTACTCCTTTCTGATCACCTATTTTTTTAAATCTTACAATCTCTGCTTTAGTGCCCTTAGCATATTTGACACTGAAGTCTGAAAAAAGTTTTGGGGAGCAAAATATTTGATTTGTTTCCACCAGTAGCCAATGCTGTGACTTCGTTGATTGACAATAAAGCTGTTCAGAATTTTTAACAAGAATGAAAATTGTGAGCTAAATCTAAAGAAGAATGTAGGCAGATTTTTTGGCATTGGAGTAAAAAATTGTCACCCAAAGTCTGTCTTCATTTCTCTCTACATGCAGATTTCATGTCATCCAATCCTGGCTTTCATTTGGCACCTGAGACTCAGAAATGAAATTCTGTGCAAGACACTGTGTTACTTCTGTGTAAATAGCTTTGTGCCTAGCTTTTAAACTGGAAGTGGAGAGAAGCCCAGCTCCCAATCCAGGAAGCATATGCCTGTTTCAGTTCTCCTACCCAGTTAGGGGTCATTTCTACTCTTGGTTTTTTTTTTTTTTTTTTTTTTTTTTTTTTTTTTAATTCCTCAGTCATAACTTAATATAAAAATAAAATATCATGTTCAGCAAGCAGGATACAGTAAAAGACTTCTTCTTCTTCTTAATTACAGGAGCGATTACTGTATTTAGTTTGTCTTTTTGTTTCCTCTTCAGTGATATCAATTTATGTAGTAGAATTGTGGAGTTCTCTAATTTAGAATACCTGGATCATTAGAAAACACGAGGGTGGGGTGGGGGAGTCCAAGGATATTACCTCATGCTTAAAAACCAAACCTTTTGTAATATTTTAATTGCTAAGTTGTTGAATAACTTAAAAGATGAGTTGCAGGACTCATATCTATTTCAGTTGAAAGAGTGAGTTTTGCTGAGTTCTGTCAAATAATAGAGTCAAATAAAATAAAAATAATCTGTGTCAGCAGTAGGGTTTAGGTTCTGGATGACAAGTGGAGGGAGGCAGTTCTACTATGCAGACTTTAATCAGACACCTAAACTTGGAGGTCAGACTTACCCTTATGCTTAGACTTTTCTGCTGGTATCTTCCTGAGCAACATACACCTCTTTAGGTTAAATCTTTGGATCTCTGCTATTCACAAAGCCTTAGTGTCCCACCCTGAGCTTTGATTTCCACACTTCTCAAAATGAGTCTTGTAGATGTGCATGTCTGAATGAATCTAGCCCACGTCTGTATCATCAGCTGAGCTGCTGCTGCTTTGATTCCAGATCAAATGGCTGAGCTCCAAATGAGGACCAGCAGAACAGCCCCTTGCTGACGTAATATGGCCTACATTGTGAAAATAGCCAGGGTTGTTCTTTGATGACTGCCCCTCCTCGTGCTGTCGTTCATCCCACTAAAGCCTGGCTACCTTCCCTATTTGAATGAGGGGGTATATTCATACTTGTTTCTGTTAAAAGTGTTCTCTCTAAATTGACTTCCTCATCAACAACAACTCCCCTACAATTTCTGGCATTTTCTAATCCCTGCTGATCCCCTTCTGTCCACCTCCTTTGCAATTTAAGACTTTGCCTGGGTCATCTGCCCTCTTGTTTGCTCAGAAACTCCTGTCCATCAGTGCAGTTCAAAACCTGCTTTTGAAGGAAGTGTTGTTTAAATATTAGAGACGAGTGGCTAGAAATACTATAGTGAGCTTGACTGCTGTGCTGAACTTGCGTGCATGCGATCGTGCACCTAAGTACGCTTCACAACTGCAGTTGTAACTCTCAGCCCTTTCTTTTAAACCAGGGCTGCTGACCAGCTAACACTGACTCAGAGCTCAAGCAGCACTGAAACTATGAAAGAGTATGCAGATAGGTGGGCTGATGCCTGATTAAAACAGGAGTTGCTCAAACCCCAAAGGGTTTGGAGACAGTCCTGTAGGAGGCATGTTACTCTCTGGTACAGAGAGTACCAGCTTAGCCATATTTACATCGAACTAGTTATTATTAGGACATTTCTTAACTGTGTGTTTCATGAATTGTTTTGTAGTGGCTGGGTACTAGGAATGGGAGACTCACAGATGGCAGTGGAAACAGTTTCTAGCTGTTGTCAGCTTATTAGTTATGGTACAGGAGGTTTTCCAGGTACCTCACTTCTTGGAGCATGTGGCTTCTACTAGTGTTCAAGAAGCTTGTCACCTGAGAAAGTTAAGAGTTGCGATTTCTGAGAAATTTGGCTATTAATTGATGCTTGAGGAAAGCCTGTAAAAGCTGTGGATGTGATATTAAACCTTGACTTGTCTGTTGTGGTCTATGTTGTGTAGAGTTGTACTAGTAGGAGAAGAAAATCAGACTTTATTTTGTTACAACAGGTGTTTTATGTGTCTTATCACTGGAAATTTTCCCACATGAAGGATTTATGCTACAATACATGTGGGTTTTGCCTCATACAGTGTATAGGCTCTTTCTCGCTGTTTTAGCATTGGCTTATATATTGTTGCTTAGTCATATTTACATCAAAATAGTTATTATTAGGACATTTCTTAACTGTGTGTTTCATTAATTGTTTTGTAGTGACTGGGTACTAGGAATGGGAGACTCAGGGATGGCAATGGAAACAGTTTTATAGCTGTTGTCAGCTTCTTATTTATGGTGGTCTAAGATTAGTCACAGAACATGTAGCCAGCACTGAGTCACTGACAGTGCATTTATTTCTGACACAAAGTGAAATTGAATTTGGCTCAGTGTCTCACTGCATAGTGTTTGACCTTTACTTTCTTAGCAAAATTATTTGCCTTTTTTTGGAGGTAAAATTGTTCATATCTGAGTACAATTTAACATGAATCACGAGGATTAAAATTATGAAGAGATTAGTGGTGTTTTGTGTCTAATCTAGCTCCATTGTCATGGTAAACCACCTCTGCCAGGCTGAAGTGTGTTATAAAAACAGTCAGCTTTGTAGTGATAATATTACTTTGTGATTAAATATATAGTAAAGTATATGAAAGATTATATAGCAAATGAGTTATGATTTTATGACTGAAAATCCTTGGGTTATTTTCAAGAAAATGCACATATTAAAATAAAATTTCATTAAGGTTGAGTGAGTTTTCAGAAGGGAGAAAGAGCCATAAAATGGTAGGAAACTTCTCCAAAAGAAACACTAAAGCTATGAAGATTCAGTTAACTCGCAGGTCTGGGGGAAGTGTAAAAGCAATTCAGCTAAGAATAAAAATAAAACAACTGAAAAGCCACTTGGGGCAAAGCATGAATAATCAAAAGAAAACTGGTACTGCTTTCAGGTTTTTTTTAATTTAGATTTTTCTTGGCAGACTTTTTATTCTCTGAAAATATTAATCATATTGATTATAGTACTAAGAATAATTTCCCCTCCTTAATGCTAGTTCTACTTAATATTATAACTGAACAGTCTTGGAACAGGTTGAGGCCCCCATTGTACTGCAGTCCTTACCATTTGTCTTTTGCTAAATAGAAATTCATTCATAACTTACATTTAAAAGAAATATGGCTAGAAATTTGACCAATATTTTAAAATTTAATCTGTTCTGAATTTTTAGCTAGTGATTTGTAGCTATACAAAGAACTTTGCCTTGTGCATGACAGAGTTGTGCCTGAAAGGATTCCCATTACTGAAATGTTTCTTAGGCCTTTTGGTGTGAAGGTGGCAAATTAACATCATCTGTTGTTATGTGTGTGCAAATGTCTTTCTACACAGGGGAACCTTTAAAGATTCTGGGTTTGTATCTCCAGGGTGGAGATGCCCCCTGGAAAAGAGAGAGAGAGCTTTTTTTCATCCAAGCCTGCATGGCGCATGAAACATAGGAGGAACTAAAAGGTTTCTTCATAGCTAAGGAAACACTCTGTTCCCTTCACCATAAATCTTTTTCTTAGGATGTAGCAGCTCATGGCAGCTCTGAGTTGGAGTTGCATGCATTTTGTCTTTAACTTGTGAAAAGAACTAAAATGACCATAATACGCTAGAGGAAATATTTAAGCTCGTACCTTAAAGTGGTCTTTAGGGCTCCAGGCACGATGTGCAGTGCAGTGAGCAGTGCAAGTATCTTGACCTGATTATCCAGAGGTATCAATCTACTGCAGAGCCACAATGCTGATAATGGAAGAGCTTTGATGTTCCCTGTCACTGCTACAGAAAAGAGCAGTGTTTCACATGTTCAGTTGGTTCTGCAAGTCCATGTTTTCAAACTGTATTTAAGTCAAAGCATCCAAAAATTGTGGAGTGAATCACGACTAAAAATCTTTGAAATGAATCTTTCCAAAATGACTAAAATTGGTATTTTTTCCACCAGACTTCAATTTTCTTTATGTAATGTGAATTTGGTTTTAATTTTCTGATTAGATGGTGTGTCCAAATGTATGTTAAAGGCTTTGATGTTGATGGCAAGTCTTCACTATACAAATGCAGTGATCACTTAGTTGCTGCCAGTGAAAAGGTACCGATGTCATTTTTATAAGCAGGTAGATAAATATAGAAGAATCATGTAGTGTAGGATGGAGGAATTTTTTTGTAAGGAGTAGGTAAACTTTGCATAAATGTGTAAGAAATGATTATGACACATACATACAAAGCTACAGTTGAAAGCATTTACAGGTAAAATATTGTTTATTGAAAAACAAACAGTGGTCCAGTTTGTTGAAAGATGAACATTGATATTTAATTTAAGACTCAAGTACTGACAGCTTTTCACTAATTTTCTAAGCCAATCTTAAAGGTGTGCATTTCTCCCTAGATTTGTAGGGTTTGATTTTTCAGTGCTTAGGTCCCACAGTTAGAGACTGAATTTTCTCATGTGCTAAGGACTTGGAAACACTGCACAGAGAGCCTTTTTAAGGAAAGGTTCTCAGCTGTGCAATTTCCTTTAAAGCATGTCTGATAGTGTCATTCGCAAGTCGTGGGAAAAATAGTCTGCAGTTTTTCTAATTTTTTATGTTAGTAAAATAATTTGGACCTAATTGTGATGTCCTTACTCATACTGAGTAGGACTTTATATCATGATGAGTCCCCCTGAAGTTAGTAGTTTATTCTAGAGTTGTATTTAGTGTGATCAGGGTTATCAGCATAACCTAGGGAACTCATTTAGGTAACTAAGATTTCAAAAATTAAAAGAGATAATCTATACAGAATATTACTTTTCTTTTCAGATACCTCCATTTTCTGAAGACTTCTTGTTGTGTGTCCACTGCTATCTGTTCTACTTTGTTCTTCACTTTCCTCCTATTGATGCTCGTAATCCAATCCAGCAGATTTCTAGGCTGCCGCTGTTCTTTTAATCCAAACTCCAGCTACAAGCAGCTGTTCTGTAGGCAGACTTTTTTTTATTAACTTTGTTAGGAACTATGCTGTATCACATTACTGTCTTCTGTTCCTGGCCCATGCAGCTGTAGTCATTGCTTTCCACAGAAGTCTTTATAGAAAACCATAAGTTCTCTCTTTTCTCAGTAGTTTTTTTTTGTGTGTGTGTCCTTTGCTGCCCTTAGGTTATCTTTGCATTGTGAATAAGAGTTTTTTCTACAGAGTATTTCTGTTGGTTTAAACCAGTTCCACTGGCCAAGTGATCTGAGCCTTTGCACAGTCCTGGTGCTTTTTTTACCAGGAATTTCCTTTCATTTAGGTTCTCCAATAAAAACTTAATCTCAGAGCAGTCCACCAACTTTGGAAGGGCTGATTAGCACTGCAGTCAGATGAGTGCAGGGAACTGGGGCCAAGATCTGTGAAAGTAACTTCTATTTAGGTGCTCTAGTTTCCTGTCAACTTCAGTGGGAGTTCAGGCACGTAAATAGGTTTTAGGAGCTTAAAATCCCATGTGGATCTGGCTTCGGGCACTTTTTGTTGGAGTTTGGCCATCATGTGAACAATGGTGGATGAACCTGAAAATACCTCATTCCTCCTCCGGGCCAGAAACTGAATTCACCAGCATTTCATGGCCAGTGTCTCTGCCAAGCTCCCTGGCTGGCTTTCAGAAGCTGAGTTAAAAGCTGTTAAACAGAAAATTGATAGAGTACATTGCACCAAAAATTTCAGAGTTTGAAAAACCCCCTGCTCGAAGAGCTTGCTGAATTATATCAAATGCTATGTAATTCAATAGGGAGAGACTTTCAGATATGTGATTATGAGAGTTTAGGGATCCTACCCATGATTCCTGGGAAATTTAAATATGGGATTAGCATTAGAATGCCAGGTAGCTAATGAGAGCACAGTCCTAGGCATTTAGTGTTCTACACCATCACAAGCAGAGCATTTTTCATGCCTTTCTTCAAGTGCACCTTTCTGGAAAGCAGGAATAATAACAAAGTTTGTTTTAGGCACATATCAAAGCAGCAGTGTGTAAGAGCAGATATGAAAGTCTTGTTACAGTTCCAATTTAGTCTGAAGGAATAATTGACAAAGATCCAGTTTTTGGCTTTAATTGTTTTTAGTGTGAACAGTGATCACTTCATCACAGTTGAGTCATGTTAAGAAAATTCAAACAAGCTGCATGATTACTCTAGGAAGCATGGAATGGTTTGTTCAAATCAGTACCATCTGTGAACAGAAAAAGTTTGGGGAATTTTAGTCATTCTTGAGGAATGGAAATCTGATTCTCCATGCTAGAGTAATTGTAATCCTCTTTGTATCTGTAACCCAATAGCATAGTTGTCTTGAAATTATCTCATTGAACACAATCAAGTGCAAAAGACACTGTGCCACTGGGTGTCACTGCTCCTCACCATGACCCTCAAAGCAAACTTCTTTGTTTTGCTTCAGATTCAAATCACATCTTTTCATTTGTCCTAATGAGAGTTTATATTTACATTTGATTTGTCTATGTAAGCAATAAGATAAAATGGACTGGATTTTAAACTGACTATTATTTAAGGCTCTGATTCCATTTTAAAGGTCTACCTAGGCAGTGGCAGAGATAATTTTCCTGTGTCTTCTGCAAACTGGCCCTTCCTTTTGTGGGTTAGAAATATTTAGTTATATGGATCTTAGTAAACTGGAAAAATAAGGACATAAGATACCAATAAAAACTTTTGTATGAAATTAAAACTTGCCTAGTCTGTCTATTATCATAGTTGCAAGTTTTTCCTTGGAAATGGTGCTTTTCATGTAGTGTTACACACAAGGATAATCACAGATACTATCTTCACCCTTATGAAGGTAATGTGTGTGGGCTCCCTCTGTAGCCAGTGGGGAAAAGGACAGATGAAAAGAGAAATAACTGATTTTCTGCCCTCTGTCCTTTCCCTATCTATCTGGGAGTTTGTCTTTTTCCAGCAAATGCAAGGAGAGCTCATGGAGACTGGCTTTATTAGACTTCGGTTGGTCTGTGTGAGAATTCAAAGTCAGAATCACTGTTATTTTTCTGATACAATTTCAAGTTCTATGAAACTGCCAGTCTTTTCCATCTCTGCTGCAACACTGTTAGCTCTCAGTTGTTTTTGATGGCATCATCCATGTTTAAAGTGGGGGAGCGGGGTACTCTCCTTGAGAAGGTAAGCCCACCATGCTGTCTAGAACGTGGGCACTGCTCTTCCTACCTGTGACTAGCTTCTTTAACCTACCTTGTTTTAGGTGCAAAATCTTCAGCTGTTCTAGCCATGGCTCTACCAGCTGCACATTTGAGCACCTTCCCCTTGATACTCAGCAAGCAACAAGTTACTATCTACTTTATTTCAAGTGCCTGTTTCAGTTTTTGATCCAGTTTTTCATTTAAATTGGAGTATATTCCAATAATCACTTTTTGGCAGATGGAAGTTAATATTGGTAGACTAAGAGGCATTAGAGCCAGTTGTTTCCATCTCCATGTTGCACACTATCACACTTTTATTCCAAGCATATCAGTGCTGGCTTTTCCTATTGCAGCAAGGGTTCCTGGAGTCATGTACCTGGGAAGGTGAGGTCATATTCTTCATCCAAAAAAAAGAGCAATACCCTCTGAGTGAAAAGGAGAATTGAGTTTTCTTAAATTCTTTTAATTTTTATCTCTTCTGATATCTTTGGAATTGCTGACTCTTCATTTTTTAATTCCTGGAATATACAGTATTGGGTCTTAAAAATGCTTTACTTCAAGTTCAGAGTGAGACTAGGTGGTAACTTCTGTTTCACTCGAATAATTTCATCTACATTTTATCCTTATCATAACTGAATGTGTAAGATTCTTATTCTTTGCAGTATCCAAATAGATTGGATTTTTTTAAAGGAAAAAATACAGAGCTTTTCTTATAGTAGCCATTTAACATTTCTCTGCCTTTATTTTCCATCAACTAGTGGTAAAACTATGCCTTTTCTTGTAATTTACACAAGTAGCAAACACAGTTTATAGAGCTATTATGAAAATATTGCAATGTTTATTTTTTTAAAGTGGAAAAACTGAGCCTTACATCTCCAAAACTGTGATCAAGCAAGAATGTTACTGCCTGTTTTAGATTTCTTTACTACTTCCTCTACTTCTCTTCATGATAATAACAACAAAGCAAAACAACTCTAATTTTGATAGTATGGAGTATGATGGTGAAAGTTGTCTCTGCCAAAAATTTTTTCCATAGACAGTTTGCTCTTGTTCTCTGTATGTTTAGTATATAGCAGGGTGAGAGCATATGGGGCTCTTACATGATGTGAAGTTGTGTACCTGTGTGTGAGAGCAAAGTGGAAGGACAGGGCAGGAGCCCAAGGTTCCTGTGCCTGACCCCTCTCCTCCAGTCTCCACCTGCTTTGGGCTCATTTGAAGGGATTTGGATTTCTCAAGCTTTTTCTTTGTCACAGCTTGGTTTAGCTCAGAATTTACATTTCTTGTTGAATATTCCTATTTAAAGGAGAAGCTTCAGCTTGATATATTATGAAGATTTTTATAAACAAATTATTACAGATGAAAGCAGAGATCAGATATTCCCACAAGGCTGAAAAAAAACCCAGAGGGTTTTCAGGCTTTTCTCTTTCTTCCCCAGTGATGTTGATCTGGGATCCTTTTATTCTTTGAGTAAGCCATGGGCCTTCTTCAGTTTCAGTTTAAGGATGTATCATGTTTTTCTTTTACCAGCGATACTTCTTCCCCAAAAGACTTAAAGCACTCTTTAAAGCTAAGTGCACAAAGTGATTTCTGAGCTGATTTCTCCACACAGTTTTTTGCCACAGAAAGTATTAGTATTATCTTACACAGTCTCAGAGATAATATTAGCTTACTGTATGACTATGTGATATAGCACAAAACCATATGTTGCATCCAGTCTCCGAGATCTATGAGTACCCTTTTGGCTTAAAATAGAGATGGATTATATGTGTGTGCCTGTGTGTATGTGTGTACATACATACACTACTTCTGTCTCCATGCACATGAATATAAGCTCTTTATACCCATGTATATGTATGTATACATGAAAGGCAAGGGTGTTTTTTTTTTTTTTGCTTTGTGTGGCCATATTATGTAGCTCTTCTTGCTAGCATTCTTTTAATTTGTTGTTTGCTAAACAGCTTTTAAAGCACTTGTATAAAGATAGACAAACACTGCATGTATCGATATTTTGCATTCAGAAGGTGAAACAGGACCTTGAAGTGTTACTTGAGCATTTCATATGTTACCAAGAGAGAGGGACACAAATGAGTGTTTCTAAGGAAAAGGTGAAGAATCTCAGTTAGCAACACCAGTGAAAGATGCTATGGGTAGGCCAAAAATAACTTTGCTTGATATTCCCTCCCTCTGTTGAGACTTAGCCCCAAATGTAGCAACAGCAATGTCACACCTCTCAAAGCTGTCCCTTGTGTGCCACACCTGAAAATATTTTTCTTTATTTCAAAAGCTAGAGTAAATGTGTGCCACCTATATATGTACAGTGTGATTTACACCCATGGAACTTCCCCTTATTAACCATATAATATTGAATCTTGGTCTTTAGATATGCTTATTAAAATATTTTTTTAAACACTGGATAAAAGGGTTATAGTTGCAATTACTTTTAATTCAAATGAAGATATCTTACAAGTTTTTTAATTTGTAGTTCCTAGTGCTCCCAGGGATATTGTTTTTTCCAATATACAATCAACAAGCGTGACCTTGAATTGGAGATCACCAAAATCTATTCTTGGCTACTTTCAAAACTACAAGATTACCACACAGCTACAGTCCATCCACTGCAGTGACTGGGAAACAAAGGAATGTATTGAATATGAGATGCATCAATATTTATATGACAATGTGGTGGATGACCACATAGAAGAGACAGTGTATGGACTGAAAAAGTACAGATGGTACAGATTTGCAGTTGCCGCAAGTACAAATGTTGGTTATGGAAGCTCTTCACCTTGGATATCCACGCAAACACTTCCTGGCTGTAAGTAAGGATGTCTGCTTTGTGTCATAATGCTATAACAATGTGATATTCACCTAAATAAGCAAGAAGACTCAGTAGAAGTTATTCCTTATAGACCTACAATACTGGTGAAGTTAATAAGGATTTATTGCAACTTTTCAGATCATGGTATAACTCATGTGGTACATATGCATACTTGACACTGCTTCAGGTTTTAACGCCTTTTGTATGCTTTGCTATATTTACTGCTTGCCTAGCAGCAATTTATTTCCTTAGCCCTGCTGCACATCTAGAATTGATACATCTGAATGCTGGCTATTTTGGATAGGTAGGCCATTTTCAATACATATTCACATGTGGGGTGTGTCAGTGGAAAGTAGTCCTCCTTTTAATTCTTTCAATAAAAGTCTGTTTACTAGCATTGTAACAATTTCTTTAAATTGAATGTTCCTGGCAATATTTTCAGAGGAATTAAGATTTCTTTCCAATAAAGAGAGATTATAAATTCTAATCTTAAAGAGATTACAAATCAGAGTAGCCATGTAAACACCTGCAGGCCTGCCATGACACATATTAGAACTGTCATGCCTAGCTAAGGATCATGGTTTCCTCGAAAGGAAAGGGAAGAGTTAGTTGTCACACAAAAAGTCAACACTAGACAGTTGAGGGGACATGAAACAAATTATTTAGGCAGTTGTCATGAGGACATACGATCTTCCCTCCCTGTCTGCAGCTAGCCTAGGTCAAAGCACATCTGAGATCTGGCCTCTGGCCTGTGTAGAACAACTGAGAACCATCGTGAGGGGCCTAACTAAATCACAGGTACTTCACTCCTTTCCCCTTCCTAAGTAAACATAAAGATACCAAGGACCTAAATGGCTGTGTGCCAAGGGCTATTCAATGGTCCACATACTTATTTTGCTTCACTCATGTTTTTACAATCACAGGGAGTCTTCTTCTCTGGAGGTGTTCAGAAGCTGCCTGGACACGATCCTGTGCAACCTGGTCTTTTAAACCTGCTTTTATATAATGCTCCTCATTGTACCTGTGCACTCTGTGTACTCCATCTATCCTTAAATCCATCTATCCTTCTACATCCATCTACCCTTAAACACCTCACAATTTTTGTACTAGGTAAGGAAACCTTTACATATGAGAAATTGCAGTAGAGAAATTCTAAAGCCAAAAGGGCAAAGAAATTTGGACACTGTAACAGTGAAGGTCAGAACAGCCCATTTTTCACGTAAAGAACAGAAACAGGTATACTGAAATCAGCTGCAATCATTCTCATCTGCACTTACTTTCTTTGTCCAGTGGCTCATATGGGGATGCTATGCCTGTAAATTAATGCAATATTTTAAATGAAAGTGAAAGTGAAAACCAAATCAAACCAAAGCCAACAAACAAACAAAACCCCAAACATATAACTCCAGATGGAGCAGAAAATAGCTAACAGAAATTATGCAACTCTTGAGCCAGCAGCTCTGGGTCCATTTCTTACTATTAGATGGATAGATCTGAGCTGCTGACATGTGCAAATACTTATCTTCAGAAAATTGTTTCAGAAAGTTAGGGATTTAAACTGGACAGGGAAGTAGATAATGAGAACATATAATCACATAAAGTTAGGATACTCTTTATGATTTTTCTCGTTGGACAGTGATATTGTAATGTGAGAGAGAGCTAGTTTCCTATTAGTCCCACTGAGAAGACAGTAGTTAAAAGTATAAAAATCTCATTAGACTGCACAAGCCCTTTGCATGCCAATACAGTGTCATTTCCAGCAGTATGTTGTCTGTGTACTCTGTTAGGGAGCTTAACAAATGGTGGAGGGGTAGAAGTTAAAAAGGTTCCATCAGTTCTTCCAGCCCAAGGGTCTGGGGCTGCTAGCCTGTGTCTATGGTGAGGGAAGTGTGCTGCAACAAATTTCCTGTGGGCTAAATCAGTGACACATCAGAAGAGGAGCAGCCTATAAAACACACTGCCATGGAGTCAAGCTCCATGTGCATGGGCACTATTCCAGATATTATGGCTTGGTGCTGTTTTTCTTTTCCTGGGGTAAGGGCAATCAGCTGAGGTGGAAAAAAAAGAGGAGGGTGACATGTCACAGCTGGGTAGCCGGCTGGTGGCTCTGGCATGCTTCAGCAGCACTGGGGGTCTCCCTGAGCAGTAGTTGGTCTTTAGCAAGGGCAGGTTTCTAACTACCTGACCTCATACTTTCCAAAGACTAATCTTTAGAAATATTGTTCAACAGATTAAAAAACCTTAATTCCCCTCTTTCTTTTGAGAAGGGAACTGGCTCTAGCAGGATAGAGAAATTCAGGATGCACAGAACAGATCCAGCACCCTGGGCAGCCTTGCAGAGTGTATCCAGAGAACAGGTGTCAATTCCCCTTTTCTTTCCCTCATGGACAGGGCCATGCATCCTCTGGATTAGCCTGCTGGTACACAGCCAATATACGGTCTGTTAAGGCTTAAGGGTGCTTAGCCACTATGTAAAATACCCTGAGTACTTAGCCCATAAAATCAATGGGAGTTGTATTTGCAAATTTGAAGGCAGAAGTTAGCCTCTGTTTCTGATTTTCAAGAAATGCTTCTGTAAGACATTGCTTCTGCCAAAGGGAAAGTAATCTTGGATGTGAAATAATAGTCAAATTATTCTTCTTCAGAAATAATTGTGTTGTCAGAAATTTGTGTTTCTCTCAAGCCTAAAGAAAGTAATATAGTTATGTTCAGGAAGTTACAGCATTTAAGCTGAAAACTACTAGGCTCATTTCCCAGAATATAAAGAGATGAAACTTCAACAGCAAAAATTATATAACAGAAACCTTACATATTCTTTGCAAGTGCTGAGGGTTTGACAGTTGTACTAAAGCAGGAATACCTAATAATTCTGAATAGTCAGTGACTAAGGTGAGGATGTTAGGTATTTATTTCAATTGTTCATTATGGAGGTAAATTTAAGGCAAGAATTCTTTTTAAGACTCTCTAACTCATTTGCAAATTGCAAACAAAAATAGTGGCCATGTTCTGTACTGAAAGTGGTTATAGCATTACTCCATGGAAAATGTTATTCACTACAGCCCAGTTCTCACATCTCATAGATAAACTATTCAGCCTCCTGTCTTGCAGATTATCCTCACAGGAATTGTCCTACTGTCTCATAAAGTAGTTTGATGGCACTGTTATTACTTAGCTGATGGATTACACAACAGCCAAATCTGCTCTGTAAGTCTAAATGTCTTCAACATACCCTAGATTTACATAGTTACCAGCACAGAAAATCACAGTGTTGTGTCACTGTAAGGGAAAGGGCTAGTTTCCCACAGCTAAGGAAACTTTCTTTCCTCACTCCTGAATTTACCTCAAGTTTCACTTTTACATTTATGAGAATACTTGTTCAGCAAACTTGTGCCTTCTAAGAGAAAAATCATTTTGGAGGGTCAGTGTTAGGTGGCAAATGAATGGCTGTGAGATCACTGACCTCATTTTGGATCTCATACAGTTACACAATGCAGTGCTTTTTGGTAAAGTGCCAAGTCTCCTAATGCCAGGATATATGTACAAAGGAAAATCCCAGATGTTTGAATGTCCCATGAAGGCTAGGACATAGATGCATGGGGCAGAGGGTTATGCTTCTCTTTTCAGCACCTCCTTTCCCAATCCCTCTTGGTACTACATTGCCTGGCATACTTAAAGAAATGTTTCTGTGTGGTAAAAAACAATGAAATTTCATGTCTCTGTGTATGCCTTTCTTCTGACAAGTTTTGCCTGAGAGAACTTATTTTCCTTTGTTCTTTTCATTCTATTAAAACTAAACACTGGAAATTAAATAGGACCTAATATAAGATATAAATGTCTAAATACAAGTAAGAGTACCCTAGGTAATTACAGGATGAAATGACTCCCACACTTAATATTTGTTTAGAAAAAGAAAAGAAGGACCTAGTCTTAACTAAACTGGCAAGCATGAACTTGTGTTAGAAGAGGGGAGTATTCAGTCTTGTTTTTGAGGCTTATGCTAAATGATGGGCTATCCAGACTTATCTTCAAGCTAACACACTTAACTGCTGCCTTAGCATCAGGACACAGATGGATGGGAAAGATGACCCTGACCGCCATAAGACCCACATTCCTGTGCAAGGATAGAAGCATGATAATCAGGAAATGATGGTTATTAGTTACAGAAAATGCATTATTGTGAAAACCAGGAGAAAAGTGCTTATGAGAGGAAGTGATTGGATTATGGGGGAATGAGAGAATAAGACTAGGTCATTTCTACTGAGTAAATTGCTGTGATTTATAAGAGAAAGGGTATAGTGATATCATGGCCTCTTATTGACTAGATTCATTTCACAAACAAACCTAAATCAGAATATGGCAGTTACCCACTGAGGCAAAGTTCCTAAAAAGATGGGTTTTGTAAGACATGGGACATGCTAGACACATTTGATTTTCTATTTTTCTTTCTAATTGTACAAGTTATTTCAGAAAATATTCCTAAATTTCACTATCATACACTTAATGTCTGGTATTGTACTTTTAATTATGAAAATAAACCAGGAATTAATGCTTAGATGTATTTTAGATAAGTATCTTAAATACAGCATACTCAAGTAGAATTTTCTTGCAAAGATCTAAAAATGAATCAATTATAAACTGCATATGGAAATTAAATAACTTCAGGATGGATAATTTGTAGCTTAAATTATACTTTGAAATTATTTCACATCATGAAGCCAAGTTCTGGAAATATGTTCAAATCTGTTGTTGCTTCTATAGTAGGCTGTTCAATGATACATATCACAGTGGGCTTCTTTTGTAGCAGACCCCCCCAAAAAGGCAGCCAAGTTCTACAGTTATCTATGAATCTGTTGCCACTTCTATTCCAAATTTTATTTTTCTGAAATTTATCATAGTTGTTGTGAAAAAGTAATACCAGTTACTGAGAACTGCTGTGTTGCTATTGTGATTTTATGAATTTCTTATTCATGAGTAAGAAATAACAAGGTTAATTCATGTATCATCTTGTCAGAAGGAAATGTTAGGAAAATCCCATTTCTTAATGTGAACATTGTTGTCTGCTTTGAGTTCCTATTACATTTTTTGTGTTTTCCACAGTTTCTCAGCACATTAAGAATAAGTGGAAATGAAACCTAGAAAATATGTTTTTCTGTATAAAATTATTGGTACTAGTACTTTCCAACATTGATGGAATTTTTTTCTATCATGCAGAAGACCTTATGTTTTCACATCTTGTTCTTTGAATGATTCATTTGATATAAACAAATATATTGTGCTTGTCTTTTTGCCTAAATAGTTGTGTTTTGATTTTGTCATGTAAAATACACATAAATACCATACAATTAAAATCCCAATTGTTTCAATTTGAGATGAAGCTGTAGGCAGTTTATACTCGAGAGAAGTTGTAGTAATTGCAGTGGAATATGTGTTTCTAAATCATGCTGTATGCTTTGTATGTGAGAAAGATCATAGAATCATAGAATCACAGAATGGCTCAAGTTGGAAGGGACCTTAAAGATCATCTAGTTCCAACCCCCCTGCCATGGGCAAGGACACCACATGCACTAGACCAGGTCATCCAGGGCCACATCCAGCCTGGCCTTAAACACTGCCAGGGATGGGGCCTCCACAACCTCTCTGGGCAACCTGTTCCAGTGCCTCACCACCCTTTGGGTAAAGAACCCCCTTCTAATCTCCAGCCTAAATTTCCCCTCCTTCAGCTTGTAGCCATTCCATCGTGTCCTGTTGCAATCAGACCAGGAGAAAAGTCTCTCTCCTTCTGCCTTCTAATCCCCTTTCAGGTACTGAAAGGCTGCTATAAGGTCCCCTCTAAGCCTTCTCCTCTCCAGCCTGAACAACCCCAATTCCTTCAGCCTGTCTTCCTAGGGGAGGTGCTCCAGTCCTTTGATCATCTTTGTGGCCCTCCTCTGGACCTACTCCAAGAGGTCCACATCTTTTTTATGCTGAAGAGCCCAGAACTGTACACAGTACTCCAGGTGGGGCCTTATGAGGGCAGAATAGAGAGGCAAATATTAAATGTTATAACTATTTAAGCAGTGTATAATTGTAAATATGTGAAAAAGTTATATTTTCAAATTGAAAACTAATATCTACTGGCCATGAAAATTACTGGGTTATTTGTTGTCAGCTTCTTTAACCATGATGCAAATACATATTTTTTTGCTATAGCTCCAGATGGTCCTCCAGAAAATGTGACTGTTTTTGCTACGTCTCCTCACAGTATTAAGATCAGCTGGAGTGAACCTGCCATCATTACTGGACCAACATGCTACCTCATAGACATTACCTCAGTAAGGCAACTCTGTTTTGTTGTTGGTAGTTTTGCAGGTGTTTGCTGATGTAAATACCACAATAGATGTTCTTATAGAAATTACAGGACAGACATAAAATGGATTGAAAATCAATATGACTGTGTATTTCCACATATCCCCCCTCCCCCAAAATTAATTGGAGATAAATTAATTACTATGTGTTAGAAAATGTGTACTAATAAGAGGTCTTAGAGGAAAAAGAAGTTTAGGAATAAATGTGTGCAGAAAAACAGTAGCTGAGCTTTGTCGAGTTGTGCCTCTTTCTTGACAATAATGATGCTGTTTACCAGTAAAAATAATAATTACCTTTTTTTTTAATTCAAAGGAAGTAAAAGTTCATTGTCATGATTTTACAAACCAGAGTGGAGAGCCTAGCAAAAGGAAGCGACTTGTACAAAGTTACAGCACATCAGAAGGCAAACTTTAAAGTCAGACTAGATTTCCTACTTTCCACTTGGTGCTCTGTCCATCAGATTAGCTGTATTTTGGTAGCACAGCAATAACACTTCTTTCTCCTTGATCTTTATAAGCAAAGAAGGCTGACATAAGAGAAAAGCTTTAGTGGCCTTTCTCTTTTCATCCTCTACTACCCTTACAATACTCCTTAAAACAACCATTAATAAACCTCATTTCCTGCCCTCTGGTAAGACATGAAACTCTCTAATTTCGAGCACATGAGAAGTTTTAAGTAGGATATAGGTTCCCTGTTCTTCCAAAAGTCATACAGACAGGGCTATCAGTGAAAATGGAAAGCAGTTTGCTATACTTTACCCAGGAAAACTTGCTATTTGCAGCTTCAAAAATCCTGAATCAGTCTGTTATATAATAGGAGAAAGAATTAAAGACTACTTCAAACTATTTGAAGGCTTTAAATATAAAGTTATTTCAATTTTCTGAGAAAAGAGTAAGAATACTCTGTGTAGTTTCAATGTTTCTGAATCAGTCATAAGAATTAGAGACATACTAAAATGTTAATGCTAAGATTTTTGTGCAATCAAAATTTCTAAGAAAATCAGTAAAAAAATACCAAATATTTTTAAACTCTTCAGTAGAGAGTAATGTGTAGTCCTGCTGTTTTCTCTCCCTCTAACTTCATTGTACAATATGTAGAGTGCAATCTGTTCAGTCCTGAACACACTTACCACAGCAGTAGTATGACAGGATGAAGGATGTACAGTAACAAGGGGAATACTAACAGGGAATGGAATGAATGGTTCTGTAGTCCATTGAGTAGGTCACCATCAACTACAAACCAAATTTTATTTATCCATTACTACAGCTAGAGAAGACTTATTTCTTATGAAAAGTTCCCATTATCTTTGACTAAACAGCATTATAGTGCATCCATAGAAAAAATATTTTCATACTTTTGATAAAATATCCAAATTCCGTTTTCAAAGCTTGATTTTTTTTTGTGTGTGTAATATTTAATCATTTTAATCAATTTAATTTTGCATTTAAAGAATTTCTCCTCTGTCTGATAACTCCTGAACTATAAACAAGGTGTTATCTGATTCTACACTGTGAAAATGTTATAAATACCTTATTGATCTAAGTTATTGTAACATTCCTAAAGTAAAATGAACTGTGGAATATTTCCTATGAGCCTGCGGCATTCAGAAGGAACTTGAAAAACCTATTTTAAATGTTCACTTTGCAGGACTTCTGTTTTGTTTATAAAGAGTGTGGGGTTTTTCAAATACATTTCAGACATCCAGCTTTATGTTTAGGAATTTCTTGTAATCAGAAGCTGTCTGTCTAATGATCAGTAACTACAGGTGTCAGCTCTGAAGATAGGTAATCGTCTCAGCAGACAAATCTATTCCTTCTTAAAGGCCAATAAAAGTGTTGCAATCTTTTTTGGCAAAAATTTGAGTATGTACTTTATTGTCCCAGTGGGAATTTTTTTATGAAGACTCCAAATTCCACCAGCTTCCTCTATGTATAACATTACTCATTTTAATTCTCAGCCGAGTATCTTTAAGAATTTATTAAAAGAGTCTCACAGAACAGAATAACTTCATATTCCTACTCTCTGATGTCTTTATTCTTAAAAGGTAGTAGTTAGTATTCATTAGTGAATCTATTAGGGTTCTGTTTAAATTGCCAGGATGTTCCTTGCAGTTTTATAGATCAGAAAAACTAAAAAGTACTCCCTCATTATTATTCCTCTAAGTCATATTTTAGTTTGTTTTGCTGCTACTATAATTAGAAGTAGTCCTGAATAAAATATAGCTGAAAATGAGTAAGATTGAACTGAACCATTAAACTTCAGGAAGAATAGGAATACATTTAATTATGTAGTGTTAATACTGTATGTTAGCTCTTGTATAAATATTTATATGCCAGATTTTTGATAGTCAGATAGGAAAACGTGTTTCAGCTTTTGATGGCTATCCCAGGAAATGAATGTCTGTTTAGTCCATCAGAAAGTTTAGTTCAGGTTAATTCTCAGTGGGGATAGATGCATATCTGTCAAATAAAAGGTATGCTTGAACTATTCTAATGTTTTAGCAGCTGCATTTAATACAGATTTCATCCAGTGGGAAAACTACTGTACAGCTACCTAATCCTCTCTTCAAAGTACACACTGAGGAAACAGTAATGAAAATATCATTAACTGAAGTAGTTGGAATAGACATAAAAACAGTTTTGTAAATTGTACTTCATAGAACACTAGAAAAGCTTCCAAATTTTCCTTTCTTCTTTTTTTAAGCTAACATTAGAAGAGATTAATTGGATTAATATGAAACTTAACACTGTAGAATTTTCTACAGAACAAAAGATTGAGACGTAGGGATGATAGGGATCCCAAGACATAATCGAGTCCATATCCTGCTCTAACACAAAGCCAAGTGCACCTAAAGTCTTTGACACAAGTATTTCATCATCTTGTTCTTACAAATGTCCAGTGCTCAAAATCGCTTAGCAACCCTCAATAGATTGTTCTAGTTTTTAACTAAACTCATCATTTTAGTTACTTACTTAGGTATATCATTGCTGGTTTTGTAATTTTATTCTTTTTTTTTGTGAAAAAAATGGTCTATTTCTGTTTTTGTGAATGCTAGAAATAATGACTTATCTTCATTTTAATAATGTCCTTTTTCCTTTTTTATATTTTGAAGTTATTACTATGTCTCCCACTATCCTTCCTTTTCTAGATTGAACCCTATTTGTTTCTGCTTTCCAATTTTTTCTAGTGAGAGAAGTAGTCTCTCCCCACTGTCTTATTAATGCTTGTATTAATATAATCCAAGAGGAACTGCACTTACTGCAGTCATATCAATATATGCAGTCATATGATATATTACAGCCCAATTTTATTTTTGTTTTTGTATTCCAAACCATTTCCTGCTGTACAGCTGCTCATCTTCTGGATCTTTGCCTAGTTTGATTCTTATTTCAGGTCACTATAGCTGTCCTGGCCCAGTGTCTACCAATCAGTTCATGTTTGCTTGGTGGAAGACAGCACCAAGCAAACAGCCCATTTCCTTAATCCCATATTATGTGAAGTGCTAAAAAGGCAACCCATGGGGGAGATGGGAGTGTACTCACCTGTGCAGCTTTCTAGTCTTGGTAGCTAGAGACTCCTTGTGAACCCTTGTATGTAAATGGTTAGAAAAGTGGAAAGCTAAAAGTTAAATCAGGTGTTCAAATAATAATGTCCTGCTTTTGGTTGTTTCAGGTCTTGTAACCAGGGGCTTTTTGTTGTCATTTTACAGGTTGATAATGACAATTACAAATCCCAATTTCTGAAGACAAATGATGAGGATAAAGTCTTAGAAATTTCTGATCTAAAAGCATTTACAAGGTATTCTGTGGTAATCATTGCTTTAACAGGGGATGTTAATGCTGCGCTCCTTGAAGGTAAAGCTAGTTCTCCAGTAATCGTCTCCACTTTTGAAGCAGGTTTGTATTTTTCTCTACTTTATATGGCTCAAACTTTGTAGTTATTCTTTCCTCTGACAAATAAATGAGAATTTTGAGCACGTGGTGCACTTTTGAGACAGATCAGTTCTACAGTATTTTTTCTTTAATATTTAAAATGTTGACAGTCAACAAAAGTGATGGTGGTAATAAATACTAAGATTTACCTTTAGTAATGCAGAGATCGTAACTTGCTTCATGTAAGATATGGGTGTATGGAACAGAACCATCTAGATTGCTTCTAAAGTTGATGAAGAGAGGTCCTATCTATATGAGCATGTAAATATAAGATACCTGTCTTGGGAAGGAACTATCTTGAGGGCATGATCTGTGTTTTCTCAGAGGAAGGAGGTTGCTGGTGAAGGCCCACAGGGATCTGTGCTTGAGTCAGCTGTTGCACAGATTCAAAACAATCTGGAGAATGAGGGCAGATACTAAGCTGATGAAAGTTGCTAGTGCTATTAAGTTAGTCAGAAAAATAAAACTGGGAGATGAGAGTGAGGAACTGTGTAAGGGCCTCATGACACTGAGGGACTACATTACTGAAAATTACATAGCATTCACTTAGGAAAATATGAAGAGATGTACATTGGGAAGATATTGTCCTAGCTTTACATATATAGCTCTTGGCTATGCTCTGTCTAAACTTTGCTAATTTTGACTTGTTCGCTAAGGATATTTAAACAAATAATCAAACAAACAAACAAAAAATATTTTCTGAAAAGATACTGAAGTTCTGTTTCATTCAAACTAATTATCAACTGTGTAGGGACCACAATTGCCTTATCTCTAGTGAGGTTAGCTGCAGGTCAGCTTTTTTAGCTATATACTCAGGCTAATTTCAGATTTAGACATACTGCACGGTGGGTGTGTTTATCATTTGATATATGAAAATCCAGTCTTCCTAATGATATGATATATGATATGATATGATTATATGAGTTTGTGTATATCTATCTATCTAATGCCTTTAAGATGTTAAATTCTAAGGATTTAATGATCTGTTTATATCCCTAGAGGCTGATATGACATTTTACTGTGCAAAAATGAATGAAGATTAAATTAGGTGATAGCTGGGTCTGTCCTGTGCGCTATCTTTTTTGATAGCCCCATCTCTTATGTAAGAAGGGAATACGTTAGGAGGTGCAGTAATCTTAAGAGAGGAACAGGTTTGTTTTTCCATCTTGTCTTATCTCATTTGCTTTGTACAGTTTAGCATATGTCTGAGTTAGGATCAGTTTACACAGACTACTTGAGAGAAGCCTTAGGAAGCATTTGTTAGCTGGTATAAAAAACCTGGAAGGTATGACAACTGCATCTAAATCCTTGGCTGAGAGAATGTGTTTACCTTCAGTTGGTTAATTTCACTACTTGGAGGTCACGCTACATGCTTGTCTGCTCAGGTAGAGCAATAAATATTTAGCTGCCTGGAAAGAATGTTACAGGCTTTTCTTTCAGATAGGGACACTGGGAAAATGATTTATACCTTTGCTGTCTTGTGAATAAGCTACTGGAATAAGTGTTTGACAAAAAAATCTGTCTTTGGGAAAAATGCATGTTATGTTTGTGTCTGGGCATCAGCTAGTGGAAAGGATTTTCCTAAAGAGTTAACTGTGATATGCAGAGACTTTTAGGAACACGATGGCTTGTTTATATGTTGGGAGGAAGCTTGCTGTTGACAGAGGGCTTTCAGAAAGGCATACTCAAGACTAACACTTGCTTCTTGCTTGTCAGCCCATGCAAGGATTTGTTTACCCCAGATGTATTTCAAGGTATAATGATATCTTCAGGCTTTCTCAGTAGAAAATCAGAAGAAACTGTTCTGAGTACAGATTACTGACACGTATCGTAATCATCATTTTTAATCCTTGTAGCATTAAATACTGTCATTAAGAATAGGATTTCACTAAATATTTAACCTGTTCATGTCTTTATAAATATTTACATATGCAATAAGTATTTGAGATGTTTTTAACAAAAGCAGAAAATACCACTGAAGTAATACTAACATGCAAAAATATCATTTGCAATTTTTCAGGCTTTATTTTAATAGTAATAGTAGCAAACTCTTTCAGTGGATTATTGAAATATTTATTTCAGTGCCTGAAGACCCACCTAACAACATAACGTTTCAGAAGATACCAGATGAAGTAACAAAGTTCCAAGTAACCTTTGTGCCGCCATCTGAACCAAATGGAAATATTCAGGTGTATCAAGCTATGGTTTACAGTGAAGATGACCCTGCTGCTATCCAGATCCACAACCTTAGTGTCATTGACAAAACAGATCAATCAGTCACTGCCATGATAGAAGGACTAAAAGGAGGAAATACCTATAATGTCAGCGTAAGAACTGATACTTTTTCTTTGGATTTTTTCTTTGATATAAGTGAGAGATTAGTCTGAGTAGTGAACACAACCCCAGGCTGAATGTGAGATTTTCATCCTGAGAATGTTAGCTGGGCTGTGAAGAGAAGACATCTGAAGAACAAAGGAAACAACAAAGAGGATGGAATGAGTGGGAGAAGGACACATCATTAGTGGTTAGCTTGGTATTTGGACCACCAGTTCACGTGCTAGTAAAGCAGCCTGTGGCATAGTGTCACACATACAAGACTCAATATCTGTCTTAATTACACTATTTGCAATTCTTCATGTGGCTTAAATGAAAGGTCCAGTCCTGCAGGGGGAGTTTTCTAGTTGAAGATGACTCTGCTTACTGCAGGGAGGTTGGACTAGGTGACCCTTAAAGGTTCCTTCCAAACCAAAATATTCTATGATTCTGTGATTTTATGAGCATGAAATCCTTTCAGATAATTAGAGACTAGAACATGAGAGGAGGTAACATAAGCTGGTTTTGTTTTTGACTTTCTGTAAGAGCTACATTACAAGTGATGAAGTGTCATTGTACTTACGATTGTAAAGAAATGCAAAGTAAGTTCTAGCAAAGTGTGAATGTCAAAAGGAGTGTTTCAGCATTCATTGTTGCTTCAAATATATCCAGATTTGGCCAGTTTGAAGGTATGACAAATACTTATTAAAACAAGTGTTTGTTTTTTTAAGGTGTATGCAATTAATGGTGCTGGTGCAGGGCCAAAAATTCAATTGAAAATAACTATGGATATCAAAGGTATGTCTCATAAAGTATCCTTTAGCAGAAATCTCTATAAATATGGAAGAAATTGCTGTTCTACCTGTGGATACTCAGCTCTGTGTTTTTGTTTGTTCTTTAGAGGTTACATAATGTAGGAATAGGAACACATAACTGGTAGCTTTGAATTACAGTGTTCAGTTTTGCTGTGTATCACTGATTATTTGCTATTCATATCTGAATGATACTGTAAACTGTCTGCGGACTCAGTGAAGTAATGTTGAATTCAATATTTTAGCTACTATCAGTGAACAGCTGAGAAGAATATCAGAGATATAACTAAGTATACAGTATCACAGTTGTGGAAATACAATGATTTATTGAAGTCAGTTGAAAAAACAGGTCTCAGTCTTTTTATTATTTTCTCTTTTAATTGAAAACTGTTATGAAGAGGCATTTATCAGAATACAGTTATTATGGCATTAAGGTGAACATTAAGTTGTCCCAGAAAATATGTCTTGCATAACGCAGCTTTGTGCATGACCAAAGTACTGGTAATGAAAGGATTTTAAAACAAAATTCTGTGATATATGTCTGTTTCCAAACAGAACCACCACGACCTAAGAAGAAACCAACACCAGTTTATGATACCAATGGGGCGTTACTCGTCACAGCTACAACAATTACTATCAGAATGCCAATATGTTACTACAGTGATGATCATGGCCCTATCAAGAAGATACAAGTTCTTGTTGTGGAAGCTGGAGGTAGAATTGTATAAGTTCTCTTGACATTTTTTTTTTATTTCTTTATTTTCAGGCTGTTGTCGTCTCTCTTTTATTTCTTGTTTGGGTCTCAGGAATTTCATGTTGGAAACATGCAACAAACGTGGGTAGAGCCCTTCCCAAATCTTCGTTCGCGAAGCCTAGCCATGATGATGATGATGGATTGGTTACTGGATTTTGGGGACACTGGCCAACAAAGGGTCATCCATGCTGTTTGAAGTCAACAGTATTTTTCTGACCCTATTGTTATTATTGTATTTCTTTATTTTGTATTTCCTTGAAAATAAATACATTTGGCATTTGTGAAAGATAAATAAATCTTAAACTTCTTTTTTTGCAAGGTTATTCTTCTGTTCCTGTTAGTGTTGCCTGTAAAATAGTGCAGTCATGTGCAGTTGACATTTCCATTTCATGATGGGAGCAGAGGGATTTATATAAATCCCTTCGGTAGACTGCAGGTTAGAATGTGTATTCTCTTCTATGAACTAGTGAACAGTTACTCATATGAACAGTGTCATGATAATCTTTTGAGTAACTGCCTACCAATGTGAGTGGGAGTTCTCTGACAGGGCATCATATGGTCAGCTTACTTTACCTAAGGGCAAATTCCAGGTATTTAATTCACTGGTTTTGGTTGCTTTCAAAGTACAGAAGTAAAGCATTCACATTAAGGGAATTCACACCAAGTCTCTCACCTTTTTCTGAATTTTGCATTTTAGCACTGATCCTACAGACGTTTACTTCTTAGCTATTGCTGTGAAGATTCTCTTGAACTGATAGATATGCAAATACAGTATTAAGCAACATTTCTCCTGAATTGCTAGATACTGTCCATTTATGGAAATCTAGTAATTTCATTTATGAAAGTCTTCACTGTCTTTAAACATTTTTTATTGTCTTTGCTAGCCATGCTCAGTTTTAAAGTCAGGTTGCTTACAATAGTGATATCCTCCACATCCTCCTTATGTGCATCACTGCCCCTGAAATTTTCTAGCTGTGATTCAAGTTGACTTCCTCTCAGTTAACAAAATATAGGTAGTGTAGATAACAAAGAAATTTGGATTCAACTGCAAATACAGTTATATGCTTAGTTGTATAAATGGCACTGATAGCATGCTAAGGTCTTAAAAAAATAATTTTTTGTCTTATTACTTTAATTATAGTCTGATTAGAAGGTAATTTGTATCTGATTATTTTTCTTGACAATAGCTCAGCACGATGGAAATGTTACTAAGTGGTACGATGCCTACTTCAACAGACCGAGGCCATATTTTACAAATGAAGGTTTTCCAAACCCACCATGTATAGAAGGAAAAGAACATCAGAGTGGCAAAGAAGAGATATATGTTATAGGTGCTGATACTACATGTATGATACCAGGAAGTCAAGACAAAATATGTAATGGCCCACTGAAACCAAGAAAGCAGTACCTGTGAGTACATTTGTCTCTTTGTTTGTCCGAGAGAATTAAGTGAAATATACATTTATACAAACATACAAAACCTGTAGTTCAAATATGAAAAGGTAGGGGTTGACATGATCTTCATACATCTCTAATTTTAAAATTTTGGCTGAGCATAAATATGGGAGAAATTTTTTTTAAATGCTTCAGGTAACAAAAGATGCTTACTGAGTGCTTAAAATATATAAGGCCAAATTCAAGATAAGTAATTCATAAAGTTTGGTTATACAATTAACATACTGACACTGAGTCCTTGACGTCTGTAATATCATCACTTTAGCAGGTGAGTAATGATTCCAGCTTATATTATACTATACCTGAAAAATAACTTTTAGTTTCTAAGTGAAATACTGTTTGAGAAAATGCACATAAACTTTCTTTTCATTAGTTTTCTTGGTTTTATTTCACAGATTTAAATTCAGAGCAACTAACGTTAAAGGACAATTTACAGATTCTGACTATTCTGACCCTGTTAAAACATTAGGTAAGGAGAGTGTCATTTAAGAAAGTATGTCTCCATTTCCAAAGAATCTAGGCAATTCCATGTTTCTTTTTAGTGTAGTGGTTTCCCTGAAGTAAATAATCTCTGGTTTTGTTGGACCTAGCTTAACCAGAATACTGGAGGAAGCATAACCATTCCCTTCTATGTCCTGTTGTCATTGTCAAGGAGTCTTACCTCAGCCTGGATTGTTAAATGAAGAAGCAGTATTGATAAAGTTCAGTAAAGGTCTTTTCCAGCCTAAACGATTCTAGGATTCTATTCCAGTGAGCATAGTGTAGGAAATCTCTTGGCTGCAGAGCATTCCTTCTAGTGGAAGGTCATCTGAGGACATGACCCTTTAGCCCTTCATCCTTTAGATAGAGACCTAGCTTCATATTAATAAATTAATATTGTCTAATAGAATCCATCTGGTTCTGATGTCACTGGCCAATGGCACAGCTGTTACGGGGTCTCAAAACCAGCGTAAATTTCCATGGCAGTGTTGATCTACCTCTAAAATTGGGAATGAAGATGCTCATAGCAGATCGCATAAAGATCTTTAAGTTCTTTTAATACACTGGTAAGCCAAAACTTACTTAGATAAGCATTAGACCTGACTTTCTGAAAAGGGATCCCAAGACAACTGGATGAGTACTCAGAAGAATTTTAGTGGGCACATATTTTTCATTTGGCATTTATCTTCTGTGACATGAGCTCATATAATCCATGTTAGAAATTTGTTACATGATCTGATACTGAAGACCCTGAAATGCTACTTCACTACCTGAATATTCTGAAAGGATCTGGCACTATTTCTCTAGCCCTGAATGTTCCAAAAAGCACAACACAGTAGTTGTCTGCATCCAGTCCTCTGGGCAGTTTTCTCCTTTCTTACAGAAAGCAATGCTTAAAGTGCTCATGTTTTAGTGGGAAGCAGATAGTTCATTACTGTATTGTTACTGAAAACTTATGACACATTCTGCTCTGGTGTAGATCACAAAGAAGCAAGATGTGTTTGTATGCGGAAAAAATGCAATTGGAACAAAATAGACCTGATAAATTCCTCAAATATCAGTGGCTCCTCATAACAATCCAATGCCTTTTGTGCTGGTTTAAAATCAAGCACTGCTTTTAAAATGAGCAATACAGCAAACTCTTGTCTGGCATTAACTTCTGATTATTTCAGAGCCTATCCAACAAGTAACAAAACTTAAGTGGAACAGACAATTAAAAGTTTGTTCTATGCTTCACAACAAATGTTGTGAAATCAATATCAAATTGACATATCACAAGTGATGCTAGTGCTGCAGTTGAGTGACCTTGAAGATACAGCACTAGCAATGCCATTACCAATGTCATCTTAAGTCAATAAAGGAAGTTAGATCTCTTTGAGACATATTTTCTCAAGACATGTAACCTGAGGAACCTTGCCCAAGTGTTTGCTTACAGAGCATGTTTTGTTTATTTAAACTTCAGACTTGATCTAGGAGCATAACCCAGAAAACATCCCAGAAATATCAGTAGGAATTAGGTATGTCTGTGGCCAAATGCTTCTATTCCACCTGTAACAACAGCATCTTTTCAGAAGAAATTAATAAATATAAAAAATAAATTTAATTTCAAATCAATTATCTTCTTTAGTAATAATCACTTGAATTTGTGTTTTTTCAACATTACACTTCTATTTTTGTAGATAAAACACTAATTTGAATTTTGGCAGAACACTACATTATTTTGGTTTCTAAGTCTACATATAGAACAGGTAGGTTTTGATCTTGAAAAACCAGAAAGCTGACCTTATGTCTATGCACTTTAATCCTGCATGTTAAATATGTCTGAAGCAGCAAAAAAATATGGAAAAGCTATGAGAGAGCTCTTTGTGACAGATGTTTTATGCTCTTGTTAAACAGTAGGAATTTTGCTAGGGAGGAACACTGAAGCAGAAATTATTGGTATACACAGCTGCAATAATGATATTTTAATTATAGTAAAGAATACTTTTTAAGATGATGCTCCCACTCAACCATACTTGGAGTAGCACAACTCTCCTCTTGAGCTGGAGAAGGGGAATTCTTCTTCATAACCCACGCCTGACATTGCAAAAGTAATGTCCACACTACAGTGAAAGGTCAGGATTTTTCCATGAGATAAGATATGGTGACAAATACTGGTTAAACTTCTAATACATCAAGGCAGCTCATAACCTTTTCATAATCTCTGACAGCTAGTTCAGCAAATCGCTGTGGGGCCGCTGGTAGTCCTGTGCAAGTACAGACTTTTTCCATGTGAAATGCAAAGCTGATGAGACAGGAAATAATCAAAATGGGGTGTCCTGACACTGCCTTTTGCATAGAAACCAATCTTGATGATATTCTATTATTGCAGTTTGTTATTATGTATTGAGTTGCAGCGCCTCAGATTTCTACATGACATCTGTTTTGTCTCCTTTCCCTTTGCCCATGATCATCTCTACAGATGTGTGTAGTCCTTCCCTGTTGCAGAGACGTAGGAGAAAATGTGTTGTTCTATACTTGGTGTGTATTCTGACAGCACTTTTCTGTTTAATAACATTGACAAAGTTTGGACTGATGTTAACCATAAGTATTTATCATTGACTTCACTGTTTAGTGCCAAATAGAAGTGTTGTAGTGGTTCCTCTGGAGATTCTTCTGTTCTTCTTCCATATTTCTAACATTTGTGCCTTATCATAGAGATCAGTGAAAACCAGGGACTCCTTCCTTCCTTTGTTCTTCAAACATTTTTTTTACATACTTTCTTTTCTATTGTCTTTCCCTGGCCTAAGTTTTTCTTACCTTGCAGTGTCCAGTGTTGCAACTGAAACTTTCATTCTCACCTGGAAGGACTGATTAGAATGCCAGCACCTTTACCTTCTTACCATAAAGGCCTTTATGATTACCTTTGACCTGCTGGTGGTTAGTCTTAACAAAACCACCAATTCCTACATAAACGAAGAGCATGAGTTAATGGTCAATGAGGCAGATTAATCCAGAAAGTTCAGATCCAATAGCTTAGATGTGTTCCTTCAGCACCCTGAAGAAAGTATCTCTAAAAGTGCATATTTTGTTTTGTAGCTGTGAGTGATGGCTGCAAGCCTCATAGCTTTAGAGTTGTGGCTCCTCCTTTTCCACTTCTGGAGTCCGATTACTCCTAGCTATTAGAACAGTATGGCTGGTCTTGGCTGCACAGAGACTGAAGAAGGAGCTCAGCTCAGGCTTGTGTTCAAAATGATGTTACTGCATGTAGACCAACCTTAACTTCTTTAGCAGGTAAAACTGAAAAGCACCAAGGGATGGATGCACATACAGCTGTAGACATAAACTATGGGCACTATGTATTACATAGATCAGCAATGCTTAGGAACCTTAGCACAAATTGGTTCTGGTTTTGTTCTGTATTTTTTAATTTCCTGAGCACCTCTTCATCTGACACAAAGCGATACAGTTGTACAGACAGAAAAGTGTCTGTCTTTCATTGCTTCCTGATTTTATGCTGTCAGAAATGTAAAAATTGTAATCAATCTCTGAATTATTAGATAGCCACTTTCTGTTGCAGGTGAAGGACTGTCTGGAAGATCTGTAGAAGTTATCCTTGCTGTTACTTTGTGCATACTTTCAGTTGTTCTTCTGGTGGCTGCAGTATATGCTTTTGCAAGGTGAGACAAGTATCTTTGCCATACCATGTTTGCAAGCACTCAAAACGTTTGAAAGAAGAGTTGAAACTGTCTTATAATGAAACTTATCTGTCATTTCAAAATGGACTTCTTTGTGTGTGTGTGTGTTTTATGTAGAAAGTTAGAGAAGGACTCACAAAGGCTTTAGTCTAGTGAGGGTATCCTCCAGAGATGAAGGAGAAACCCCAACTTTTCCGGAGGGTAAATCAGAGCAAATAGCCTACCTTACACTCTCAAAGCTACTTATCTATTGACTTGAGCACAGAGATCAGAGTGTCCGCTGGCTGAAGTTAGCAAGATGGCTAACCCTATTGACAGCTTGATATGAAGTAAATAATGTAAATTCTGCTTTCTGTTTTACTAATAAATTTATTAGTTAAATACATTTCAATCTCCCATGTAAAGAATTTTACACAACATAACTGCTGGGTTGTAACGTCTTGGAATAGGCTGCCCAGGGAGTTGGTGGAGTCACTGACTCTGGAGGTGTTTAAGAAACATTTAGATACAATGCTTAGGGACATGGTTTAGTGGTACGATAGCGATAGGTATGGTTGGACTTGATGATCTTAGAGATCTCTTCCAACCTTTGTGATTCTGTGTTTCTGTGATTACTCTGTTGGAAAGGAGAATAAAGGCCAAGTACAAATTCCTGACAAGTATTTTTTGTTTTCAACCTATCTAATCAAAGTATTGATATGTGTCCTTAAATCTTTTGCATGGGTTTATTTTTCACTACTATTTTGTGTTTAGAATTCGTCAGAAGCAAAAAGAGGGAGGCACATACTCCCCACGAGATGCTGAAATTATTGACACTAAGTTCAAACTGGATCAGTTGATTACAGTGGCAGACCTGGAGCTGAAGGATGAGAGATTTACACGGTAAGCGTACTCCTTAGGCAAAACAGTAGTCCAAAGGGGCTGTAGCCATGACCCCTTTCTGACCTTTGCTTGTTTGGAAGTGTTTGTGGTGTTCTTATTTACACAGGTCACTGAGATCCTCTTTCAAAGAATGACCTCCATCCTCAAGACACTTCTCACCACTTTTTAGAAAATCACTTAATCTTCAGCTCTTTTTACATCAAGATAAAGATCTAAGTGCAAATCACTGTTTGATTGTGTTAGCAAAAAAAAAAGAGCTACATATGTTTAAACATGCAGAATTTCTGAGTTTTTGATGGCCCAGTGTTTTGTGTAGCCTGCAAACCTACATAAGCATTTTGAAGGAGTCAAGATGCTCTCCAGAAATCTTGATCAACTCATTCAAAAGTCAGATCTGTCATTGTTTAATTGGCACTTAGAAAGCGTTGTTTTCACAGAGAGATTTCCATAACATCTGGGTTTCTGTGGAGCTCAGCACATTGGCTATCCTGACATCTCCTCCTTTAAGATGTATGCAGCAATTTCAAGCTGTTCATTCACATTTTGTGTCTGACAAAGAATCTGTTGCAAATATTTATCAGAAGGAAAGCTGCTCTTTCTGACTGCCAGAAATATGGATATTATTCACCAAATAAATATAATGATGACTCTCAATAATTTATAACATCCAACTGAGTTAGAAATGTCTGGTGAACATTTTTAACCTGCTTGTATTTTTCCTGCTGTGTCACAGATGAAACACTGTGGTAGGCAATCTCCTTAAAGATGAGAAGCCTAAAATAATGTTGCCCTAGCAGTCAGGCATCCTACTGTTGCAGACTAGAAATAGCTGGAAGATGAAAGGTTGTAGCCGTTGACCTGTTTTGTTTGAGTGTATATATGTCTATGTGTGTGGCACAGAGTAAGTTGATTGCGTGTACAAACCTGTTCAAAACAGGGCACACAGGAATGGCTGCTTGTAACAGATGAGAAAACATACTACGAATCATCTGGAAATCATTGACAGAATGGATGTGATATGTTCTGTGTGGGGCATGTGTCTTTCAGTAAGGTTGTTTTGTACCTTCTAGCAGTGGAAAACATTCTGTAAAACCAAAACTGTTGCCAATGCACTCTGATAACTGTGACTTGTATAACTGATCTTGAAAATGGCCTTGTTTCCAAACTGTTAGCTGAATAAGAATGCCACTAATTTTGTTTCTATACTAAAGTGTTAATGGATTTTACTTCCAGATACTCTTCATTTTTCTTTAGACGCAAGGAGATATTTGTCATCCAGTAAGTTTTTGTTACCGAAGCAACACGGTGTGCTTTCCACTCTGTTCTCTTAACCTGTGTGTTACCATACTATACTGAATGTTATAGTTAATCAAAATGAAATGTCAATCTTTGCAGCTACAGCAATGACAAACAGTAGTATTCTTCATCATGAAATCATGTTTTAGTCTCTGATGTTAAAGTACACCACTACCATGACTCTTTTGAAATTAATTAGGGTAATTTTTACATGGAAATTTTAACATATTATGACAATATAGCACTGATATAGATAACATGTCCTTGAAGCAAATGTAGTACAAATGTGACATAAGAAATGTGCTGTTTCTTTCCTTTGGTAGTTAGAATGTATGTACATAGGAGAAGTTCTCTTTTCTTCTCAACTGCCTTTTTTACTCACTCACACTACAGCTGTTTTGTACTGTGCCATTACAATCTCAGCAACATATCCACACAGTGAAATCCTTTATCAGTTTGTAGAGTCCTATTCTGCCACTTTTCTGTCTAAAGTATGTGAATTTTAGATTTGTACAGTCTGAAACTCTACAGAGTAATTGCAAGCTACAGTATTTTATACTTATTATGAAATATTATGCACTTGATTATGTGCTTTATGCACAGTAAGGCCATTACTGAACAGTGCTTCAGCAGTTCTAGTTACATCACCCTTATTTTGATGAGTCAGTCTCACATTTTAATTTGCAATTTGGTGTGTCCTTCCATGTTTCTCTTTCCTCCCTCCCCACTCCCTTAATGGCCAAAAGCAGACTTTATTCTCATTCTTGCCAGGTACATGGTGCAGCTCTTAAATTTTGCATTATTATTTTTCAAATGGTAGCAGTACTGAAGCTGCAGCAGACTCTTTGCCCAGGTCCATAGCTGGACATTACTATAAACTGTTGAAGTGCAGGCACTTAACTAAAAGTTCTTCAGGACAGAATTCATACCAAGTTTTCAAGAGGAAGTCAGGTAATGTTCTGTGGGACACTACTAGATGACATACATATGGAATGATGGGCAGGATATCCTTTATCTGCATAAAACTTTTTCATTTATTACTAATTTTTAAGCTTTAAAAAAATGTTTCAATCTGTGTAAGTTTCTATCTGGTAATGTGTGTGACCAGAAGAGACATTTTAGGTGTCTCTAATGCTGTATTTCATATAGATGCATCCTTCCTGGTAATGATGAATTACATCAAGAAGCTATCAGAAACATGGCAGAGTGCATCAAGGCAGCTTATTGCAAAAACTAATGTCTAAGACATTTGTACTGCCTGTTTTCAGACTTAAACAGTTACACCACCAAAGAACTTTTGTACCTTTTCTCTTTGGGGTGTAGCTATGTAGAATTCAATCACAACCCCAGTTCTTGTGTTGTCACTGTCATTCTTATGATTTGTGATTAAAGCAGTGACATATTAGCATCTTAAATTACTGTATTCCATGTTGATGACTACAGTGTACCCTTCACAAATTTGCCATGCATTTGAAATGGGACTGTGCATCACTGCAGCTGCAAAAGCTAGTGCTATACATGGCTGCTATCTCAGCTGTGTTTGTAAAGCTTGCTGTGTTGCAGAATGCTGGATTCAGTTCCTGGCATCTTGTAATTGTATAATGAAAACATAGATGGGCAGATTTCCTTTTCCAGCCTGGCTTGTTTGTATTTCTTGGATAGCAGTAAATCAGCTGAAATCTTGTCCAACTAAGCAGACTTTCTACCCTGAAAGGGTGATGAGAGGTTTGTGTGAAAACCATAGCTGATAAAAGAGCAGTACAGATTTTTTTCTGGATCTACTAATCATCCCATTCAGTGCTCATTTGAAGATGCTTCGGAAACCAGGTGTTTTGTCATTTCTCAGGCAGTATATTATTTATCATGTTAGCTGCTATAAATCAGTAAAGGCATGGACTCACAGCTGACACAGTTCATCCACAGAATCAAGATACTCTAGCCTGCTCCAAGAGATCCTTCTTGAGTGTCTCTCATAAAATGTCTCTTCAGACATTCTCTCATACTTATGGGATCGTGGCCTATGATCTTGGCTCATATTGCAGCTGGTATCACATGAGAAGTGGTATCACATGAGAAGTAAAAAGAAGCAGAAAAAGATTTTTCTGTTCTGAAAGAATATGACTGAAAATATTTTTTTATCATTATTAAAATTGTCTTAAAATTTTAATTAGCCTTAAAAGTATCAATTCCTTAAAATTCAGGAGCTTGAAAAGTTTAATGAACCAAAACTCAGCTAATGTTCAGTATAGGTTAATCAAAACATTTTCTTTCATGCATTTTTATAACTTTTTTAATATGCATTTTGCATTACAAAAGTCAGTTTAAGTAAAAATCCCATCAAATTTAAAATTGCCAAGTGTCCCTTTTTGCAGTAACAAAAAAACCCAGGTGGTAACAGAAAATAAAAGGCAATAATAGAAAAAACCAACTAATTTAAAATATATATAGCCCATCAGTCTAAACTAGATTAAACATTAAGCACACTGTCTCATCACTTACTTTTTTGTCTCATGTCCATAGGGTTTGGCAAGGTACTTTTCAAAGCAGGCATTCAACTGCTGTGAATAGATTCTGTTAATAAGTTTTCAGGGTGCACCAGGTTTGGTGAGAGACAAGTAACTCTTCCCTGTTCCAGGTGCTCACCTAGGAGACAACTTCTCTGGAACCATACTTTTGCAGTGGTTTCTGCAGCAAGGATAAAGCCATGTAGGTCCCCATTTCTTAAAATCTTTCCTTGAGAAGCTGCACTTTGTTGTAGATGCTTGAGGCTTTTGTTTCATTCTATGTGAAACAGCTTGTCAATCAAATGGGGCATAGACTCAGAAGAAATTTTGCTGAATTACAGCCACTGTAACCCTTGCAAATACCAGGTAATTAGAAGTCTTTATGGAAAAGTATTTTATGTAAAATTATTGCCTTATCTCACCTTTCCTATATATTGTGCATTCAATAGGTGTCTCTATCTGAGGTAGCACAATGCATGCACATTATTTTCTCTAGACCAGCCTGTTTCTTCTTTTTTTGAGGGGCGATAGGCACGGCTCCTGCCTTGCCTTTTTCTTCAAGAAGTTTCTCTTTAGTTATCAACTATCAAAAATAGGCTTTTTGAACTTTGTATCCCAGGAGTACAGGGCTTATGAATGTACGTGTCCTAGTACAATGGAAGAAATGACCATGTGTTCTCTTTCCTTAGGCCTTTAATATTTTGGAAGGGTTAAGCTCCATGTTGCTTTCAATTAACTTGCTAAAAATTAGTTCCTTCATTGGTCCTAGGAAGTGTCAGTGGTGCTTATGAGTTAAGCCTTTTGCCTACATACTCATTTCTGGGTTTTTTTTCTGTTTGGACAGAGTTTTAATTCCCTGTGGATTTCAGATGATTGACCCAGAGAGAAAGCCGAGTCTGTGTGACAATGTGGTCTTCAGTTACCACTGCCAACACAAATAAATGGCTTGTTTCTAGCTGTATCATAAGTAATCTGAGTGGGATTCAGATTTTTGATAGACTTCAAAAAAATCCCACACATGAAACAATACACTGTTTTAAAAGAAAATCAGATTTAAGGCAATAAAGCATTCTTCATCTTAGGGAATGTTTTTCTTTCCTAGTTTCAAAGTCAGATAAGTGGGAATCTGGAATTGTCCAGATGAAATAGGGAAATCTGCAACTTCAAGGTTTGATTCCAAACTATGCTCATGAAGATCTAGTGATATATATCCTTATGTTTATACAAAAGACTAGAAAATGTGGAGAACAAGATTACAGGTAGACAAGTATTTTTTCATTGATAAAATACTGTAAGATTATTATTACATATTCCAAGTTGAAAGACTCGGAAAAAAATTACTAATTTTTGAAACCTGAGGATGGTGAAACTGAGCATAGCTGTCAGTCCTTAATGATCATACAAAATTCATCCCTTTTGAAGATTCTTAGACAAAACATCCCAACATCTTTGCCACAGTCATCAAGTTAGACATTAATTCTCATATAAGCATTTAAAATATTTTTTTTCCTGAGCTTCCAAGCCACTGTTATGTACATTTGCCGTCAATAGAAATGTGAGAGTTCTGTAGTTCTAAAAAACAAGTTCTTCATTTAAATGCCCACAGATAGGTGAAAGTGTTAGTCTGTAGTTGCCTTACTTTAAAAATGTTTACTGCCTGTGAAAGAGAATATATAATTATGCCTTTAAAAAATCCACTTATTAAAAATTAACTAGAAAGCAACATATGTTACACTAATGTTTAGTTCATTGCCTGAGCTATTTCAGTGCTTTACTTCCCTGCTTTGACTCAAAATAAAAAAGGGAATATTGTTGAGTTGATAGTGCTGCTTGTCTTCTATGTTCTTTGCTATTGAATCCATATACCTTCATCACTGAAGCACTAAATGACATACTCAGGTCACTTCTGTACAGCATAGATGTTTTTTATTCCCTAATGACCAACTGAATTTCCTTGCTGCAAATTAGTTGCAGTAAGCCCCTAATTACCATCAAAGCAAGAGGAGGAAAACCCAAAGTATTACTGGGTTGTCAACTGGGAGATGATTTTTTTTCTGTTGTTCTATGGTGAAGATATATGAATTCAAAGGCAAACCAAGTATCATTTCTTTGCAGAGACTGCTTATAATTTTATCCTGGAAAAAGGCCTAAACAAGTTTACTTTCTGCTCAAAGACACATATATTTGAATGAATTACATTGGCACAGCTGTTAAGAATACTTTTTCTTCAGAAAACTTTCTCTCTGTACTATTGTCAATATTTCTAGGAAGTATTTTCATCTGCCACATAATGCAAACAATAAACACTAGCTAGATGTCTAAACTTTCTGAATAAATAGAGTTGCATGCTTTGTGATCTTATTGCTTCTTTTTTCATTCTAAAGCTCTCTTTCAGTTGTCCAAGTAAGCAGTTAGAGTTTGAGCCTTTTCCTGTGATTTCTTACACTTCTTTTACTCCAGTGAGATTTACTCAGGGCTTTCATAGCCAGTTTGCTTTGTTTGAAGGGAACTGTGATAACAAAGTATGTCCCACAAAAGCATCTTTAGTAGCTTTGAAATTAACTTCTCTGATGAGTAATAATAACTGATTCAACAATTACATTAATCTAATTTTATTATCTAATTTAAATCTTAAATATTTGAAAATAACTTCATAAACCAATGTATTTTTAAAGCAAATTGTTGTCTTTTCTACATATACATGAAATCTGCTGTGGGATCAAGTTAAAGATTTAATATGTAGCACAGTTTTTAAAATTGTCATGCACCAGAAACAGTACTGAACATGTGAAAATGAGCATGGAAACAGTCACACATTTTAAAAATCTTTAGAAAAACAGCCATAGCTGTTTGGTTTCTATAGAGACACACCAACAGCATGGTTCATCCGTGACTTATCTGAGATACCTGCTTCAAGTGAGATGAAATCAGTGATTACAAAACAAATCTGGAGTGACTAGCTCTGAAATAGGTGTCTGTATTCAGTTAGAGGAATCTTATCCTTATGCTCTGAAATGGCCCTTAGAATAATGATATTGAGTACACAGTGTAAAATGAAGCCTGTCAGTGTATATGAAGTGGTGTGCTAGAAGTTTTTTATTTCTCTTGGCCATATGAATCCAGAGCACTGTAAAATGATCTGAAGGGAATGGTAGAGACTGTAACTACCATATCCACATCTGCCAATACCTGAGATAAAAACTAAGCAAGACAATCACCCAAGATATCTGACATATAGTAGTATTTGAATCCATGAGGGAAATAAATCAGTTCTTTAGTTATTAGAGTATTTAATCTAAAACTTACTAGCATGCACAATATTGGTTAACTCTCAGCTTGCTACATTTAACAAAAATCTCTGTTGCAGGTTACTTAGTTATAGAAAATCCATCAAGTAAGTTGATTTAAGATTTTTATATTGTGGTCATTGGTGAGTCTCAATGTGTGGTTCCCTCCTCTAAGTTTATTGGAAAAAAACCTCCTAACTGCGTATAAATCATAAAAGCATGACTAATTGCATGGTAACAGGAGAAATGCTTTCTCTCTCTCTGGGGTGAAGCCTGCATGTCTGTGTTTTAGCTTGGGAAGTAATACAGGGATATTTAAACTCCTTGGCATTTAAAAACCATGTCATTATGAGAATGAGGTCACTGCAATATTTTATATGTCTAAAATCTTGCAATGTGTAAAATGTTTTCAGTGCAACAAAGAAGTATTATGTACTTTAGAATGCAATGATAACTTTACAAATTTCCATTAATGTCAAAACCTCACTGTGGAATGCTGTTACCTATAAAAACAATCCTACTCTACAATACTGTTATTAGCAACATTAAAAATTTGGTGAGGGGGAGCAACAAGGGAGAAAATGCTTCTGTTTTAAGTGACTGAAAACAAACCAAATAAACATGCTGTAAGCAATTTATGATTTTCTACCTATAAGTATCAATTTCTAATGAACCAAAACCACCGTTTATTAATAAACTGCAGTTAAATGAGAATCAAAAGAATGACAAAGAAATTCCTTATAGGTTTCTAATTCTTCTGTCATTACTTCCAGGCCAATAAGCAAGAAATCCTTCCTACAACATGTTGAAGAGCTTTGCACAAACAACAACCTAAAGTTTCAGGAAGAATTTTCGGTATGTTGCTAGCAGTTGTCACAACATCGCAAGACCTTCAGTCGTTTCATGTGTCACATTTCATGTCCATTTTAAACAGGCAAGGCCATGAAGGACTCTGGCCTTGATAATCAATACCCAATTACCAGGTTGATTGTTTAGAAAGTAATATTACACTGATTTGGATTCTGCAATCTACACTGCAACCTGATCAGAATTATTCACCAAAGTGTCAGCAAAAGATAATCTTTAGACTGCAATCTTTGCAAGAACACCATAGTATCTATGCTTTTACATAGGTACTGGTGCATATGTAGCTTACCTGAGAACAGCTTATTTAGAAATAGGTTTATAACATATATATAGGTATATTGAACTGCTTTAAATAAGTTCCATTTCCTGAGCGGTGGTGACCCCAAAAACACAGCTGACTTTTTTTTCTGTGGAATGCTCTGGCCTCAGTCATACTGCCATGGAACTCAGAATTTTTTTTCTTTCATAGATTTCAGTGTGGAAAGTAAAAGTTTGTGCATGGTATTTTGCTTTTTATTCCTCTTTAAATAATTGGTCATACTTGTCATGCATTTGAGAATAGGTCCACATGAATAGCTTCCATCTCCTGATGTGAGTAGATGAACACAGCAAGCCTGTCTTTCTTTCTGAGAAGAGACCAGTTTTCAAAATATACATTACATTACATATAAAGCTTATATACTTTCAAATTTAAATCAAATTTTTCACTATTTTCATTAAGTAACATTTTTATGGCTATCATATTTTTTTCCTCAGCAATAGCTTCTCGTTATTTCAGAATCTTTATCATCATCATTTGTAACACATAGTCATTTGCCCTCACAAAAACAAATTGTCAGTCTTCAGTGACTATTATTTTGGATTTATACATTTGCCATGAATTGCTTACCATTTAGATTAACAAAAATGCTTTTCTTCTGCTAGATTATAATATTTCAGTCTCTGAGGGAAAACCATCAAATGTGTGAAAAGATTAATGGTATTTCCTACAGCTTTTTGTTATGCTCCTTAGCTAAAATTGGTCTGGATTTAATAATAAAAAAACACCATAAAATTCTGTGAGCAATAAAGTAAGGAGAACATTTTTTCCAAGAGCAGAAGTATTATTTCACTTGAACAAGAGTGATTATAGTTATATTATGCATGACTGAACAGATGAAAAGTTTTACTAGCAAGAACATTTTCACATATTAACATTCATCACTGGAAAGTTTCTAGTATTACTTTCTTTAGGTGTGACCCACATTGAGAAAGCCTTACTGCATTGTACTGCCTTAAACAGTAGTGGTTTGTCAAATCAAAATCTCATCAATCCATTGCAAATTTAGAGAAATACAGGTAGCTGAGGCCTCACTCAACTAAATTATGTAGTCAAATTATAGTCAACAGTTTTATATGTTTTATTTCTTTTTCTCTGAGCGTCAGCTTCTATATTTCAGAGTGCAGTGATATCTTCCCAGATAACTTGTCCAAGGGCAGGCAGAGTTGCAGAATAGATTCAGCCCCTGAGAGTATATCTATAGTATCTGTAGCACCTGTCTTATCAAATGAATAATAGGATCAACAATGCCCTTGAAATGACATCACGAATGACAGTGCACAGAAACAGGCAATGCACACAACAAGCAATCAGACCTCGTGACCAGCATTGTTTCCACCAGCATTCATCATTTCAGTTTCACATAAATGATTCAAGGTTCCTACAATGTGTGAAGGAGAGATGAGCTCAAGATATAAATGCCTGGATCACTGTATCTGAAGCACATATCGAAAAGCATGTTGCTGAGCTTGTATGGGCTCTCTGGTTGTCTCTGCACTAGTAAATTCAGGTACACCAGGATCTAGACATGAGGCTATAATAGTTTTACTAATAAACTGTTAGTATGTTCCCTGCCATGAATTTGTAATGTTTCACCTAGCAGTCTTCCTGGACAATTCCAAAATATGTTTTGGTAGGTAAAGTAGTCTAGGGATTATTTACAATAGGCAGTTTGTAGACAACAAACCTGGTTTGGAGTTTTCTAGCATAAATGTGGTTCTTTCCTTTTCACTTAGTCTTGTAATCTAGGGATATTCCTGGTCTCATCTAATCTGCTGTATTTACTAAGCTGCTGTGCCCAGAGATCTTCAGGGTACAACCATAGTCCACATGTGAACATGGACTTTTCTGCACACATGATAAGAAGAGAATCTGGACTCAGAATTTATCTATATGCATGTCTTGTCAGAAAAGACAAGTTTAAAGAAACCATAGGGAGCCACAGTAACTGATGGTGGGCACCTTCTATCTGATATTCAAACTTCCAGTTTTCCAGATGTTTCATACATCTTTCAATGTCTTCTATAGTAACTGGCAAATTACTGAAACAGAAATACTTTTATAAGTCTTTTACAATAAGTTCTGTTCCTGAAAAAAAAAAGAGAAACACCTCCAAATGTTATCACAGTACCATAAAATTGATACCGTAAACAAAGTGCAAATTGATTATTGCAAAGTTTTATAAGTCTTTAAAGAAATTAAGTTTCTGTGACAAATTGGTATTGAATTTGGAGTCCAAATAGTCCAAAAATGATCAGATCATTAATTGACAAGTCAAGATTCAGAGGAATAAGGCAACTTAGAGTTCACATGACATGCTTATAATATTTCGTCTATGTTATTCTTTTATGTAAATTCAATGAGAGAAATTTTGGGGGAGAGTTCTGAATAAGAGGAATTTTAATATCTCCACCCTTAACTGTGTTATAATGCTCTTATCATATCCTGATAGGAATGCACAGAAGTCATGCTACAGTGTCTAATAACAGGGATCTTTCTGTAGGTTCCGTTATAGGATTGGGGGAAGGGATTATTGAGACAAAAGGCAGAGGCAACAGAATAGGTAAAAGAAATATGCCTTGAGTACAGCAGAGGTTGATTCTGTGACAAGATTTTAAAATAATGCATGTCTTTGATGGTATTTTTCTACACTATGTTACAGTCCATTTAGTTTTGAATTTAGGAACCGGGTAGCTATAGACCAGTGAGCCTCACCTCCATCCCTGAAAAGGTGATGGAACTCTTTATCCTCGACTCTGTCTCCAGGCATATCAAGGATAAGGGGGTCATTGGGAGCAGTCAGCATGGGTTTACCAAGGGGAAGTCATGTTTGACCAACCCGATAGCCTTTTATGAGGACATAACCAGGTGGATAGATGAGGGTAGGGCAGTGGATGTGGTTTATCTTGATTTCAGTAAAGCATTTGACACTTCATCCTTGCAGCTAAACTGAGGAAGTGTGGTCTGGCTGATTGGGTAGTAAGGTGGATTGTGAACTGGTTGAAGGACAAAAGTCAGAGAGTTGTGGTCAATGGGATGGAGTCGAGTTGGAGGCCTGTGTCTATTGGAGTCCCTCAGGGGTTGGTACTGGGACCAGTACTTTTCAATCTATTCATTAACGACCTGGATGAGGGAACAGAGTGTGCTCTCAGCAAGTTTGCTGATGACACNGTGAGGCCACATCCGGAAGATTGTGTCCAGTTCTGGGCCGCTCAGTTTAAGAAGGTTAGGGAACTGCTGGAAAGAGTCCAGCACAGAGCCACCAAGATGATGAAGGGGCTGGAACATCTTCCTTATGAGGAAAGACTGAGGGAGCTGGGTCTTTTTGGCTTGGAGAAAAGGAGACTAAGGGGTGACCCCATCTATGCTTTTAAGTATGTGAAGGGTGGGTGTCAGGAGGATGGGGTCAGTCTCTCCCCAGTGAAGCCCAGTGACAGGACAAGAGGCAATGGCTGTAAGCTGAAGCATAGGAGGTTCCATGTGAATACATGAAGAAATTTTTTCCCAGTTGAGGTGCCAGAGCACTGGAACAGACTGCCCAGAGAGGTTGTGGAATCTCCTTCTATGGAGGTACTCAAGACCCATCTGGACGTGCTTCTGTGTGAGCTGGTCTAGGGAATCCTGCTGTGGCAGGCGGGTTGGACTAGATGATCTTTCGAGGTCCCTTCCAACTCCTAACATTCTGTGATTTTGTGATTCTGCGAATTTGCTTTATGCTTCATTTTTAATTCTTTAAGAATATGGAAATAAATGTAAAGACAGCCATCCTTTAAAAGGTGATTTTAAATCAGAAACTTTCTTTTCAGAAATCATGGGGTTTTTTTATCCCTTAGAGACATACATAATTAGAGAGATTTTGAAGAGTATGGATGGAATCTAGTCTGTTGTTAATTTTCAGAGAGATGAGCATCTAGTTGTTCTCTGCAATTCTTCCCCTAATTCTTCCCCAAGAAATATGTGTCAGAGCTAGGAAGAGAAGTTAGGGTCCTCACCTGAAAATCTTTTGCTTTCATTGTGAAACTATCTTTCCCCTCCTCTTCAAAAGCAGCTGCAGTTATATTATCAAGAGTATAATAATTGAAGTGAAGTAGAACTCATGCTTCAGGCCTTCACCTTCAAATGGTGAAAGAAACAAATTTATCTTGGGATGATATTGTATATAATACAGTTCAAGGGTTTTGAGGTCTCCTTTATATGTCAGATGTTATCCATTGTGCAACATAGCATATCAGATTAGATGATTGATTTACTACATCAGTTTTAAAATTATTCCATTTTGCTAATGCTCATATTAATTACATTACTCTTAATATCTGAACACATCAAATAAGGCTGACAAAATATTTGAATTAGCAGTGAAAGAAAACCATTGGAATAGACCCCCCTCCTTTTATTCAATTTTTCATTACCTCTTTCATGTATTTATTTATTAATTTGCTAGTACTTATCCATTAAATTTTATTTATAGAAGACAAACTGTCTCACCTACCTGGGCAAAAAAGCACTTGAAAATAATTAACATTGAATCTGATAGTAAGGCTACCTACCCCACTTTTGGAAGTAGTCCATATAGAAAGTAGCTGTTAATATTGAAAGAAAAATTTGAAGGGATTATTCAGCACAGGAAGCAATATTTTGTACTGTACTCATTCAATGAAGTAGATAGATCTTTTCATTTGTGTCTTAGGTAGATACTGAAATAGACTTGCATATAACATTTGTCAATAAATGGGAAAATCTGTTAACAGTTCTTACCTTAGAAATTCTGGCAAAATTCTGGCTTTTCTGGGTTTTCTATTCTCTTACCACCCCTACAAGGTCATCACATTAGTACATTTTCTCCATTAACAAGTTATGAAGTTGTCTCCCCTCTTTTACTCAGCTTTGGAAATTAGACCTATTTGTGTAAATGAACACTCTCATAAAATAAGTTCCTCAATATGAATGATATAATCATCTCTGCCCTTCAGTAACAGAACTAATGACCACTTAGGAAACTGTTGTACAACCCAAAATACCTCTTCCCACCCTGTTCACAAGCAGTTCTATTAACAATAGCTAATTGCCGGTTAGCTCAACTTAATTAAATACTCATCAGTTCTCATGCTGTGGCAAGAACCCTCCCAAGCTACAGGAGTCAGGAAAAGGCATTACTCAAGAGTAGGGCTGAGCCAGTAGGGCATGGTAACAAACCATGTGACTTCACAAAAAGTCAGAGAACTACAAAAGGTGATAGGTTGACTTTATCCAGACTTGTAAAGGTGAAAGTTCATGTAAGCTCTAATTGTTCATCTTGACAGCATTGTCTGCAGTGCTGCATCTAACATTGCTGGTGTAACTGGGGTTCACAGTGAGGTGGAATGTTCTGTAGTGCTTCCAGCTGTTCTTAGAAATGCACTCTCTTCCAGAGCTAAAGAATTCTTCCACTTGCTGAATGATTTTGTCATTTTTTTGTATTCACTGAAGGAGAAATGGAAAGGTTTGCCAATAAACATTTATTCCTCTGCAGGAACTTCCCAAGTTTCTTGAAGACCTTGCTTCAACTGATGCTGATCTGCCTTGGAACAGATCTAAGAATCGTTTCCCAAACATTAAGCCATGTATGTGTGTTTACCAATCAATTCCTCCATTTTGCTCTTTACCTTCAATAGGGCAGCATATATTTGGAATGCAACTGTATTGTGTTTGATCTGCCTTTGAATGGGCAGTACAAGTCCACATTATGAATTTTTTTATTTTTTTTTTTAGTAATCTGTCTTTTCATTGTGTTTTTTTTTAAAGACAGTTTTATTTGCATGTAACTTTCAACTTTCTCTCACAAGCTTTAATATGCAGGTGCAAGAAACTGAAGCCTCAATAGTTTCTTAGCTTTGTAATTCAAGCCATGTAGCAAATTCTTTAACATTCTTCCTCTTTTTTTTTCCCTTTAGTGAGAAGCAATTTTTTTAAAACATAAAAAATCCATGTGTTTGTGCATTTAGCTACTTCAGGACCCTGGGTATGCTTTCTTGTGGATATGTGTACATGTGCTGCAATGGTTCCACAGAAGATCAGAGTGACTGTATGATAACTTATAAGCTAAGGCTAGATTTTATCACAGGAGACAGGAGTCTGTCTCTCTGTACTCAACACTACTTCATTTTTCAGTTAATAAGACAAGAAATGTTATTATTATTTTAGGCATTAGCTGTGATGTGAGATGGGGAGCATGGCATTCCTTGGTTAATAATGCTACATTCTATGCTATTAACTTTTCAGAGCAGCTGTTCCTGCTATCTACTGCCTTGTTGAAAACATACTTTATATTACAGTTACTAAAAATTGATATTCATGAGGCAATGAAATATAAACAGATAAGTTTCATAAATCTTTGACTTTGCATTCTGATTTTTTTTTTTTACTGAGGACCAAACATCAGCATTTGGAATGTTTGATTTCAGCATTTAATTATTCATATGCAAGATCTTTCCTGGTTTTTGTCAATTCTGCATACATACCATGGGCCCAAATTGGAAACCCTCAATCTTTTTTTTTTTTCTGTAATAATGAGCTTACCTTATGTAAAAGAAGCAATATATGTAAAAGTGCCAGGATCTGGCTCAAATCTGTGACCTGTGCAGCAAGTATATAGAAAAGACTGTCAGACCCCTGACCCTGCTGTCTGATTCATAGAGAGGTTGTTTGTGCTAAAACAGCATGGCTTAAAGTACACAGGCTACCTTTAGGTAGAGGAGCCTCCCATACATACATTGAATTGGAGATTTTGGTGCATTCACTATTTTAATTAAAAGTGTTATATTAAAATATGTTCATTAAAGTAACTGAAATAGGTTAAATTCCCTTTGTAATTAATGTTCTACTATGTCAAGTGTTAGATTAGCAACAATAACAGTATTTTTTATTTCTTAGCACTCCAGGAACACTTGTTACATGGATCTATGTGTTTTGAACAAATCTTTTAGTTAACTAGACTTTGTATCTGTGCTAGATAATAACAACAGAGTAAAGCTGATGCCTGATGCTGGTATTCCTGGATCTGACTACATTAATGCCAGCTATGTGTCCGTAAGTAGAAAGTCTCCCACATTTTTACTATATTTGTTTTCTGTTAGAAGGCAGAGTAAAAAAATAACTTGCAAGAAGGACAGAATTCTAATTTCTTTTTTTTTCATTCACTCAGGCTACTGTTGCCATGGCATTTTTCAAGTGGCTTCTGTGGCATTGAACGTGACTAGTTAAAAATATAAATCATGCCTTTCTCATTGCTAAACAATGATTTCCAGTAATAATCACAACTATGTTAATCAAATTACTTTCTATAAATTGTCTCATACCATTATCATTAAAAACAATTGTGAAATTGCCACTGATATCAATTGTTTAGACAGGCGTGATTTGGTCTCTTGGTTCAGGAGTTGGAGCTATTGTATATGAACATGACAATGTAAAGATAACTAACTGAAAAGTTTTGTAGAAATGGCTAATAATTTGGGTGTGCATGATTGGTGTGCCCTTTAGTATTTTGTGATGGTTATGGTGGAGTAAAATGAAAGTAGGTGTCTTGAAGAATAAACTAATAGTGTATTTCTCATTCTTAGCTTTCTTCCTAGTCCTTCCACTTTCTATTTGTGTTCTCACTAAATTCTTCATCTATATTTTTATCGAATTTTTGCCCTGCTGAAGCTCAAAGTGTGACTTATAATTATGCATTTAATTTGTCTTAGCAGTGGCTGGAGGGCTCAGATGAGGTCAAGACTTGATTTGCACTAAGCACTAAGCATGACATGCAAACCGTAATCTAAACAGATAACAGAGTGGCAAGTAGAAACAGTTATTTCCAGGTAACTTAGAGACATTCACAGAGAATAAGCAGGAGAGCTGAAAGCATCTTCCTCTCTCATCTGTAACAGCTATTTATTCTCTTTATGTGGAATGTCCTAGTTCTGACAGCAGATACAAAGAGCCATGCCATGTTGTTACTTGATGCTGGAACTATACACAGAACCACTGAGAAGGAGATCAGACAGCTTGGAGCATGACCTAGTCTTAACCCTTCTTGTCACTAACTGACATGCCAAGGCTTAGGCAGGGAACACTAACAGCCACTTCCAAAGAGCTGCAACAAAAGCCAGCTGCAGAGTGTTCCCTGCTTAGATTTTGCACGTCTTTACTGCATACAGGCATCTCACTTTGGGCCACTGTTCACCAGTGAATAGGCAACTGTAATGTTACCATTACTAAAGCTTTATATGCTCTCACTTTTCATATTTGTAAATGTATAAATATATAAATCTGCATAGCTGTATATATACAATATGCCTCTGTAGGTATTTTCATACCTATTTATCTATTGTGTATATACATATGCATACATATAAAGAGAGGGAAAGAGAGGCCTTGTATATAGTTTTAACAAATGGGAACTTGACTGCTACTTTTATTTTCATAGGTTAAACAAGAAAAAATCAGTAACTGAACTGTGAGCTTTGCATCCCTGAATTACAGTTTTTCACCTCACACTTAAACTAGGGAGGATTAACATAGTTTTTCACTGCCACCTGTTATGTGTATTATAGATGGAGTAAGTAGCAGGCAGCTGTGAATTATGGGGCTATAATTCCAACAAGGAGCTTCAGTAGTGCTATAAACCACTGTGTCTGTTGTTTTGAGCAATAAGGAGAACTCTGACTGCTAGCTCTACAGTATAAATTTATTGCCATTGTTGTTATTTTAGACTTTCTGTAGAACCTAAGAGTTCCTGTAGGGTACGCTTAGTTTCTTTGAGAAAATAGATCCATGAGAACTCATTCACTGACAGCATTTGCACAGATTTTTTTCAACAAAGTTCCTTCTCCCCAAGCTTTAGATCAATTTATAAATTAACTAAAGAGCAGAAGCCAAGAATAAAATAAAAGACAGCCCCTACAGTAGGTTCCTCAAAGATCTTTCGTCAGAGATCATTTATTTGAATAAGCTCCATCCCTAAGATTCAGCAGATCCCTGATGATCTCTGGAAGGACAAGGTTATTAGTGTGGTGTATAGCTTGCACTCTCTCTTAGACTGCTCCTTAGTTGTTTCTCTGGCTCCTTTGCTTCTTAGCACTATTTAATTCTACTCTGTTGATCACCTTCTGACATAGTTCTTGGTGGCATCTGGCTGGATCTTCCGTTAGGCTAATATGAAGGCTCGGATATTTTTAAATGGGAATTACTGATCTGATGTCCCTGTAATTTCTCTGCTAAAGGCATTTCTATTAGGATTGCATTTGCCAAACTTTATTAGAGCATTGGCTCATAACACAGTGAAAAAAACTGCCACTAGTTCCTTAGGTTTCCAAGGTCATCTGCCATGCAATGACTAGCCAGGCCTATGCCAATGTGTTTAGTATGTCTGACAAGGTTTTAGCCTTAGGCATGGTAAATACAGGCACAACTATGGAGTCACAGGCAACCCCTCTTTCTCCTTGCTAACCATTATGTATTAAATATTTTCTTCTTTTAGGGTTATTTATGTCCAAATGAGTTTATTGCAACTCAGGGACCATTACCAGGAACAGTTGGAGATTTCTGGAGGATGGTGTGGGAGACAAGAGCAAAAACACTTGTGATGCTTACACAATGTTTTGAAAAAGGACGGGTAAGTTACCAGTGCATTAATTAACAGCCTTTGATATAATTGGAAATTCTGTGTGTAGTTTCTGTCAAGATTATAATATGATCATTGTTAATTAGTAATCATCTCTCTGCAGATAAGATGTCATCAGTACTGGCCAGAAGATAATAAACCAGTGACTGTGTTTGGCGATATAGTGATTACTAAATTGGTGGAAGATATTCAAATAGACTGGACCATCAGAGATCTAAAAATTGAAAGAGTAAGCCAGAACTGGAAGCTGATTGAGTAAAACCCATCCAACACCTCAAAGAATACCAGAAGTGCTCCATGCCACCCCACTGCCTTTCAGTATTCTTCTTTTAATCTTTTAATGCCTAGTTTACCTGCATTTTGTTTTAATTCCTGGGGTATTTTCCTGAGATTTTTCTCCAGTTTCTGTCACAAAGAGCTCAGATACTTGTCCAATGTGCTATGAAAGGCCTATCAAGGTTACTGAACCTCAGTTGTGGTGGGAGGTGAAGTTTCTATTTGGACACCTCAGTTGTCTCTTCTAGAAAGGAGTAATCCTAACCATTATGGGATCAGACAAATCCCTTTGCATATATCCCTCTCAGATTAAAGGGCAAGATTCTGTGGTGCAGCACAGCTGTTTTGGATTGTACCACCAGCCCTACTGGCCTCCGCCCCCAGGAAGTTCACCCAATATAAATAAGAATCTTCAGTAGTACTCCCACTCTTTGTGCTGAAAAGGGGTGTGGGGGCTACAGCATAGATGTTCCTCTTTGTCATCATTCACAACTATAGCTTGCATTCTGGAAAAATTGGCACCCAGCATTGATTAAGACCAGCAGGTAGGCTCAGAAATCAATCTGAGAATAATGACCCGAGATGAAGTCAGCCTTCTCTTGCATCCCAGCAGTGACCTATTTGTATGTAGTGTAGCCAGGTCCTAGGACCTACATTTGGCTATCCAAATCCATGCATTGCTGTCCTGTGGCATGTGCACACAGCAAAGAAACAGAAGTTAGGGTATTGTCTCAGTGGTCACCCTATGAGGATATATTGTGCACATACTACAGGACAATTGAGCATTTTAACCTGAGAAAGAGAACATAAACTTTTTTTTATCAGCTAAAATAATATATAGACTAAACAAGACTAGAAAAGGGACTATTTGGAGTAAAAATGTATTCCAGCAAAATACTGTCATCTGTGTTAATCAGGGTGAGGCTGAAAAAAAAGAAAGAAAAAAAACCCCAACATAACCTGAATTTACTAAGTTATCAATTTACTATAGCTGAACTACCCTGCACAAGAAATTGTTCTTTATAAACATGTCATTAAATGTCCATATTGCTAGCTTTAAGCTTGTACTTCATCTTCCTTTCACAAATGGATGAATACTTGATAATCTTCCAGTGAAGGGGAAAAGCCTCTGTGAGGCAAATCATCCACAATTATTGCCATATTGGATCCAAAGTCACTTCTCTTTTGTTTTTATGTTGGTCAATTTAAAAAATATAGACCCAAAATAGACACCACACATAATTGTTCACAGTTGTTCACTGTTTCTTGCAATATGAAAAGAGCAAGTGGTTGGTTCCAAATGTTTTTTTTTAAGTAGCTAATTCATTACTCAACAGTAATTAAACTGTGATGCTTCTTACTGTAATGTATTGTGAATTCTGAAAACTTACAAGCCTTCATAAAATCTGGACAAATTAGTAGAAGAAAATTCTGACAAGTGCTATTAAATTTCAAGACACCATCTCTGACTGTGGCAGTTTACAAGTCACAGACTATTAAAAATGGAGAAGATAGTCTGTGGAACTATAGGATGCATTGTTATCATATTTTATAATTTTCCCTAAGATTTTTCTGTGACTACTGTTGGAAACAGGATATTGGTTTAGACAGGTGTATGCTTTTATTCTTACCTCCTTCATAGTTAATTTAGGTATCAGATCATAAGCTGCTCTTTTATTTAATATATCTGTATTTACCAACATTTATGTGTTTGCCTTCACTACATTAGATCAGTCCTAGAATGGTTGCCTTGTCCTAAATAAATTTATTGTCCCAATTAACTAAACTTTTAAACAAGCTATAGAAACTTCAATCTGTAATTTACAAATTACAGTGATACAGTGACCAAAGAGTGACTGCTAAAATCATTAATACTTCCTGAAAGACAGATCTGATGCCTTCTCTCCAAACACGTGCCATAACATCTGTGCATAACTAATTGTCCCTTGATACAAGTATGTCTTATAGTTATTACACTATCTTCACTTTCTATTTTACATGAAATTGCTGAGGAAGTTACATGTGGGTTATTGGATCTTCTGTCACATTTTTGCTGTGCAAACTGCCTTATTTTGTATTTTTCAGCATGGAGACTGTATGATGGTGAGGCAGTGTAACTTTACTTCTTGGCCAGAACATGGAGTCCCTGAAACTACTGCACCAATTATCCATTTTGTAAAACTTATCCGTGCAAGTCGAGCACATGATAATACACCAATGGTGGTTCACTGCAGGTAAGCATAATCACCAAATTGTCATTTAGTATCTTAGAATTTCAAGTGTGTATTAATGCTCAAGGAAGTTGCCAGAAAAATGAAAACTGAGTGCACAGGTATGATTCTATCAGGGACAGCAGTGAAGGTTTCTCTAGTAGTGCTCCTTAGTCCTTTTTAGGAGGTGAAATGCCACAATGTGTCTGTTCTTCCATTCATAGAAATCCCATTAAGGTGGTTTCAGTGAAATAGCTACTTCAGTAATCATCATAAAGTACTACTGGATTTATCTCTGTTTTCCTCTTTATCATAAGAAGAGGAAAAGCAAATGATCTGTTGTTTTTAATTACTTCTATTATAATTATATCTTTTCTTAGGAAATAAGTATTAAAAATTGTATTTAAAATGTACATGTCACATACCAAAAGGAATAAACTATTTGGGAGGCCCAAGGAATTAAAAATAGAGTAACGGTTTGCATATGCCAGATTTCAAGCTTGGATGCCTATAAACATCTAAAATCTATATTTAGTCTCTTGAATAAATGGTCTGGTGTTAGGTGGTTCAGCTGTCATTGTTCCCTTTGATTTCATACCCAATACCCTTAAACTGCTATTTCAAACGGTGTGTGGGGAAGACTAAGTCTTCAGGAGAGTGGTGAGTGTGCCTTGCATTTTAAACAGAGGTCTGTGTTCCCACTGAATGAGTGGGCACATTCCAAAATAGTGATCTGAACTCAGATGTCTGCAGTTGATTCTTTGCCTCATTCTCACTCAGTGTGAGTCTAGAAATATTTGGAAGAAAAAGTCATATTTGATGCCACAGATGTATTCCCTAAGTGTCCAGTATGCATGGGATTTCTTTTTATTTGTCCTCAGTGTCTTAAAGGTGCCTCCGACAATGAATGATAAAGCCTTATTTTATGTAATATCATTATCACTGGTAGTTTGATATTTCTCTCTACTGAAGAGGCCAGAGAAACTATTACAGGAGAAATCTTGTGACTTTTTTTTTTTTTCAATTAGTAAGCTCTAGAAAATTTACAGAAAATCTGCTTTCCACTTACACAGGTTTGATTTAGTTGTATCTCGTTTTTCTGATGCAGCCTCTTGTAAAATCAAAATCTGAACATGGCTTAAACCCAGATTTCAATTGATCCCATTTGGCAAGGAGATTCACACACAAAGAAAAAAAAATGCTGGAAAAGATATCATTTTTTCTGAAATTTTCTTTTCACAATAGACTGAATTTAATCAGAATATTCTAAGAATCACAGAACCACAGAATGTCAGGGGTTGGAAGGGACCTCAGAAGATCATCTAGTCCAACCCCCTGCCAGAGCAGGACTCCCTAGACTAGGTCACAACAAAGCTTCCCTGACTGGGAATCTAACCTGGGCCGTGGTGGTGAGACTTCCAAATCCTAACCACTAGACCACCTTGTCTTCAATAAGAAAATATTTTATACTAAAGAAAATTCACATAAAAACTTAGTCTTATGTATTATGTTCGCAGTGCTGGTGTTGGAAGAACAGGTGTTTATATTGCACTTGATCATTTAACCCAACATGTAAATGACCATGATTTTGTGGATATCTATGGACTTGTAGCTGAATTAAGAAGTGAAAGAATGTGTATGGTACAGAATCTGGTAAGATCTATATGTTTATCCATTCTGTTTTGTTAAAATTTAGTCAACAGATCATTTGGTCTCCTACAAAACAAGACTAGAAAGCTCATAGAAGTCAGCTAATACATTTTCTATCAAATCCTGCTTCTGTACAGATTTTAAGTGTTGTGCAAATATATGGTTTGTATCTATTTAAGTATATTTGTCCAACAAAGTCTTGACAAGTGCTGAAAAGAGTGTTTTGATATTTAGTTTTTAGAACCTAAATCATCATTTCTCAAACATAGAGAAAGTTAATTTCAAGTTTTGGATGAAGAACAGTTGTTAAATAAAAAAGGTATTTGCTCATTCATTACTTAATTTGACTTTATTTGCTACTAAACTATTTTTTGTGTATCTATATGTAGCATAGTCCTCCAAACTTTTAAGTATTCATCTACTTTTGATGTTATTAATGATTCCTTGATTCTTTCTAAATTGCTTCAAATAAAATAGCAAATATGGGTAGAATTAAGCACAGACCTCAGAGTTTGCAAAACAAAGGCAGTGGTGGTTTAAAGGTTTAGAAACTGCGTTTCTGGCAGACTTATTCAGTATGGATATAAGTTAGCGATGACCTGCTGGTAAAGAAGACCTCTACTGTATCTGGAAATCTGAGTGTGAGTAGAGTAACAGCAGAATTTAAAGCCGATCCAAAATTCAGATTTTGTGAAACCTGGTGATACTCTGTCATGCTGCTTCTTGTAAGATGCTGTCAGATTATCAACTGCCTTAAATTTTTCCTTTTTAAGTTTTGACGCAGCTAAATGGTTGCCAGGACTTCCCTGTGACGATGGATTCTGGGAATACTTCTTTGTTTTACCAAAATTTAATGGAAGCACCTACAAAATCTTAAAACAGTGAGACAGTTGAAAAGATCAGTGTATGTTTTTAAAATGTGCATCATTTTTTGTGTACCTCTTCATTTGCATAGCTTGGCAGAGGCTAGGAGAAGATGTGGCAAAATGTAATAGAAGATGATGGTCTCACAGTTTGATTTCCAAACAGAACAAGTATTGATCTATATGCTAGCTGCAAAATTCTGAGATAGGTTGTTTTCTCTCCAGGTCATATCTAGCTCATGTTTGCAAGACTACAAAAGGCAGATCGGCAACAAAACTTGCACAAAGACAACCAAACCTTGCAGAGTTTTATGGCAGATTCAGTAGTCAGCTATTCTGACAGTTCTGATATAAAACTCTGTTTAGTAGTCTATGATTCAGATTTTACATGATCAGTAATCATGTGATGCACCCAGACACTAATTCCCTAATGTAGATATAATTTCAATATGCTGGTATGCTGCCTGGTGGCCTGTACATTGCTGAGGCCTGTCTTTGGACTACATGTCAAGTGCATAACCTAATCTTTAGTGAACTTTTGTATTCTTCCTCCCAACTCCAATCATAAAAAGACTTTCAAATCATTAAGAATGTCAGTTATTCTAACTGGGAAAATAACTTGTCACATACGCATTCCCCAGGTATCCTGCCTCACTCTCCTGTGGCAAACCCAGAAAGATTTTCATTGCTACATGCTCACAAGTAGCTATATGAATGCAAGAGATTTTGGAGCTTTCAGAATCTGCCTTCTGAATTGGAGTAATCAATCTAAACCCCATTGAAACTTAAGATCTTCATTCTAGAAATCCATATTTGTCCAGGGAATCTGTTAAAGTTTATCATCTTGCCAAGTCAAGTACAAAGGCTAGCTTGAAGTAATGCCATACTATTGCTTCAGGAAGGAAGCTGTTGAAAAGCATAATGGTACTGTATACTTAGAGGCCTGTAAAAGTCTGTTTTAATTATGCATGGGCCTGGAGCTGTGACCTTTATATATCCTTGTAACCAATTTTTTTTTTCTAAGTCTGAGACACTTTAACTGAAATTTCTGAAACACAATAACAATTATTGAACAAAAAAATTACCTTAATGTATTTACCCCTGCAAAAGTCAAGTGATGTTGATTCAATTTGATCACCACCATCTGTGGAGATACTCGAAACCCACCTTGACAAGGTCCTGGTCAACATGTTTTAGCTGACCCAGCTTTAGCAGTGGCAGGTTATACAAGATGACCTCAAGAGGTCTCTTACAACCTGAACAAATTTATAACACCATGATCTGGCTCATTTTCTGCGTCTTGAAACACAGGACTTCTTCTATGTGAAGATACACTTAATTTATTTTCTTTCTACAGGTTTTCATTCTTTTATTTATTTTTTAATTTCATTCTTATGTTGCCTTATTTTGTTTTTTCTTTTTTCAGCAATCATTACCCAGAGTTACTTTATGACCTTGGAAGCATCAAATTAACTTTATTTGTCCACTCTCTGCATTGTGGTCTGTTAAAAATGATGCTGCTGTTCAAGAAGTATCACTAAAAATAATGTGGGTTTTTTTGCTTTTAGCAGTAGTGCACATTCCTAGAACATGTAGATTTAGATTTACTTGAACTTTTGCATTTGAGTGCACCCTGCTGGTTTTCTCTATGTTAGAAAGATGAAAAATTTCTTAGCTAAATATTACATCCATATGCCTCAGTTTCTTGTCAGAATTCAGTGGCAAAAAGTTCATAGAATAAACCTTTACAGGAAATTGTGGAGCAGCCTATTAGTCTCAGTTCTGATTATCTATTTTAATATATCTTACTGGGCATAAGAATGAACATCTTTTGACAAATTTTAATGCATTATGTCTCATAATCATTGAGATCAAACATATATGTTATGGTCATTGAAGTACTGAGATTGCTGAGCTGAACTGCAGTTACTTTGGGAACATCTAGATATATAAAAAATATAAAGTCTTTCGGTATTATAAGTATTTTTTTCTTCTACTCAACCATCTTTGAATTCACATCTTGCAGGCACAATATATATTTTTGCATCAATGTGTATTGGATCTGTTGACAAGCAAGGGAAGTAGTCAGCCCATATGTTTTGTAAATTATTCAGCACTGCAAAAGATGGACTCTTTGGATGCCATGGAAGGTAAGGAGATATAGATTGTCTCAAAATTATTTTTTCATAGCAGGTGCATTGACTTGTCCAGTCTAAGAAGCAGACTAAACAAAAAACTGCAACAACAAAGAAACAAACAAAAACCCAACAACAACAAACCCCCCACAGTGTTTACGTGCATGTTTTTGCTTTTGAAGTGTAAACTTCTAGCATTTTGATGCTCTTTAGTCTCCCTCATAGTAATAACCATTGCTCAAGCTTTCCACTTTTTTCCCTGACTTATTTTTTAAATTCAACCAAAACAGTTACCTACGATTAGTTACTATTTGTTTTCAAGATGTAGATTAATGTAATGTATCTGTCTCTTTTGTAGGTGATGTGGAGCTTGAATGGGAAGAAACTACCATGTAAATACTGAGGCTAAATATTAAAGATAATAAGATTTTTTAAGTCAAAGACATATTTTTCTAAGCACAGGGGCCAAAGTGAATTCCCCTATTTTGATGATTAAAACAAACACAGATGATTGAGACATCTTTTCTTCTATCAATGTGCCTTCATAAATATGTTAAAGTATTTTATTCAGACCACTGAGCAGTAATGATTTGGAGTACTTTTGCACAGACTGCACTTCCGGTGTTATATGAATATTATGTTCAGTATGTATTTAAATGGAACCTGTGTTTGGACATATTCCTTTTTTCCAATTATCTTTGTAACAGAAAAATGAGCCAAATATGATGTAAAAATTTCGTATTCTTATTGAACTTATTTTGGTGTGAATTTGCTGTGTTCTTTGTGTTTTGGTTTTAAGAAAGAGCTACAGTTGAATCATTCTTGCTAGGTTGGTTTCAGTGTTGCTCGATCTTGCAGATTAATTCCAATACTATCACAGTGATCTTTACCTAACTGCATGTTCTTATGTTTTGGATCCTTTTTTTACGAGTGGCAGCATATCAGCTCATGATCCTGAACAGCTGAAGAGTCACCTTCTGACATGGGGAGGATTATTAAGCTTTTACACAGCACACAGTAGCTCTTCAGAGACACTTGGGGCTATTTAAGCTATCTTATCATCAGCTGGTTGGTTTTTTTAAATACACAATGGTGATTGCACATGTTCAGTGCTGAAGAAAGTATTTTACATTCCTGTTACTTTTTCAAGCAGATAAAGCAAAGTAACACCATAAATTTATGATATATTAGATATGTTAAATTTGCTTGAGTAATAGAATGTTCATCATTCATTTCTTCACTGTAACACTGATCGGTATTTTGAAAGGTTAAAACAAATTTACTAACAATATATAACACAGAGTTGTCAAGTAAAAATTTTGTTGCTCCTTCCTCAGGTTTGGCAAAACACTGCAGACACTAAAAAGTACAGGAGATTTGGAGGTATAATAAAAGAAAACATCTTCCAATCCCACTAATTATCATTATCAGAAATAGATCTGAAACAGGATGAGAAAAGCAGGAAGCGGAAGAGAAACAAAGCAAAACCTGGTAGAGTAGGAAGACCAGAGAGAGAATTAAACTGTGTGCCCTGGTTTTACATCCAAGTAACAGTATTCAACTGATATTACTGGGGGGAAGGGTTGGTTGCTATGTTTTTCTCTGTGTAAATAAATGTGTTGTTCTGAATAATACTAAAGCTGTGACCTTAATCTTAGATGCAAAACATAATGGCAAAGAGACTTTGGAGTTGCCATCTTGTATTCTGTTTAGACAGAAGAAAACCATAGCCTTGTTGAGGCATCAAGCTCCGGGATGTTAAACAAACCTCTTTAGAACCTTGAAAGTGGTATGTGTGTGGGTGTGTTTGTGCGTGCATACTGAAAGGAATACTACATGGACAAAACTTTCCATCTCTTAGCTGTAGCTACCAGACAGAAAATGCTTTACAATGGGTAACCTGAAACTTTTTTGTAAGTAAGTGGCGGTAGGTGCTTGATGTCTTTTCAGAAGCTGGCAAGGATGGAGCAGTGAGGAACCTTTGTAACTTAGCAGAAAGTGCCACATACCTAAGTGGAAACCAGAAGACAGCATTTAAGGAGGTGGAAATGATCTACAGAGATATTTTCAGCAATCTGTCTTTCAGAAAGACTGACGGTGTTGTAAACATCACCTGTCAAACTAAAAAGAAAACAATGCCTTTTAAAGCTGAAGAGAGGTGATGTCCACAGCTGTTCAAGTCTCTGGCAAAGCATTCGGTACAGCTCTAGTTTCATTTGGTTCCTATGAAACATGTGTTCTTCATTTATTATATGTGTACTTTAAAGTATTCTGGCAAATTGCTTATAGGGACTTACAGATGTTTTTCATGATTTATATTGGTACTTGGTAGCAGTACATGCAGCACTGTGATAAATTGACATTATAGAGTCATAATGTTGTACAGTCTTATATCCACAATGGTGGAATATCTGCACGTGTATCACTCCTCTTTTGACTGGAGGAAAAAGCTAAAATGCCTTATGCAAGTTACAGATGAACTTCAGAAATTACAGTTGTGGAATGGTTTATAAAATACTTGATGAAGGTTCATACATCCTCCTTTAGGGGACTTGCCTGTGGTCAAACACTGCATCCAGCAGCGTGCTTCTCTGACAACTTTCTAAGACACTAGGAAATGTGACTCTATTGTAGAGGCAAAGTGAAAAATTAAAAAATAATTCTAGTTTATTGTGCAATTTGATGTAACATGCTGCCTTGACACATTCTATACTGTCTTTAGGGTAAAAGCCAATATTTGGCATAACCTGGCTACAACTCTTAAGACATATAATCAGGAAAAGAAGTATCTCCAGTTCTCTCCAAGACCTGTTTTTCAGTATAAACACAGCAGGAGTTCACTGACTTCCTCTAAAAATAAGGGATAAAGGAGCATCTGTACCTTGGGAGATCCGTTCCTCCCCATATTCAGTGACACCTATGGTGCTGCTACTGACAGAACTGGAGAGCTGGAGGCAAGCAGAATTTTCCAAGTTGCTATTTTAAGAAAAAATATATATATAAAGCAGCACACCATTTTATTTTTGATGTTGCCATTCAATTTTCTACAAGTTCTTGGCACTGCTAATATAGCAAGTGTGTAATCTATCAAAATTAGAAACTGAATGAATAAAAACTGGAGAAGAATACACAAATTCTATAGGATGATTACAATTGTATTGAAATTAGATCATACTGTATTAAATTATTTGGAAAATTTCCATAGAAACTGATAATGTCTCCATACAGAGAATGAAGAGTCTTTATATATTTATAGCCAGTTCTGTTGGATATCATTAGAAGAGGCTACTGTCAGTGCCCTCAAAAAGGCAGAAGTACTAGAAAGAGCAGAACATCTCATTCATGTTGAATTTAAAACAGTTTTTTATACTGTTAAAAGAGTTGATAAAAATCATTGTGCATTCAACCGTTCTTTTACTGTATGCATGGAGCTGTTTAGTAATTTAAAATCATAATATTATGTGAAAGATTAATAATGTGTATTAGTCTGTGTAATACCATCTGGGTACTGCTGCAATGCAAAGTATACTCCTGTGCAGACACTAAGAAAAAGCAGCAAAGAGCACCAAATCAATCATATTTCATTTGGTAGCTTAGCAGTGAGCTTTCCTGGTTGCACACAGAAATTGCAAAGCCTCCTAGATGTGGACATGAATTTGCAGAGGTTCAGGACACAAGGCCTTGTGAGGTCTGTGGGCAGAAGAGGTTTTTTCTGAAAATATTTTGACAGAAATTTAAAATAAAACTTGCAAATCCAAATCAATTTTTGTTTTAAGGACTATGAAAACTATCCGGTTAACTCTCTGGTTTAGAGGATAGACATATGGTAATAATGAATACAGGGTTGTTTTATAAACAAGCTACATGCCCACTCAGTGCTGCAAAACCTGTAAGGCATTAGGTGAAGTAAACTGTAACTGAAAAGCATTGCCACAGACTGTTGAACATATCTTTGTCAGTTTTGAGTTTAAGGAAATGAGTCAGAGAAAATGTACTCAAAAATGATGCATTGTTTCAGCACTTTCCCCATGACTGTTGTGTCACCAGTCTATGTACAGTGTTGAAAAGACAAGTCCTCTCAACATTGTTCTCCATGTTTTGCTCTGTTTTCTACTGCTATATTGCTTGACTAGATGTGACTATCTTAGAAGGAAAGTGTGGACCCTCTGAATTCAAAATCTGCAGGCATGATCTACAGGCATACATCATTCTTGGGTAAGATGTATAGTGGTCAAACCTCCTCTCTATCCCTTTTCCTGTGAGTTGATTTCCAGATGACATCATGGAATGTCAGCGGCATTTTTGCACTGGCTCTTGCCCAGAATACATTTTCTGCCCTCTCCTCTGTGTGGCTATGGTTACAAGGTATGAGACAAGTGCAAACTTAGTTTTATGCTGATCTCAGAACTGAACTGTGGTATCAGTTGCATGTCTTCACAGCCCAGGCACTGTATACAGTTGTAATGTTAAACTGGCTTCCTACCCAGAACTTCCCCCTACCGCTATAATAAATTCTGTTACAAATTTTAGCACTGGTCATTGTTCAGTGTCAGCTGAAGACAGCAAGATGGATTCAGTGTTTGGTATTTTGCATGGTGATTCTCTGCTCCCAATAACTTTTCCCAAACGATGCTGAACTAATTACTTATTTTAATTATTTATTCTCACAACTCCCTTATCACATAGGCCCTTTCTCAGATTCCACTGTGTAAAGAAAACTGAAAATCAATGGGTTTTCAGCACTGAATAACAGTGTCTATGATACATTTCACAGACCTCACATCACCAGGCAAGGTTTGTGATGAAGTCGTGCCTCTGCATTTAAGTTGAAAGACAGCATTTAGAAGGTTTCAGTTATATTTGGATCGTCTTACTCTGCTTGTTGATTGGTGTTACCAGGGTGATCTTTTTGTAGGATGACAGCTGCACCTAGCTATCCACTGTAATAATGAATAAACCATTCCAGTACTTGTTACAGTCAATAATGATCTGAAGGAAGTTTTACAAGGATGTTCCTGAAATATTTTGCAGGAGATGGAGTTCTGAATGATATAAAAAGAATACTTGGATCCTGGAAACCTAATATGCAACTAAAGCTCTACCATTCGCAGTTGCATTCCATGAAGTCTGCTGAGCAGGACGTGTGTCCTAGAACACACAGGGCATATTTGGGACAACACAACACAGCCTTTGAGCTGAGTACTGCAAGATATAGGAAACTCTTGCCATCCATGCAAGGACACATTTAAATAAGCTTTACTGTAAAATGTCCCTAGCTCACTTGGAAAACAAAAATACAGGAAACACCTATTGCAACAGCTGGTGGCATCCTTTGTGATTCAAGTTAGTGCTAGGAACTAAAAAACTCTGTTAAGTCAATTTTTTCACTGATCTTAAATATATAAATAAATATTTTGAGTATAGAACACGGGCAGAGTATAGGCAGAGGATTTTCTTCCACTGATGGAGGCATTAGCAGAACAATAATTGAACCTTTATGTTCCTCTCTGTCCCTCAGTCTGCTGCCTGCATGTGGGAAGAGCGGCAGAGAAATAAAATTTAATCCCTTTCTCAGAATCCAGTGTAGAACAGTTACAGAACTGTCCCTTTTCATTTATCAGTCTTTTGCTGGGATTCACTATGGCTCCATTTAACTATTTTTCTTACAGAATTCTACTAATTTTCTGTTAGTATTACAGAGACAGTACACATTGTTTGAATCTGGGTTTGCATATGTTGCACAGAATTCTTAAATGAGCTGCAATAACACAATGCTGCACTCCAGGCATGGACAAGGAATTGACCTGAGGAGTCTGGCTGCCTAGCATGTAATCTTAACTCCCTTCTGAGAACAAGATAGTTATCTGACGAGGCACTGTCTTAGTCAGGGAGTCCAGAAAATGTTCCCATAGCTGACTAACATTTTATGTTAGATTTTAATCTAAACCTTTCCCTGCTAAAGATAAACAAGAAAATTCAGAGCTAGCATTGTCATCATTGTCAGCATTGTCATCATTGTCAGCAGCTCATCTTTGCTGCCTAGGACACTAGGAAGTAAAACCTCTTCTTTGTTTGGTATTCATAGTGCCTTATGAAGACATACTATCTTTGTAATGGTTTGCTTTTAAAGTTTTGACACATTTCTCTCCTTTATGTCTTTTTTTCCTTTCTTTTTTTTTTTTCTTCCCCCAAAATGGCAATTTGGAAATATTGACTTCTGAGCAATTACAGGTTGTCTTAGGAAAATACTGAGCTGTCCTGATGAAACAGCCATAACGAGGATGCTTTGATAAAAAAATGTTCTACAATAATGGCCATATTATTGTGATTCTTCAAAAATATGCCTGCTTCCTCAGGGGTGGCCATTTCTGTAAGAACATATCTACTAAATATATATTGTACACTAAGAATATGACTGAAGGCTCCAGAAAGCAGATATATTTATAGCTTCTTGATTTTCCCATTCTTTTTGCATTTCCAGTTCCTCTTATTCTTTACTCATATGCAGGTTTTGGGGACGTATCAGGTTGCTGGTTAATGGAGATTAATTGTGTCAGCTATACTAACTCTGTACAAAATTTAATGACACAAACATTCTTCTGTGTACTGGTGTGCTTGCTCTGAAACCAGAAGGAATCCCTGACATCATACAAGAGCCAACTGGCAGTCAGAGAAAGGTGGTCTTGTGCAGCCATGGAAGACAATTTGTGTTAGTTCCAAGTTTTCAAGTTTTCACAAACTTTGCATGTCTGAAACAAATTGTTTCATTTCTGTGCGTCTCAACTCCCTAAGCAAAAAAAACCAAAAACCCCCACAAACCAAACCAACCAATAAAAAGACAAAAACCAAAATCAAACTTTATTAAAACTTTTTTTATGTCCTATCTATTTCTATCTGGAAGCCTTGTGGAGAAAGCAGTTTTTTCTAAAATGCCTTTACCATCTCCTAGCACAACTACTAATAAATTCTTTCTCCTATCAACATCATCCCAAAACAAACAAATGGCCAATAGATTGTCAAGAGCCACTATGGACAGCATCACTGCCACACAAAGCTCATGCTTTACTTTGCCTTCATCATCCCTTCAGTTCTCTCACCTTGATAATAAAGAACTAGTAGTAGGCAGTGGCTCTCAATGTAGAGGGCATTAGCTGAGAGAGCATATGCACAGAGTTAACACCATCTTTCTGGAAAGGTTCTGAATGAGAACCCTAGGAACACAGCAGGTACTTGTCATAAAACAGCATCTTGCTGCTTCTTCTCTCTTTAACCAAAAATCTCTGTGTCTGAAATAATAAAAAAATATACAAGAATTAACTTAAGATGTCCACTTTTTTCTAACTTATGATCACTGTTATGATATACCACATCCACAAATCCTTTATCATGCACATGTGCACAAGCAGGTACTCAAGCTCTTGAAAGTAAAGGCACATCTAAATTAGTCAGGTCAGGTATGATTAGCTTGCTTCAGACTAGCAAGAGGAAACATTACTTGGATTAATACTCATGACCATTATTTCTTGATCTACAGAAGTAATTGATTCTGATTTTAAGGTTTTTGACCTTGAAGGTCAGATTGAAGTTTTCCTGTTTTGAATGTGCACTGGAACAAGTGACAAGTTGCTGTAATGGAGCTGTAAAATACTTTGGGCTGTTGTATTATCTGTTTCTCCAAAACAAGGAAAAATCCTCAGCAGGGTCTTGTTAGGGGACTTTGTGAAATATAAAATTGCTACAACAGCTGAAGGAAGGAGAATGCTTCCATTGACAGAAAACAAATTAACAAGTGTCAAAATGGACAGTTGGTGTCAGTTCTGGAAGGATTTAAAACAGACATGAGCTTGAAGAAACCGTGTTAATAGAGCCAATATCTTCATGAAAAGAACCTTGTACTTAAAAATCTATTGTGAATAACTTTTGAGAGCATGTATCAAAATGCTTAGGAGAAAACAATAGTGTATTAATTAAATATAGAAATACTATACTCTGCTGATATTTCACATCATAGAATGTGTTTTCCTTTCTTTCTGAGAAAGAAATTCCAAGCAGGTCATAGTTCACTATTTTAACAAACTTTGGTGAGAAGTTCATCTTTCCAAAGAAGCAAATCTTGAGAGAAAGCCCTTATGTTTTGTTTCTAAGAGATTACAAATAAAATGAAACAAGATTTTCTATTACTATTTAAAAATAATTCTTTATGATCTATGAAGAATATTTTCAGTAACATATAGGAAATCAAGATAATATATACTGTAGAAGAACAAGTACAGTTCTTCTTAGAGAAGGACTGCAAAAATAATTTTAGGTCTTATATTTCATCAGGGACTAGCCTTGTGTTGCACACAATTCAAATAAAGTCTCCATGCCAAAGAAATATCACATGACTGGCAATGAGACTCTGCTAGCATTGCTGGGTAATCCAAACCCCTAACCCTGGGAGGAAGTGAGCCAGTGGAAGCTGTTGCAGCCAACAACATCAAAATAGCCCAGACATTCAGCCCAGTCCTGTTTCACAATGGAGTGGTGAGATCACAGGACAATCAATAGCATCTCCTGCATGTGAACCTTTCCAAATTTATGTTCTTCTCCTGATGGTCTGTATACTAGAAACACTTGTGGCTCTTGGCACAGAAAGTTTTCAGTATACAGACCAACCAGGTTAAAATCCACTTCATATTCCATGGAGCTGTTTTGTATGTGATGTTATCTCTTTTTCACTTTTTTCTTTTCTTTCCTTTATTTTTTTTTTTTTTGGCCTGAAGATCAAAGAGAAATAATGAGAAAGGAATAGTGACATAAAATAGGAGATGGCTTGTGCTTGAGAATTTCAAGGACATTTGAGTGCATAACTTTTGGGCATCCTGCTGATCAGCAGAATCCTTAGCTACAAGTAAGTGCCCAAACTCAAAGTGTGTAGGAAAGCAGCCACTTAAGAAAGGCACTCTCAGGAGCTATGAATAGGACTTAGGAGTCAACGGGGACTGACGATGCAGATAAAAAGTGGCAAAGTGTAACGTACATGCAACTCCATCATTTTTGCACCCTCTAGTTATGGAATCATCATCTAATTATTATTTAATCATTGCCTAATTCAATTGGAATTGCCAGTTCTGATTTCCCCTTCTAAAGAGAATCCAGGAGTAAATCTCTAGGCTTGTACTTTAAGCACCCAAATAATATATAGGAGACACTGATTTACTTTCATCCTCTGCTTAATCCAGAACAGGGATCTGTCTATCCTTGTTTGCCACAGCTCAAGCAAATGTGCTCATCCCTGGGTTAAGGCTGCCAGGGTATCACATGTGCATTATCTGTCTTGCCCCAGTAGAGCCACTTTCAAGAATATTCAAATATTCATTCAGAAAGGGATGTAGCCTGAGGGGGGCAGGCTCTCACATGAAATGCAGAAGGCAGCTGTTCAAACACTCAAGTACTGTATTAAAAAAAAATCATAGGAGCCTGGCGTGATGTCTTCCCTCCCTGCAAGAGCTCTGATACCTAGACTGCCTTTCTTTTTCCATCCTTAATTCTCCTCGGTTATCCCAAGCAAAATAGAATTCTTTCTAATAGGGAACAATGACAGTGTAATTCGTAGCAAAATAAAGCCAAAAAGGAATCTTAGGAAGCCCCATAGTCTGTCATATTTTGCATGAAGTCAACAACATAATAGAGGTCTACATAGCTGCTGCTCTGCAGCTAAGTTGCTCTGGTGCTTTTCTTTCCATCAGATGACTTACCTAAATCTGCCTTGTTATAACAAATTTCATGTATTTATTTTCTACCCACATAATCACCAGCATCAGTTTACTCTTTTCCTCTTTGCAGTATTTGTTCAACCTTTACTTGGTAACTGCCAGCACCTTCTCTTGACTTTTCTATTATCTAGTCTGTACTACCAAATTCATTCTACATTTACTCAGTGTTTCTAAGCCTCTCATCATTCTTGTTAGTATTCTGTGTTTTCTCTACTTGTACCACCTCTATCTGTTTTGAGATGCAGTGCAGTGCCTGAAAATAGGCCAGAATTACAGCTGAGGTCTGACCAGTGTAGAACAGGGCAGAAGGACTACGTCATGTGCCTCCTTCCTCTTTGAATGTCCTACTGGGATGTGTGGCTTTTTTCTCAATATCATGACATATGATTTTATGATTCATTGTAACCATCAGTTTCCTTCACAGAATCACAGAATATTATGAGTTGGAAGGGACCTCGAAAGATCATCTAGTCCAACCCCCCTGCCACAGCAGGATTCCCTACACCAGCTCACACAGAAGCACGTCCAAATGGGTCTTGAGTACCTCCATAGAAGGAGACTCCACAACCTCTCTGGGCAGTCTGTTCCAGTGCTCTAGCACCTGAACTTCTTTTGTAGAATTACCACCTACCTAGTTACTCAGTCCATGTTTCTGCAGTGATCTAGCTTTCCTAAAAGCTATGTCCTCACCATATTGAAGCCTATTAAAGAACATATTTCTGATGCATCACAATCAGTTTGAAATCTAAGCATGTCCTCCAACAATCTAATAATACCTACCACCTCTGTGGTATCTGCAAACTGGATGAGCATATTCTCTATTCCATCATGCGAGTTCCCAGAACAGAACCCTAGTCTTCTTATGAGGATGTCATGTGAAACTGTATTTAAAAAGCTTCATTAAAACCAAGTAAGTGACTTCTGCTTATCTGATAACCACAGTAATTGTTCTTCTGTTAGAGCAGGACAACAAATTGATTTGGCACAGGTTAGTCGTGAAGGTCTTTAACAGGAACAAGACTACTCCATGTTGGAATTATTCATGCCTTTATATTCTTCCAGGTGCACACAAATATTGTATAATTTTCAAGTATTTTCTCAGAAACATAGGTTGAACTCTTCAAGTCCCTCTTTCCTTCTTTTTAAGAATACCCATTGCATTTACCCATCTATACTCTTCTGCAATCTCACTCATCCCCCACAAGTTCTCAAAAATATCTTGAAATGGCACTGAGATCAATTTAGCCAGTTCCCTAAGTACATTGAGGCCAAGTTGGAAAGGAGCTGTGGAGGTCATCCAAACCAGGACCAGCTTCAGTATTCAGGGTCTTGTTCTACCGACATTGACATTTATCTTGTGGTTTCACTAAAAGGTAGTTACAGTCTCATTAGGAAGAATGACATTCTGAAAAGTCCTGAACTGCTAAATAAAATAGACCTGAAGCTGTATTCAGGGTCCAGTCTAGAAAGTGTGCTGCAAATCTATCTGTTCTAGGTCCTGTTAACATGCCAGGCAGAATGACATTAAAAATAACGCATCTAACTGCTCAGCTGTGCCAACAGTGAGGGAGTTCTCTGTACTCCAGAAGAAAATGTTTAGATACCTCTGGAAATCTACTGAAGAAAAATATAACACATAAACTTTTCAACTTAGACATCTCTAAGGTTTTGCAGCAAGGCCTAGAACTCTATGTTGTGAAATTAGGCACGTGAAGTGAGGAACAGATACATAAGTCCCATGTGGAATCAGGCCCTTGATGGCATTACTGCTAATTGACATGCACTAACCTACACATTTCCTGATGACTCTTGGCAGCTCTAAGACCCTTATCATGGTTAGTCCAAGAAGGATTATCTATCTAAGTTTCCCCTCTACTGGCCTCTCCTTTGGGACCTGATCCTGCAAGCACTATCAGATGTAAGTAATTACAAAAAATACTTTGGGAGGTGAGACACCATTGGGATGTTCAGAAAGGGATTAGATAAATTCATGGACAACATGTCTGTAAACAGATACTAACAGAAGTAGGCAGGGATGTACCCCTGTTTAGGCAGTTCTTGATACTGAGGAAGCACAAAAGAAATGGATGACCAGAAGTGGCAGGGCTCATATGCACTTTCTAAATAGAGTTTTCCGCTGGAGGAACTACTGTGCTGATGCAGCTGGGAAATTCTTACATTATGGATATTTCTTATATGTGACTTACTTCTTTCCATTGTACTAAAAGTTGAAAGAGTGACTTACACTAATTCATTAACTACTTCCTGTAAGTTTACTGTGTCAAACAAGTAGGAGGATGATGGACATAGATCATATATAAGACAAGTCTGATGATGCAATTGTTGAAGGAGGCCATTTGGCTCAGCACAATATTTACTATCATGTATGAATTCTTATGGCAAAAAAGAATGCAAAAACGGCTGAGATTAATCCAATCTGTTCCTGCTAGCACAGTATTACCTCATCTGTGACAGAGTTAAGATCATAAAGATCTGACCTAAGTTGCCATCTTGCTGAACTGATGCTAGTAAACTGGGCCACTGACATGCAGTACCACGAGAACTTGACAAGTCTTATCATACAATCTCTTTCAAGAGTAACTGTAGTGCATTTCTGGTTATCTTCACCATAGTTTGGCATGACTCCTTGTTGGGATCAGCACTGTGCAATGACAGCTCAGATGAAAAAGCTGTTCATATAACTTGTATTTATTACACACAAATCAATTCTGTTGCCTGATACTACTAAGTTAAAAACAAATGATGAAGAAGTCAAATTACTACCCCAGGTTTTTGTGATGAAAATAATCTCAAGGTATTTTAAACCAACAGCTGTCATAGTCAGAAAGCTAATTCTTTGAAAGAGCTTATTACAGTTGGTAAGACCATTCTAGATCATGGCTTAGTTGGAGATTTTGGGGCTCTTGAAAAGCTACATTAAGTAGTCTGACTAACTTTAATCTTATTTATAACTCTGTATACCGGTATCACTTTGAGTTACAGGCATGACTGTTGGTCTGTGCATGCATGCATGCAGTTCTGGAATATGGTTCATGTGTAACCAAGATGACTCTGTGACTTTTTTAATAAATAAAAACACAGTTACAATGTCTTTTTTGTTAGGTAGCTCATATTGGTGAGGAAAAACCTATTTGATCACTTCATGCAGTTTATCGATCATCAAATTCTTGCTTGTATTTGAGTTCACAAATTCATACATGCACACATGCCATACATCTCAAGAAAGTGACATTGCTTTTTTCCAGTTTCATATTTTCTCCTATTACTCCAGACATATGACTTTATGAGCAGCTTAAAACTTCCCACAAATGCTAAGTGAGCAAACTGCTAATTGAACCCAGCATATATTCACAGTACTGAACAGTTGGAATTCTAGAAAATAGTTTATGTGAGGTGCTGCAAAATTCCTGGAATCATGAGAACATCAAATTTCAGACTCTTGATTGAGAAAACTCAATGTGAGGGCATAATCTGAGCATCTCTAGGCTCTTTACTGTTTATAAATTGTTGCTATTGCCCATGTAAAATCAACTTCTGCAAAGACACATCCTCTACCTGGACAGACAGCTAAATATAAGCAGCCATGATGCATTGATGCTGATTGAGTGTGCTCACACACCTTTCAGTCAATAGAATGAATAATACAGCTGGTAAAGACGGTGCCAATAGTCTGAGCATTTAATAACCTTTTGTTCCATGAAATAGTCAGGCCTAGCATCAGCTGAATCAAGACAAATGAGAGATAGATGAGATGATAGAGGTAGAGATATACCAAGTCTTTCTGTAAATTGACATGACTTTTGAATCCAAATGGAACAACACTGACGATCGAGAACCTTTAAAGGGCTCTCTTCTCCAAAAGCAATTTCAATTAATTAGTTGTTAACTAGTTGGCAATCTTTCTTGGTAATTCTTCACTAATAACACTGATATCTTGGATGCTGATTTCTAGATCTCTTGTAATAATGAAAAGTTATTTCCTTGGAAAGAACTCTATAAAAAGTTAATTTAAGGGTTATCATAGTGTCCATTTCTCAACTGATTATCCATTTGCAGATTTTCTCTGTGTCAAATACCTATAGCATGTTCAAGAAACCATGTTAAAACATTTAGATCCCTATTATAAAGAACACCTATTTGAGCCTTCATGAATCTCAAAGCAAGTGAAATCTTAATATATAAGCATGAAGAAGTTATTAAGTGAAATTATGTGAAATGAACAGAACAGAGGTATGAAGCAGTACAATTGCTGTAGTTATTGCACTGGCAAATCACAGGTAACTAACCTTGTTTACAAGCATGTACCTCAAATGACACATAGCTGAACATCAGAATGACCTTCACTGCCTAAAAGAGTTTGGCAGCTGTACAAGTTCTAATAGCAATTTGATACAAAGTCATTATTGCTATTTAATACAGAGCAAATTTCTTTCCGGAAGACTTTATCTCAGTGGCTTCTATTTTCCAAAAGCAGCAGCTTTTTTTCCTTCTGAAAGCCCATGTAGATAAGACACCTGAGGATTCTGTATTAACATTTTCTGTAGTCTTAGATGCATTATACAGGATTATTTTTTAAGTCTGAAGGTGATAGAGGCTGTCATATTTGAGGGCTCACACTACTGTAACTAAAGGGATTAGGAAGAAACTTCTCTGTTTAAACCTCTTCAGAGTGCCCTGTATTTTCCACAGAAGCAGTTGATATTGGCCTTTCTCAGAAAATGCAGACAGATTTGGTGGTCAGCAGTGTGGCACCTCAAGAACTTCATCTTTATATTTGATGGGAGATAAAACTTTAAGGACTTTTGAGGTATTTCCCAGGTGGACAACTGACTAGGTTACCACTAGGAAGGGACAGACATACATTTGCCTTTCAATGATCAGAAGAAGCCAGCAGATGCAGGGACTGTAAGTGATGCAAAAGGTCCCCAAAATATATGAACTAGTGTAACAGCCCGAATCAAATGGAGGTGGTAAAAGCAAGTTCAAATGAATAATGAAAACATTTGAAGATCAGGGTATTCCTAAGGGGTAAAGAAAGGTAGACCTTGAAAACATTTTTTCTTGCTACAGTGCAGAAAGAGAGAAGACAGGAAATGTTAAGAATGGATATACAAACTTTTTTTTTTTAATATTATAGTCCACTAAAGGCCAAGGATTATGGATATGCAGCGAAACACTTGTGAGAAGCTACACAGAGAAAGGAATCTGACTGATGCTTGGAAAGGGAATGGTCATATATCAGAGTAGCCAAAGTACATGTTGTGAACATTACATTCAGTTCAGTCAGGAACATATTTATGGAAATTAAGATGGTGCATACATACTTTTCGAAGCTGAGACTGACTCAGCAAAGCTAGTCATTGTATCTAAGGAAGAACTTGGAGGAGAACACTTAGAATATAGTAATTATCTCTGCTAAAGCAGAAAATGTGACAGGACAGCAAAACCAACATTCTGTATTTACTATCCGCCGTAAAAGACTGATGGTATGTCATCCAAAGGATCTCAAGCAAGTCATGACAGACTACATGATACAGGATTTATTTGTTCAGTTAAGAGCAATGTAGGATGTAGAAAACAAGAGGTAATGATGACACATGAAGAACAAAACCCTGAAGTACAAATGATGCAAAGTGTACAAAGTTAAAATCATGGAGCTAAAGTGATTGTCCACAAAGGCAGAAGAATAATAAAAAACCCCACATTTTGAAATTATAGACAGCAGAAAAAAACACATAAAATCTCACGAGGAACAGGAAATTCTCTGACACTATGACATGATTACATTACTTCCAACATTGCAGTTACATTTTGGCAACAATCATATCACAAGAGTTTCCTATTTCAGTTATTTCTGCATTTTAAATCCACTTGTGTGTGGAATAATTGAGGACTGAATTAATGCAGCACCAGGAAATAACTCAAGACCAAATAACATCTGCATTTGACTATAGCTGGTTAGCTTTATCTTATTCATCCAATGATATGTATTTTAAATCAAACAGTTCATTAAACTGGCACGTCCATATGTCAGGAAGCTAACACCAGGCAACCGAAACAATATTTGGCAATGGAAGATAAAACAGTTGAATAGAACTTATGTCCAAAAAGTAATCATTCAGCCTAATCATTCCATAATTTTGTAATGTGCTATTTTAAACAATATATATGCTATTGCTGAGGAGGGAATTGTCTACATTCATTATTTTCACTGTATCTTCACAGCTTCCACTTCCAAGCCACTATCATCCCAGCTTTGCATGAAGATCTATGGCTCTGCAAAAACCCCTTGTGAGCCTCAGAAAAGTAAGCAGTCACATTTTTGCAGTCTGAGCATCAAGCTCTCTTTCGGTCCGTAGGCAGCAGGGATGTGACTAGCCTGATCTCCACACACCCTTTCCTTCCTTTCACTTACAGATTTAAAATGAATATTTAGTTTAATTAGCAATAGTGACTATGGTTTAGCTATTGCCCTTTCAACTTAGACTAGGTTTAGACTGCACAGTCGTCATGTTCTGAAACTACATGCACTCGATGCTTCCAACAGTTTGTAGTGTAAACAGAAAAATAAGTATGTGACTCTAAAAATGGCCTTTAATGTAATTACAAAAAATGAGATGGCAAAAGTATGATTGTGTAGCACATGATGTGTCTGGTAGTTGTGTCACGTTTCATGTCTCTCATTTTTTGCCTAATCCCAAGTAGAAGACATCTGTCATTATTACTATATTTCCTCCTGCAAGGAATGCCTGCTTGTGCAAAGAACCATGGAAAATGCTTGTCCTGGCCAGCAACAGAGCAATGGGCCTCTGGTTTCTGACCGGTGCTCCCTCTTCCCCAGGAAAACGTCTTGTAGTAAAATAAATGTGTTTGTGCAGTGGTGACTATTTGTCACTGTAGACCCTGACACAGGCATTAAAGCATCTGCCATTTAGAACTGTGTCTCATAACTGCCCAACATGAGAGCTGTAATGAAATCCTACCTTACCATATTGAACTAGCGAAGTCTGTTTAGTTAGCAAGGTTGCACCTCTCAGATACTAACAGGACTGTAACTGATATGAACACTAAAGTCCATATCCAATCAAAGGAAAACAGCAATAATTTGGAACAGCTATACAGCCAAGGCCTCTGTGAATAAGAATTTTTAAACCTTCCCTACAAAGATCATAAACTACATAGTTGTTTTTTATAGGTTCGTACCTTTCTGGCTTCCCAGCTCCAGAGCATATACTATACCACCCACTGCTCCTCTTGCCAAATTTGCATTTGAGGAATGGTTTCTTCCACATGCTTTTAAAATCTCTAAAATGGCACATACTTATACACAAGCACTGGCATGCACAGAACACTCACTTCCTCTAGTCAGTTCCTCAATATCCAGTGAGAACGTATGTGACAATTTAGATAAGCAAATAATATATTTTCCTTGGACAAGCAGAATTTGACTAAGGTCAAGTAAATAACAGTGACAAGGTAGGTAAAAGTAGACAGATAGTCTAACAACACATATAAATGAGAATTGAGAATTAAAGCTAGTCCATGTTACCTCTGCAGACCTCTGTGAAATTCAGACATTTTAAGGTAAGAAGAGATAATGTTCATCTAAGAAGTGCTCCTACATACCACAAGCCATGACGTTCTTTATGTTCTGTTCCAGCAGCAGGAATTCATTCTTCCATAACTGACAGTAAGCTCTTTTGCTTAAATTTCTGATAGGTTATTGTCAGCATAAGAAATGCTGATCCCCCCCAGAGCATCCACTGCCCAAATTTCAAGAGAACACAGAAAACTCCTAATCTCTGTTCACAAAACACTTCTGAAGTATGTTACGGATTCAGGTCTTTACCATACTACCTATCTTTTGTACACCAACTTTCCCCTTACAGTTTCCACATCTCTTAGCCATTCTGAACATCTTTAAAAAGTAAAGATATCTCAGTCTTTCCCATCTGCTTAAAATTTTCTTCTGAAGGGAGAGATGAAGTGTCTCATCTTCCTTAGCTTTTACAATCCTTGGCATAATATACTAGTTCAGGAACAAATGTGACTATTAATACTTTAGAAGATCATAGGTGCTTCAGGAGCAGATCTACAGAAACAGGCAGTGCTGAAGACCTAGCTTCTACATCACATTTCGGGGTGCCTTCCAGCTTCGTTCCTCCTAAACACACTCTGAGAGCACCCTGTAAGGAGTATGAAAAGTGCAGTTAAATGGAGGCTATTCAGAGACTTGCTCTACAAGGGCACTCCTAAAAAATTAAAATGAGCATGTGAACACATCTTGGGTGACCATCTGAGTTCGACTCTTGACACACGAGGAGGAATGGCAGACAATTAACCTTCTAATAGCTTAGACTGGTGTCCTAAGTAACGTACAGGTTACAATTGACAACAGAACCTGGAAGTTCACTCATATCCCCAAACATGCCACTTACCCTTACCTGAATACACTACTAAACCCAAGTTAGAAGGTCTTCTGTGTGAATTAGAATTGACAGAGAACAGAAGTAGGAGCCTAGACATTTTCTGCAGCAAAGAAGTACTCTAAGTGGTTGTCTTGAGACTATAATGAAGACTATGTGTCATTTTTTCGGTTGAGAAATTAGATGAAAAAATGCTAAAAAGTCAAAAGTATTGTTCCTGTGAAAAAAAGGAACATTAGAAATCAGTAGAAGATATCAAGTCAAATGTTAGAGAATTTCAGAAACTTGGTGAAACACAAGTTTTGAAGAATACAAACTGTTTGAAAAAGAAATAAAGGCAGAAGAACAGCATTGTGTATTAACAATAAAATATGTTGAAAGAGAAAGTTTCTGCTAAGAAAGATGTGTTGAACATGAATCCAAAAGGAAAAAAAAAGGAGGGTGGGAATGTGAATAGAAAAATTTACATATCTTAAGTGCAAACAAACACCTGTATGCCCACAGCTGGGCCTATGCTGATAATCAGAAATTTGCAAAAAGCAACTTAAGAATCATTACCTGGTAGCCAAGGTATCTAATCATCTCTCAAATCAAAAATGAAAAGGGCTATAACAAAGGCTCAAAACTTTACCTTCGCCTTGGTGCCCTTACAGAGTGCCACACAGGAGTGCATATGCCTCATCCACATTGCAAAGAAATGTCCAAGAGATCAAAAACTAAAAATATACAATGCTCATGGCTGGAAGAATCTTGAGAAGAATGAAAGAGAGAAAAAGGAGGTATTTGGAGAGACATGCAGTGTTGTGGGGCTCCTAGCTGTCAAAATATCAAAGAATCATAGAATCACAGAATGTCAGGGGTTGGAAGGACCTCAGAAGATCATCTAGTCCAACCCCCTGCCACAGCAGGATTCCTTAGACTAGGTCACAACAAAGCTTCCTTGACCAGGAATCAAACCTAGGCTGCAGCAGTGAGAGCGCCAAATCCTATTTCTCTATAATTCTGTAATGAATTTCTTAGACCATAAGGTGTTAAGAGTGACCTGGGCAGTTGCATGCTCATTATTCAATCACAATTATCCAGAAAAGTTGATGTGGAAAAGTGAATTTGGAAGGGTCAAAGTTCTGGAGATCAGCTGTGACTTAAAATACAGGGTGTCTTAGTTTTGGGTCATCCTAACCACTTACTGAATTTACTATACACTGTCTTACTGAAATACTTATTTGGTAGGATAACAGACATTGTAGACCAGTGAAATACAGTACATCTCATATTTTATTTATGGAAATGTACTGAAAGTACATTTTCAGTAAAGTGCCACAGTATTCTGGTGGAAGCAGTGACAACTGAATACACAACTGGCTTCACAAAGAGTAAGTTTTTCTGTGAGACAGAGTCTTTTTATCAAGCTGATTGAAGTCACTAGCAGAGTTTAGCAGTGATCCTCCTTCTAGTTCTATGTCCAGTTATTCTTATTCATGAGCTTTTATTTCCTCTTATGTCTCTGTGCTTCCATCTAACATGACCTGGAATGCAAAGCATGAAGAGAAAAAAGACCAGCACCAACTTTTGAATCTTCCATCTGATGCCTGATCCACTTTTGTAATGGAGAACATCACTGACGACATTTTGTCCAGATATGCTAGGGTTGTTTGTTAGCTGCATTGTGTTCACTAAGGAGCTGGAATGGGAGATGCCATATGATGGCTACAGCAAAATTCAAGTTGCTTATGTGGTAGGGAAATTGACTGACTTCATTCAAATAAAAATTCAGTTAGATTTGATAGGACTTTTGCTGGATAAAGGGAGCTAACTATGCTCTGCCCACTTTACTGTGAGGAACCAAATCTGTTTACTCTGGCGCTAAGTGCTAGAAAGAACTTCTTATTTTTTTTCCTGGGGTGGGGGGGAGGGAGAGTGGGCAACATCACTCACCAAAACCTGTTGACAACATAAGAAGCATCTGGCTCCTAAAATTCCAGTTTCCCAACTCCCTAAGTTCAGTTAAAACACTTGAAAGGATAACAACAATTTGGTAATGTTATTTCTCCCTTAAACTAAGTTTTAGTTTTCATTTATGCACCTTACCAATAGATCTTGTCTCTGCCTTGTTCCAAACATTCCTAAAGAAGCAGTGAAGAAATTAGAGATTAAAAGCAAAAATGACTGTAGTAAATGTGAAAATATTTTAAATAATCAGAAGGTTTATGATTTTTCTTTTTCTTCTTCTGTTTTTTTTTTGTTTGGTTTGGTTTGTTGTGGGGGTTTTGTTTGTTTGTTTGTTTTTTATTACTACCATCACTAATGGTATGGGATAAACATCCCTGTGGGACTCCAAACCAAGGGGTAGCTCCTCCTTGGGTAGTCAGAAAATTAAACAAGAAACAGAAGTGATGGGTAAAGGTCAACATTATTTCCCTTTTTAAAGGTAGAAAATTAAATCACGGGTAAATTAAGTGACTGGTCAAAGGTCAAACAGAAAGCAAGATGCAGAGCATGGAAACTGAGAAACTGTATCTTATGTTCAGCTCTTTAACTGCAAGGCTACCCTTTTTTTCATCTGACAAGAAAAAAAATTCAGTCCTGGAATATTAATATAAAAACTACTATCACTGAGAACAGTCTGAATTTCTCTGTCTTACCCTAAACTGGATATTTTTCTGCCTCAAATGAGAAATGAGATCCATTCCAACAACACTAATTTGGTTAAAACAAAATCACAACTACTCTTTAAGATTTTTGTACTCTGAAAAATTGGTTTACAATCAGTTTTGGAGAAACAGTCAAGTCATTTATCAATTTCATTGTAGCTTTTGAGAAATGGATAAAAATCCCACTGTTCCCTTCAGAAAGAATGAAGTTAGAAAGTACATTTGAGAGATATTGTGGTATTCCAGGGGCTTCATCAGCTCATTACTGTGAGTTTATATGAAAATGCATACACATATGTATACACGCAGAAATATTCTTACTTATGTACATAACTATACATACATATGTGTGTGTGTGTGGCTATACATATGGACTCATATATATGCATATACACATGTATTTACATAAACAGAGAGAAATTACATGGGATTTAAGGAATATAAGGCAGTCCAGGGAAAGAGGTGAACAGGCCATTGTCCCATATCTTCTCTTTCTTGATGTAAGAGAAGCCTAGACATGATGTGGCATTACAGTATACACTAAGAGAGAGTAATCACAAGCTCCATTTCTGTCTCAGAGGCTAGGAAGTTATACACCTTGCCAGGCCCAAGGTATTAAACTGCAGTTATACCATATGCTTGGGCTTTGCTTGCAGTGAACACCATTGAGGACAGGGACTGTCTGGAGGGCCCCATCAGTCTGTAACCCAGTCACCTGGAATCACTCCTGTCACCTCATGAGCAACATGGGAAAGTTCAGATTAAAAGACTAATCCAAGGTGCAGTAACCGTGGGCCCTTCAACACCACAGCAAAGCTCTGCCTTGGCAACCTTCCCCCTCTGCGTGGAGAAACAGTGAGCTTGGCTCCTAACCTTGGGCTGGCCCGGGTGGCTTGGGTCACAGGAATGGCATGCTTCGGGGGAGGGAGGGGGGAATAACATGGGCTTCTTCTGAAAATATTAACCCGTCTATTTGGAGTGATGGCTGCCTTTGAAATCTCTCCTTATAGCTCTATACTTAGCACTGGGGCAAGGAGCATGTGCTGAGGGGGGTGTGAGGGGTGGGCTGCGGGAGGGCTCCCTGTGAAGCCCCATGCCTTTGTCTTCCAGCAGTGCCCCCACAGTCTTGGCAGCAGGTATGGGGCTACCTGCTGCTCCCAGACATGGCTCCTGTGCCCCCACCTTGCATCTCTTCACTGTACCCCGACTTCCTGGGATTCTGGGGGGAGAAAGGTTGTATTNCTTTTTTTTTTTTTTTTAATTTGCCTCCCTCCCCTGCTGTCCCCCTCCCCCTTTCTAAATAGGAGATGTTCTCAGGACAGCGCCCAGGAGACTGGCTGGAATCAGTTTTGGAGGGTGATGCACCGCGACAGCTAAAAGTTGGATAGAGTTTCAGCAGCTCCTATATAAAGCAGGGGGGACTTATGTCATTGCACTAATTAAATTCCATCTGGGTTGTTCCTCGGGGTTTTTAGCCTGCCACCCAACTCAAGCAGGCAGAGAGGCCGAGGGACAGCATGATGATGGACCTTTTTGAAACTGGCTCCTATTTCTTCTACTTGGATGGGGAGAATGGAGCCTTGCAGCAGCTGGAGATGGCTGAGGGATCACCACTGTACCCAGGTAGCGATGGCACCTTGTCCCCCTGTCAGGACCAAATGCCACCAGAGGCCAGCAGTGACAGCAGCGGAGAGGAGCATGTGCTGGCACCCCCAGGACTACAACCCCCTCATTGCCCCGGCCAGTGTTTGATCTGGGCTTGTAAAACTTGCAAGAGAAAGTCGGCCCCCACGGACAGGCGGAAAGCAGCCACCCTGCGGGAGAGGAGGAGGCTGAAGAAGATCAACGAAGCTTTCGAGGCTCTGAAAAGGCGGACTGTGGCGAACCCCAACCAGAGGCTGCCCAAGGTAGAGATCCTCAGGAGCGCCATCAGCTACATCGAGAGGCTGCAGGACCTTTTGCACAGGCTGGATCAGCAGGAGAAAATGCAGGAGATCGGGGGGGACCCCTTCAGCTTCAGTCCCAAGCAGGGAAACGTAAGCACTGCCGCCTCCTCGGCATGGCCTCTGCGGCAACCCTGGCGGTCGAGCAGGCTGAGGGGCGCGGACGGGAACGGGCGAGCTCCTCGGGCCTCCCGCGGGCAGTCGGCCCGCCCCGGGGAGCCGCGATACGCCTAGCTAATACCCGTCCTCTCCCCGTGTCTTCCGCCCCCGCCCGTGTGTGCCGCAGATCCCCAGTTCGGACTTCCTGAGCACCTGCAGCTCCGACTGGCAAAGTGTTTCGGACCATTCCCGGGCCCTAGGAGTCAGCCCCAAGGAAGGTAACTTGCACCGCGGCCGCCGCCGCTCCAGAGCCCTGCTCACCCGCCGCCCCCGGCCCCTGATCCCCTCCCTTCCCCCCGCAGTCGCAGTCCCTGACGGTCGGGGCCCCCGACGGTCTCTCACCGTTTGGTGTCCGTGCTCTCAGCCTGCCGCGAATCCTGCCCGCAGTTCCCGGCCAGGAGGAGCAGTATACTCTTAAATGCCTTTTCTTTCGTTGAGCAGGTGGCTCCATCGTCGAGTCGTCGGCCTCCAGCAGCCTTCGCTGTCTCTCTTCCATAGTCGACAGTATTTCTTCCGAAACTGAGCCCAAACTGCCCAGCGTGGAGGAAGTGGTGGAGAAATAAAGCGGATTGCTCTGGTAGTATATTTAACCGAGATGGAGCCCCCAAGCTCCTTCCCTCTAAACCAAGTAATGAAGCAAATTAACACAGTGAAAAGCCCAGGCAAGGACGTTGCTAGGGTCGAGTCAAGGTACATCTACCCCAAAGAAAATGGCTCTCACTGTCTGGAGACAAACAGACTTTCCCCCGTTTTCTTTCCTCCTTTTTCTTATTTTTCTGCCCTAAGTTTTATTTTCTTCAAGTTGTGTTGCATAGACCACCTTTCCTTTCCTTTTTTTCCTTTTTTTTTTTTTTTTTTAATTTAAGGTACTTACCCGCGTACTGGTGATCTGCTTTGTCTGAGACTCACCGGAAAGTTCATTCCTGTCTGAGTAAAGCTGTTGCTTGCATTTCGTGTTAGTCATATTTAAAGAGTTCCCGCCTCGTTTCGTCCCTGTAAATAATTTTAGTACTGTCTTTTCTTTTGTAAACATAACAAATATATATTTAAATGCTGGAATGTGATATTGTATATAAGGTCAGACGGATTTCTTGGATTGTAAAATAAAACTCTTTGTGTTACAGTGTTTCCCCCTCTCTCATAATTAAGCAATAAACCTATCCCGGAGCTAAAACCCTCCACCGACTTCAGCGAGATCAAGCCCTGAAGAGTCACACATAGCCGATACAGGACTCATGTGACTGGAAACAGCACTTGGAACACAATTTTCCTTCCTTTTGTCCTCTAAGGAGAGTCTCTCGCTACCGGGGTCCGCAGCCGCGGCGTTAGTTACCCGCCGTCCCTCCCGCTGCCCGTGAAGCCAGGCGGGGAGGGCTGCCTGGGCAGGGCCTGCAGCGTTCCGCGGCCCCTTTCCTCGCTGTGACTGCAGAATGTTCTCCTCCCTCCCGTACCCAGAGCGGTACTGTTTCCCCCAGAATGTCCCACAATACCGCTTGCATAGCTCGCAAGGCAGGGACGTTCCTCCGGTCTTGTCCTGCACAGGGTGGGTGAACTTGGAAAGGGGAAGCGCCAAGAGCCCCTCGCCCTGGTTCTTGGGAAGAGAGGGGCTCGGCGCGTCCCACCTTTTTCTCTCGGCAGCCGAAGACGTGAACGCAGGCCTTGTTCGCGGTTGAACTGACGGGCTTGCTACCCTCACGGGGCGTCAAGTCTGTGTCGAGATTCTGCTCCCCTGGGAGCTATGATTTCTTCCCAGGAAAGGTAACTCCCCTTGACTTCCTTGAACCTGAGGGAAAAGAGAATGAATGGGGTCCCCCAGGGAGGAAAGAGTTAAGCGGACGAAAAGGAGTTGGGGGGGGGCAACAACATAAGAAGTTTTCAGTGAGTGATGTGAAAAAAACAGAGCCCCTCTCAGGACGGTGGATAGGAGCTGCTTGTAGTCAGAGCGTTACAGTCTGTAACGGATTGTTTATACCCCCGGGAAGGGGCGACCACCGGGGAACAGCACGCTCTGCCCTACAAACACGCAGGGCTCGCCAGAGAGCTGGCAAAAGCGAAGGGGTACCACATACTTCACCCTGCCCGCGGGCGCTCTCCTCGTCACCTTTAACCACTGGGTTTTTTTAATTTCTTTTTTTTTGAAAGGTCATGGCCACGTTCGGGAAGGTATCAGTCCCCCTTCTCGGCCGGCCCGGGCACGGGTGCGTCCGCCCGAAGGAGAGACTGCCCCGGAGCTAGATTTCCCATGGTTTTTTATCACTGTGGCCAGACTGGTTTTTAAATTGTTCAAGCATTCTCTGTAATTGCTTTCTAATGGGTAAAGTGTAATTGCGGTGGCACAGTGTGGTGGGCACGTAGTGATACGACACTTTCCCCCTTTGCCTCGGGGAATTCTCGGGCCCTTCAGAAAGCAGCGCTCTGGGGTGCAAGTATACTCTGCGTTTTGGCGACAGAGCGAAGATGTTACAGTTCGTTTCTGTAGCGAAGGGACTCGATCAGCAACAGGGTGTTTCAGATCCTTCCCTAATCATTTGTTCAGGTCCCGCCAGGTCAAAGAGAAGGGCCACACGCAGCTGACACGCCTGATGCAGCAGCAGCCGGACAGGAATCCCGTAGGAGCCGCCTCCCGCAGAGAGGCAGGAGGAGTGCTGAAGCACCCTCTAAACCACCGTGTCATGCCGACACCCTGCCAAACTGCTGTCAGGTTTGCCATCAGCCTAGCATGCTGGTCCGTCCGCCAGGTAGGACCCTCACGGCAGGGTCTCCTCCAGCAGCAGGGTAACTCGAGCGATTGTTTGAAGTACGTTTGCCTAAAGGAGAGTGTTTTTTTCATTAAATAAAGAAAATATATCCCGAAGAGACTCTCCATGACCCCTGCGGCTGCCGCTGACTTGTCGGGATTCCCAGTGAAGGTTCTTGGTGTGCTTGCAATTTAAATGTTTGTGTTTGATATTAATAACGATAATCTTTACCTAAGTCCCCAGCCAAAGCAAACAGGGCCCTGGAACCACAAAATCAAAGGGTAGTACTCGGTAAGGACAAGAGGTTTGTGATTTAATCAAGTATTTTTCCGGAGGGGCCGCACACAAAAGTGACGGAAGTTTTTACACGAATCCAAGTGTCCCCTCTGGCTCCCTCCGCTCCATCCCAGATTGCTTCACACGAGAGAGCTGGCCGGAGCGCTGCGCCCAGGAACACCGACCTTTCCCTGCTCCGCTCCCCCGGGAGCCAAGGGGGTGCGGGTGTACCGGCGGCCCGGGCGAGGGGTGCCCGCGGCAGCAGTGCGGTGTGCCCAGCCACCAGAGCACGGCCGCTCTCTCCAGCTGCCTGCCGGGTCGGTGAACGATGGGCGGGGGGAGGCGGGGTGTTTGCAGTGCTGCTACTTTCTCACCGCTGTTTTCTAAAGTTATGCGACCAAACTTTTAAAGCATTTTTTTTTAAATCGTGCGTCTTTATTTTCCGCCGTCAAACCACCCGCCAGCCGGAGGGAAAAGAGGGCACCCGGGAGCGGGCTCGGCTTATTTTCTGAGGTCTAGGGCGAGGCGGGCAATCATCGAGTCGACCCAGCAGCTATTTCCACAGGGAAAATTCCCACTTGGACCGCTGCTGCCTAGGAGAACCCATACGATTTTCCCAGAGCTTCTATCTTTCTGTGAAGAATGAGCTGGGGAATGGAAGTGGGGGGCAGGGCAGGGAGGAGGTTGAGAAATTGGACCATGTGCTCGCTGGGACGTCCCTCCGATAGCAGGAACTAGCAACTTTTCCCAGTCTCAAGGCTTCTAAAACCCCCCTCGTGTCCCTTTGATCTCTCTTGGGAGTCCCGGGGTGCCAGCAGAGGCCAATGCCTTCTTCAGCTGTCTTCCATACAAATCCCTCTGGCAGGTACTAATGTGTTTACTTAGGTGCGGAGGGTTCCCGGCGTCGGGGGGAACCAAACGTTTCCCACACGGCTGGGAGCGACTGCCCCCCTCCTCCCCAGTCCAACTGCGAAACAGTTTTGCTGTCGGGGCAGTGCGGGGCGGCGCGGAGCGGCACCCACCGGCAGCCGGAGAGGAGAGGCGGGGGTGAGGGCGACACGGAGCGACTCGACGGCTCTGCTTGTGCCGGGCGTCGCCGTCTCCGCACACACCGTTAAATAAACCACACTTCCGAGTGATGCTTTTGTTGCCGGTTGGTGTCCCGCGACGGGGCCTGGGCGTTCACTCCGTCGAGGTCGGCAGAAATCGGCTGTGCTCCAGAGGGGCGTGGAGTGCTCGCTGAGGGCACGGCGGGGAGCACCCAGGTGGGCCCCAAAACACTTCTGAATCCTCCGGTCCGGGGACTTATAGTTTCGGTCGGATTTTCATTACTCAAATAGAAAGGCATGGATCTTGTAGAAAAGCTTGCACCGTCTTCAGATGCTCCCTACGTGGGATTGAATCCCTCCAGAAATAGGTGCGGCACGGCAATTGCTGCAGAGACAGAAAAGTTGGAGTGAAAACAGCATTTAAAGAGGTCCTGAGATGTTTATCGTTTTGTCTCTGCCTGTCCACAGGAGCAGACAGTGCCTGATATTCAAGCTATTCCCCGCTTTTCGGACTTGAGCCTCCTGAAATACAGCACTACCCCCACTCCCCCCCCCGCCTCCCGCAGCCGCTCCCCCATTTGCCCGGCAGCCTCATTAGCCAGCCTCGTAGTTTGTGTTTTCTCTTCCCTTTCTTTAGTTCCACTCGCCTACTGCACTTTTGCAAATTTGTTTTGAGATCACTTTACCAAAGGAGCCGGAGGCTCTTAAGGGATACTAATTACAGGTTTTTTTCTTCCTGAGTGACAGGGTCTTCCATCCCTTCTTCCCCTTCCCCCAAAATATTCAAGGAAAAAGGAAACGAATTCTAGCTCTTCAAAGACTTTTTGGAAAAGGCACGTTTCTCAAGAACCCCAGCCGTGCTCGATTAAGAGTTAAAGTTGGGAGCTAAAGCTCTGCACTCCAGGAGAGGGGCACCGAGAGGGCTGGCATTATGCACCGGGAGATCCACACACATGCTTGGAGAGAAACCCCTGGAAGGTGATCAGAACTGCACTTTAAAGATCAAGTTTATTTGTGCACAAAGCATAAATCTGTAAACAGGTCTATTTTAGCCAGCGCGAACGCGGTAAATCAAACTCTTGTGTGTGTGTCTGTGTGCACGCCACAGCCCAGTGAAGAGTTCAAGTTACTGCCGAGCAGAATCCCTTCTGGCTTGATGGTTTCTTAGGAAAACAATAGGAAAGAGCCCTGTTTCAGATGTGGCCCAACTAAGCAGCAGCCTGCACTTCGGAGAGGCAGAAGTCTGAAATTCTGAGCTTTCCTTAACTTGACTCCTTTATCAGTGCTCTGCTTTTCCTACAGTATTCATTTCAAAGGGGGCTTCCCCCCGTTTATGGCACCAAATAAACCGAAGCACTGCAGATTTAGCTTTCCACAGCCTTTAGACATCGGCTTGTAGGAAGAAGGGTGTGTGCATGGGCTGGAAACGTTTTAGCCTAAGAGCGGAAATCTGCCTTTTGGGGGATCGAGGAGCAGATGGGGTCTCTCCGGCCCCTGCCCCAGCCGCAGTGGCCAGCAGTTCGCTTCCTCGCGCGGGTGGGTCGGAAGGCTTTCCATCCAGCGGTGTGCACTTGTGCAAGGCACCTCTCTAAGATGTTCCCTACCCACCTTGCTCGCTTGAAGAGCAACTCCTTGAGACAACCGGATAGCCATGCCCTCCACGTTACCTCTTCCTGAAGAGAGGCTAACTGAAGACGCCTTTTTCCTGGGCACACAGACCGGCTCCGTAGCTGGGTCACTTGCTCTCCATTTGAGTTAACTTAGGTCACATAATTTTATTCCCAGGTAGGGAAGGTTTCCTTTGCCTTCTCATAATATTTTCCTCAACTACAAAAGCCACCTGGATGAAACCAAAGGATTCCTGCGCGTTAGCAAATGCCTGTTAAATGGCTTCATTACCACTCTAATGACCCTTGCACCGCTCCGCTCAGCTACTGCTGCGGCTGGAGCTCTGCAAAGCTTTTGTCCCTGGCTTGTGTAAAGTTACTTAGGGATTGCGGGGTTAGAAATTTTACACTTCCAGGAGGGGTTTGTTGCACTGGCAGCTGGGACGCATCTGTAACGGTACAAGTTTGCCTGAAAGCAGAAAATTAGCAAACCCAAGGCACTGCTCGACTTTTGTGTCTCTAGCAGGACCAGGTCACACGAGTAGGAGAAAGAATGGGAAGGGGAATTTGCCTCGGAGCAAACATCTACACTTAACTTTTGTGAGTTATCTTCCCCTGTGACCCGATCCGATGGCGCTAAAATACAGGTTTGCCCCTTCTCGTCTCTCCTTGGCACACGTAGCTGTGCATTTTTGTCCCCCGGTTTGTAAATTTAAACGGTTGGTGACACAGCTTTTATCTACAGAACGAAGTGGTCCTCAAGATAAAGGAACAAAGCTTCGGTCTGAGAAGAGGAGAGAATTGTTTCAGGTTAGACCTGGAACACGAGATACGGAGAATAAAGATACTCAAGTAGACACTGTAGGTGCTGGGGGGGGGTGCGGCGCGGACTTTACGTTAATTCCCCGTGGAGAGAGAGCCCTCATCCCTCCCGCTGCAGTATGTGATGTGAGATGGGAACGCAGAGACGAGGAACCGCTCTGTAGTAAATGTCAGCAGTTCGTGTGTGTCCACTGTCTCTCTTTCCATACCCAAACAGCAAATTCCCAGATTTGGTTTAAACTTCGGAGCTGTCTAAACCAGTTTTGGGGAGGTCGTTCGTTACAGAAGTGCCCAACTCACGGCTCTCCAAAGGAGCAGTGCGGAGCAAATTGTCTCCTGGGGACTGGAAGGGGCTTGCCCAGACAACCCCCGACAGGGGATGTGGTGGGATATGCTAATAAAGACTGGCCGCTGAGGACCAGCCTCCCTTTACATGTATATATAAGGGCCCCCTTCATCAGCCAAAGGACACTTCGTCTCAGGTCACTAATTACTGAGGAAATTGCCCCAGCACGCTGCTGAGCACCTCGCCGAGAGCCGGTGGCTGCCGCCCCACGCTGACGCCTCTACTGCGCCGATGGAGGTGATGGACAGCTGCCAGTTCTCCCCGTCCGAGCTCTTCTATGACAGCTCTTGCCTCTCTTCCCCAGAGGGCGAGTTCCCCGAGGATTTTGAGCCCAGGGACCTGCCTCCCTTCAGCGCCCACGAGCCCTCCGAGCCCGCCTGCTCCGAGGAAGAGGAGCATGTTCGAGCTCCTACCGGTCACCACCAGGCCGGCCACTGCCTCATGTGGGCTTGCAAAGCCTGCAAGAGAAAATCCACCACAATGGACCGGCGGAAGGCGGCCACCATGAGGGAGAGGAGAAGGCTGAAGAAAGTGAATCAGGCTTTTGAGACCCTGAAGAGGTGCACCACTGCCAACCCTAACCAAAGACTCCCCAAAGTTGAGATCCTGAGAAATGCCATCAGATACATCGAGAGCCTCCAAGAACTCTTGAGGGAACAGGTAGAAAACTACTATCACCTGCCAGGACAGAGCTGCTCTGAACCGACCAGCCCCACTTCCAGCTGCTCTGATGGGATGGTAAGAGAGGGGCAGGTGCCATGGGGCCGTGGGAACTCCAAGAAGGCCTGCAGGCAGGTCCCCCTCGGCCCAGAGTTATGGGACCTGTCCCATGGGTGTGGGATGGGCTGAATGCAGCTGGACATCAGGAGGTTTACTTTAAAACAGGCCCCTTCCCAGATTTAACGCTGAGCATGCACACGGGCTTTCCAGGAATGCTTGGGGGGACCGTTACTCTGCCAGAGGGCACCCAACAAGCGCCCCAGACCTCGGGGGCTCGTCCTCCCCCCACACCCAGCTTAGCCTGTGCAGCAGAGGGGTAAGGAGTGGGGCGGGGTGAGACAGGGAAGGCCCCGCACAGCGGCAGCCTGGCCGGGGGGTTGCTGCCCGGAGCGCCGCGACTCCCTCCTCGCTGGCCTTCAAGGCCCTTTCCTTCCGAGGGGAGCGTCCCACTGCCCCCGTGGTGGGGGCGGCCGGGCTGGCACTCGCCCCTCGCTGTCTTGCAGGCCGACTGCGGCAGCCCCGTCTGGTCGGCGAGAGGCAGCAGCTTTGAGGCCGTTTACTGCTCCGAGATGTCCCACGGTAAGCCCGACACGCCGGCAGGCCCGGGTGCGGGGCGCTTGGGGAGGGCAGCGCAGGACCCCGCTGTAACACGCTGTCGTCCTCGTCCCGTCCTGTGTCCTCCTCCCCACCCGCCTCCGGCCGCAGGGTATGCCGCCGAGCAGAGCAGCGCCCTGTCCAGTCTGGACTGCCTCTCCAGCATCGTGGACCGCCTCTCCCCGGCGGAGGAGCCGGGGCTGCCCCTTCGCGATGCCGACTCCTTCTCGTCAAGCGCCAGCATCGACTCGGGGCCGGGGACGCCCGGGACACCGCCGCCCCGACGGACCTACCAGGCACTATGAGGGGCCCCGGGGAGGACGGGAGGACGGGACCCCGCGCCTGCCACCGCCTCCTGGGGCCGCTGCGCTCCCGCCGAGGCCGCCCCCTTCGCCCAGCCTCGTCCTGCAAATGCTTCTCGGGCGAGGGGCAGCCACAGCGCCGCTTGGCCAGCCACATCCCTCCAGGGCTGGGTGCAAAGCACCCCGTCGAGCCCCAGCCCGGTGTCCCCCCACCCGGGCCAGACAGACCCTGGGACTGGGGACACGCCCTACCCTGGAATCCCCGCTGCAAATAAAACTTGCTATAAGAAAGCTGTCTGGCTTGCTGGTTCTTTAAGTGCATTCCCTGGTCCTGGGAAGGGCAGCGACCTGCCTGTCGGGTGACCGCCAGCATCCGTATTCAGCCCCAGCCCACCCCCAGCTTCTGCTTCACCACGGCCATCCCAGGACGCACATGGACCGCCTTGTTGAACTGAGGCCTGGGAGCTTGTTTCTCCCACCACCAGTGGGTATTATTCTGAGATGGCTTATTGAGAAGTAAAAATGTGAAGGGTAAAACTCCCCCTCCATTCTTCTCCTGCTATGAGCAGCTTCCTTTATTTTCTGCAAAAGAAAAAGTATTTCATAGTCATCTTACTTTATTTTCCTCCCCCCATCCTGGGCAAAACCCTTGTTTCTTTCCCTGAAGACTGAACACGGTATTCCAGGATTTGACTCTAAAATTGTATAGTGACTCTCCTCTGTAAAATAACAGTATGATCTAGCTCTGATACCCTGTTGGGGAATTTTATCATAAGTCACTCAGTGCTCTGGCACAACAAATTTAGTAAAGTTAGTAACAACAAACCACAAGTATTCTGCCTTTTGGGGGATCGGTACATTTCACAATCCACAAGGTACATTTCACAATATTAATTAAGCAATGTGGATTTATTTGTTCCTAATGACTTTGGTCCCACCAGCCATGATGAAAATTCATTACTCTTGTTTATATGGTTCTAGAAATAGCCAGGTCAAGCCTCCAGGAGTTTCAGAGTTAACAAGTATTACTTTCCAGGCACTAAACCTAAGTCTTTCTGTTTAATCTTTTTACTGAAAGATTTCCAGCCCTTTGCACTGCTCTGGTTGTAGTCCAAAACTTTTCTAGCCAAGTCCTTCCCCACCAGAAGACAGAGAAGAGATGGAGAGATGGGCTCCTTCAGTGCATCCGAAGATGTCTCTTATGATAAACACTCAGAGTGAGAAGGCATATACATACACCTCACTAGCGTGGGATAAGGACGTATTTGCCCTTTCTGTTTATCTTGTTAGTACTGGGTGGCCAAGGGGCCTGGAAGTGGTATTTCACCTCTGATAAATCTTTCACTTGAACTCAGCCCAGCTTAATTATGTCACCAGAAGTTTCCACCTGATTGCAATTTGGCAGCATTTCTGAACTGCAGAGGAAGGAAGCCAATCTTAGGAATGGGCTTGTCCTTACAGCACACCAAAGGGCTCTGTGCCCTGCAAAGGGCTACAGGGAAAGTGAATGGCTCTTACCTGCCTGAGCGACTCAGCTGGGCAGCAGGCAGCTAAGCTTCTGACACAGGGCAAGACCAGCCTACCCCCTCCTGTGCTGCTGTTTTCCTGAAAATCACTTTGTGTCCTTGCCGTGTAACCTTGAGGTAAGTGTTTTCTTTCACACAGACTAATTCAGTAGGAGCCTTTGCCAGAATGGGCTTTCTGTGATTAGAGATAGGTCTCAAGTAATCCTCGAGTAGAAAAAGCGTTTTGAAAATTCTGGACTGAGGTCCTGCAGAAGTTCAAACAAGATATTTGCATAATCTTGTCATTACAGATGCTTCAGGAGTATGCAAGTTCTCACAGTCAAACACAGTCTCTCTTGGTTACAGGCAATCACTTCCTGATTCTTCTGTTCATATAAATACCTATGGAAGATTGTGAACGTGGCCGGTTATATTCGTGATGTCTCTCTCACACACTGCTGCATGCTCACTCCTCTTAACCAAAATACAGTCCCAAAGATACTGCTTATGGTCAAGAACGAATACAATCCAGATCTTTTAAATGATGGTAAGCTGGAGAACTTTCAGCATTTCATTCTGCTCTGTGCTGACCTTGGCAAGCAATCGCCTGTGAAGTATGCAGAGTAACACTAGCAAATCACATGTTGGTAATGTACACCTCTCTTTGGCTGGCAGACATTTTAAGAGTTGCAAAAAGGTCAATACTTCTGAGAAGCAGCTTTTCAGAGAGTGAGGAGAAGTATCCTTTCTGTGGGATGTTTATCCACAGCCTCCACTGACTAGATTACAATCTGAGGGGTTTGTTATACATGCCAAGAAAACAAACTCTTAATTACAGGGCATCTGTAAACAAATCTCCTGTGTGCCAAAGTGTGGTGTAGTCCTTGGAAGGAGTAGAAATTAGCACTGTGAAACCACCTTTAGCCAATGGATTAGGAAGAACAAGATGTAAAAAGCTACTGTCTTTGGAGATATGCTGCTGTGGTCAGATCTTGCATATTCAATAGTAATAACAACTGGAAAGAAAGATTTGTATTGTCTGTGAATCACATTCATTTAAGGAAGATTGTGCCCACAAATACATGAGAAGATGATGGTCTAGAAAACCTGAGCTCCACCTCTCTCAACTCCTACTACCTGGCTGAGTGCTGCAGGCTCTGCTGTGGTATGTGGTGATCTTGCAGGCAGGCAGGCAGGCAGAGGGATGCCTCATAGCGTCAGAATAATGGAACACATAATCTGTAGGTCTCCACTGCTGTGAAGGGCATCATTCTGTGCCATTTTAAAAACAAAATTAGTTTCTCAGTTCGACATTACCTCTGAAAATCGTGCTCTCTTGGCTTATGTTCTGACTGAGGGAGGCAGTTGTGCTTTTTTTGTGTGCATGAAGAACTTCTTGTCTTTTTTATCTTTTAAGAAACCAAGTAGAGATCTTCAGTGAAATGCACATTCTGATCTCTGATCAAAAGGCACCCTGTACATTACAAAATTAACATAAGAACCTAGCAAATATCTCTTAATTACCACATCAGGACAAAAAATACTCTTTGTATTTCTGAGCTGCTTGTGTGGAAACCCACTCATTTTCCCTGTAAGAAAAGATCAACCTCTTTCTTCTCCTGTGGTAAGTTTATCCTGTGATAAACTTTTAGTAATCAGTTCTTGTGGGATGAAGGGGTTCTAACTCATACTGTTTGCCAAAATATGCCTAGGAATACTAACTTTATAGCTGTGTTTTGAGGGAGATTCAGCATCTTCACCTTCCTAGCTCAGCCTGCTTTTCAGGAGCAGAGTTAACCAGAGCATGCAAATGACTTCTTCCCGCCCTAGACCTGCTCCTTCCCCCACTACTCTTCTGCAGAGCTCTTGACTCGCTCATCACTTCTCCTTACTCCTATCAGCTGGACCCTAGGGTCCCACAGGAGGACCTGCAGCTGGTCAGCTGATGACTGCTGACCTTTGGCAGGTTCTGCATGGGGGTTCAGCCTTACAGCAGGCCACACCTGCCTTCCTGGCAGCTAAAGACCTAATGAGCTTGGTCAGCTGGAGACTGGGCTGGGATCCTGCTGGCTAATTTGACCCTATCTGAGTTGTTCAGCCCCAGATGTAGAGGGGCTGAGCAGTACCTCTGTCCACATGCTGTCCTGGGACATCAGGGCCAGGGTCCTACTGCAGCCAACTGGATTAGTGGAATGAGTGAAAAAGGGACTGCAGAGCTGGTTTTATTGTGCTGTATTTGAGTTTTCTGTTGAGTATAATTTTAGGCTTTATTAGTGGCTGCCTCTGCCCTCACCACATCTCATGCTGTTCTCTCCATTCAGTTCAAGAGATTAACTAATTCACCAGACCAGGGCTGGACTAAGGAAGTTATTTGCCTTCCCAAACACAGTGTGATACATTTTCTCTTCATTCAGCAAGTGCCCCACTTTTCTTCCTCCAGGAGATTATGCAGCCTGGATGCTCAGACCTCATGCCAAACCCACTGTGCTACAGACTCTGGATACTTTCTCAAGGCCTTCTGCTTTCTGCTCACTAGATGGGCTGATAGATGCCATCCAGTCCTGGAATCTGGTGTCATTTTGAGCACTAGTAACATTTATGGACTGCCTGGCAATCTGCTGGAAGATGCTGGTGGCTGTGATGCCAGAGGCATTGCTCAACTGTGCTTGAAGAAGATGGTAGTGGACATGATATATGAGAATAAGCAAGCCCAGTTAGAGATCAAAAAGGTAGCTCAGTGTCTGCATTAAATCAAGTGCATCTGAATCTGATATTCTCTGAGCGGCCTTCAAACTTGAAGTAGAAGCAGAGGAATAAATGTGTGGTTTTTCTCTTTCTCTGATCCATGAATATATGCTTTTGAATTGATACTATTTTCTGTTTTAAAAATCTATGAAACTTGTATGCTAAGTAAAAAGTAAATCTTAAGAACCTTAGCTTTGATTTTTGTTTTATTACATTTTAATTTTTTTGCAGTGCCAGATCCTATCACTTGCAGTGGGACTCAGCTAGACAGCAGAGACTCAGGAACCCAGCAAAGTTCTGTCTGTAGTATAAAACTCAAGCTGGTGTGCCTATAGCACATTATAGGGATCCAAACTGTGCAATAAATCAAGTTTAAATTCAGACCATTGCCTTTAATTGTTTGATTCCAGAGAATTTATTAAATTAATAAATTAGTAAGTCCTTATATGGGATATGAAGCTATTGCAGAGCATCCAGAGGAAAGCCATAAGGATGGTGAGGGGTCTAGAGAGGAAGGCATATGAAGAACACCTAAAGTCACTTGGTTTGTTCAGCCTGGAGAAGAGGAGACTGAGGGGAGATCTCATAGGAGTCTTTAACTTCCTCATGAGGGAAAGTGGAGGGGCAGATGCTGATCTTTCTCTCTCCAGTGACCAGTGGCAGGACATGAGGGAATGGCATGAAGCTCTGCCAGGGTAGGTTTTGGTTGGACATTAGGGAAAGGTTCTTCACCCAGAGGGTGTTAGAGCACTGGAACAGGCTCCCCAGAGAAGTAGTCACAGTGCCAGACCTGAAAGAATTCAAGAAACATTTGGACAACACTTTCTGACACGTGATGTAATTTTTGGAGTGTCCTGTGGATAGACAGGAGTTGAACTTGATGATCCTCGTGGGTCCCTTTGAACTCAGGACATTCTATGATTAACTAATGATGAGTAAAGAATGACTGTAACTTCAGTTACAGCTGTGTATAGATCAGTGCAAAGACCTCAGCAGCAAATGCACCACTGGTCCAGTAAAGAGGTTTTTTTAATTATTTGAAGTATTTGAATCTGCTGAAACTTTATTCCATTCCCCTCATTTCCATATCTTAAGTAATTATGTATACAGGCTGTTATGGTGTCCTGGTTTGAGTTAGAACAGAATTCTGTTCAGTGATTTTGCTTTTAGCTAAAGCTCCTCTAAGTAACTGTACTTTGTGAAACTAACAGCATGTTTTTACAGACACTGTCTGCTTCTAGCAGTGATAAGACCTAATGTTTAGATCTACTACCAGGTATTGGTATGCAAACCAAGGTCACTGCTAAATCTTGTGTCTTGTGTTGGGGGGTGCAGAGTAAAAACTGCACTTTCAAGGGGGAGCAGAGAGGACAGGTGACCCTAAGCTGACCAACTAATTATTCCATCCCATATATGTCAAGTTCAATATAAAACTGAGGATCAGTTCCTTCTTCTGCCCCTTTCATCTCCTGCTCTTCTTCAGTGGTCAGCATCTGAGGAGAACTCTGTCTGTTCTGCCCTCAATCCTGATCCACATGTTCCTGCTTCCAGTACCAGAATCCAGCCCCTAAGCCTGGTTCCCATCTGCTGCTCAGGACTTCTGACTCAGTATCAGTGATGATGGTGACATAGTTATCATCAAGGGGTGTTTGGGTTTGTATTGGTTTTGAACATATTTTAATGTATTTTATTTTATCATTGTTATTATCGTTAAAGTAGTTTTAATTTTCCAATCCATAAGTCTCTCTCTCCCTCTTATCCCCTTTCCCATCCTGGGGTGAGGGGGAAAAGAGGATAAGAAAGAGTGTCTGCCACTGGGCTAGTGGTTGGCCCAGCCTTGACCCTTGACATATGTGTTTCTTTTATATTTTTTTACTAGCATGAAAAATACTAGATTTATTTGTCTTTCTGTGCACTTTGTGATGCTTTGAAGAAATACTACTTGTATTTCTATTCTTAAAAGTATTTTTTTCTACAATTGTCCTTTTGGAGCATCTTCAAATTGAGTTAATAGTGCAATTACGAATATCACTGCCTGAGCACTTTGAAAAGCAGAGGAGGAAAGATCTCTGCAGGCCATGCTGAAGATGCATCCGAGGTATATGTCTGAAATCCCTTCCTTGACTTTAAACCTTACATGTAGACTTGTAGCAAGTGTTTTTATAGACAGTAGATATCACAGCAAAAAACCTAAGATTTAACTGAATTATCCCATTGATTTTAAAAAGTAGCTTTAAAACCTTGCTGGAGTAGAGTCATTTAGGCATTTGGGAGGTGGGTGCCTTTGCTCTGGTCCTCATTAACATGATTCTCTCTTTGTTGGATAGTATTAAGCTGCTACTAGCAACAGATGACCAAACTCCCTTCTCCCCTGGGTATGCCTGTCAAAGGCTGTTGTTTGGGTCCTATGACTCCTGAGTTTCATTAAAATTGTATCTCAGATAAGCAACTGGGAGTCCTTCAGTCCTTTTTCTTGGGTATATATGGTGCTGTGAACTCCAAAATGTGAACTGTTTAACTCCAAAACTTCTGCAAATAGGTGAGTGCTGTTCTCCTGGGTGTGTGCAGGACCTAAGTAGTGAAGACTTGAGCAGCACCTAAGTAGTTAATATTTGAGCTCATAATCTCTGCATGATTAATTGGAGAGATTTTGGGCCTCATCTTTTGTTTAAGCATCCACCCTCGCCTTCCTTGCAAAGTCTGAGACCAAGTGGTCATGAAGTAATGTAGGAGGTCATTCCTGTCATACAAAGGCCAAAGACGCATCCCATGCAGGTGTCTCATGCAGTGGAAAGTGTGTCACTCAGGTAATATGAAGCTGTTTGATTGCTGGAAATATGGGTGGCTTAATAACCAGTCAGGGAGAAGGTGTCTGTCCTGTAAATTGGGAGTTCCCCTTGGAAGAAGGGAAAAAAGGGCTCCTGATAAAGCCAGAAAGGTAAGCACTGAAAGCCAGGAGGGTAGGTGTCACACGGTTGTATATGCAGCTACTCAGTATGGAATAAAGGTATGGTGACTTTGGGCAACTGAGAGAAAGCACAATAACTCTAAAATCCCCCATGCTGAACTTGTAGAAGAGAAACCAAGTAAACAAGGGCTGAGACAGCTGCATCCTACCAGCGCCTGAAATGCACATTTTTCACAGGGTACAAATTTCTCACATTTATTGCCTGGGTGAATTACAAAAATGACAGAACTTTGAAATGTGAAACTTGTTATTTCTAAACTTTCTAATAAGTAAGACACTGAAAACTCCTTTCAGAAAAGTGCTTGTGAAATTTGGCTTCTTAAGCAGAATTGGTTTGCTCTGAAGGGTGTCATGACCATGTCTTCTTCTTATAATCCATGTCCTCAAGTCTGTTTTTTCTGTGGAAGATAAGGACTATGAGGAAAAAAAGTATTTTGGTGTGTGGTCTTGTTTTAATACACCATTTCAGCAATACCATTCTTCCTTACATTCATTTTAATAAAATGAATAGTCATCCTATTACTTTTTATTCTCTGTTTTTTCCATCTATAAGAAGTTTTATTGTTTATAAACAATGCACTTGGTTGCATGAATAAGTTTGAATGCCATTTTGAATTAATATATATGGAAACAAATCTTTATATTCATGTAAACTCTTTTAATCAGAAATAGTGTATTGTAAAGTACAACTAGACAGCTAAGTTTATTCTTGCTGAAAGTCCACTGAAACCCCTGAAGTTTTAGCAGGAACAGATTTGGGCCAGGAGGCCTCAACTATAGTTGCGATATATTCATTTTCTTATGCTTCAGAAAAGGACTGTTTATGTGCCAAGCTGTAAAGTGATAGTCATGATGACTGAAGCCTGAACAACATTAAAATACCCAGATCCCCTCCTCCAAATCCTCTGGTGTCTGAAACTGTTCCTTCACTTTCAAAAGGAGGGGGCTACTGCTGCTGAGGGTAAACAAGGGCAGGGGCACAGCTTAGTACTCAAGGCAAAATAAGGACTAGCCTGGCTGATACTGAGGCTTAACTGCAGGGAGCCTGGGTCTAAGATGCTGCCCCAGCCCTGTAGGCTGCCCAGCACCCTCCTCAGCAGCTCTGCCTTCCTGCTCCTGTAAGGTTGATCCTTTCAGCTCAGCAATCCTTGGGAGATTTGCTGCACTGCCCCCCAAAAGAGCATTTTAAGAGGAATTTTTCTTTAAATGAGAAGTGCTGTGGAAAATTGCTTTTTACTGCAATTATAATGGATACAGTGGTTCACACAGTTTGCAGGATGCTTGAGAGCCACGGCCCACACTCTGTTCACACACCATGGAATATCAACTGTGGTCATATTTTCTGTTTTATTTGGCCATGATTTCCAGAAGCAGGAGCTTAAAATTACACTCACAATAACTACAGTGATTTTTTGATGGTCTTGAATGCCAATTAGCTCTTTAGTCACAGAGAAAATTTTGCTGGATGTATGATAAAGCCATTCATTTTTAAAAAATCAAATTTTAGACTCATTAAAAAGAAATAAGTTTATATAAGATCTCAGAGTAAGATGTAATCAAGTTTATTTTCACATCCTGTTGCACCAGTGGAAATACCTATGCACAGGCATACTTATATAGGTAACTTTTAGCAATTACAAACAGAGGCAAGGAGGTCCTTCTTTATGATTTAGGGGAAGAAAGAGAAATAATATATAATTATTACCAAATTATTTGTTCAAACTGACATAGAACTACTTTTTTTAGAGATTGGTCATTCTGTGCTTGATTGAGTCTTCCCTCAATTAATTTTTATCATATATAATTCTGGTATGCTGGATGTAGTTGTCCAAAGTGTCTCTGGGAAAGACTTTCCACAGTAGCTTTATTATCATATTGCTGCAGACAATTGTTGTGGAAAGCTCACAATATTCACTAGAGAGGTTAGAGGTTCATGGCAGACCATAGGTCTGCAAGGGTGAGGTTCTGCATATTTGAACTCTTTTCAGTTCTGGTCTTGAAGGTTACTTGGTCAAAAGGTATGAGCAACATCTACAATTCTTCCTGCTTTAATTCCAGGAAGAAATGTACATGGCAAGTATTTGTATTTTATGAATGCTTTCAGGTTCCTGTTTCTTTTTTCATTTAGAAAAGTAGAAAAGCAGTGTATGACCTGGTTGAAAATGTTGGTTATCTTCTGTAAGAATTAGAGCAGCAGACAAGCATTGCTCCAGTGTCAAACAGTCCTGGGGCTTGGCCAAGCCTTCCATCACACAATGTGAAGTTGCTGACCAGCTTTACACAGCATGGACCTCCTTGGTGTCACCCTGTAGTGAATGCACACCTGGGATGGGGATCTCAAGCTGTAGCATTTCAGTTTGTTTGGAATACACCTGCTGTGCCTTTTAAAATTACCCAGGAGACCTGCAATGCCCAATACACCATGCCCTGTGGGTCAATGCAGTCCTAAACTGGTGGGCTCCATCCCAGGGACTTGGTGCAGTGAGCTTTTCTGTCTGGATAATCCAACATTTTCCGGTGGCGTGCACACTCGGGCAGGACTTGGCCAGGTCTTGAGCTGATATTGATGCTATTGGGCATGGCAGGTCAGGAGACCTAGGCTTTAATTTAGAGCTGGAAGTGGGGAGAAGTGCTTCTGGATTAATTTTAACACTGTAATCCTCCCACTATAATAAATGAAATGAAGCAATCGGTAAGAGAATGGAAACAAATCCCAAACCATACTGAAAGCATATGCTGTACATCCCAAACAAATGTGACTCAAATAGTTGTAGCCTGAAAATTGGAATATATAAGCACAACACTGATCCAGCAGGAAGTATAATGTACCAGTACTTAAAAAAATAAAAGTAATTTAGCAGCACTCAGACATAAGAGTACTATAATCTATTTTCTTTTGGTCTTAATAGAAATGCCTACCTCCTAGTGAACCCTAAACTTGCATGAGGTTTCTCTCCTTCTGGCTTCTCCAGAGGCTGCTGCAGCTGAGGCCCTTTTGGGTGCAGGAATTCAAAGCTGAAGAATCCTTTTTCCAGTGGGATTATTCTTTATATAAAGCTCTGTGTGTGTGCTGGAAAAGCAAGTTATTTTTCCACTTACATGAGATAAAGCATCATTATGCTACTCAGCTGTCACTGGGGAGTATATGGAAATCTATTTCGGGCCCAATAGTAGTTCTAGTCATGTCAAAAGTCTTTCTAGTATGAATTAAAAAATCAGGAAGTGCACGATGAAGTCTGATTTTTTTTTTCCTTCAAAAGTTCTGAAATTTAAGCAACAGATATTCTAAATAACATAGGATTTAAGAAAAAAATATGCTTCTCTAAGATGTTGCAATGCATTTTAAATATATTTATATATTTAAATATATTTAAATATATTTATAAATATATAAAACATTTTAAATATATGACTTAAAAAAAAAGTCAACTGTACTATTTAAAGCATTGAAATCTATAGGAGTTCAGCACTTTTCAAAATCCTATGACACGTGAAGGCTGGAATTCTCCAGTGGGATTAGGTGGTTAAATATATTTGAGAATCAGACTCCAGAGCCACATGGGGGTTAGGGATCCTCAGGGGAAAGTGTTTTCCCCAGTTTTACAGGACACACTAAAATGAGAAATTCACAACATACAGTGAGGCACCTGGACACTGTCTTACTCTCAATTAAAATACAATGTCTTCCCCAGGCAAGATTTTTCTTTCTTTCATGTGTCTGAACCCTGCATTTCATGGTCTAAGCAGGAATAAACAATTTACAAGGTAGAAGGTGTGTGTGAAGTTGTTCCCCATTTATTGAATAAGATATGACTTACAGCACTAACTTATGATGAGCGAAGACAAATCAGTGCCCTTGTCAGCCTATATGTAAGGGAGTGCTTTGATTACGAGAGAGGAAGGTGTTTTGGGCCATGGTGTCTTCAGTGTATATTTGAGATGCTTCACTGCATGGACTAAAACAGGTTGTCCTTCTTGCAGCTTACAGAATAACTTCTGCTTCTCAGACATTTGCCCCTAAATCAGCTTCCTTCTTCCCTTTTCCCAGACAGTGGGGTGCATGAATTATATGGCACATGATCCCCTTTTTCTCAAGAGCTCTGCAGGATCTTTTTGGTCGTGTTGCGGGAAGCACAGCTAGTAAATGGCTAAACTGCTGGTGTTCTCCATCCTACAATGAAAGTACATCTAATCCTGTGAGAAGGCTGTTTGTATATGCTTGGGCATGTGGTTGGAGCCATCTGCTCTTCCTAAATTTCAAGTGTGTCCCTTCTGTGATACGTATTTTGGTCACAAAGGAGGCTTACTTCCCATTGTGCAGAATAGACAGGGTTAGGACTTCCAGCCCATGAAAGCCTTCTCACCAGGCCGCACAAGATATTCCAGACCAAGAGCTTTGCAACCACTGGGCTGGTGCAGAAGGTGGCTCTTTGTCCAGATTCTAGGCTGTGAACAGGAACCCCTGTGGCAGGAATGACCAACAGCTCTGCTGTGGCCTGAGAGGGATTATTAACAATAGTAGCAGGGGGGTCTTAATCCACAACAATTGTTTGCTGACTGACTCAGGTAAGTATTTCCAGACATTCTTGCTTTCTAGAGAAGGTCCCTTTGCCAAACCAAATCCTCTTGGGGCAAGCTGGAGCTCTAGGATGATTACATCAAGGCTTTTGATAAATATCAGATACAAACTGGAGAAGAAATGTATAATAAACTATTTTCTGCCTTTATCAAGTACTAAAGGAGCTCTCTTTCCAGTACCGACCGTTTTCTTTGAGTAGTGATGTTCAAGAAAGATGAACAAGTTTGCTTATTACACATAGTAGCTGCTACAGCAACTTAGACCATTGAAGGAGAAATGGAGAAAGAGAAATCCATGTTACACATGGGTATTTGTAATCTCTGTTGTTGAATTGAATGGTGACTATATGGGAAGCAGGTTGATGAACTGAGGGTGAAATGGCATCAGCAGTTAGGTCAGGCACACATGCTGGAGCATGTTGTTGTGTTATGTCTGTTACATTGCTGAGAAAATTCAGCTGCAAAGTACAGCATTGCTGGAACATGCTGTAAGGACTGGGGACTGCCCTGGGACCCTGCAGCAGAGGACAGCACATAGCAGGCTTTTTTTCCAATGCTCAATTAATTGCTGGCTTGAATACCCTCAGAATGAATTGGGGGGGGTGGGAACCACTGATGGGGTAATGTTGAAAGATACAGTAATGTCTAGCCAGATTTCTTATGTCCTTTCTCTGCACTATAGGGAGTGTAATTTGGCAAGACTCCCTACATGCCTGTCCTTTTCTGACATCATCATTTGTGATTAAAAAAAAAAAAAATTAAAAAATCATACCCTTTAAAATCTTGTGATGAACTGATAAAGGGACTTAAAGTGGTGGCAGTCATCCATGTCAAATTCCTAGGATTTTGCATGTTTAAGGATGCTAAAGCAGCAAGGTCTGTCTCACAGTACACAGGATACTTCTAAATGCTTATCCTGTTTCTGCCTGCTTATCTTTTCCCCCAAAGGAAAAGCTGTTTGAAAAGTGTATACTGCCTTAATGAATCCATCTGTCATTATTAAAACATGACAAAAGAGCCAGGCTGCTGCTTATACTTTTCAGAAGTAGTTGTGATATGTGGTGGCAGCAAATGCACAAACCCATTTTCTATGTGAGTCACTGGGAAAATGAATTAATGAATGTGGATGCTGTCCTCACACATTTAAGTTGAGCCTTTTTTTTTTATTGCTGCTTCCCAATCTTCTCAATTGTAAATAATGCTGATACACCAAATGGTACAATCTTTTCAAATTATCAATCTTTTCCACAATCCTACTTTGAAATTTTGGACCTCAATAGAATAAACTGTCCTTTAATATCATTCTCACATTTCCCAGGACTTGGTTCTGCAAGTATCAGGAATTATATTGGAGTAAAGATGGGCAGAACTAAATTCATCATATACTCCACTCTAGCTAGGAAATGTCTGCATCTGCAAAGAACTTAGCAGTCAAAATCAGCTCCACAAGTAATAAGACTATTTGAAACAAAATACCCCAAACCTGGCTGTTTACGTTGTGTTTTAAAACTGCAAACAGGAAATCAGTTAACAAGGGACACTTTTAGGGGGACTACAGAAAAGCACAGAAATCTTGTTTATAAGTGGCAAATTAAAGGGCACAGAATGTCAGACCCTTGAAGGTGATCCAGACTGTCCTGACCACTTGGCTTGCTGTAGCTCATTAAACTGTAATTTATTAATTTAAGAATTTGTATTTGTAACTTGATTTATGGCATTGATAAAGCTGTGGTCAGCCATCCTGAAATTGTCATCTCAAGCCTGACTTTACATTCAGACCTTCATCAATTGCTTTTTCCTATCCATTGATTGCATGCTAGGCTATTAAACAAGCATCTTTATAACATATAGACCAGCTGTCCACAGCAGAAATGCTAAACTAAGAGGAGTTTGATCCAACCATCCATTTGCAGGGCTGTCTAATAGTAGTACAGCTTAAATCATGACACAGCAGCAACTCTAGCTGTTACACAGGGGGTAAAGTGCCACAAAGAGTAGGTATGAACACAAAACTGCAGGGGCCACTTGCCTCTTTTGGGTAAATGGGCGATGTGGGAGCTTCTCTTGTTGGGATTCAGGGTCATCAGGGAGGATGAAACAAGGTGAGATGAGAAGGTGTTGTCAGGAAGAGCAGGTTTCCAGAAAGATCCTCTTGGAAACTGAGGCACTAGTAAATGTTTGGGTTATCAACATCAGGTTTATCAACATCTGAGGGATTATCCTGAAAAAAAATCTGATTTTTCATCTTAAATGGTTAAAAGGAAGGATTTTCCTAGTTCCCATGATGAGTTTGGGATCAAGTCCTTCGATCTTGCCTCTACTTACAGGCATCTGAATATCTTAGAAAATCTGTCTGTAAGATCTCAATTCAATAGGATATTTCTGTGTATGGCCAGCTTACAATACCATGGACTCCCTGGCAAAGACAGAGAAGTGTCTTATAAATCCAAGTGTGTGGTTATGTACCATTTGGTAGTAGTTTCTTCTGTTTTTGAGTACCATACATTTCAATTAAATTTTGATCTGTGATCATACCGTTAAGGGATAATCAGCACCTAATAAATAAAAGCACTTTTGTCCTGGTTTGGGTTAGAATGTCCTGGTTTGGGTCCACTGCACAGTTAGTAATATGCTAATTGCATAAGTATAATTTTGTCACTTTTTTTATAGTATCTTAAAATGGCAGGTTTCTGTGACAATTTACCTCTGTACCTAGTTTTATGCTGGTAAACTTCCTGCAGAATGATTTATGATGTTATTTGCCATCTGATGTGAATTTTGCTAAAATTAATTTATCCTGCCTAGGTATGGTTAATATTTTCAGCATGAAGTTGGTTTCTGGAGGGTTTTCTCTTAGCAAGAAGCAGGTGGTGCTTGAGACACTCAGGGAATGGATTTCAGACAGAGTTTGGATTTGTCTTTTTAGAGGGTTTGGGAATCTAGTTGTAGAATACAGCACTGCATTGCCATTTCATGGGCAAATGGTTCTCCAGACACAGATCCTGCTCACTTGTTTTTGATTTCCTTTGAAGCATCACAAATTAATTTGCTTAAAAATATAAAATAGAGTGACTGTAGCTCTATGGGAAAAAAGGAAGTGTCTGGCCTCAGGGCAAGTATACATGATAGAGGGAAGGATTAAACTTTATGCAGACATTGTTGTAGCTGTATAGGGCAACACATATATACATGCAGTAAGGAAGTGGCTGTGAGCAGCAAACAGCATCTCCAGAGGCAGCGATGCTTCAGGGGCTGAGCACAGGCAGCAGGTCAACTCCTCAGGGACAGTGGCATGCCCTGACAGTGGTCCCAAACCAGCAGGTGAAGATGGCAAAGGGGAAATAATGCTCCTCTGGGCTAAGGAGCCACTGGGTAGCAGGTTGCTAACGGTATTTTATGGTCTTATGTGGTAACTGTGGTGGCTGTGGTTTTTTGTCATTCCTATTAGTTCTTCTCAAAGCAATTGTTAGAAGGCACCAGGCAAGCAGTTATAGTAAATGAAATATTTTCTTCCTGGGTTTTTTTTGTCATTATAAAGGTTTGTCTTGCTCAAGTTTTAAATAAGTCATATCTTCCTTCTTTTGGACTTATGTCTCTTTCATTCTGTTAGTCATAGTAAGCTCTGCTTGTTGGGGTTTCATTGTTAGTGTTGCTTTGTAAATTAAAAAAGAGGGAAATGCCTATTACAGAAAGGAAAATGTATGTATAATACAAGGAGATATTCTGTTTACTACATGGTTTGCCTTTTTTATTTTAACAAAACTTTCTTTCCATATTGCTTTCCATATATGCATGCTCAATAGAAACTCAGTCCTGAGAGTTACAAGCAGCAACAGCTTCGAGTAATTCACCTGAACCCTCTTTACCAGCAGCTCTCAAATTTGAGAGGGGATGTGAAATTTCTCTGGAGGAGGGAAGAGATAAAATTAAAGAAACCCACACAACTTAGTATATAAACCCTCAACTTCTACTACAGTTTGAAATTGCTCTTTAGCAATTTAAGATAATTGAATAAACAGCTTAAAAAACATAACACTTTTCAAAAATAATTAGAATTGTAGAGCAATCCTGCCATTCACAATTGGAGAAAAGTCAGAAAAGAGGAGTTTGAAGTAAAAGGTTAGCTTTCACAGTGGAGTAACTTGTGAAGTCCTGCAGGGATCTGTACTGTATAACATGGCTGTAAGCAGTCTGGAATAAGATGTGACTGGCAAGGAGAAAAAAATCTATTGATGTTAATAAATCAGGGTAGTAAATAATAAATCAAGAGTCTCTGTAAGAACTACAGAAGGACTTCATGGGTCTCAGTGACTGGCTGTTAAAATAGCAGATGAAAGTCAGTTTTGATAAACATAAAATGATGCCGAGAGGGGAAAGACACTACTAATGTAAAGCATAAAATTGTAGGTTGTCTTACCAATTGCCACTCAGGAAAGGGATCTGAGAGTTATAATACATGGTATTAGGTGTTATAGAGAAAGAGATAAGGAGAAATCAGAAATTATCACTGTGCTATGATGCAAACCTCAGTGTGCCCTCAGACTATACAGGCTGCTCTAGTACTGCCATCTGAAGACTTATGTAGCAGAATAGGAAAAGATTCATAGAAAGGCAACAAAGGCGACCACAATTCCCAAATGGCTTCTCTACAAGGAACACAGGTTGCAGAGTAACTTAGAACTCCTGTTTTATTTTTAATGCTTACCATTTATCCAACATCAGAAGACTGATGACTCAAGGAAGATGCATTTCTGTATTAAAAAGACTTAAAGGCATGATAAAAGCTCATGAGCTGCATGGGAAGGCAGAGAGGGAACAACTGTTTAATGTCTGTCCCTGTAGAGCAACCAGAGGGCACCAAATTAATTAAAACACCCCTGTCAGTTCAAGCCAAAAGGAAACGTTTTTTTGCACCATGTGTAAGTAAACAGTGAAAATGCTGCAACATGGGTGGTTGCTGAAAACACTGGCTTCAAAACCCCCTAGAAAAAGTCATGTAAGAGAAATTCACCAAGGGCTACAAAATACAGTGACATCTGTTTTGGTTCAAGAAGCTTCCAAGGAAGCTCCAAGTTGCTGGAAGACAGTTGTGGGGGGAAGGGGATGGGGTGGAGCTCATGGCAATGCTTGCCCTGTGTTCTGCTCTTTGGATTATAGGACTCCTAGATCTGGTTTCAGCCACTGTGATCCCTCTGATCTTCAATGTTCTGTTCTCTTGAAACCAACAAAATACTTATCATCAGGTGGTTTTATAGCCAGATAGCATGCAATTTCCTAGAATTACCTCCTAGCAGTTGTTGATTCAATATCATCTGCATGCTACAGGTAACATGCAGACCTAGTTATTTGTTTCCACATTGCCCATTCACTTCATACAGTCAGAGATATTGCTTGGCTTCTGTGCACTGATCTTTGACAGTTGCTATCCTGATGGTAAATATATTTGTGCTCGTCAGCTACATTGTTGCATCTAACATCTAGGCTTCATGTCTGATCTATTCATCTAGTCTCCCTCCATAGTGAATGAAGAGAAAGAGGCATTTCTCATTAATAGTGTTCCAAGATGAGATAGATATAATTACCAAATATATTTTCTTCAGTGACAAGTTGGGAAATAGGATGTTCCTACAGACAAACCAAGAAATCAGAGTACTTTCAATGGGGAAGGCGAGACAGATTTTATCATGCTCCAGTGGATGAAGCAGAGTCCTGTTAAAGCTGGGGTGGCAATGCAGAGGGGAGAGGGATGGAGAAGGATCAGTAGAAAATTCTTCCTCTGTCTTCAGTGCTAAAACAAAAAAACCCAGAACTATTATGTCAGTAAGCATTGCACATATGAGGTGAATCATCCTTGGAGATAATTGTTCCCTTCATTAACTGCAGGGGATCATGTTTGGCTTAAAGTATAAACCTCTATTTCAGAGATGTTAGCTGCAATTAATCACACCTTTGCTGACACTGGCCTCTGAAAAAAATAATGCCAGGTGTTTTCTGGCTGACTCTTGAGTCACTTCAGCCAATTCAACGGCTACCTTTATAGTCAGAGGAATCTGTCAAATCTTCATTTGCTTTAAGATTGTACTCATCTCCTTAGTAAGTCAGATCAGTACTACTCCTGAGTAGCTGAGCTGAATAATTTACTAAAGGCAAGATGACTGCTTCTAAAGCATGCTTTGGAGGGGTACTAATTGTTATGCAGACATATGCCAAGGTTAGTTCAGCAAAAGATCTGGTTGGAAACTCCTCAGTATTTCATGAAAATCACTTGCACTTCCATTAGAACCAATGACCTATTTCTTATGTCTTTACTCCATTCAGATTGAAGCTAATCATCCTAGGTTTAGCCAGGGGCACAGGGAAGAAACCAGTCTCAGCTGCATAAGACTAAGTCGAAAACTTGTTTTCAGATGCCAGGACATTAATATTTGAAGCTTTCAAGCAATCAACATACATTTTGGCAAAGTATGTTGTTGGTCTTATTTAGCTTTAAAGTCTTTGACTTTAAATTTGACAGTAATGTAGTCACAGCAGCCAGTTCCAGGATGAACACAAGCCTTGTTTTACTCCTCTTTGTCCAGGATTGTAACCCTTATGAGAGTGTCTTTCTACTTGGGTTGCTCTTAAGCCTCGTACTCAGAATGTGAAGACTGACCAGGAGATCTGGCCTTTACCTTCCTTCTAGTTGTTGTCTTTACACCTTACATTTTGTGGGGAAAAAAATGTGAATGTTGTCGGTGCCCGGACTTTACTACTGGAGCTTGGCAAAGGTAGGACAGTTTTATTATTTTAACTGTCTTCCTCTGATGTTCTTCTCTCTTTCAAACACTAGTGTCAATTTTATGACTCTTCCTGTATTTGTCAAGGCAGTGCTGCTTGGGTCTTGTTTTCTCCCAAGACTTACAAAGAGCAAACTGCCTGAGAAGATAAGCTGTGATGTACAAACTGTAGTTTCTCGTTTGTTTTCCCTCTGAAAAAGAAAACAGAACAAAAAAACCCCAAACAATAACCCCTCCCACACCTTTCAAATACCGGCATACTTAATCTAAATATCAAAGCCTTGTTAGAGTTTGGAGAGAAAGAGGAAAAAATTACAGTGTCTAGGAGGGGAGAAATCAAATGATTCTAGAGCTAGACTGTAGATACACCTGTATCTAATGATCTGGGACTGTGTTTGGGTGCCACTCTAAGGAAGGTAGTGACAGGCAGTGGCACAGACGGTTAGCATCTTTAAGAAAATCATAGCTACGAGGGAAACCCAATTTGATTACTGTATTTGGCAAATTTATCCCTGAAAGCAGACTAGCTGCTGCAATGTGAGATTCATGACTCTTATCAAGTTGTTACTGCACCTGGTTCTCATGAGTTTCTTCAGCAAGGCACGAAGACATGTGCTTTGTGTTTCACTCCAACGCTTGCCTAACGGTGCTTTGTGTAATTTTTTTCATCAGCACATGTATAGTCTTCAGTAGCAGCAACAGCAGGTGTAGTATGATCAGACCCTGATTGCGTGCAGTCCACTATTAAGCAATATTCACATTCACCATAGAATTCTTACCCAGGTAAGAATGATGCTTTTATTGCTATTATTCTATTGTCATTCACATTCACCATTCTTAGTGCACAGACAATTCATTCATATGGTATTACTGCACGTTACATGGAGCCCTTCTTTGAACTGTCCACTCACAGTAAAATGTGTGGAAATATGCTGACAACGTTACATACACGTGCGTGCTTGCTTTTGAATGGTAGCAGAGAGAGCTCGGCAGCACAGGTACCGCAACGAGCAGCTCTAGGTGCTATGAGCAGCCTTTCACACTAGGCGTCTCCCTTGGCGTATTTATTCAACAGAGAGCTGCCGGTGCCATTGCCCAGCTGAACACGGCTGAATACAGGCAGGGACAGCTAGATAGATTCGTGCAACGGAGCTGTAAACTTGCTATGTATACAGAGCAAACAAATCTAACATGTTTGGGAACGAGTTATTGAAATTGTTTATTCATAAAATCATAGAAACTTTTTGGTTGGAAAAGACCTTTAATAAGGCTAAATGTAAAGTCCTGCATTTTGGGCGTAACAACCCCCAGCAGTGCTACAGGCTCGGGAAGGTGTGGCTGGAGAGCTCCCCAGCAGAGAAGGACCTGGGGGTGCTGATTGATGGCCGGCTGAACATGAGTCAGCAGTGTGCCCAGGTGGCTAAGAAGGCCAATGGCATCCTGGCTTGCTTCAGGAATAGTGTGACCAGTAGGAGCAGGGAGGTGATCTTGCTACTGTACACGGCACTGGTGAGGCCACACCTCGAGTACTGTGTGCAGTTTTGGGCACCGCAGTTTAGGAAGGACATTGGGCTACTAGAGAGGGTGCAGAGAAGGGCAACTAAGCTAGTCAGGGGTCTGGAAAACAGGCCTTATGAGGAGAGGCTTAGGGAGCTGGGGTTGTTTAGCCTGGAGAAGGGGAGGCTGAGGGGAGACCTTATCACTCTCTTCAGCTACTTGAAAGGTCATTCTAGGGAGGCGGGTGTTGGCCTCTTCTCCCTTGTGACTAGTGACAGGACTAGAGGGAATGGGCTTAAGCTGAGCCAGGGTAGGTTTAGATTAGATATTAGGAAGAATTTCTTTACTGAAAGAGTGGTTAGATATTGGAATAGGCTGCCCAGGGAGGTGGTGGAGTCACCATCCCTGGAGGTTTTTAAGAAGAGGATAGATGTGTTTCTTCAGGGGATGATTTAGGGGTAAGAGTAGTGTAGGGCTATCGGTTGGACTAGATGGTCTTGAGGGTCCTTTCCAACCGTAATGATTCTGTGATCCTGTGATACTCAGGTCCAACCGTTAACCCAGCTCTGTAAGGTCACCACTAAACCATGTCCCTAAGTACCACATCTACACGTCTTTTAAATACCTCCAGGAATGGTGAACTCAACCACTTCCGCGACCAGCCAGTTCCAGTGCTTGACAACTCTTTCAGTGAAGAAATTTTTCCTAATATCCAACCTAAACCTCTCCTGGTGCAGCCAGAGGCCTTTTCATCTTCTCCTATTGCTAGTTAGTCGGGAGAACAGGCTGATGCCTACCTTGCTATAACCTGGCTTCAGTTACTTGCAGAGAGTGATAAGATCTCCCCTGAGCCTCCTTTTCTCAGGCTAAGCAACCCCATTTCCCTCAGCCAGTCCTCGTAAGACTTGTGCTCTACACCCTTCACCAGCTTTGTTGTCCTTCTTTGGACACGCTCCAGGACATCAATGTCTTTATCTTGTACAGAGTGGCTCCAAACTAAAAACAGTATTCAGAGTGTACAGGAGTACAATCACTTCTCTAGTCCTGCTGCCCACACTATTTCAGACACAAGCCAGGATGCTGTTGGCCTTCTTGGCCACCTGGGCACACTGCTGGCTCATATTTAGCTGGGTAGTGACCAGAACCCCCAGGTCCTTTTCCACAGGCCAGCTTTCTAGCCACTCTGCCCCAAGCCGGTAGCATTGTATGGGGTTGTTGTGAGCCAAATAAATAAAGGTGAAAATTATCACTTGCTGAAAAGGAGCCAACTCAGAAAAGAGGGGGCATTCTTGGTGCACCCTGACAATTTTTTCCCCCAAGATTTATCTACCATTTTTCTACCCTCTCAATCTGTTTTTCTTTCCCTGTATTCCTCATGAGTTAATTTTGTGGGGGGAAAGCAAGACATCTGAGTACAGTGACCATGAAAGGGGACCTAATGGTTACAGAGTGCAAGTGAAGTAGGGGAGCACTCCAGGAGGTAGACCTGACAAAGCCTAAATGCCATAGCTGACTGAGAAGATTTTATATGGTCAAGAAGTGTCACTGCTCAGCTAAAAGAAAAATTGCATGAAAGAAGGGGAGGGAGTACTGCATTAAGACATTTGGAATTCCTTTGTAGTGATACTTGGGTTCTACTCAAAAGGAATTTGGAGGGACAAAAAAGTGGGGGGATTATATACAAGTAGACTAGGGACAGAGGAAAGGTCAGCGGGAGAAATACCTCTGAGTTACTCTCAGCTGAGATGGACCCTCCCTTACCCACCAAATACTTCATGACTAGCTTAAAAAATGCAGGATTCTTCGCACACTGTTTCTTGCTTTAGGTAGGCATTTTGTCTTATTCTTACCAAAACCTGCTGCTAGACAAGTGGCTTGTCCTCCCAGCATAGAAAAATAACTTGTTTAGAGAAAAAATATTCCATATTCCTGCAGAAGTTTTTCATGCATGTGTGAAAAATTGTAAGAATTTCCCCCTTTCTGTAGCACTGCACTGGCTACTCTTTGTACTTCAGAAATTCTACTTTGTGCTTGTCCTTTACATTTCTTTCATTTCAATAGAAATGCTAGGGAAGTGACTCCTGGGATAAAGTTTTTAATTGGACCAATCTACAGACTAACCCCACACTCCCAGCTGGATTCTTACAAGTGCAATAGTTGGCCTGGTTTGGGATGTCAACATGAAAAAATTAGGCAAGATTTACAGCTTCAGGCTTAACACAGTTTTCCTTGAAATAAACACAAATTTGTGGGTCTTTAAAACATGCCCACTTTGAGGAAACACACAGAGAATAATGAAGAAACTCTGTAGAACTGGGGTGTGTTTGGATGTCACCTTTGTGCATTCATCCAAGCCTCAGAGAGAGGAAAGAGGAAGAAAGAGAAGAGGCATTAATCTACCCTATCAGCTCTTCATGGTTTTGATAAAAGTGCAATTGCTGAATCATATGCTTCCCTTTTGGCCAGATGAGTTGATAAGAGTGAAACTATAAGACAGTAAATTAAAAGCATATCAAAATTAAATCCCTATGAGGTTTTTTTTCTCTTGGATTTTGGCTGTTACTTATAGACCTCTGCTTTTGTAATCTTTTTACTTAATCCTAGATAGCTGCAGGATTCTAGATTTCAGAACTGGTCAAGTTTTGCTATGACTCCTGGTATCACATATTTCAATGTAGAAGTTGTATGGCTTTCATTTTTGTTCATCTTTGTTTGTAACCAAAAATGAAAAGCAATTGTTCATCTTTTTGGCTGCATGTATTGTAAAATGAACACATGCTACCCCAGTGATATAATTTTCAGTACAGACTTCTGCTGTTAGCATTCACAGACTGAAGCTTGCTGTAGTTTGGTCCTGTCTGTACCACAACCAAAGCATCTTCCTAACGATACCTCCACTGAGCTCCTCGATTTCTTTTACTGTTTCAGAACAGCCATCTGTAGCAACAGGAACCTCCTTACAAACCAGATCATGTTTAAGGCCCATTAGTCTCTGAGCTATGTGCACAGAGGTTTTAGACTAGGGAATTCAGGTGGCTGCTTATTTATTTATTTGTTAGGAAGCTATGTATGAGTGAGGCAGCAAAAAAACCCAAAATACATTTGTTATGTCAAGCTAACAATTTAGGCACTCTAGTCAGTGGCTCTGCTTATAAACCCTTTTATGGGATGCTTATTCTACTTTAAGATAGATACCGGAGACATGAAGAATTAATTGCATTTGAGGAATGCTTCTAACTCTCTGCTTGCTTTTTGACAGCTGAAGGTAGAGGCAATGAATCCATCAAACATGTGCCTAATTCTTTTTGCTTGTTCAAAGCACAAGAATGCTTTTCCTCATGGACCAGCAGGGTAAGCTTAGGTTTGCTTGCAAGACTGTTTGAACACATCCCTAGTTCGTCCTCTCCTTCTCATGGACAAGCATAATGGGCTCCATTTCTTAACAGACATGTATCGCAGCAGGCAGCACATTCTTGTCAATTGTCCCAGAATACTCTCTGGATTTGAAACTTGTTTTGTTTTATTGAATGCTGGCTATGGAAACAGTCTCACTAATGCTTATGCAGGGACAGCACTACTTCCAGCTGATAATCCACTGCTTTTATATAGATGGATCCCCTTAGGTATTTTAGATGCAGTTCTGCAATAGGAGATTGTTTGCTCAGTTTCCTTTTATTTCATTTTCAGAAAGGACTGCTACTTTCATCCTCTAATAAAATACATCATCTATGAGTATAGCTATTTTGAAATCTGAAATGATGCTTAAAATCCTGTGTTATTTCAAACACTGGCAAAACCACCCTTCTTGTTTGGCATTTAATTCTAGGAACCTTCTTTGCTCATGAGATCTCAATTTCTTTTAGAACTCTAAAATCCCTGAAGTTAGTAGACAAATGAATAATTTCTTCTCCTGTAATTGTGGCATATAATTTTGTGCCTTCTGCAAGAGTTCCCAAAGGTTCCTAAGTCAGAGGGAAGGCTGGCTGTGATAAATACATATAAAAGGTATGATGCAGGGGTCTGCAGTTTTATTCACCAGGGAACTGCATTGGCCTTTCATCTATGATTTGTCACTGTAGAAGGAAAAGAGGAAAATGCAACCTGGTGAGCTTTTTGCTGTATCAAGGGCTATGAAATCCTTCAATCCTCTATAAAGTGCCATTTGGATCGGATACTACAAACAGAAAAACTATGGCTAGTACAGCAGGTCCATCAACTTCAGTAAGTAAATGCTATCAGCCTTGAATCTCTATTATTATTAGATGTTACACCTGGATCTTTAGCATAAGTGAATGTTATGGTTTGGGTTAGAACAGAATTAATGAACATGATACAAGAGCTTGTAAAAATCACAAGGGACTCCTCTGGTTATTGTAATAAAGTGACAGGAAAGACTTGTTGGATCTCCTACCTCAGTGTGCTTCCAATGCAGAGAAACATGAAGGAACCTCAAGGGTAAATGTGAGCAATAAGACTCACAAGTTGACTGAAGGAATATCAATTCAGTGTAGTGAAACAGCAAAGATTTGTCACTGTAGAAGTTAAAATACGATGCACAAGTACATGCAGACCTGCATGTGGACAGTGTTCTCCCTGCACTTCTTTTAGGTCTTATTTCAGCTGTGCATGTGTGGAAGTGCCTTACTGCATCAGGGCCAATGACATTTAAATCCCAAATTAAAAGACTGTCTACAACTACATTCAGGTGATAGGTTTAGGGACATACTATTCTGTGACTAAGTGGCTGTGTGTTTCATTGATCAGTAAGGGACCTTAAAAGTAACTCTTAAAAAGCTATTTCTTCCTGCTTCCACTTCAAATTTATTGACAGTTGTATTTTACTTATATTTTAATTTCATTTTATTGTTAAATGTTGGCAAAGACTAGAATGTTAATTTTAGTGTGTATAAATAATTTATTGAATAATAATATATGAAAATGAATTTGATATGCTTCTCTACATGAATAACATTCTATAATTGAAATTTATTAATCAGCACATTCCACTCCATCAAACCTAAATGTTTTGAGGAAGAGGAGGGGATGAGGTGGAGAGGGGCTTTGGAAAAATGCAGTACATTGGGCTGACTAAATCTGAGCACTTGCTCTCTGAAAATGCAGGTATCAGTGTAATTCAAATCATACTGATGAGATACAGAACAGTTATATGCAGACATAATAACAATTTATATACTGTCAATATTAATAGCAGTGCCTGTTTGAGAATACAGTTTTAAAATAGGTACATACAATTTTATTAAGTATAAAAAGACACTGTGCAGAGCACAATACAATATAACTCATCTTTAATTCTGGCAGTTCTAAAACTCTACTGTCTTAATTGATACTGTTACCAACAACCACTGGATAGAATTACTTCTTTCTATAAAATGAGGCTCCTCTGGATGAATTCATGTTGTTTGGTTTTAAAAAACCAGTAATTTCCTTTCGATGGCTACTTACGCTAATCAAACACTGTCAAGGCTGTTGGGTAGCCTGCATTTGGTTTCTCACATATGCTATGATACTGCCAATTTCCCTGTTTTGCTTTGCCTCTCTGTCTGAGAATAGATCATTCCAAATATTAATTGTTTCTGACTTTGTTCCAAGTTCACACCCAGAACACTGCTTCAGACCAAATCTACATTCCTCATGTTACTGAACTTTCACTGACATCGGCTGGAATTTTCAACATGCAAGGGTTCTTCCCTAAGCTCCTTTTCTTTACCAGTCTTTTCTAATGAAGCACAGAAGGCATGCTGAAAAGGATTTTTTTTTTTTTTAAAGAATTCTTTCAAGTAGATGACATTTATAGCCTTCCAACTTCGACTGTTCTCTTTGGAAAAGCAGACATGTAAACCGAAGAACTTACACATTTTGTTTACACATTCCAATTTGGTTTGATTACAAAAAAAAAAAGTCAGAACTAACTTCAAATTGATTTAAATGATAATGTCTGAGACTTAAAAGAAAGAACTTATAATTCCTCCTCTCTGAAATATATTAACATTAGATTGGAAAATAAGTTAAAGAATACAGAAAAGCCAAAATTATGCTATCACAGTAATATCTGCCAAACAAAGCTTGGTCTTTTGCTAACATTAGCTTACTACATTTGCAATACATGCTAAGCAAAGACCCTATTTCTCTAACAGGTACATTCAGACAATATATATTTTATGGAATAAATATATAATATATCCAGTTATAGATTTCTGAATAGTAACTATAATAGATACAAGCAATACCTATATTTAAAAATACAGTTCTAGGATTCCCTAACTTTACTACCAATAAAATTAAAATTGACCTAAAACTTTCTCACTCTGTTGATGCATAATAAAATATATGGAAACACCAAGAGTAAAAAGCCTGTTGCTTCTACAAATGGAATACTTTATAAATATAGTAAATTGCTATTTCCAGAGGGAAAATTGGAAATTATAAACAGGAAGTTAGGTTAAAACAGCTCTAGAATATATAGTACAAAGTGGCTATGAAGCGTGATGTATGACTTTGATGTCTGTGGCAAAATTTTGAACTGATGTAGTTGTTCATTTCTCTGGAGAGAAAGATTCTGTCCCCAAGAGCAACTAATCTTGATCTCCTTAAAAAACCCCTGTCACTGACTAGAGAAACTGGCCAATTTGTCAGAGTAAGGAGCACAAGATTAGATCAAACAATTATTTGGAGGCCCTGGACTTCTCTGTTTCATAGGGTTTACCAATCATGCTGTTCTCACTAGGAATAAAGTCACAGATCTACTAAGTATCCGTGACTGCCCTGTGCTGAAAAGCATTATCATGAAGGTACGCTCCCCACGGCTGTCTCAACTACACTACTCTTGTACTGCACATTCTCCAGATGAATCCTGTTTTGTGTTCCTGTAGTTGTTTCCTTTTGCTGGAATAATGAAGTACAGCTCTAGTTGCTTGATTACTGAACTCTTGATCGAGGCTTTTTTTTCCTTGAGAATAACCTAGAATTAAAGAAACACATTTCTCAGAGCAAGCACAAGGAATTGAGGAATTAAGTTGCTGGCTGTTTCTGCCTGCCTTTCTTCTTTTTCTGTTTAAAGAAAAATTTAAAATCAGGAAAAATACTATGCTTGCTAATGAAAAGATTTAGGTAATTGAAAAAATAAAAACCTTCACATGAGACTGTGTCATTTGTAGGTTCATCTTGTGCAATGGCATTATTTTACATAGTAACTCAAAACCCACTTCATGAAATATTGCCGTTTAAACCTCCTGCCTGAGTTGAGGCCCTCAGGTGGCATACAGATCCCGTGCAAAGCCTTTGTTTCAATCAAAAAAACTGGAATTCTGGTGGTCACAGGACAGAGAGTCTACAAGGTGTTTTTCCCTAAATATCAACAGAGGTCAGTGCCAACGTTAATACTGATAAAACCATCACCAGGAGCTCCAGTTTCTGACCATTTGGGGACTTTTTGAGTCACCTGCAGACTCTTACTGGTACCAATATCCTGCTTTGAGAACACCTGGTATGAGATGGGGAGGATTGGGATGGTGGTCAGTGGATGTTTCCTACCTGATTTCATTTGGGCAAATGGAGCAGATCTACAAATGAATTCATGTCACAAACTCTCACTGTTTTCAGAAAAACTGCATAGACAGAGAATCTCTGTATCTCAACATGCTATGCTTTTCAACTACATTGGGAAACTTCCAGGCCTCCTGGAAGCTATTGTAACATTGAATGTCAGCTGAGAGTGAACGAAATACTTCCTAACAAACTGGAGATGAGAAGAAAGCACTTGCAGGTTCCCTGCAGAGTAACCACCGAGTGAAGTTTGACTTCCCTGCAGCAGGAAAGGGGTTAAGAAGACTTCTTTTCATGTACCAGTGGCAAACCTCAATGTTCTATCGCAGTGGTAACAGACTAGATTAAAATACATCAACCTGTGTCTAAATGTGCTGGTATATTCTTGTCATAAATGCTCTGGTTTCTAAATCAAAAATGTTCCCAGGAACTAACAGAATTCTTATGCAGTTTTGCTTGCAGACAAGACAGAGCTGGACAGTGGCTATTATCTTGGGCTTATGAGTTGGAATTTGGCTCCAGAATTTGTTAGTGCCTTTCAGCTATTTGCAAAATAAATTTTTACTGACACAGACCATGTGGAAATCTACTAAAGAATAAGCTCCCCTCATCCTCACTGCATTAAGTGCTTGCCAAGGCCCCAAAGGTACTTCTAGCTCCCTGACTATTCCCCTCACCCTGCTCACAGTCCAGGACCCCATGTTGCCCCCACACCGGGGTTCCCCTTACCATACGCACAACCCAGTACCCCATGTCATTCCCCTGGGACATCAGAGCCTGCCACAGTGACATGGCAGCAGGGCCAGTCTCCAGCTCCCCCACAGCCCTGCTCTGCCCTGCCATGAGCCCCACCAAGCTAGTCCCACATCCCAGTCTGTCCCCATTCCTAGGGAGGTGCCCAATGCCAGGGGCTGGGGCTGCCCTGCTGCCCCACTGGCTGACCCGCTCCTGCCTGGGGCTGAGATAGGCCCTGGCACCAGACCCTGCCCTGAGGAAACACTAGACACTGCTGGCCCAGGCAAGGTGCCATCAGGGCGCTTTAGGGAAGACCAATGAATCCTCTCACCTACGACATATGGTTTTGCTGTGTGGTTTGCTGCTGTTGCTGCTGCTGAATGAGCAATTGCTGCTGTTGCCGGCGCCGGGCTGTTCTCAGTTTTTCGAAGCGAGCCTCCATCTCCTCCAGCACCTTGGGAGTGTAGCGTACCACCAGCTTGACGCTGTCCTTAGCCGCCTTCAGAAGCTCCACTGCCTTCTCATGATGTTCTCCTTCCACACTCTGGGAGCAGGGAGAACAGATTTAATAATGAAAATGCAGCTTTGATCTAGAGCTTTGTCCTCTTTTTCATATGGAAAGGCTGTTGGGGTTTTAAAAGTTTCCACATCTTATATTTTTCTAGGGACTATTAAGGGAAAGTGTTAAGTAAGATTTATGCGCTGTTGGGAATGTTTTCATTTTTGTATTTTAAATAATCCAATGGTTTAGGTTGCATTACAAACCTGATCTGTGTGACAAGGAGAGGAAATACTCAAACAGCTTTATGCAAACAAAAATGTTAAGAAACACCCGAAATCCTGCAGTAAAAACCCAAACAAACTGTTTGCAAAGTACAACAACAAAATCCTATTTAAATGTTGTTAAGAAATGAAGAAATTGCAAGTTTGAAATGCCAATTCCTTCCTTACGCCTTGGTCCTCTTTGGATCCCGCAGGGAACAACATGTGGTGATAAAGCAGTTGCTGAGCTGCAGGCAGAGGAGCATGCCCGCTGTCCCCAGGACTACCCCCATGTTAGAGAGTTAATGGCATTGCTCACACATTTAACACTTATGTGATAAGGGTTCTCTAATGGAAATAAACTAGTCTTTATGTGGTTAGCTGTAAGCAGTGAAACACTAACAACTGAAACATTGCAAGTTCATGCTGAAGGAATATATATTTTCCCTTCCTTTCTGGAAAATGTTTTATAGTAAGATGATATCTGCTGTGAAATCAGAAGTATTCCCCAAAGGACTCAAGCTCTGATTTCATGCTAACATTGTCTGAAACAGTACATTTCCAAAAGGAGGGGGAGGGACTCAGCCATGGAAAGAGTATTTAATTTCTATCATTAAGTGGACTGACTGGAGTGCTTTTCAGGCATATGGGTTGTTCTACACCTTAAGAGAATGGAAGAATTTTTCCAATGCTGTATGACTTCCCATGTGTGTTGTAGCATATATTCCAACAAACGAAAGTTCTCTGCATGAAAAAAAAAAAGCCCGCAAAGCTGAGATTTTCACATGGATTTTAGACCATTTAAAAATAAGTAGTTTTCTTCCTACATAAAATAAATCAAAGTTTACTACATGCTGTGTTTTAAAGCTCTGATGTATACCATGCTATTTAAAATGAAACTAAGGCTTCCAAAGAGAAGCAGCAGCATTCAAAATATTTGAAGTTCAATTCACGCTGAAAGGATAACTTAGCATCGTTATAGCAACTGTCAGAAGAAAATTCCTTCTACTTCCTTCTCTCCCATTTGACTGAGTAGCATTGTCCAAAAAGAGTGAATATGAATTACTTCTACTGTGGCACACTATGAGCTAGAAATAATGATGCAAAGGTTTCAAAAAGCAGACACAATACATGTCTACATAAATAATACGAACAACACAATTCAAACCTTGCTATTTACCATCTTTGTTATTAACACAATACATATTAATACAAATAATTATTTTATGTCTGGGTCAACTGACTGAAAAGAATTTCTCCAGAAATGTTAAGATGCCTTGAAAATACTAACACAACTTAGAGAAATAACAAACGCCATTTCAGGTGCTGAAATGATTACCAGAAACAGAGAAAACCTTGAAGTAAATACACATTTGATTGTTGAAATAAACAACTTCATGTTTTTGAGCTGTAGGTTCATGAAATTTCTTCAGTAAGTCTCCTATTCAAAGATCTTCAAGAAAATTCATTATCTGTGATGACGAGATTTTTTAGAAATTGTGATTGGGATAAATCTGCTGCACAAGCACTGCTAAACAAAAATAAATTGGAGGAAAAGAAGTTTCCTTACAAATATTTGAAATAGAGGAAATTGTTGGGGCATAAGAAACAGTGAACATGTATCTAAGCTCCAAAAAAGGTAAAATAAGAAGCTATACATATGCAAGGTGTTCTATGGAAATCCTTTAATTAACAAGTCACAGATACACATTAAAACCTCTTCCCCACATCCCTACCCTACAACTAACTGCTCAATGGTAGAAGAGGTGATCGTAACACATACTTCAACTAGTTATCTTTTATAACTCATTGCTTTGTGACTGGCTTTGATGCTGTCTTTTGTAAACACAGTTCTTGCCTTAAGAGGAACTGTATAAAATTTAGCATTGTTATGTGTTTCTTTTCTGAATCATGGTCAGTATGACGTGGCATGGACATTCAGAGGAAACTGTATTGTCGTGGTCAGTTTTGCTGTGGAACGGTATGAACTTGGAACAGGCTGTGAACAAAACTTTTAATCTCCCAAGCCACATGAAGTAGCTAAAATATTAATTTGCTTTCTCAGAGTTGGATGGTTCTGACACTAATAAGCAGTTGTGATTGTATCTGTTCTGTAGGGGAGTAACAAGATGGTACACTTTAATACTTCATACAACTTAGTAAACTGCATTTAATTCATGATTGCCTGCTTTCTTTCCCATTTGCCTCTGGCCTTGTTCTTCCAGTTTATAGCCAGTATTTTCTAATTAGAAATGAAGGGTTTGACTTTGTTGCTATCCAGGTCAATGGAAAACTCCCATTGACTTGAATAGTAATGACACAGAATTAAGCCTAAAGCTCTGAGAGGGGAAAATAACAAAGGCAAAGTAAAATATAGTGCTGCTATATACAGATCCTACTCTCCAGACATACCTAACTCAGAACTTAACAACTACAGTTTTCAGCTGCTATTAATGTGATTGCTATGCTTGCTCTTAACATCTTCATTGCTGCTTCCACTCGTATTTTCAAGGCATTACAAATACTTCACCTGCATAGCAGTAGCTGCACAACTAAAACAGCAGAGCCCCTTGGAGTAGGGTAAAGAGGAAGCAAGGGAAGTTGTTTTTTGTTTGAACTCTTCTGCCTCTGCAAACCTCTGACGCTGTGCTCGCAAAGGACTCCTTCTGGTATCAGTCATACCTGTCCAAGGGATTTTGCTGACTAGGTTACACTGGTTGCAGATATTGTGAAGACCTGACACTCATGTTACTCTAGAATCGCTGACCAAACATGGGACTTAATAAATTTGTTTCAGAATACGTATCTTAATATTTAATATGTATTTTATTATATATATATGTCTATTTTTTTTTCATGTATACTTATGTCTGTATTTCCATTACTGCACTGCCAGATTGCATAAAAAAGAAGGATGTAAAGTACTGTAGAGACGAGAACATCTGAAAGAACTATGGATATGGTATGGAGAAACACCATTACTGTATCCAGGTTCACAGACTTGTCACAAATATAAAAACAACCCACTCTTGCAGACAAAAAGGAGAGTCTATTACCTCACAAACCAAAGAGAATATTTCCATTAGGCACTTCTAAACAAATGCTTCGGTGACAAATTAGCCATTAAAATTCTACTTTACATCCCCTTCTGTATCTGACTCATACTAGGTATCTGACAAATGCAGAATCTTTGTGAGGTATGAACAGCTACCAGAAGAAGCCTGTGCTGAGCCACCTGCAGGCCTTACTGCTTTCAATTTCCTTTACTTTTAGGGGGTGTGGAACAAAAGTATGTAACAAAATCCCCAGCATAATGAGAAAACACTTTTTTTAACATCCAGTGAAACAGCTCAAGGAACAGTGATCCCAGTCATGCTTGGATAACAAATCTGGATTCTCAACACACAGCTCTAATTTTATGTTGATAATTATAAAGTTGGATAACCACCAACTGCTGAGCACAAACAAGTTACAGATATTTAATTTGCATTCCATGTTCCATTGCTAAGCTGTCTGTTATATTATATATACTGTTTATTATTTGCTTTTCTTCACCTAAATTAAGAGAAGCACAGAGTGAACTTGTCTCAGTAAACAACATTAAATTTAAACCTTTTTCCCAGCCCGAGACTGATGTATGAACAGTTGCACACAAGCATTATTTCAAGTATGCAATTGCAATTTAAAATTCAGATTCTGTTCTTTAGACTGAACACAAAAATCTCTGAATCAACCCTCTCATGTGCTTAAATGCAATTGGGGATTTTATACTGCATTTTTTTCCGCATTAGCTTAATACATATTATAGAGAACATTCAATATTTTTTTACCAAAAAACCCCATGAAATAGAGGTGACAACAGAGTCAAATTCAATGCATCTTGACATCTGAAGGTTTATCACTTTCCTCCCCAGTATCTGGCTAGATGCTGTTGACAGTAAAAGTACTTTTCAAGAACCATCCATCAGATAGTGGATAGAAAAGATTTTCATCTGACTTTTTATTCACATGTTGAACGAAGTGTTGAAAACCAACAAAATTATTTGATCTAATTCCAATTAGTGAAGTTCAGGAAATTTACTCTATTAATGTTTGCTTGATTTCTTTTTCCCTGAGATTAAATAAACTTTTCAATGGGGTTTCTTTTTTGATTTTCTATCTTTTCTTTCTCATTGTATAATGGGGCAAGTAAGCTTCTAGATCTATTATTTCTCTTTTGAGAACATGATGGTTGATAGAAGAAGTGGTAAAAAGTCTGTCTGAGGTGTTGCACTAATATTTCTTTTCAAGAGACAGGAAATAACTATTGTTTAAAGAAACAGATGACAACACAAAAGAATGCAGAAATCAGGGGTTTTTTTTCATTCTTTATGAGCTTACAACAAAGACAAATTTAAGTTGGAAAGTCTTGTATTTATGACTGGGTTCAGGAACTGCTCCTATGTGCATTTGGGCTCCTATGTGCCTTTGGTGCATTTAAATATGAGGTTAAGATATAGGTGCTGCATAAAAAAGGATTATGTCTTCATTAAGAGAAGTGTGGGGCTATATCACAGAACCACAGAATGTTAGGAGTTGGAAGGGACCTTGAAAGATCATCTAGTCCCATCCCCCTGTCAGAGCAGGATTCCCTAGACCGGGTCACACAGAAATGCATCCAGACAGGTTTTGAGTATCTCCAGAGGAGACTCCATAGCCACTCTGGGCAGTCTGTTCCAGTGCTCTGGCACCTCAACTGGGAAAAAACTTTTTCTTGCATTCACACAGAACCTCCTATGCTTCAGCTTACAGCTGTCTTGTCACTGGGCTTCACTGAGACGAGCCTGACCCCATCCCCCTGACACCCACACTTCACATATTTATAAGCATAAATGAGTTCACCCCTTAGTCTCCTCCAAGCTAAAGAGACCCAGCTCCCTCAGCCTTTCCTCACAAGGAAGATGTTCCAGCCCCTTCATCATCTTGGTGGCTCTGTGCTGGACTCTTTCCAGCAGTTCCCTATCCTTCTAAAACTGAGGGGCCCAGAACTGGACACAATCTTCCAGATGCGGCCTCACCAGAGTAGAGTAAAGGGAAAAAAGAACCTCTCTTGACCTACTAAACACACCCCTTCTAACACACCTCAGAACCCCATCCTGGCCACAAGAGCACACTGCTGGCTCATGGTCATCCTTCCATCCACCAGGACCCCCAGGTCCCTTTCCCCTTCACTGCTGTCCTACAGGTCAGTCCCCAACCTATACTGATACATGCAGTTGGTCTTTCCCAGGTGCAAAACCGACACTTGGCCTTTTTGAATTTCATTAAATTCCCCCCTGCCCAACTCTAATGAGTATGCTTACGTTTTTCAATACTTTACATTCCCTTGTAAAAGGGAACAAAAAGCAGAAGGAAAGGCAGATTTTGACCCACATCATGTAGTTGGAGCCTTATTTTATCCCTCTGTTCCAACAGCCCTTTTATTTTTACCTCCATATCAACATTTACAGCGTAACTCCTGCAAAACACTCCACCTCGAAGTATTGACTTACATGGAAAACAACTATGTACAAAATTTAACTTTTTACTGAGAATACATACTCCCTGTATGTGTACTTTTGAACAGCTGATTTCTCTGACAAAGACACCATATAGCTGGATGAATGTCATTAAAAGGAGTCTGGAATGTACCTTCCATTGCAAATCAGCACCAAACGCCCTTACCAAATTTCTTTTGATTTTATATGTCCCAACTTCTTTTGATTTTATATGAAGGTCACAAAACCACATGAGGCATCACTGTGCTTGGAAAGGGCTACGTGCCTCAGAAGCTAGGAAGTGCAAGAATGACAAAATCTGTTATGCTTTTACTGCAAAAGCAATTTGCAGAATTATCAATTAAGAAAGACGTAATTTCCTTGCAAATTAAGCATGTGGTGTGGATTTGAAATGAAGCTCTTCGAGCACCCTCCATTACAAGAGAAATTGTAGTGGCACAAAGTTGTCGATGCAGCTTTGCTTCACTGCACACAAATGCACACTGAAGGTCTCCCTCAGAGCTAATTCTTTCTGTTTCATTTGGCTGCGTTTTAAATCACAGTATTAGAACAGCTGTGAAAAATGAAAATCCAGATGAAAATGAAAGCTCTATCAAATTTCCACATACCACTCCATTAACTGAAAGCAGCTGGTCCCCTCGTTTGAGCCCTCCATGCCTTTCTGCCACTCCTCCAGGAATGATGCGAGAAATATAAATAGGTGAATTTTGTTCCTTTCCTCCCATGACATTAAAGCCCAGGCCTTCATCAGTCTTTGGCAGCTCCACCACTCGTGGGTGTGAATGGCCTTCACTTGCAGCAAAAGCAGCAACTGTTGCCTGAAAGAGGCAAAAAAAAAGAGCGATTTGGCTATGGAGGGAGAACTCTGTTGTTCATTTGCAGGAAGAATTCATTCCTGTGAAAACATTTCAGTATCTTAGTCTGACTTTTTCTGATTATCTAAAACTATTTAAAAATATTACGTTTCATGCCAACGCTTTTAAAATAAAGGAGTAAGCAGAGGAATAAAGAATTTAGGTGACTTGTCAAAAACAACGCAGAAAGTTAGTAGCAGAGCCAAAAGCAGGCACTGGGAAGCCTGACTGCATGGTGGTAAACACTTACGATCACTAGTGCTTTTCTTCCTTGCCTTTTCATGGGGAAAAATTTCTTGCTGTGGGATAAGAGCATGATTTCTACTGTGTTTCCAATTGAAATAAAGTGGATGAACTAAATTGTTAACTCTCTGCTCTGCTTTCAGAGGTATGGAAACCTTTATTTTATTATTAAGGCACAGGAAAAAAAAAGTAAAAGATATTCTTATTCTAAAAAGTTTATTTAAAATCTTTATAAAATCTTGCAAACTAAGTAACTCATAAAACAGGTATGTGAGTTTTCAGAATACAACTGAATCAAAACTTTTATTGAAAAATTAAATCTTAAGACAATGGATTTATAAATGAATTAGGAAAAGTCTAGATCATTGATCTTAGTCTATCAGAAAACCTCCATAAAACGAATTCTAAAGCTTGTATCCAGAAAAAATTGCATATTACACTTCATTTTTCACTACAAATGTTTTCCTACTTATAGATCTTAGTAAAACATTAAATAAACATTAAGAAAATATTTGTCCTTTTCAACATTTGTAGTCCAAATGCTTGAACAATTCTGCATTATGCTGATGGTTTTTGAGCATCTTAATAACGCTTATGCATAATAGAAGCTAGTGGATGACGTGACATAATGGATCATTCTTAGTTACATGTCTTTGCACATGCAGAACTTGTCATCATGCATACATTCTATGTCAGACATGAATGCACTAAGAAAATGCAATGCAGACAGCCCAGAAATAACCAGGAAATACTGTGATATTGGAACATTGCTTTGTAACCCTGCTGTTCTATATGAATAAGAAATGAGAATGGCAAACACTAATTGGATTTCTCCCCACTTACTATACAACATAGCAATATTTCCTATGTTTACTGCAGTGCAAACATACCAGGATTTCATATACAAGCTTCTTTACATAAACCCATAGACCTTACAAATTTACATCGTCCATTAACTTTCAATTAGAAGAAGGTTAAAATTACAAGAATAGCCTACAGAAAAGAACATTCTATTTAGTAAGGAAAATACGCTACAATTTAGTGCATATTAGATTATTTGCTGCTTACTATACAGCTTGTTTCTCTAAAATGTTGTAGAAATAATTTTGTTACACACTCCCAACCTTCATCGTCTGATACAACTTTAAATTACAATCTTTTAACATAAATGCATAATGGTAAGATCTTTTGTTCCATTAGGAATTCAGGGAGTTTAGTCACTAACTTCACAGGAGTGGGAACATAAATATCTCTGAAAAACATTTGCATTGCTTTTGCAGATTTTCTTGTTTTGTACAGTATCTGCTATACCACCCAGAAGATAGTGTTGAGTACAAAATGGTAATGGGAAAAAAGAAAGCTATGGTGGATCTCCCTATTTGGAAGCATCTATCTTTGTGCATGTTAGGAGAGTACAGAGCACATTTCATACTTGCACATAGAATGGGTTCTTTCATGGTTGTGTGGATTCCCTTGGAAAATTCTCATTTTAGTACTAGCAGTAATGTAGCTGTAATAGTCTAAAGCTATGAAAAAGGCAGGTCCATATGGAAAAAGAGACACTGTACTTTATTAAAACAGGTAATGCATCAGAAACAAATGCGCTTGCATTTGGCTGCGGAGTCTCTTGACCAGGCCATTTTTGTCACTGTTCATCCTTACCACTTGTTCAATACCCACAGTTCCCATCAATTAAAAGTGGAATTTTTACTGTTTAGTTTCTATCTCCCAAATCATTGTGTATTCTGGATGAGCTGTATGGGAAAATAGTCCATTAAAATATTGGTTGTTGCAGGCAGACTTCTATAGAATGAACCAGTAGATGTGCTTTTGCAAAGCAACTTTTCAAAAAGCATCAAGTTCCATAAAATCATTCTCTTTTCTTAAGCTACAGAAGCAGCATAAAGGTTGAAATTTTCCATTATGATTGTTACCTGGGAAGTAGCACTGGTTCTAGACTCTGGGCTGCCACTGATGTCTAAATTTTCTTACAGTGTACACACGAATACCTGAAACACACACGCGCACAGTCAATTACTAGGTCACTTTGGTAACATATACTTCAACAGTTGCACGTATCCTACCTTTGCAGTGGCCCTGGCTCGGAATTCGGGGCAGCCATTAACAGTTATGGTTTCATGCATGTATTGATACACCTAAAATGTTCATGAAAATAAAATGAAATTAATTATAGAAGCAAAACAAGGACTTTATATAAACCCAGACAGGACAATCCCTTTCCCTCATAAGACTATGTTACATTAATTCTGTCTTCATGCAATCACATAGTCAGGTGTCATTAAAACTGTGCATGCTCAGGTTTAAAGAGAACATCAATCTGTGTTTCTCATGACACTGTGCAAACTTAACTGTACATCTTCCAACACAATTCCCTTCCCATCTGTAGCATGTCATTCCCCCAAACCAGGACAGTTAGGTACTATGTTATCCAAAACTGGTGTTTCCAGGCAACTAATTTTAATGCAAATGATCTGAACTGATTTAAGTGATGTCTTAGCCTCTGAAAATGTCGTCTTTGTTCTCTGAACTTTCCTATGAACTAAAGATTTAGAAGACTGATGTTAAAAACAATGTAAGCTGCTCTGCATACAGATGCTGAAGAATGGAAGTGAAATTTAAATTTAGGAGAAGGGTCACAGTGCTGGTTTCCATCAGCCATAGCTAGGAATGACAATAAGGGCTGGCAGCCTGGCAGGTCAGACATGGACACTGGTTAGGATTACTCTTTAGATAGGAATTGTACATTCACATAAATGGCATATAATCAACATTGTCAATATGCCTGTCAACACACAGCAACATTCTGTCTGTTGATTTTTTTGTGGTATACACCCTTGGCCCACTTTCTCTGGTCCTTAACTCTCTATTTTAAACATCTTCAGTAAGGAGAAAGGAAGAGACTCTCTCATACTGCTTTTGTTCTCCAGATTTGTCACACTGAGGCAAAAAAATATCAAAAACTGCCTTCATACTAGGCAGTTATTTTGGAAGCAAACTTAAAAATATTTATATATATATTAATAAGTTATATTTTCCTTAGAACATATGGAAATTTTTTTTGGAAAGACACAGGTAAATGCAAACAAATACAACATCTTGCTTAACTTTCTTATGAAACCACCAAACCTAAGAAAAATGTTCCTGTATGCCACTGATTTACTCCTGGCATTTTCTTGACCTATTTCATCAGGAATTTTGTCTTTTTATGGGCTTTATGTCCCACATTGCCTTCCTCAGAGAACTTTTGCTGGTAAAGTGTGTTAGGTTTTATAGCAATCTTCTTCTTAGGGTCCTTGAGAAGTGGAGATTCAGTCACAAATTCCAAAATATATTTACCTTTCACTGATTTGGTGATTCTTTAGCAGGCGTGCCAAACCTTCTCTCTTTGGTAATTTAAATGTTACTTTGCCAGAGAAGGTGCCAGATCCAATACTTAATTGACCTATCCCTAGAAGTATTTAAAGCCATGTAGATGTGGCACATAGAGACACGGTTTAGTGGTGGACTTGGCAGTGTTAGGTTTGTGGTTGGACTCAATGACCTTAAAGGTCTTTTTCAAGGTAAATGATTCTATGATTCTACAAAAAAACCAGCTTGTCCATTTGATAGGTAACTTCCTCCCCCTGTCCTGATGACTTGTTATGTGGTATCATAATGATGTATTTCTCTTCACTGAGCCTATTATTACAAAACTTACACACTGACGAACATATGGCTACAAACATCTAAACAGAATTAAGATGTATGGCTCATTTCTGACCTCAGTGGACAGAAAAAGTGGTAATGAAACACTCTTGAGTAGTAAAATGTTTGGGATGACTGACCCCACACCTTTTTTGACAGATGTCATGTAAAATGGAAAGACAAAAAAGAAAAAGAGATAACAAATGCGAACCATTTTAGAGATCTAAAATTTCCCAATCACTTTCAATGTACAACAAAAAGAGTATTTTTCTTGATTATTGCCAGCACATAAGTCATTCTGAGACTTAATTCAGAAAAGCTTGGGCCAATGAAGAACACTTAGACAAAGGGAGCACACTGAAGTTTCCTGCTTTGTCCATTTGAAATGAAATTTGCTTCAACTAGTCAAATTGATGCTGACTACAGCAGAGATCATGATTTTGCCCTTAATCTTCAAAATAAGGAAACCAGAAAACTCCTTTATAGCCTCTAAAGAAGTTCTGGTTTGCTCTATCTTTGCACTGGATGATGTTCATGATGATCATATAAATGGGTTGAGTCTACATAATCTGCATTATCCTGCACAGATCAATTAAATGTTTACTGTATGATGTCACTGGACATTCTTATATAAGAACAACCAGTACATTACACATGAAGAATACTGTATAATTGCAGTAATGAATCATTAAATACTTGTTACTTCAAAACCTATATGGTATCGAACCACTGATAATGCTCTATTTTCTTGATAACTGCAGGTTTCCCTTCATCTTAAGTCATGAAAGCAGACTGTACATATCATTTTTGCTTGCACAGCTATAAATGCTGTGGCAGCTATAATGTCTAAATGCATGTATTTCATTTTTGAACCATAATGATATTAAATGTTTTGAAAATAGGTCACAATATTTCAGATATAGGAACAATTACTAAGAAGTTCTTTAAAATATTCACTACTAAGGTAAAATATCACCAGGGTGAGATAATAACGATACATTCATGTGATTATTTTCTGTGTTCAATGTCATGTAACTCTGTATTACCTGCATCCTACCAGTATCTCTAGCTGGTAGGCTGCATAATACGCAATATCCCGGTAACTAATTTGAACAAACTCACTGGTGTGTGATTAAACTAGTATGTTAAAAAAGAATCAATTGACCCAAAACCTTGTGGAAAATATGATCAATAATGTCATAAAATCCTCGTGTTCATTTGTAAATTCTCAATAATAACAGATTTTAAATGGTGTTCTGCAAGAGTTATCTGTGATACTATCATCTACACCACACTTCTTAGGAAAAAAAGTCTTGCATGCCAAACCTCAGCCTCTATAAGCAACAGATGCAACCAGTCTTGACTATCTGCTTGAGGCATTCGTAATTTAATTCTCCCACTGGACTGTTACACCTTTAATGTAATTTAAGAAGGATAAAACACACACCTACATAACTTCCTTATTATTATGTCGGGTCAGTACCAAAACATAGATTAGCTGTACCTGTTCCAACAAGACCCTTAAACTCAGATCTAATCATTGCTCATTCTAGCAATGCACAAAACACACACAGAAGTCCATAAATAATTGTCATTTGTCTGTAGCCATACTAACTACTTTATCTATCTCAGCATCACCTTAGTTATGATTTGTGCATAATGAATCCATTCTGCTCCCTCTTCTACGTACACAGAACAGATAAAATGAAAATCTCTTTGTTCTCAAACTACATAAGGTGGCATTTAAATCCTCCCTGAGTGGAATATAGCTTCTTGTTCAATCCACTGTACATAACAAGTAATTCAAATGGCTTTACAAAATCTTTTTTTTCCAGCGCTTACTGGTGTCCGTATATCTGATCACATTTTTAACATACGGAGATTCTCCCAACCCTAACAATGTCATCCTTAAGATGTCCTTTTAAGATTTTCTGTAGATTTCCTTATTTGGACAAAATATAATTCAGTACAGCAAAAAGACAAAGAAGCAGAATTTAATTATAAGTATTTGAAAAGCTCCTTTATAATATTTTCTAAAGAATTCTTTTAAAACAGTGACCTTTGCTGACCATGACTGATGAATTGTTTTGAAAGACATCACTGTGTAATACGAATGAGATGAAGAAAGGCAATTAGCTCATCACTGAATCACAGACTGGTTGAGGTTGGAAGGAACCTCTGGAGGCCATCTGGTCCAACCTCTTTGCTCAAGTAGAGCCACCTGGAGCTGGTTGCCTGGGACAGTATCTAGACGATTACTACATGTTACTAACTGAAAAAGGGCTGTGTATGTATTTTTGTTTGTACAACTACTTCTTTTTAGGCTAAGTCTAAAAGCCTACATAGGTGTTTAGTAATGCTATTTGCTGACTCCATACACAATCTGATGGTCGAGTGCCTAGGGAAAAGAGTTTCCATAATCCATTAATAATAGAGATTAAATTACAGGTGAAATGTCAGTGTTTCAAGATGCAGAGCTGCAGCCATAAGGTAAATGGTAATGTTTCGGATAATTTCCTCCCACAGCTATTTTCAGTGTCTGTATGCCAAACATTCATCGGGTAAAAGCATCCTGCAGACAGGGGTTTGTTCACACAGCTCTCATTGGTGCTGCAGAGCTAAACATACCTCACTGTGTTTTCTCTTTCCTGTGTTGCAGAGAATACAACTTACCCATCAAGAAAAACTCCTGAAAGCACAAATACAGATCTCAGACTTCTTCAGCTTCTGCAGGTAGTCTCCTCAGACACCATAATCTAAAGTTATTCTCCCACAGCACTCAAAAAATACAAAGAGTGAGGGAGGAAAATTACAATTAGAAAATCTGAACTTGGAAGTGAGTCTTGCTGGCACAGAAAAATGTACATTTTATTATTTCTCCCAGCAGGAGCTGTAGTGAGTCAGATGCAGCAGGTATAATTTTTATGACGATGGTCGTGGTCCCCACGCATTCAACTGGGAGGCAAAGCAGCCAGATTAGCATTACTGAAGCACAAGAAGGGGAACTGCCTTGCAGGTACTTTAGGAGCTAGCTTAACAAAAAATTACTCCATATGGTCTCATAACAAAGCAGCACACACTGGGCTGGCTATTAAAGTCAATGCAAAGCTTTAGGGGAAGGTCCAGAAATATCATGCGTTTAGCAGCATGTTTAAAAAGGTGGCTAGAAGCAGCATTCTGTTTACAGCTTGGATGATGCAGCATTTTTTCTACTGATTTCTCAAAGTTACAATGTAATTAAACATACTTAGTTCCACTAACTTCTGTAAGAGGTATTAAATGCTTCACCCCCTGATGAAATTTTATGTAATTCTAAGTGCAACTGTACCTACAATAACAACACTCAATTGACTTCAGAATAACTTAGAAAGGAAGAGATATAAGGCAGAAATCATTTTACAGCAATGAACAAGTGTTCAAAAAAACCTCACAAACAAAACCCAAGAGAGTACACTGCAATTTGGACCTGAGAACTAGCAGGCCCAGATAAACATAAATTATTTCCTGCAGCTCCTGAATTTGGACAACTCATAGAAAAAAGCTGCTTTGTAACAACTAGTCTGTATTAATGAGCTATTTATATCTGACAGAATCTGGTCATTCAAGGTTGCAGCATTCTCAATATTTTTACATGATAAGCCTTCACTGGCCTGTGAGCAGTTATATGTTTGCATCAGGACAACTGTTGGTGTCTATTTTAAAAACCAAACATCTGTATCATTTTCACAACTGTCATAACAACCCCCTTCCATGAAGTAACAGTGTACGGATGTTGCCACATGCAGTAGGGACTCATTACAAAGCTCAAACCTGTAAATGAAATGCAGTCTCTTTTAGCAATCTGAGGAGATGAAACAATTTCATTTCAAAACATGTGGAGAAATATTGTGAATGTTGGCTTTTACATTTTCATAGAGGATATTTTATTTAAAAGTTTCTTTCTTTCGGGGGTGGGAATTATGAAGGAAACCAGGTCAGTTTTACCAAAGTGAAAAAACCAATCTGAATCATGATGCATTACTAAGCTGTCCTTAGGCAGCAGGAAAAAACCAGCACATGCCTGAAACACTGAATAAATGAAGGATAATCACTGTAAGGGTATAATATTTTAATTTAGGGTGGAATACTTTATGGAGGTTCCACTTAAAATGCCAAAACAGTACTTGCTCTCACAATTTTATTTTTTGTACAGAAATAGGTGATGCTCACTCTGCTTTGACAGTATCCATGTTGCTGTCTGAAAGCTCAACGAAGTTTTGGTCCCTAAGTTCTTGCCATATGAGGCTGTGCCTGTCCAAGAAACAACCCAACAGGGGTTACAAGCTCGGGCCAGAATCTCTTTCCTCCCTTCTGAGCGAGCAGAAGAACATAGCAGATGTACGAGGAAATGCATGCTGTCACATCCTCTGTACATATTGGGTGAGTCAGTTGAAACACTCCTGGTGTTGCTGTTAGGACACACAAGACCTCCGTGTGCCCCTTCTACTTCCCTCCAATGTTGATTCTGCCTGGAAACATCACTCTGACCTTGTAAACTCAATAGGAAGTTGCCTGGCACCCTTTTAAGAATAATGCAAAATAAACTTATTTGCAAACAAAAATAACTTATGTAAGTACAAAAAAACCCCAAGATTAGGTCTTTTAGTTTATTTCATGTCTCTTACACACTGTTCTATACTCAGCTTTATGTCAAAAGCAACTACCATCTAGTATCTTTGAAAACATTGTTATAGGTGTCTCAGAAATCGCATGCTTTGCAATCACTAAACCTTGGCAAAATACTGTTCTAAAAGTCTCTTTTGCTGCTTCTACTGCGATATTTAGGGAACTAAAGAAATAGCAGCATGTGTGAAAAGTTAATTCTTGTAAAATCACTTGGAATTCATAGCTTATAATTTAAAACTCTCTTGCCATTTACTTTGGAGTTCAAATATATGCCAAGCATTCATATACACTAATTTCTTCCACTTTATCTGTGAACCTGTATACACTGCTGGGGCTGCTGTATGTTATAGATATATTCCAAACTTTAACAGATCTGGTAAAACCTTAACAAAATCAGCACCTGGATGAAACTTGACATAACCTGAGTCTGTGATGCAAGCTCATCTCAAGAGTTCCTATTGAGCCAAGAAGGCAGGAAGAAAGAAGGAAACTATTGATGTTCCGTGCCTTAAATAACAACAAAATATGGAGCTAAAATGGAGTTTTAAAACAGCTTTACAATTTTTCTTTTCTGAAGGCACAATTAAGAAATGGAGATTGAGCAGCATTTCTCAGGAATCTCATCACTGACATTGGTCAAGAGGAAGCAGGGGGATACTGAAGCTCCATGAAGGCAGAAACAGTGGCGCAGTGGCTTCCAACAGCCTGTCATCAAAAATACTCCTCCGTAGTTCACCTTGCCACTGATTCCTCTCCAGAGGAAAAAGAAGGCTTGAGATGAACTGCAGCAGAGGCTGTTCTGTTTATTTTTAAGAGTTTTATGTAATCAAATATGATACTGCAATACTAAACTAAAATGATCATTTAGTTTGAGGAAAACAAATATGCTGAGGTGCAACACACATGTTCCACTGGAGTCACCTTCTGCACCACATGCAATTGCAGCTCTGTGCAGAACTAAGCACCACATGAGCACCACTCATAGAGAATTTTAGTAAATCTGGTACTGCTATCCAGATAAACTGTAACATGAACAAGATATGTCATTGCTTTGATTCTATATATTCTATATAGAGATTCTATATATTGCAGGACTCTGCAATATTTATCTTTTGTGAAAGACCTAACTATGCAAGCAGAGCACAAACATGAGTAGATATATAGCCATCAGACAACTCTGAAAACTGATCTTTAATCAAATCTAATGGGAGAAAGTACTGATTAAAGACCAGTGATATGGTCTGGCCCCAGATTCTGGGGTACTACATCTGTTAAATCCATGTATTTAGCTCTAGGCAGCTAAAAAAAAAGTGACAACAGCAGCTGTTTTAAATCTCCTGCAGTGAAGTCATGGATGTTGCAGGGACTTAGTAATTGCACAGAGACTTAATAATGCCTTCTCTCAGATAATTCTTGCACAAATTCACATAATTGCCATTAATGAAGGCCATCTGCTGAGTGACAAGGTAATCATTCCAAAACTTCTCATTCATGCCATCCAGGGCTTGCAAGCAACAGAGCAATGCTTGAATCACTTATGGTAAAGTGATAAATGAAACTTCATTGTTTTTCAAAATTTGCATAATTTCTGGTTACATTCACCCTAAAAACCAGCATGTATTTTAACACAGTAGGGTAATTTTATATAAACAAATATTTTCTGTGTTTACTGCTATCTTAAGCTTTTCTGCTGAACTTTCTCAATGCCTAATACAGCATAGCGGCAAGACAGAAAGCAGGCAGCCTGTCTTTTGAAATTCAATTTTTTCCCCTAATTTACTCATATTACAAATCCTTCTCTCAGCTCATCATTATAGATACAATCCTGAAACCAGAAGAGGGAAAGCAAAACTATGTAAAATATAAAAAAGTCACTATGCCATACTGTCATCTTTGAATGAAGCAAGGTAATGCTTTCCAAACAGTGATAGAGGTACTCACTTAGTGGAATTTTTTATCATTATTTTATGTGGCTTTTCATTGCTGGTACAATGCAAAAGGGATGGAAAGGTACAGCAAAAGATTCTTGCAAATGCTACAAAGCCCCAAAATTCAGGTAAGCTGGACTGGTTCAGCTGACATTATAATCTACCCCAATATCTGAAAAAAAGATAAAATGCAGAAACTTTAATAATTAGCATCCAGAAGCGTAAATTTTAATGAAAAAGTGTAAATCAAGCCACACATAAATGTGTGAAAATCTGAAGGAATTCAGTTAATATGCACAATTCCATATTTGCTACTGGATGAGTGCCACTGCTAAACCAGAGGTGCAGTAATTCTGAACAAACTAGCTGGAATACTACACCAAGATATAACAAGGTTATCAGATTAGTCTAAGGAGAACTTTGCTTCCCAGCCAGTCTAATGGGGCATCATGCCAATATAACCATACGGATTTTATCACCTTAGTTACAAATCTGAGCTAGTAAATCTCACTTACTTTACTCATATGAGTTGTCCTATTGCCCTTCTGTTTACTAATTGCCTTATTAGTAAATCCAACATACCACTTTTGCTTAATTCTGACCAATACCTCCATTTGCATAGGCAAATGTGACAGTAAGGGACTTCTGATGTCAAGCTTCCTACTGAGCCTTAAACACAGTTCTGTGCTGTGACTTATAGCAGTAAGTCTTCTTGAAAAATATAGATATATACTTTATTTTATCTCAAAGTTGAATCTTATTATTTAAAAACTTCAAAAGCTGAAGATGAGAAACTGACTGGAACTGTATTTCTCCTCCTGTAATAAATATTCAGTACCCAGTGAAAAAAGAAAGACCAACACAGGGCAGGATTTGAATGCTGGGGTTATCCTCAATGCCAACTAAAAGTTTGGCCTGGTGAACCTCTGTTTTTCCAAGGAATGTAAACATATTAATCAGGCAGAAAACAATGAAAATCTGCTTTCAGGGCCTAGGTGTGGAAAGTGGAGGAACAGCAAACTGAAGAAATAAATCTTAAGATTCTTGAAACGCCACAAAACTGGGAACTCCTACACTAAAATCCTAAATGAATAATTTTAATAAAAGAAGTAATGAGACGTTTCACCCAAGTCCAACCAATACCCAGATTGTTATATTTAGTGCAGCCCTTTAAAATGCAGTACACCGCTCTACTGGAATATCTGAAGAGAACAGGTATGGGTTGCAGCCAGCCTCCTGCTGTTACACACTGCATCACAGTAAAGTAATGAGTACAGCATCACTAGATTCAGCTTTCACAACCCAGCAACCTTCTTCTGGTTCCTTAATTTTTGCAAAGACGAATATCAGGGCTAATAAAGAAAGATGCACGTAGGCAGCTGAAGGAAATGACCACGTAGTAACACATTGCATATCAGCAGCACTAGATTCCAGACATTCAGATCGCTAAGGCATGAAAATGAAAATTATTAATTAAAGGAGATCATTCCAATATATCAACTAGGCTTGTTGAACTACCTCACCTTGCATATAGTGAAATTATGGTTTTAGTATTATAGAACATTATCAAGCATTTCCAAAGTAACTGGGAGGCAACCAGACCTCATCTGGATGTGTTCTGCCACAGTCATTTTTTGCCTGTAAGTCATTACTGGTCCTCAAATGTCCAGTATGTTCCATCTACAAGATAATTTTATGGTAAGTTTAAAACTTTTAAACTACTGAAGTAGAAACTGAACTATTTTCAAAGACAACATGCTGTTCCAGAGAGTAATTTCATACAAAACACAGAACTGTATTTTCTGTTGACTGCTCCCCGCTTTTAAGAAACAATTGACAGGGACCTGGCCCTGAAAAAGTGCTCTTTCTTCTGTGATGACCTGATATTTTGACACAAATTGTAAGATAACAGAAAGAAAGAAAGATTATTTTTGTGTGTCTAGATGCCACACCACATTTTTATAAAGACTTTCTGATCTGATTACTTTTGGTATTGACAGAAGTTTCACTATAGGTATGTACCAGTCAGATTTCTTTTAAATAACATCCACATGGGAAAACATGACATTTAACCTTGAAATAGAAAATAGCATAGCAATGGAAGGCTATAACCTGAATTTTACATATGTAACATATGGAATATGGAATAGGAATAATAAGGAACTTGAGATTCAGCCTGAAAGAAAAGTTCCACTCATTAGGAGAGGCCTGAGTTTGTCAAGCTGTATCATTACTTTTCCTGGTGTTTCAGTACTGATTATCAGTTGTTAACAGTAAATGAAATTCCTGTAATCTGCTAAGACATGCCACATTTTCTTATTGATGATTCACTATGTTTTGCTTGACCATTCATTCTATCTTCCATGCCTGCAGCCCTTTAAAGTTTCTTGCCAGACCAGAAGTTCACTTTGTCTTATAGTTCTCCTAACTTCCTTTTTACTGACTTAAAATAACTGAAGACACTTTATCAATTCAGGCTGCCTAGTTTTATGTTGCACATGAATATACCTCAGTAGTTCAAGTATGCATTTATTTTCACAGCCTTGCCCTTCATCAATTCCAGTAACCACCTGGGAATCAGAAGACTATAACAAAGCAACAGCTTTGAATAAACAACAGAAACGCATGGAAGGATAAACACTTAATGGTATAACAGACAAGATTCATGCATCTTTTGCCAGGTGACAAGGCTACAGAAGGCTAATTAATCTTCATGTAGCTTGGGAGCTTTTGAAACAAGTTATTTTAAAACACAATTTCTTTTCAAAACTCAATTTTAATGTAACCAGACTTCAGTTAACTTGTTTTCTGGTCTAGAGATCCTCAGGTGAAAAGGAAATACTGAGGCTATTACATACTTCAATTATTTCCATTATTTTCAGAGCTAATGTGTATTCTTGTCTAGTGCTGGACAGAATATTTCAGATGGTGGTACTGATATGTAGCTAAGTGAGAACCATTAATCACCATTTCCTGACATAGCATGCTAAAAAAATGCCACAGTACTTCTACTTAAATTTCATTCACTCAGTCGCTTTAAAAAGATTTTATTTCTATGGGACATTAGTGTGGGATCTGAACTGGTGGGCTGATAACACTAAATAGGTTCCCATAAATACAATTCATTACAGCCATTTAACAGATTCCTACACATTAGATTGGAATGTATAACATCTAATGAAATATCTCATTCTTTTAAAATCTAGTTGATCATAAAAGTGATCTCCTGATTCTGTAGTTAAAGAATTCCAGCTTGTAGAAGGGTCAAGTCACCTTCTATCAATCACTCAGCCCAATACTGTGTTTCTCTGGGACATACTTGAACAAACTCCCTCACTAGATAGTTCATAATAAGTGTTCATAATTTCTTAAGACTGGAAAAAAAATGCTTAATTTCCAAAGCTCCTCCATTATGGAGTTTATACGACTACAGGAATCAGCTTTGACCTCTTCTACTAGATTTTCTGAAGAAAGGATGTTAGGCTCAGATCCTGCATTACACAATGAACACACTACACTGTGGATCTGAATCTCTGTATATATAGAATAAGCAGACCCTCCCAGAATTTGCATACTAATACAAAGCCTGCTGCTGCTCCTCATCCTATTTCTATTACTCCCACCTACTGCTCTCACAGGGTCTGCTTCACTTTGTTCTCCAGGAAGGCTCTTGTATTTCAAACAGCTCCCATTTTTCTTGTTAATTCCAGCTGACTGAGATGCCTTCTCTTGTAATTTCAACAACTTTTCTCATCCAGTCTATGTTGGTGCTAATAGAGGGAATTAAAAGCTAGTTGCCACACTCTCACATATTGCAATTGGGATAACAGAAGATAAAGAATGGGAGGGAGCATTTGCAGGGAGATTTCTCTCTAGTCTCAGCTATCTCAAACTCAAATACACTTAGAAAAAACTGTGCTGTTCAATAAAGTAAATATCAGTCTTTCATAAACTCCAGTGCACACGAAGGACATGCAAGAAGGGCATCCCTGATTAATAGCAAGACCCAGCTCAGATACCCTCCAACCCCGTTCTGCAGTGCTTGGAGATGTCTAATAATGTAACTTGACCAAAACATTCCATGCTTTTTTCTTATTATAAAAAAAAAAAAAAAAACCACACAAAAAAATGGAAGAAATTATTTTCTGCAATTTTCCAACAATTCTTCAACTGGTGGAAAAAACCCCCAGTCATAGTGTAAGTATTTGCTAAGGGATTAATGTAAGTAACTGAAAAGAAGAGCTACACATGTTGAACATCCTTATGTACTAGCAACGTATGTATGTCAATTCTCACACTCTCTAAATGACAAGATTTGTTACTGGACCTTCTATATTTGAAGATTTACATACATGAATGGCATTGATAATTTTTTTGGGTGTAGAAATTTTGTTCTCTGAAAGGGATATATTGGGTAATATTATAATATATTAAATTATTAAAAAGAAATTAATGTTTTGGTTTATTAGGTTGGTAGAACTGATCTAACTGCTCATTCATCATCATTCAATTTTAGTGTAACAACTAGTTCCAGGCTTCTTAAAGTGAGTAGTACTTGGCTGTAAGAATCCAACAGTAATTAGATTAGTCTGTCATGTGCAGGTTGTTTTTACACAACTCTCTATAAAGACCTTTTGTGCCACTGAGATGATTTTGTCCAAATCTAGTTTCAGTTCACTGAGAGTGCATTTGTCTAAGCTATTTTTCTAATTCCTAGGCTCCACTCTCATTTCAACAAGATTTGTGTTTGCTTCTGCTAAGACTTTTTTCCATAGATAAATATAAATTTGGTAAGATTGCACTGATGATTCTGCAAAGATTGAAAGTTGCCATTAACAACCAGAGTACCAGGCTCTACTATCTGAAAAAACCCACAAACCTAACACCACAACTTTTCAATGTTCTGTGGTCAATTAAAGAAGCATTTAGTTGGTTAAATGAAAGGACCAGTCAGAATATCAGCTTTTCAGGGTACACAGTGCCATTATTTATTATCATGGAACACTATTCCCTTTAAAAAGCCTTGAAAGCTGCCATTTAATTAAGTTGAAGACTCTCTCAGTTTCTCACATTGAAAAATATATTCCATAAAACAAGAAGTGTGTTGCATTTTCCTTAGTAAACTAATGTCTGTTCCTCTCTGTCTTCCTTCTAGCCACCCAGCAGTCCACTCAATCAATGCACTGCTGTTGCCTAGTTATCAGGAGTCCAAACTGAGGAGTTCCCATTGAGGGAACATCTGATTCCTCATTGATTTCATCAAGGGAGGATTAGTTTCAGGCAGTAGACAGAAAAATTGAAACAGAAGTTCTTACAGATTTTCTTATAGGGCATTTAAAGCCCTTCCCTCTGGCAGGTGAACAGCACTCAGTTTAGTAGGTAAGCAACACAATGTTGTATTACCTCATGGTTTCTTGTCTAAAAAACTTAATAGTGTAAATATTTGTAATTGGACTGCTTTAAAGATACTGCCTGTATACACATAGTAAATAGGGTGCTTCTTCTCTAGCTTGACTAGAAAAAAACAGTCATCATTTATCTACTGTTGGGCAGGTCTTAAGAAGGCCCTGACTGTGGCTGGCAGGGTAATGATCAGAGCTCTTAGCAATCTGACAAGGATTTCTGACACATGGAGCAAGGCCCACTGGGACTCGACCACTGACTTCAATGGCAAGATACCTGTCGGCTTCATTTAACTTCAGCTCTTGCACCGTTTGTCTCCCACAGCATTCTAATTTTATCAGCACATCCCCATCACACACACCAGAGCTCAAAGGAGAGGCATTTAAACTTGCACTGACCCAACTTGGCACTCCTCATATCCCAGCACAGTACTGTACAGGTTAGCACAGACCTTGAAACAGCATGAGAATACTGAAAAACTAATTAATCACCTTTTTCCCTTAGCAAGGCTAATTGCCTCAGGCTTGATGCCTTGCTGACACAACTGTTCTGTGTCTGCTTTTCAGTAACTTCAGCATTCTGCACAGTAGCAGGCATCTACAGACACATGTCATATCCATCATCCTTTATACAACATACTCCTGGTTCTCCAGCACTGAAAGGCAAATACACTTTTCTTTTCAGGAGAGGGATGTTATTTTGAGAAATAACTACAAATGTCTATTTCATACCTCTCTGATAGCTGTACAAAACTCACTCTGCAGCACCTTCTTTAGGGACTGTAGCTTGTGTACTGGTACTTCCCCAGATTCTTGCAGTTTCTCCAGTAACTCAATTGCTCTTGCAACATCTGAGAGGGGAAAAAAAAGGAATACAGATTAGTATAAACAGTGATTACTAAGTGACTCAAAAGAGCACACTGATGGCAATTTTAAATTTAAAATCAGCTTTACCAACACATGCTGTATTAATCTTGTGTTTTACCAGGCTCAGCTATGCAACAACACTGCTGTTCAGAGATCCAAATCCCAAAGTGTGGACAAACCACAAGTGTACATGTACAACAGACACACACAGGGGTTCAGTCTTAATTGCAAACATTCTTCAGAACAAAGCTACCAGTTCAAAAAGTGGCTAATCCGTATCAGCAGACCTAAAATATTTCTTACTTTCTGCATAAGAGAAAGCAGCACAGGAACAGAATGGGGCCTCCTTTCAGAAAATCTTGAAAGAATGAAACTGAGTCCTCATGTAAGCACCCTCAGGATGACAACACCTGAGAAAAAACCCTTTTCTTCTCAAAAATCTAAATCTAGGTATCTGATAAAGAAAGTCTTCTAAAGACAAGTAAAGCCTGCTACAAAACAATGGAAAGTCTGCTAGAAACGAGTAAATGTGCAAGGCTCCTGTCTAGGTCTCCAAAGATCTGATCTGCCACATAAAACATGTAAGACCCACTGAAATACATGAAATAATATTTTTGGTGGACTGAATTCTCCTTAAGCACCTGTGTTTTGTCGAAAGATGGAAGTGTCTTTGAAGGGCAGTTCAGAGGGCTTAAGTAAGTAGCCACATTGCATGAGCAGGAGTCTGTTCCAGGTGAGTATAGCCCATACCCTCACTCTCATAAAGTTTTTCCTCTTCAACACTGGTTACTAATTTACACAGTAATTACTAAAATACATAAAAAACCCAAAACCTAAGCCGTGATATACCAAACAATCCTTTATGGCTGGTGACAGAGAGTCACAAGAAATAACGGTTGGTCTCATGAAGGCTAACCTAGCCAACCAAGGGGGACACTGACTTACATGCAGGAGTAAACTGAGCAATACATGTCCTGGTTAGTCCTCAGGATGATAGAGCTTAAATAGAGAGTTTTCTCCTCCTGGGTCATTTAATGCTACCTTGCAGCTTTTCCTGAAATTAAAGGTAGAGTTGAAGCCAGCCATGCTGTCATCTTGAATGTGTGTTCATTCTCACATCTTCTAGAATCTTTTGCATAGCTATCAAAGCTACTACTGGCCAGTTACACCACTCTACTAAATACAGGTCTGTATCCTAGTGATGAAATGAATGCATAGTACTAAATGACTAAACAATATTTGAGGCATTTTACTTCTGTGCTTTATCTGCACAAAAAAGAAATAAACACCCTCCCTCCAACCACTCAACTCCAAAATTACTACAATGGCTAGAAGTAACCTTATATAATGCTCTTTTCTGATGACAAAGATTGTACTGTTTGTGACTGGGACATTATGCTAATTGAAACAGTTCTTACAATCCTTGGCTTGTAGCTGAGTTATACTGACCAGTTGTCTTCTACAACAAAAACATAGAGAAGTTTTATAGAAATAGAAAAGAGATGATGGTAGATAAGCTGCTATAGGAATAAAAACAATCATATACTTGCATTTATAAGAAAATAATGGTTATCCAGCTGAATCACAGAATCACAGAATCAGTGTTAGGAAAAGTGAAGATAGGACCTCAAAAATCTACAATTTAATTAAAGTGTCAGGCACTGGTTGTGTCATGGTAGACCAACATCCAAATAATTCTCAAGCTTTTTTATAGGCATCTGTCAAAAGACAGCTCTAAGTATGAGCAGAAGCATGGCAGAAAGAAAGCATGCAGTGTTTCTTTCAGAAGGCATGTTTCCACTTACTAGCCCATAGTTTGCATCATAGAGCAGTCTTGGAGCTCACAAACCCTCACATGAAACTAACCCTAACTCGATGTTCAAATACTGTCCTGTGCTTCTGCTCCAAACAGTGGGCATCCAGTCTGTATTACTAGATCACAGCTAGTCTGAAATGACCTCTCTGCACAACGCACACAATGTGGGCATGAGGTCCTCAGCACCAGATCTTTTGCTTTCCTGACCTGCCCCTGTTTTTCCACACTATATGCTTGTAAAGACATAGCCAATATCATTCAAAAGGGATCATCTGGGAGACAGAGACCTTGGTGTGACAGGAGAGAGAAGGTCAGAATTAATGAAGCAGGTTTGTGAGCTGCATTTACAGTGACAGCAGTTGAAGCTGTATTTGTGAATAAAAAGGAAGAGATGATGTGGAGGTATACCAAGAAAGATCCCTCTAAAGCACTTACTGAAGCGATGATCAGAAGTCTAAGAGGAGATCTGGGAAATAATAAGGTCATGGAAACAGCAAGGCAGCTAACACATCAAAGAGGATGGTTTTGAGATTTAAGAAGAGGTAAGTACACTCTTTAGAGTGTACCATTTCAGTGGAGTGCAAAAGAATGGCAATGCATTGAACAAAATATGATGCAACAGACAAACACCATTTTTAGTGTTCTCAGTCATAATAATGTCACAATGATTTTCTAACAAAACTATCAGGTAATTTACCTTGGAATCTTTCTTTTAAAGCCTCTATCTCCTACCCAAGACTTGCAGTTCATTAAATTTTAACTCTGACTCCTCAGTTATTAGTACCAGTTGGTGCAAACTTGCATGTCAGACAGCACAAGGCAATTAGATTATTTATTCTGAAGAAGCTTCAACAGGCTACCACAATAGATCAGATAAGGTCCCTGAAATTCATGTGATGTATGGTAGCTATTCAGATATTCTAAATGAGACTGGGGCCTTTTCCAGTGCCAGTTCAGGTAGATTTTGAACCATCTTTCCCACTCACAAGCTATACTTGTAGAAGGTCAGTGCCACACATGACAGACAGATTGGTTGCTATTTTGCAGTTGCACAGAAGTTTCATCACCACATGCAAAAATTCCATGAACCACCCCACGTTTGCTATGGTCTTGAGCTAAATGATATTCAATGAAAAATCTGTACTGATTAGAGGAATCTGTTCTGATCCAGAAGGAAACACAAATAGCTTTGAGTGCATTAATGAATCTAAAAGAGTTAAGTACAGCTCTGAATATTTCTCTAGGTCATGGATTAGACTCTAGATGATAATTAACCTCTTCTAAAGTGACAAGTGTTATAATACAAATGATGAATTCATATTCTGATTGAAAAGTCTGGCATGGGTGTTTAGTATGTAGTTCCATAGGTAAAACTACTAAGTTATCATTTGTTGATACCAGATTACTTAACTTTGTGATAAAGAAGTGGTTTGGAGTAAATCAGAAAGAGTATCATAAAAGCATTCTGGTTTTCCTCACTTCCAAATTCATCCAATGTGCTAACATACGTGATGCTGCTGCCCAAGTTCATGCTTTGCTTTATTACTCACCTATTTTATCTGTTAACAATAAACAGACTTCTTTCTCTTATCACAATTAGGCCCATAGCTTGCTCAATTTGGCAATGACTAGTGGAACATTGCTCACAGCAGACAGAATATAGAATAATAAAGAGCTTCATGGGAGAAAATTACAGAATGAAAATGAGCCATGTGTTCAGGGCCAAAGCTGTTTGTTACCAGCTGATGCTCTGTCAGGAGCAAAATATAACAGTTGGTACAAAACAGAAGATGTTGAGCAGACCGAAAATATATAAACATTACTGCATAAAATAAGACCTTGTGAAATAGGTTGTATTTCCTTCCATTAATAACTCGGAAGGGAAGACTTGAATGAACTTGAATTGCTTACAACAGGCCAAAAAGTGAAATTTATTTGTGCCTGAGAACTTAAGGGATGCATAGACTTTTTACAAATGGCTCACTCAAGGTGAATTCCAGATAAAACAAAAGTGAGTGCTTGCTCAAAGAAGTGATGTGACTGACAATGAGTAAGAATTTAAAGTCATGTTGGAAAAAATAAATATAGCAGAAAATCCACCTCTGTTGAAGTCAATTAGAGTACAGTTATGTGTTTGAGAAGGACAGGTATTGCTCTGCTGGGATAATTTTCTTTTCCCTAATTTTCCTTTTACTACAAATCTAACTAGCTTTTCTTGTAAATGTTATCAGCAGTGAATTGTTCTTAAATACCATTTGCTTACATACTTGTGGAAAGTGCAAACTGATGAAAAGAGTGTATGCGTTTATATAGATCTATGTTAAAAAAACCTCCTGCAATTATGTTAAAAACAGTTAAGTCCTATGCAAATATAACAGCCTTGTTTTTTTGTTTCTGATTTGTCCTTCAAGAAAATATATTTTTTAAACACAACTTCTGAAAAGGATTCTTCTGACAACTCTCAAACATCTTCCAAAATACAAGCTCTGTTATACTAACACTAAACTCATGCTAATGTCTTTGAAATCTATCTTCATTTCCCACATTCATATCCCACAAAAATTATTTTGAGTAACAATGTGGGTAGAATTATTACTCTGTATTATGTGATACAAACACTTTAAAAGGAATATGCACTTATTTCCCCACTTGTTATATGCAACTCTAATCACATCTGTTTGGGTTTTTTTCCAATTTTTTGCAATTTCCTCATACATATGCACAATTGCTTTCTCTCCCATTCTGTTTCCCATTCACTTCCCTTCTTGTCTTCTCATCATCATACTTGCCTACAGCCTTTCAGGAAATAATGCTGTTTCAGTGTGGTGGGTCACATTATCAGTGAAACACAGAGAAGGCAGGGGACTGTGGGTGGGTGGAATGCATTTTACCACGTGCTCTCATCAAAAGAAAAGCGTGATGCAGAAAAAAAAATAATTTTCATTTCAAACGTTTTTTCTGCATTTTCATTTGAATGAAGTTTCATTTGTATTGCTAGTAGGACATAAGGAGGAGGTTACTATACAAACCTTAAGAAAAAAGAATCACTAGAACATAGAACTAGCAAGATAACACACCGTGATACAAATGGAAGAGTCCCATGCTATACTAAATCAAGTTGAATCATGTATACATAGCCAAACAGGATAGAGCAGCTGAAGAAAAGGTCAGCTGGCTTAGCTATCACCTTGCTTTGTTATATCTTGGTTTCAATTGCTGATTTTTGTTCAAATAACTAGCAATGCACAACGTAGACTAATCTATTTCCTTAATGTTTTGAAAAGTAAACACTATTTCCAACACTTTGCATTTCAACTCTTACAACTTGAAAGCAAATTATGAATCCACAGAATTCTGGCTGGTCTGAACTTGGTGCTTCTTCACATTACTGTTAAAATTTGCTAGACTGGGCTCCAGCATTCTGTGAAAGTTGTCCAGTCTAGGGTTTCACTCTGGTAGATTTTGTGCAGGGCTTATGTTTGTTTCAGTTTAGTCAGATAGGCTGAATATTATTAGGGAAAATGTAGCTAATGATTCTAGCATGCTAAATGTGTCTCATTTAATATGAGAGTAACTCTTGAAAAAGAAGGTATGTGCATGCTTTACACTGCAAAATGCGTAAACTGTTGTAATATCTACCAGAGTCTGACCTTCCTTTCCTATGCTAGTCTTAGTTGTTCTACTAGTGAGTGAGCTAGTACCTGAGTGAGTATAATAATAAATACATTACCCTCTGACTTAAGAGACTATTAGGTAGTTAAACAGTAGTTACAATGCCGCGTAATACCAGTTTGGGTTCAAACAGTAATTACTCAGAAACGTTGTATTTCTTTACCCTGAAAACTATCCTAGAACCATGTTGTTGAATTATTCCCACAGCAAAATACAGTGATCAATTGTTTATTAACAAGATAGTAGAGAACAAGTTTCTCATCTTCTTGAGGTACTACTATGCCTGTTAATTCTGGATACCTTCCCTACATTAATACGTCAGTTACTAGGAAAAGTAAATGTGCTGTATAAACATCACCCTTTGGTACCTCAAAGAGGTGGAATATCACTACAAATAGACAGAAAGGATACTCACTAAGTCTCCAAAATATTCACTAGCTTCCCCATGGCATTACAGAATAATGATCCTGGCAATTTTCAAGCTCTGTTCTGGCATGCTTGAAGACCCTTAATTAGGCTGAAGGTGATGAATTTGCATGACATAACAAGAACAGGCCCTTATAATTGTCAGTGATTTTTGATTCCTCCAATATTTTCTTTCAAGTTTAGTTATTCCTTGAAGCTTATGAGAATACATTTCAGAATTCTTAGTGTTATTCTGCCAGCTCTTTATCATAGGTCCCAAAGCCTCCACGGGATGCTTTCTTATATTTAGCAATCTTCTTCAAACACTATCAAATGATAGCAGGTAATCAATGCTTGGGCAATCGTGGTGATTAGCAAAGTTCATTCATAATTCACAGCCAGTAGCCCTAGTACATTGTATCAAAATATTTATGTGACTTCATGGTTAAAGCACCAGCTTTGGAAAATTTTCAGTATGTATCTTTTGAAAATTTTATGTATTGCTAGAGCTCTGCTGTCAATTTGCTGTTTTGTACAACATGGCAATTCTTACTCTGGTGTCAAATACCAGACTGCCCAACATGCTTCCATTAACCAGTTTGGTTCCTTACTATCAGCACAGTGCTCTCCTGAAACACAAAAGCTCTTCCATTATTTTAATATATTCATTTATTCTAATCTGAAGAGTTCAGAAACATAGAAGCAAAAGCTGCCTTTTTTGCACATTTAAATTGGTATGTATGTCTTGCTCAAAATTTCATGCTAATCAGTAAGCATAAAGGTGTACTTCACCATGGTAAATTGGACATGATGTGCAGGGAACGAAGAACTAAGTTGTTAGGAAACAGCAGTATTACTGAACACTTTATAGTCTGTATCTGTGAGGTCTAGTCAAATTAATTATAGCAAGAATAATACTACCAGTGCTTTCACATTCTAGTTTAGATTACACAGGTAGCAGTTATAGACTTAATGCAGTGTCACTATACACCCCTGTGGTTAAACACTACTATGAGTGCACAACTGAAACAACAAAGACCAACTATACAGAGCTCTAATAACTCATCTTATGCTGAGGGTTTCAAACTGCCACACTCCTGATGCAGGCATCGACAGTTCAGTGATTCACCCTAGACTGCCATTACAGTCAATGAGGAAAAAAAGACACTTTGAAGCTACAAAACTCATCTGACCTATTTTACATGAGATGAATCATACTCTGGGAGTGCCTGTTCCCTTTGTTGACTATAAAGGGAGATTAGATGATTAGCTCTGATGTAAATGCCTGCATCCTACTTATCAGACATCTACATCAGTATGATGAAACCCACTCTTACTGTCCAGATACATAATGACTGACTCATGCATATTTATCTCCATGTCATCCAGGAGACACCATACTTCAGAAGAACAGTTACATTTGACAAAAACAGTGTTGTTAACAGGCAGGCCAATTCATTTTTTAGTTAAAGCTTTTAAAAATGCCTTAACCAATGATTGTATGGATTTCTTTCTTCTTAATGTATGAAAAAAATCGACCATGAAATATGATTGAGTATATCTCTGTCTGTCTCATTTTGCCTGATGTGAGATGACACAAGGACACGATGATGTGAGAGGACACGAGGGAATTGCTACAAGCTGAAGGAGGGGAAATTTAGGCTGGAGATTAGAAGGGGGTTCTTTACCCAAAGGGTGGTGAGGCACTGGACCAGGTTGCCCAGAGAGGTTGTGGAGGCCCCATCCCTGGCAGTGTTTAAGGCCAGGCTGGATGTGGCCCTGGATGACCTGGTCTAGTGCATGTGGCGTCCCTGCCCATGGCAGGGGGGTTGGAACTAGATGATCTTTAAGGTCCCTTCCAACCTGAGCCATTCTATGATTCTATGACTGCAAACAATTACATTAATGGCATACTCCCATGGGTTTCTACATACTGTCCCCTACTGCCTGGGGCAGACTCATTTTCTTCGGCTACTCATTGGTCATGTTTTGGTCTATATGCTTCTGTATGTTTGAACTACACCCAGATTCTCTCTAGCTCTAGCTTCTCAGGCACACCACAGGCATTCAAGCTCTCTGCTTCAGTCCATTTCTCAGAAACACAGCCTGTGACCCAGCTGCTACACAGCCCAAGGCAGTGTTACATACCACCAGCAGTTTGGCAGGAACACTTGAATATGACAGCAAAGGTCTGAGATGTTTTGCAAAGTAACTTACAGAAAGGACAAAGTTTATTTGCAGGAAAGCAGTGCCACCTGTGATCCAAATCAGCCAGCAAACTGTGTAGAGACCACTCCATCCAGCATCCTCAACACTACAAGAGCCATTCAGGGCTCCTCTCTTCAGCAATTTCAGTCACTTTTGCTGTTTCAGTCATTCTGTCTGAAATATCGAAATACTGCCATTTCAGGCACACTACTACTTAATACTCTGTTTAACTTGTTCAAATGCAACATTCAAAAGGTTCCCTTAAGTGAAAAATTATGATCCTCTATGTTCTCTGAGCCTCACATCTGCAATATCTTGAGTAATCTCCTTCCCCTTCCCACTGTACGAAGTTTTAACAAGTGATTTCTGGTTTTTTCCTCAGCTAGAAATTTTCATAGCCTTAACTTTGGTCAATCTTCTTCTCATATTCATTACTGCACATAGATAGAGCCACTCCTCAATTTTTTTCTTGAAGCCTTTATAACTGATAAGTCACAGCAGCATCTTTTGTCATCAATTTTCAGATTTTGTTTGCTTTTCTCTGTGTGTGTGTGTGAGAGAGAGAGAGAGAGAAAGAAAGATCAATCTATAAATAAATAAATAAATCTATAAATAAATCTCAACACAGTAAAGGTTCAAATAATGAGGAATTCAGAGTCACTATCACAGAATGTTAGGAGTTGGAAGGGACTTTGAAAGATCATCTAGTCCAACCCCATCGCCAGAGCAGGATTCCCTAGACCAGGTCACACAGAAGCACATCCAGACGGGTTTTGAATATCTCCAGAGGAGAAGACTCCACAACCTCTCTGAGCAGCCTGTTCCAGTGCTCTGTCACCCTCACTGTGAAAAAATTTCTATGTGTATTGTTTCAGTAAGATGAGTTTCACTGGCTTAATATGAGACCTGAAAAGTAATAACACAATTCACAATTTTCAAAGATGGACATTTCAAATTAACCTTAAAACCCAATAATTTTTGAGTACTGATATAATTTTTATTCTTCCAAATTATTAGTTTCATTGCAACTTCTAAAGCAATCAGGATGAGGAGGTGCCTAAGTATGTACATTTCACCAGAAGATTTTGCCATCTGTGAGAAATCAAGAAACTACAGATTCACCAACCTTTTGACAGCACCTACTGCTTTTGTACAGAAGGCACTGAACATAGCATCGATGTGATAACAAATTACCAAGCTATCCTTGAAGAGAAAAGATTAAAAAATGAAGCTGAAAAAGCACAGAACAGAAGAGCATTGAAACTGATGGCATTTTCTAATAAAATACTTAAAATAGATTGTTGTCATTTTTCCCCTGCATTAGCTGTAGAGAAAAGGGGAGGTAATTTTCTTTTTTTGCCTTTTGTATATAGTTTTGACTTTATATTGCTTAATCACACCTGCTCTTTGTGACCATAACTATAATTTACAGCAAGCCACTCACTACTGAATGGAATAGATAAGACATGATTCTGGTCCTTTTTTTGACTAGGGACAGTTGGCTACAAATATGACACAAAAAAATAACAGTTTAAAGTTTAGGTTGTATTCAAATAAATACGCATATTTTTATATAGAAACAAGTGTATATTCATTCCTTAAACAAAAACAAAAAATCCCCCTAAACCAAACCAAAACACCAGCCTAGTTTCCTGCAGGAAGCAAGCAGGGTATTTTGTAGTTTCAGACTTTGTGTTATTTATTTTAATTCTCAATGCTCCTGTAAGCTTTTTTATCTTTTCTTCTTTTTTTTTCTTCTTTTTCTCTCTCTTTTTTTTTTTTTTTTAAACAAAAGAGAGATCTCAGGTGTTTAAAACAGTTATTTCCCTACACTGGACATGTGAAATAGTGTTCTGTCTGAATTCCTAAAACTATGAAATAACAAAAAGAAATCCTTTGAAGCAAAGCTGTAACTCCCTGAGAAATTCAGTATGGTGAACAGCTCTGGCCTTAATTAATTTAGCACCTATAAGCTGAACTATGTGAAAGCAAAAAAAATCTGTCTACTGATTTGTGTAGCCATAGATATTTTGTAAAGAGGTGTCTTGGTAATTCTCCACCAGCCTCATCTGCCTCCTGATCACAACATCACTTGACCTTACAGGATCAGCTCCACCTCAGCAGACACTGCTCACCATGCTGGAACAGAGATACTTTAAACTGTAGACAAGAGTACACTGGACACTTGCTGAAACTGCAGAACGTTAGAGGTTCTGTTCTCAGATTAAAAGAAGAAAAAGCTGGTACATTAACATATTCCAAGGACCCTACTTAGAATGCTTGCTTTTGCATTTTAAAGCACAAGCATATAGAGAAAAACATTAAAATCAGTGACAGAATTCAAAAAATTCACTAAGCTATAGAAGAAGAAAATATAAATAATTCCAAGGAATAAGCCTGCCTGGCCAAAGAAAACCAGGATGAAGAACCACACTCTTTTCACTGAAATCCATACTCTCGCTCCCCTGTCTAAGCAATAGCAAGTATTGACACATCCTATGTGCACGACAAAAGTATTGGCCCTATGGGCAACCTCATGCATTTACACTCTCAGCCTGTGTTTTTAGTTTGCATCAGACAGATTTTTGTTGGCAAGGAAGACAGGAAGAGGGAAAAAAAGGCCCCAACAGGTGTCTCACAAAAGGAGGTAAGGTTAACTTAGGGATGCTAATTATCCTTCACAACAGGCACCGTGTTTGAGCCAAAGCAGTAACTCTCACTTTCTTCTCTGCTCGTATGTCATTACTAGAGTCTCCTGCTGCCTCTCCTCAGTCTTTATCTCTCCAGCTAATCTTAGTCTTAAATCTTTTTCTGTTATTACCAGAAAGATGAGAAGGATGGCTGAAGGCTACTGGCAATTGTACATAGTGACAGTACAAATTGTCACTCGAAGTCTAGCATCACGATTTTATCTTCTGTTTTTCTTGGTGGTTTGAGACTGGTGAGATACCAGTGAAAAGATGGCATTTGTGCAATATAATGTATGTAACATAGTTGTTATGTACATGACTATATGTAGGCTCAGGTAACAAGAGGGGAGGCAATATTCTCTCTTCAATTTTAGTGGATTTAAGGATACTGCTTTTTGCAGATTGAATTCCTCTGGTAGCTGGCTACATACTAGTCATTTCTCAGGAAATTAAAAAAACCCTGCTCTTTGACAATGTGTATGTGAAAAGCTACAACAGCAAGAATAAAAGCAATATAAATAAAATTCTTTGTTAAAAAATCTGTGCAAAACTAGGCAGTATAGGTATGCTGCTGGTAGATGTCAACAACTGACCACTCTAACTTTCAGCTTTGAAACAAATATGATCTCAGAAGAAAGCTGCAACTATGTTGAATTGCTGCTGCAAGATATGAACAAAGCTGTATTATCCCTTTGTTCCTGTGCTGATTCACTAAATAACATTTGACAAAAACACCATTGCCAAATTTATTGGAAAGTGAAGAGATGATGGTATACAAATTTCTAAGGGTGAAGACTGCTGCTGATGGACACAGCTATGCAACTAATCTATTTCAAACACATTCTTCCCCAATGTTTAACTTATTATAAAGGGCTTGATACCTTAAGGTCTAGGAGATAAGTTCTTTTTCAGAAAACATGGTTGAAAAAGAAAATTAAGAGTTACTGGATGTGAAGGATTACTGATTAAATGTGGGCTTTTATTGAAAAGAACCAGTAAAAACGTAATTTTCTTTCAGAAGAATCAAAGAGCCACTAAGAGCCTATTTTGGGCAACACCCTCCCTTACACAATTACCCATGCTTATACAGAAACATTTAAACTCAATGCTTGGATGCTCTGTGTATTCAAGGATACTTCACTGTTCCATCATTTAAATAATAAAGAACAATCCTCTGATCTCTTCTCCAGATATAGTTTTAAGAGCCTAGTTTGGGTAACACCCTTCCTTATACAATTACCCATGTTTATACAGAAACAATTAAAATCAATGCTTGGATGCTCTGTGTATTCAAGGATACTTCATTGTTCCATCATTTAAATAATAAAGAACAATCCTCCTCTGATCTCTTCTCAAGACATAGTTTTCTAATCAAGTTTTTTTTTTCCTCTCTTTCTTATTAATAGAGTAGCACTAGGGTAACAATGCATTATAAGATGCTGTATGAATTTTCTGGTAACTTACCTGGGTTGCATTTCAGAAATATGGGTGCTTTTTTAAACACTGCATTTTGGACCCTGGTGAAACAAGTTCTCAAATATGTACAGACATCTCCCTCTGTATTTAATATATCTAAGATCCAAGCTTGTGTTTTAAATATTCAGGAAAACATTGTTAGTATGTAAATGTGCATTTCTGAATCAAATCTTCTCATCTCAATAGAGAATGAAGAGTTGAATACTTCTCATTCTTTCCAGCAATGTCTTACAAGAAGATGAAGCTGACCAAGATTACCTTTGAAAATGCCTGGATTTATACATATAATGTACAGTTTACAGCACATTACTAAGTATTACTTTTAAAATGTCAAAAATGCATCATGTGAAACAAATTAACTGTGTGATGGAAGGCAGACTTACAAATTTACAGTTACATGCTTCTCGAAAAACTATCTATCTGCCTTTTCTTGGATTCCTCTTAAAACCTCAACTTCTCACTATTTGTGCTTCTAACTACAATCAACAGTTTTACATAATTCATATTTCAAATTCTATTGTATTACCTACAAGAACAGTATTTTGTATGTGAATAGCACAAGTCAGCCAAAAGCTTGTATTTATACCTTTCTGCATTAGCGTGAGTGTCATCTCTGTTAAGGAGAGATGGGCATGTACACGTCCTGAAACACTGAACTCAAAGGACAAATTATTCTCTGCACAAATCTGATGGCTTCAGTAATTTGTCACATATTAAAAAAAAGCTGGCCTGATAACAGCATTGGAGGGGTCCAGCTCAAGCAATAGCATGGAATTAAGCAGATTGCTTACTTACAATTATATTAAGAGGTTAATCCTTTTTTCTGTAGTTACAAAAATGTCTGTTGGACACCTGTGTGAAAGTGAAGTTTGTAGGACCCAGTACAAGGATGTTATTTATATAACAAATCCTTCTTTTTTAACATTGTCTGTAGATATAGAGTATACCTTTACCACATACAAAACCAGCATCCCTTATGCTTTCTAATCATTAGCGCTCTTGCAACTTGTTGCAACCTGTGAGGGCACTTGTGAAAGCCTCGACCCACTTTGCCCAGCTGCAGAAGCAGATCCCCTTGGAGGGGTCAGAAGCAGGACACATACAGGCAAGCTCAACTTACCACTTTTCTGCACACAGGATAAATTCAGATAGACTAAAATGATTCCTTCACTGCTATCATGTCTAAAGAATATTTTTAGCCTGAAAGAGCAAGAGGAACACAAGGTCTCTGAATAGCCATCAGTTGGCCGTGTGTCTGGCTGCTCTTTTAAACGTGCCTCACAAACATTTCTTGATTGCACACCTAGCTTCTGCAGAAGTGCTCCTTATTATCAGTTTTATGTTTCTGAAAGGAACATGACTGGAAATTTAAGATATTCCCTCTCTGTACTCCACAAGGGTGACAACATTAAAAGATGCCACAAGTTTTGTTGAGGCTGTTTCCATGTGTTTGTACAGGTGCAGATCTCATTTCCACATCACTGTGAGTCACTCTGGACCAGAGAACAGGGCCCTCTCTAGAAGGGTGAGGTCATCCAACGGGGTGTGCCTCTGTGGGCACCTGGTCCACCTCAGACACATCCAGCCTGGCACAGAGCTCCTGCGCTGCTATGTGCCCCAGCAACTCTTCACATCAGGCTTGTACTGCCAGAGACATTTAGGTTGGACACGTGCATTTAACTTTTCAAACCATGTATTTTTACATCATTCCTGGAAACCAAAGATCACATGTAGGTAGATACTTGCTCCTACCCCAGTTCCAGAGCTCCTGGAGGCACGGCTGAACAGCACATACAGTTAACTATCCAACCATCCAACACTTCAAGTACACAGATCCTTCCAAGAAGTCCCAGCAATCACCCATAAATCACTAGCTCAATCTGCTTACCTTAATCCATCCCTTCACAAAAACACATTAAAAAAATCAAGCAACTGCTGACACACTGATGGAAGAAAAACCCCAAATGAGAACTGTGACTTTTTTCTGTTGCTACAAACAATAGGCCATTTCTTTTCTCTTGGAAGAATGAATTTGGTTGTTTTTATGTCCTCGGTGATCAAACAGAAAAATGCTACACTTAAAGCATGCAGCACTTGTAGAGTGCTGAAGAAGAGAAGACATCCCTGTGACAAGGAGCCAGGCAGGAAGCTGCACATCACTTAGCACTGCTCCACAGGGCTTCACCCTGTGTGAGGGAGATTTGGCCTTATGCTGCCCCTCTGTCAGGGACTATACTTCACACTTTATGAATCTGATTTTCTCTTCCTCATGAGTATGTTACATGTTTTTCCCAAGATAAAATACATTAGACTATAATATAAACTACATGATGCACAGTCTACTACAACTTACATTCGATACAACTTCTGTTACATACATATATGTGGGCACAGATGGGGAAAAAGCCCCATTTATATAGGCTATGAGAATGAAATGAGAAGAAAAATTACAGGAAGAGGAGAGGAAGAAGGAAGGAGAAGTACTCTAGCAAGTACCAATGTATATTAATGGTCAGGCACCATCTGTTAACACATCTGACAGAGTTTGTCTACCACCTCTAACAGCCGATGGTAATTCCAAGCACATTTGGATTCTTATTTTTATCGTCACCAAACATGGTGTGCTTTATAAAGGATTTTCAGGAAGTTTCAGGACACCCACTCCACTGGAAAAATATTTGCTTGAATTCATAAAAAAACAACAGAACTCAACGATACATTACAGTCAAACAGCAAGAAATCTTTCCAGTTTCCCAGGATATATTTGAAAGCCAAAGGAACTTCATTGACAATAGCCAACAGCTATGACCTTGTTATGAAACTTCACAGGTATTAATATATCAGCACTGTATGTTTAGTCTATTCAAATGTCTTCTTTTACCCTCAGTCACATGAAGAAGTGAAAGCATCAGTGACATGAATAATAACTATGTAAGGAAAAATGTAATAGGACATGGATTAACAACAAAAGGTAGTTGAAAGACCCCCCCTTGCCATGAAAAGATATTTCCTTGTTCTTAATCATGAGATGGTCTTTGCACAGCCTAATTGTATAATATCTTCAAAACCAAGAACTTTTCAAAAGTGCCTTTTTAAAGTGGTCCTATACAGAAAGGAAACAGCACTGAGGTTTGGCAGTAAACTCAGCAAATACATGGTCAGTTTATTTTCAAAGCAGATTTTCACCTTCAGGAAGAGCACAAACAAAATTTGAAGTAAGGTAAGGTTTATGAAAAATTTGCCAGACATTTATCAAAATAAAGTCCAGATAGAGAGGAACATCTATTATGCATAGATAGAAAGATGTCTGCTTCCATTTGCAGGCCTCCATATGACCACTCCTAAAACGAGTGCCAAGGAAAGCACAGAAATCTATTCCCTCCCTTGGTTGATGAGGACTGGGTTAGGGAGCAATTAAGCCATCTGGACATGCATAAATCCATGGGACCTGATGGGATGCACCCACGGGTGTTGAGGGAGCTGGCAGAAGTCATTGCCAGGCCACTCTCCATCATCTTTGGTACGTCCTGGGGGACAGGAGAGGTGTCTGGGTATTGGAGGAAGGCAAACATCACTCCAGTCTTCAAAAAGGGCAAGAGGGAGGACCCAGGTAACTACAGACTACTCAGCCTCACCTCCATCCCTGGAAAGGTGACGGAACACTTTATCCTCAACTCTGTCTCTAGGCATATCAAGGATAGGGGGGGCGTTGGGAGCAGTCAGCATGGGTTTACCAAGGGGAAGTCATGTTTGACCAACCTGATAGCCTTTTATGAGGACATAACCAGGTGGATAGATGATGGTAGAGCAGTGGATGTGGTTTATCTTGATTTCAGCAAAGCATTTGACACTGTCTCCCACAGCATCCTTGCAGCTAAACTGAGGAAGTGTGGTCTGGATGGTTGGGTGGCGAGGAGGATTGTGAACTGGTTGAAGGACAAAAGTCAGAGAGTTGTGGTCAATGGGATGGAGTCTAGTTGGAGGCCTGTATCTAGTGGAGTCCCTCAGGGGTCAGTACTGGAACCAGTACTTTTCAATATATTCATTAATGACCTGTATGAGGGAACAGAGAGTGCTCTCAGCAAGTTTGCTGATGACACTAAACTGGGTGGAGTGGCTAACACACCGGAGGGTTGTGCTGCCATTCAGCGTGACTTAAACAGGCTGAAGAGCTGGGCAGGGAGGAATTTAATGAAATTCAATTAAGGCCAAATGTCGAGTCTTGCACCTAGGAAAGACCAACCCCATGTATGAGTATAGGTTGGGAGCTGACCTGTAGGACAGCAGTGAAGGGGAAAGGGACCTGGGGGTCCTGGTGGATGGAAGGATGACCATGAGCCAGCAGTGTGCTCTTGTGGCCAGGAGGGCCAATGGGATTCTGTGGTGGATTAGAAGGGGTGTGTTTAGTAGGTCAAGAGAGGTTCTTTTTTCCCTTTACTCTACTCTGGTGAGGCCGCATCTGGAAGATTGTGTCCAGTTCTGGGCCCCTCAGTTTAAGAAGGATAGGGAACTGCTGGAAAGAGTCCAGCACAGAGCCACCAAGATGATGAAGGGGCTGGAACATCTTCCTTGTGAGGAAAGGCTGAGGGAGCTGGGTCTCTTTAGCTTGGAGGAGACTAAGGGGTGAACTCATTTATGCTTTTAAATATGTGAAGTGTGGGTGGCAGGGATGGGGTCAGTCTCTTCTCAGTGGGGCCCAGTGACAGGACAAGGGGCAATGGTTGTAAGCTGAGGCATAGGAGGTTCTGTGTGAATACAAGAAAAAATTTTTTCCCAGTTCAGGTGACAGAGCACTAGAACAGACTGTCCAGATAGGTTGTGGAGTCTCCTCCTCTGGAGATACTCAAAACTTGTCTGGATGTGCTTCTGTGTGACCCGGCCTAGGGAATCCTGCTCTGGCAGGGGGGTTGGACTAGATGATCTTTTAAGGTCTCTTCCAACTCCTAACATTCTGTGATTCTGTGATATTTCTGGAAGCTTAATGGTACTTGCAGAAATGCTTCCATCAGACTGTGCTAATACACCCTCTAAGTGAACCCACTCACAGCAAGCTTCTTTTAACTTCTAATTGCTCACAATGTGTAACACAGGAACTCAAAAGAGATCCTTGGAGAATCTTGAGGAAGCTAAGCTGGCTTGAGGAGATGACACTGCACTTGGAGAAAAGCAGAACACTGCCACTGGATGTATACACAGCATTTGAGATGAGGGCAAGCTTGTGACGTGCTGAAGGTCATGGGACAACAGAAGAACAGAATAGAAGGAAATTGGGTTGCTGAACAGTGGAGACAGATGAGTTCTACAAGTAGTGCACTGAGTGATGGAGTTAACTGCACTGAGGCTTTGAGTACAGCAAGGCAACAACAGAAGATCACATGCAAGGGAGACACGGGGCTCTAGAAAATCAAGGGGAAGGCAGCAACTGCTGATCATGGGTTAAGCTGAGGCAATGCCGCTGTGGAAGAAAAAGGACACTGAGAGGGGAGGCAAAGGCAGCACTGCCCATTCCATATAGAGAAGGACAAAATACAAGATGTGATGTGTGGTATATCAACAAAAATAAATACTGTTGGAAAATGTCAACTAACTGCAACCAGAGCTCTCTATAACCAAAATCAGTGTCAACCAAGTTCTTACCAAAAACATACCCATGGAAGAAGTAAAAATGTAATTGTATAGGTGTTTTTAAGCATTTACCTTCTGCTTTGGAGTGACAGCTTTGGTTTGTTTTTTTTTTTAATCGAGATGAATTAAGCTGGGAACATACTTAAAAATCCATAACCTTGAAAGTAAAATGAAAAAAAAATCCCAATCTTACTTTTTGTGCTTGTCATTTTATGAAAGACAGCATTTGTAACTTTCCATCTCAACCTGAAACAAGCTATAGTTCCCTACACCTTCAGAGCTTAAACTTTGAATAGGCCTAAAAAATTCCCCCCGTTAGCTTTGATGGACAGTGGAGATTACTGATTGGATGGTATTGATTCAGGATGTAAGACATTCATAGTAAAGATAAGAAGGGTGAACTCTTTTAGGAAGAAGACTTACTTAGCTGCTGGAAGACACCTGGCAGCCAGGCTCTTCCTCCTCCCAAGTCTCCCAAAGACTGGGGCCACCCTCCATAAGCAGTACCCACACATAGCTCCAGCGCTTTACATTTCCTCCCTGAAACAGTTGCTGATTCCTTCCCTTCCTGCCAGCAGAGCACCATGCAAAGGTCAGGAAAAAGCCTTTGAGATTAAATTGTAAGTGATTAAAATTTCTATTATTTTGTGAACTTGTTTCACATATTAAAGAGCTCTAATGGAACTTACACACATTTGTGCAGGTAGAAAGGCACACGATGACAGGAATTAAGGAAATTAATTCCTGTGCTTTGGACTGAAGTAATCTTCCAGAATGTAATTGGCTTTCAATCATTCATACACAACATGCCCTTCACCTTTAAATGGTAATTCATTTCACCATACAAGTTTTGAATTTCATTTATGTCAGTCTTTAAGAAAGCTCCCATCTCCATACTAGAATACAGGGTATATGTTTTGTCCAGGAGGAGACCACGTCACAGTATAATTCAGATTTCTGATATATTACTGATGTTTTACCATTTTGGTGACCCTTAGCAGGGGGAAATGCAGAACATTTCCTGGCCAGAGATCAAGCAGCAATTCCCCCTGGCAGGCAAGGTTATTAATACTGCCTGTCCTGAAACACTATTTTCTAGCTGCACTGAACTCTCTGTGGGACAGGGCAAAGTGGATGTGAGTGTACAAGATTTTTCAGGGCTGCATCTAGATCACAGCAGAGCCATGCAAAGCATAGTGACAGTAAAGAGAGCTGCATCTGCTTTAATAAAAGCAACAGAAATCTGGAAAATGTCACCATGTAGCACTTCACTTCTTCCATGGTTGTGAAATAAAGACTGGAGAGGAAATATACCTGGAAGCACTAGGCTTGATCTAGCTGTTTTGGGAGTTGCTTCAGCCCACTCTCTTCAGCTGACGTAGAAGCAACCCGTCATAGCTGATGAAGTGTATCCTTCTGATGAAATGGCCTTCTGCAGACTAGGTGCAGTATTTAAATCTATTTCTTCTTTGTCTCTGTTTTCCTTTTGTAGGTCATATCCTATCATTTTGTGATGTTTTATCTCACTCACACTTGTATCAGCCCTGGCTGACAACCAGGGAGACTGTAATGTTGGCACTCATGCCAAATGGTTAGGCATATCCTGGACATAGACAACAGATGTTTATATTTAAATTGGGACTAATTTGCATTTTTGTGTATTGTGGATTTTTTAAAGCATAGTTTTAGTAATGAAAAGGAAAGTGTAATTCTGAAATAGTAATACTTTCCTTTGAAAAGCCAGGTTTGCTAATGGACTGCCATCTGTTCAACCCTTTGCCAGGAAATAGATTTGTCCTGCTTACTGAAAACAGTATTAGGGTGAAACTGTAGATTACACAGTGGATTTCTGAGCAGTTTAATTTAAAGCGCATTCTAGCACTTCGTTATTTCAGTAAAAATAACTTTAAGTCTCCTTTTCTACTAATGCTGGAATTTAAGTCATCCAGCAAACTACAGAGTACTTCATAGGCTGTTTTTGCTCTCAGTTGGGTTCCAGAAAAGGTGCCTGCCTCTGCTTTATCATTTTGAAACAGAGTTCATCATGTTTCTTTTGCATAAGATTTACAGCAAGAAGTTCTCTATCTTGCTTCAAAAGCCCCATCTTAATCCTCTGGAGTAAAAACCCAAAACATTTAAAAAACTGATGCGCTGGCCTTAATCATGCTTTCAGGAGTATAAGATTTGTATGTGTGAGGAGCCTCTCAGAGCTTCTGGATGTAAGTTAGGAAGACCACCCCCCGGCAATTCAGGATGCTGTGTTGGGAGCTGCTGGACCTCTCCAACTGATCAAGCCAAAGAGCAAACAAATTAGACCAGCAAGTTACTCTCCTCTGTAACCCACAGAAATCTAACGATTCTGCTGAGCCTTATTACAGGCACAAATGCACTATGAGTGAGAAGTCCAATTTTTACAGCCTGCAGGCAAAAGTTGAATTTTAACATAACTTCAGCATTTCGGCACTCTCTTACATTACCTCGGTTAGGTAACTGACACAGTCTCACAGCTAGCAAAACACCAATGCCCGGACTGAGTAGCTGTCTATAGGAATACGCAGACGCGGTGTTTTGCAGAGTAACATCACTAACCCCAGAGAACAGAGAAGTTGCGGTCACCGATCCCCTTCCTGCATACCACCCACACGCCTCCAGCTCCCCAAAACTCCACCTTTGGCCAACAAACGACCGTCTCCTCGGCAGGTGCGAGCTCCCAACTCGCTCCCAAAAAGGGCCAGCCAAAGCCGCTGACCCCACCACTGAGCACCCACCTCCACGGAATCACCTCCAGGAGCGACGGCGCAGGAGCCCCCGGCGCGGAGCCACAGGGGCGTGTGCCCAACCGGGAACCCTGCAGGGCGGAGGCGCGGTACCGAGGAGCGTCCCCGGCGGAGCGGCACGTAGGGCAGCGCTGCCACGGAACCGCATCCCGCGCCTGCGGTACCGCCGGCGGGATGCCAGCCCTAGCCCCGAGTCCCTGCACGGACAAAGTTTTATTTCCTCCGTTTCAGCCCTTCTCCTGCCGCCCACCTGAGCCCCGCAGGAACTCGCCTCCCGGTGGCCCTCCGCCACAGCCGGCAGCGCCGGCCCCACGCACCGCGGGGATGGGAAAGCCGGCTCGGCAGCGCCCGCCGACATCCGCGCTGGGTCTGTGGGTGGAAGATCCCCGTGCCCCGCCGCGGCGGAACCGCGGGCAGGGCGCGGGGCGGTGGGGCAGCCGGAGCGGTGAGGGCGGGGAGCGGCGGCAGCCGTGCTTACCTCTGTCCAGCGTGAGCGGCTGGACCGCTGTCAGTGTCGCCATGTCTGCAGCGGGGTTGGAGCTCGAGTGACGCGCGGCTCCGGCACCGGCGTGGAGTGCGGGGAAGGGCGGGGAGGAGGCTGGCAAGGAGAGTGGGCGGAGGAGGAGGGTGGCTCCGTGGGAGGAGGAGGCGAACGGGGCGGAGAAGGTGCCCAGCTGAGCGCGGCTCACCACAGACGGGGCGCCGCGATGCTGCGGGCGCAGGGCGGCCCGGCGGGGCCCTGCTCGGGCTGCCGGCATCGCTGCGTCGCGGGAGCCTGGCGTAGCGTGAGGCTTTCGCCTCACCGCTCTTGCCTCGGGGCCGAGTCCTGGGGCCTGCAGGGGCCGAGGGCGGCCCAGGCCGTAAGGGGAGATGAGGGGAGGGTCGGTGTCGGTCCCACCGCCCCGGAGATACCGCAGCGAAGGGAGAGAGAGCGGTGAGGGCGGGGAGCGCCGCAGCGCCGCGGGGCGGGGAGGACGGGCGGGGGCCGGATCTAGCGGCCCAACCTCGCCTGGGCCGGGGGCGGTGGGGCGGGCCGTGCCGCCCCGTCGCGAGTCTTGGGGGCCTGCGCAGGAGCAACGGAGGCAGCGTGTTTAAGCGAGGCTCTGCCCTGAGCACTGGCTGCAGGGGATGGAAACCCGCGTGAGAATCCGGGAGAGGAGGTATCTGGTCCCTGTGTCGAAGGGACGTGCCCCGTAGCGGCCAATTTGGACGCACGAACCTGTCTGCCTCACCGTCAGTCTAGCCTTCACCTCAAGAAATCCCACGTCCTCTCATAAAGCACACCGAACACGTCTCTAAAGCGTGAGGTTGAGTCCTCACATTTTTCAGAGCGAGAGATTGGTCACAGATGTGCGGTGGCCACTTCTTGCAGGTCAGCTGCAGCTTGTGTGAGCTTGGAGGCCTTAGCAGATGACCGTTTGTGAAGGTGGCATTTTTCACTGGGGCTCTGTGAGATTTGCCGACAGCAGTTTGGTTGTCTGCCCTCATAATTCACATGGAGGCAAAGAAACCTATATGGTCAGCTGCCATCCAAAAATACGTGACAGTGTGGCAGGGTCCCACACTGCTTTCCCTACAGTGGACAATGGTGTAGAGGAATGTCTCCATGAAGAATGGCATCCCCTTTAACTATTGTCCTGTGTAGTGTATACAGGCATCACTCCAAACGAGAAGGTAGCACTTCTTGCCCACCAGGATCTGAGAAACCACAGACTTGAAAATACAGCAGTTCAAGGCAGCACATCAATAAAAGCTTTCAACTGCAACGGTATTTAAACACTGGTATAGCTAATAAGGGAAGCTGTGGAAATTTTGCCATTAAAAGTTTTTCAGAGCAGATTAAAAATACATTGGGTCATTTTAAAATTAGAGAAGTTTAAACAACATACATGAACCACCTACTTGTCCTGATAAACTGAATTCAGCACAAATTTCTCTAATTAATAAACGATAAACAGTAGCCCATTTGGGTATCTTCAGAAGAAAAAGTTTCAATTGATTAAAATACCAAAGTTGAGAAATCAGTTCCTGGCAAGCAGTCAGTTTTTAATATCAAAATTAACATAAGGATTTTTATTATGCAGATTTTATGTACCTCCATAGCAGCTGGTTTGACATAAAGTGTAACAGCTCCTCTTAAGTAGTCACATTACTGTATGTTGTATTCATAGTCCTGAACAGAGAAGTAGTACACATTTGGAGCTATAACAACCTGATGTGACAACTCTCAAACATTTACGATACTTGAAAAAGATCTACTACATATATGAAAGTGTGTTTAAATAATATTAAAAGCAAAGTGCCAAGTTAATTAGCCAACCAATTTGCTTTCTGTGTAGGACTTCATAACCCTCAGAATTGTTTTTTTGAACTGCCATCTTACAAACCGACATTCTGAAGCAAAATGCAGTAATTTTCTATCAATAAATACATAGTGTTAATGCCAAAAATATAACTTCAAAAACAGATAACTGTAAAAAATTAATGTTCAGCCATGAGCAGGGTGCCTATGGAAAGCATTAAACTTATGCTGGCTTTATCTTTTTTTTATCTACCACTGGTCATATTTCTTGTGCTCTGCCATAGAGGCTAATTGGCACTTGGATGAGGGACTTGAATGGGAGTATTAGCTGCACTCAAGAAACATGAAAAGCACCATTTGCTGAAATTAAACATTTCCTAATCAGCATAGCTGCAATAGTTAATGCTCAAGAATGTGAAAAAGCTAGCTGAGGAATACTTGAGCAGGTGAACTGGGAAAATTGCAAAGTTGTCCAGTTGAATTCTGCAACTGGAGAAAGAGGGTGCAGTGAGGCAGGAGCTGTGCCATAGCTGTTGCTTTGCCAATTCTGGGGAGAAATAGTGAATTCTAATAGCAAAAGTTAACAGTCAAAAACAGTGAGTGCCAGCCAGTCTGCTGTCTTGGAAGGTGGATCTTTTTAGACAGAGGCAGCCGGTCTGACTCTTAGTCTTCTTGTTGATTTCTTGGGTTGTATTGGAGCTTTTTATTGCGTATCATATGATGTTTACAGAACCAATGAAAATAGATGGAATTAACAAAATTTATATTGTGTGGACTAGAAACTGGCTTACCTACATATGTTTAACATATGAGGCAAAAGCCCTGTTTATGGTGACTGCAGAGGTGTGTGGCAGGAGACCATACTGCAATGGCACAGCTGAATCTGTGTTTGGGTTAGACAGCACCATTTTAAGCCTTTTAGCCATGTTTGCAATATTAGCCATTGAACTAAATATCTTGTCAGGGCTACATTTCACCTTGGGTTCTTGCATTACAAATGTATGCATTACAAATGTATACCTACATTTCCTGTGAAATTTCAGTTTGCTCCAGGAATTCACAGAATCACAGAATGTTAGGAGTTGGAAGGGACCTCGAAAGATCGTCTAGTCCAACCCCCCTGCCACAGCAGGATTCCCTAGACCAGGTCACACAGAAGCGTGTCCAGATGGGTTTTGAATACCTCCAGAGAAAGAGACTCCACAACCTCTCTGGGCAGCCTGTTCCACTGCTCCACATCCAGCTTTACATTGGAAGGTTTCTTGGGCAGCGGCTTTGTCTTACCTTGAGGTGACAAAATAAGTAATTTTTTAGTATATAACTTAGTTTGTACCATTTTATTATAAAGTCTTGTTTGTACTATTTTATAAAATGCAATGTGTTATTCCATTGTTCTGGTACTGACTTGACAGCTCTTGGGAATGCCACACATTCATTTTGCAGGATGGTGAGTTGTATTAGTCATTCCCCTGTTAAACATAGTTTGGCTTTGTTTGCACACTGCATGAAAGTACAGGTTATTTCAGAGAAGATTCCAGGTGCAAAGAACTGCCAAGACCCTAAATCACCTCTTAGGACTGATTCAGAACATGCATTCAGCCTTTTCGCTTTTTTGTGCTTCGCTTGTTGCTTGCACTTCAGCAAAACTGAAAGCAGAGATTGCAGTTGTGTTGTAATAGGGGCTCTGAATTCTTGGAATACTGTGGATTTTTGTCATTGTTCAGATTTGCTGTTTGAGTAGCATTGTGCATCTACAGGGGGAAGAAAATCCTTCCTTTTTTATAGTCCGTTGGGTATTTCCATGCAGTTTCCATGGCATAGCTTACTATTTGAGAAACTGAACGGTTTAACAGTAGTTTTTTATTGGGCAAAGAACTGCGTCAGTTACCTATAAGAAATGTGATTTGTTTCTGAGAACTATATGCATTACTCACAAGTACAGTTCATTTTGCCATGCCATTTCAAATAACATTTCAGGTGAGCTGGAAGGTCCTACTATGGGTGCAGAGCTGTGTATAGTTCCAGAGTTTTCCACTGTACTGCTCTGTACCACAAGACTGTGCTTTCCTACAGGACTCATTTTACATTCTAATACTGTATAATGGGTTACTCTATGTAGATAGTGCAATTACTGTGTTCCCAAACAATTTGGCCTTTAAAAATACTTTTTTTTTCCTGTTATTTTTACAGATTCAACTGCAATTGATGACAAACAGAACAGGATCAAGCTTTGTTGTAATTTTCCATGGACTACACTGAAATTCAGGTGGAAGGTCTACACAGTCCCATGAGTCTGAAGAAGTCTACAAGCCCATGTAATCCCTTTAAAGATAACTACTGCAAAAGCTAAGACAAGCAAACCTGTGGCAGGTAGGCTTATGTTTGCTGTTTGAGGAAGCAGGCTGTGTCTTGGTGGGAAGCATCCATGCTTTCTTTTAGGCAGGAAGGCAGTTTAAAAGCAGTTACAAATCAGACCTCTTGTCCTTAATCACCTTTGGATACCCTTGAAATCTGAAACTTGAATCTATTTCCCTTTGCTACTGTGACTTATTTTGACTGTTTTAAGGATCAGATCTTGACTTAAAGTTTGTCAGTACTGAGGACCTTTGAGAAGAGTGTAAGTTATCCTCTGCAAGGCCACAGACATCTTCAGTTAGTTCTGTGTTAATTTTCATGTGACATCAGTGACATTATGATGTGCGTCTGAAAATGGGTGGGACCTTGATTGCAAGGAGTTATTGTAATTAACTCTGATTTTAGTGTACTCTGTAAGTACCTTTTTGAGCTGTAAAAATTAAAATATGATTAAAAAGCCCTTATGGGGTCCACAGTGCAATTTCAGATTTTAATTGGGAAGTGAAGAAAAGTAAGCTGCTTGAAAAGCTGATCTGTTTATCGACTTATGAGGTTTAAGTTAAGCTTAACTATTATCTGAAATGATCAACTACCTGATGGAGCTACACAGATAACCAGGTTTGTCAATCTAAGGATTAAAAAGCACCAACAAACCAGTCAAGAATACAAAACTGACAACTTGGAGAAAAAGTGTTATGACTAAAATGAAACTCAGCAGTATCTCTGTTTCAGTCCTGCTTTTCATTGAAAAAAAAAGGAAAAAATTAATTTTATTATAGCTTTCTGAAGACAGTTAATAGTTGTACTGAAGCTTTTCTCTGCTTTTTTAGTGACATGCTCACAAGAGATGTCAGTGTTTAAGTACTGCTGGGGACCAGAATGTCAGAGCTACTAATGATTGTTGTTGAGAATAGTACTTTGTCTTCAGAAGGAAAGAGAGGCAAGGGGAAATATGATTAAGTTGTCTTGGTCTAAGAAGCAGTTTAATGGTCATCTCTGCGTCTCCAATCAACATCATTTCAGAGCCGATCTGTGTGGCACTGTGAACAATTAAATCACATCTGGTCACTGGAATGCTGTCGTGCTCACTTGCCAAGTTACTGTATTTCCTCGCTCATCCCAGAGGCAAAACCAGCTTCAGGGCATGTGTGGGTTTTAGATGTGTACAGATGCTGATACAACTGTATGTCGACCCACTATTTTAGTAACCTTTTTTGTCTAGAAGCAGTTTGAAATCTTATTTCCTGAGCTGGAGAGTCTACAAGACTAATCCTGCAAATATCTGGGCATACTATGTCTTTGCATTCATAGCAAACTACTTGCTTCAGTGCAGTTAACTAATTGAGTCAGTTTAGAATCTAATTAACAGTATTTTCCTCATGGAAGGCCTTCAGGGAAGCCTGAAATATACAGATTTAAGGTACTTGGCTGATTTTTTGGATAACTTATTTTTAATATTTAGAGGAAAATTTCCTCTTGGCACTGTACTAACAGTATTCTCCAACACATGCTGTTGTCCATCTGCTGAGAGCCCTCAGATTACACCATTCTGGTAAATTTGCTCTTCATTCACATTCAAAGCCATCAAATTTGCCTTCAAGTTGACCCATGTTCCTAACCAGGCCAGAGAATAAATTATTTTGTTTTCCCCCACCCCCGCTCTAATGGCTGCATCACTGCCAATAGTTTATGTCTACATTTTTACAGAAAAACTATTTAAAGAAATAGACTAATACTACTGGGATTAACACCAGGTCACAGGAATCTTCTGTCCTGCTTTCTCCACAGCCACTGATGCTGAGCAAGGCCCACTGTAGCAGCACTCCTTTCACATCACAACTATCATCAAATAATGATCCTCCAGTTTTTCTTTAGGTCTGTGTTAGTTGCTGCAGCGATGGACACAACTGTCTTACCTAGTCACTTGCTGCAGTGAGCCTGTAAGTGCTTCATACTGATCTCTGTTTGATGGTACCATCTCCCTCCTTTGGCACTAGAAGCCACCTTTTATTGCATCTCCTTGCCTAGTAAATTTGGGTCCAGCAGGTCAACCTCCTGTCTCCAGATCCATTTTGGCAGTGCCAGCTGGGGAATGTTACCTGACCGTCTTTACTGTTCTGAGTTACTAAGCAGAATGGAGCATGAGACCTGTGTGATGCCTGTCATTTACTAAGACTTAACTAAATAAGCTTTGCTGAACCCAAGAGGACTTCATAAACTTGAACATCTTTATGTTGCACTCTCCAGTGCTGTGTGTGAAACTTACATAGTCAGTCAGGGTTTGACTTGGTTATGCATCACTAAGGCAATGTCAGTGCATTTCAGACAGGACTAACTAAATGTTAGAACACTGGACAGCCCAGAAATTAAGGCAGGACAATAGCAAGTGAAGGGAACTGCCATCAGCAGGCTGTGGGATTGGAATTTGCTGGACTTGTCATTTTTTCTTTTGCTCTGTGCCTGAAAGAGGTCTTGGTTTTGCAGGGATTTTTGGTTTGGTGGGGATTTTGTGTGTGTGTGTGGTTTGTTTGGGGTTTTTTTGTGTTTGTTTTTTTTTTTTCTTTGTGGGGTTGGGTTCTTTTTCTGTTTTTTTTTTTTTTTTCTCCTCCTGAAATGTGACTGAACAGGCTATTTAGAGCTTGAGTTCTGTAGCAGCAAGAAGGGAAACCTTATCTCACAGATGGACCAGTGAGGGATTTAAAGTCTGTTTTCCTTCTTCCATCTGGAGATACCTGTAGATTCTTAGTATCCATGCAGAAAAAAAGCTGTGTCTATTTTCCTGGCTTGTGAGGGATTTTTGAGCTGTCTTTATGTAAAACTGCTGAACCTGTTCTCCAGGGTATTTCCAAGAGAACAGGACTATTATTATGAACAGATGAAAATTTCAGAAGAACAGAGGATTTCAGGATCTTGATTCAAATTCACCTTCTGGTGCAGGATTAGAACTATAAGGTGCGGTGCTGGAAGGACTTTCCCCTCTGTATCCAGACCTTGCAGCACTGTCCTGCATCAATTATGTGTGCTTTACATTTTCACTCCGTGTAGCTGTTGAAGACAAAGCTTTTCCTACAACACACTGCTCATCTTCCAGGCTAGTAATGTAGAAGCAGAGTCGGCTTCAAGTTTAACCAACTTGGGCAACAAAATAAAGAGAGAAGCACACAGCATACCCCCACCCTATGGCAGTCTTCCTGAACCTCGTGGTAGTGCCAAAGGTGAACACTCCCTGCTTGAGGGGAACACTGCCATACAGTGAGAGACAGCAGTCCTGACAGAGTGCTGACAGAAATGCTGTCTCCTAACAGGGTAGCTCCTTCTTTCATTCAGTAGGAGAAGAAAGTGTGGGACCTCATCAATTTCCCACAGTCCCTGGAAGCATTCCTGGCTATTGGACCTGCACTAACCCCCTCCACTTCTGTGACTGTTGCTCTGCTAGTGCTGTAAAAGTAAATGATGTTGCAAGGCTGAGGGCTGGAGACACCAATATTAATTTTTTTTCAGCTGTAAGGAGATTCTTGAAGGAAATGGCCTGATACAGTGTAATATTGTAGCCAGTATGTAGCATACCATACGGCTGTATGCACAAGGGGACAGAGCTGAGCTGCAGTAGGACCCCTTGCTTTTGGTTATCATTAGGAATGTCTTAAAATTAAGGGAGAATGTCCCTAAACAATTTGGAAAAGCCCACAGGAGTAATGAAATAAGCTAAATTGCTGTGTTACAGATCACAGAGAGTCCTCAGACGGTCCTGGCCGAGGAGCCTAAAAAATAATAATATCCCCTTTGCTCTTCAAGATGACACCTTTTCATTTCCTGGGACCATGGTGCTCAACATTCATGTGTTGACTGGCCTTTCCCTTTGAAGGGGATTCCCACTGGGAAGGTGCTGAACCAAGTTTCTGGGAGTAGTATGCTCTACAGCTGGTCTGGACTTCCAATACAATGTTTGATAGAACAGGTACATGTTAAACCTTGAAACATTTTGCAGGCTGGAAAATGGCTATGGTTCAAAAGGTCTGGTAATAACAAGTAGGCTTAAAACCAAACTCTTTCATATAAAGGAGTCAATTTTTAATCTGTTTTTGTGTCACAATAAATATCCTTTGCCTAGCTCTGTCAGGCCTGACAACTTGATGCAATAAGACTGTCCTCTGGAGATAAACTGTGAAAGTTTGATTGCCCTCAGTTTCTTTGACAGTCATGCTATTATTCCTTGCTCCCCCCACTTCAGTTAAAATACCATGTCTGATATACCTAGACATCCCAATGCTGCTGTTCTTAATGCCTGCGTTGGTTTTTCTGACAAAAGCTAAAGGCTATTTACATCCATAAATCTACTATAGTGTATTCAATAGAGTATTTAAGTGGATTTTGTACTGTGAGACTGGCCTGCTAAGGGACTTTGTTAATAATAAGTGAAGAAAATGCTTTTTAACTGTGTTTCTATGGTATTCAACCCCTGAGAAATGAAGCCTAAAACCACTTTCAGTGATACATTCAGGAACTGAGTCTCTGAGTACATGTATACTCAACAAATGAGCTGCAGTGAGGCATGAAGGATATTTTAGGATCCAGTGCTACAAGATAGTGAGCTGTGCTAATACCCTGGAAAGTTAAATAGGAGAGTGCTTCTGTGGAGAACTCTTGGGCTTTTGAACTTGCATTATTCAAACCTACTCCTCCTGTTCCCTCATACAAATACAAATTACATGGAGTGCAGCTCAAGAAAATACAACAGGCATTATTTTACAGGCTAGCTAAACAAAACAGCATTGTGGACAAACAAGAACAGTTAGCCTTTATGTTGAGCATAGCAAGTACTATTTGAGACATAATTTATCAATTACACTCATTAGCTTAAAGAGTTCATATTATTAGTAATGGATTAGATTATTAGCATGCACAAGGACAGAAGAACTGAAGAAATCCAAGAGACTAGGCAAAGTAAAAGTATGTTTTGCCCATCAGTGGGTTGGTAAATTTTTCAGTACAGAGACAGTCAATATACTAAGGCAAAGGAGAACTGCAGGTGTTGAGAATCTTCTCGATGAGGCTTCCATCACCAGCTGTTAGACATTTTAAAGGCATTGCTTCATTTTTCACTAACACCAAAACAAAATGTAGCTGACACTGGAGTACATTTGAGCTTTGCATCAGAATTTTAAAAAAAAAAAAAGAGAGAGAGAGAGAAAAATGATTGTTTTGTTCAGACCAAAATGAATGTTGTGGAGCCCATTTAAGCCAAGCTTCAATTATCTCAGAAATGGGAATTTAAATGTTTCTACCAGTGGAATGTCAGGACACTGCAGGCATTAAATAATATTCATTAGAAACTTGGTTGCAGTCATCCAGAACAACATAAACAAAGATGGGCACATTGAAGATGTTAGATACAGCACTTTAAAAGGGAAAGGGTTCCAACTACCATTTTTATTTAGACTACTTTCCTAATATAATGCAAGTATTTGCAGGGAGTGGGACTATGAGTCAGCTACAAAGCTGGCCTTGTTACCTAGGTATGTGCAGAATGTAAATGTTGTAAAACTTTAGAGAACAGATGGATGGGACTTCAGAAATGATAAACATCAGCTTTCTGCTTTGAACTGGTCAGTGCCAGGCCTAGAAGTCACATTGAAGCTGCTCCAAGTTTTCCTGCAATATTTGGATCTAGCATGACTCTTCGATCTCATAGGATTTCCTGCAAGGGTTATCTTTGGTCATTCAGCAATCAAGAGGGTGCCATGATTATCTAGTTATGGGAAAGCTTTCTCCAGCACAAACATCACTAGCAAAGGAATGAGGCAGCTGTACTGATAAGAATTTTGCTTACTTTGGGTCTTTGTTTCTATCTGGATTTCAGGGGTGGGGCTTGGTTATCCTGACTGTTAGCATCACTGTTTCAATGATAGATCACACTTGATTACAACCTTCTGATTTTTCATACTTTTTTTTTTTTTATTTCCTGATTGAGATTTGAAGGTCAAGAAACAGAATGAATCCAGAAAGATTTTTTGAGTGCACACAGACTTAAAATATGACAGGAGAGATCATCAGTAGTGGAGGATGTTTCAAAGGAAGCCAATTCTTCAGAACTATTTCCTCATCTTTTATTCTTCTCTGAATACAGTGGAGCATCAGCTTTAGCAAACTCCTGTAACATTTGAGACTAACAGACTTAGAGATGTATCAAGAAACATGAATTATACTGCTGTCTTCATGTAGCTTATGGGAAGCAAGGAGCGTCTATGTGAACTGCTATAAATTTCATCCTGTCAGCAGTCTGACAAGGTTCCAAAACTATGGGACTGGTTGAGGAAAAGAGAGCAAAGACTTTAGAAAATGCATGGATAAGAGCTTTGGGAGTGAAGGGTTCACTCAGGGTTCATTCTGAAAGGATCTGAAGTCTTCCAGAGGAAAAAATAGAGAAGCATCTTGTGACTTGTTACAGCAAAAATTGCAAGGAAATGCTTGTGGGACTTTATCTGTGGAGTATCTGTTAGCAACACAGATATGTTTACAGTCTCAGGCAATAGAAGACTGATTTGGTATATGCACTTTTAAAGCATATTTTGTATTTGTAATGTTTTAGCACTGTCATCCAGATGATGTCATCTATCATCTTACACGCAGCTTGTGACAGCAGCTACCTGAATTGATGTGATCTATTTTCCACAGGCAAGAGAGAGTCATAATAATTAGAAATTTAAGTCACTGCTCTCACTAACCACTCACAGAGTTAGAAAAGACAGCAATGAAGACATCTATTATTTAACCATAGTTTTACTGTGTCCAGAATAGCTTACTACAAAGAAAATGCCATTTATTTTTCATTAAAACACAGAATAATTTATGCATTGCATATGAAGTATGTGAACTGCAGTAATAAGTTAACATAAATATTCAGCGTTTGAGGAGCCAGGAATCCCAGTAAAGGAACAAACTCTTTGTCCTTACCTTTCACTGCTGGTAATCAATTCTCCTTGCTGAGTGACTGCTGCTATTCTTGGTGATTGGCAGAGCAGGCTGTGAGGCTGACTGTCAGCGAAATTACATGAATTATATTATCACCTCTCCATTTCTTACAGACCCCTTCATCATTTATATTTTAGTTTGGAAAGTTGTTATTAGGCCTGATACTTTTCTCTTTCCCAGATCTTGAAGAAAAGGGTACCTGATACTTTGGCACTCTGTACAATGTCTTCTCCCTTAATACAGGGATATATATATATATATATATATATATATGTATATAAAAATGTCCTTGAAATGTATTTCTATAAGTAGTAAAAGTTATTTCTGTAAGTTTGAAGATGGCAACTCTTCTTGTCTTCCTTTTAATCTGTGATGGTGCATTGATGTGATTTATCTTTCTTCCAGGCATTCATTTCTTTGCAGTCTGAAACTATCTCAGTCTGTTCCCAATTGGTTGCATTTGAGTAACAGAATAGGTGCTTGAAGTCCCACCAACATGTTACACTCAAATCTTGTTATGGGAAACACAGACAACCTCACAGGCAAAGCCAAGAATAATTTATTGTTATTCCAATTGAAATATTAACAGTGTAATCAGCAAGGTACCAGCATTCCAGGTATTTTCGTAGGATGAGTATGATGTCAATGTTAATGGCTTCTTTAACCTTACTCCTGGGCATATTTTCATGTATTTGCTAAAACATGCTACTCCTTGCTTTTTCTTCATTAGCCTTCAGTGTGGCATTACATCTAGGTTTGCAATATATGTTGTGGTTTACAGAAGTATGATATACATAAGTTTTGTTAAGCCTAATGGTGGTTGTGGCTCCCTGAATTTATTCCTTCAATAACCAGTAGTTGACTGCTGATGAGATTTTTTTCATTCTGGGGCTTCCAGTATCATCCTGTGCTCACACTTTCAAGGTCCCTTCTGTCATCTCATACTTGTATTCCTCCATATTATGTTATTTATTATAAAAAGTTATTCATCCCATACATAAATGTTTGTTATTATCATATATTAGTTACAGAAATATATAAGAAACATACATTTCACCACACAGTTGTACAATTGTTCCACCAAGGGAGGTTTAGTTTGGATATTTAGATATTAGGAAAAAATTCTTCAGTGAAAGGGTTGTCAGGCATTGGAACAGACTGGCCAGTGAAGTGGTTAAGTCATGATCCCTGGAGGTATTTAAAAGATTTGTAGATACGCTGCTTAGGAACATGCTAGTGGACTTGGCAGTGTTAGGTTAATGGTTGTACTCAATGATCTTATGGTATTTTCCAAACTAAATGATTCTATGGTTCTAAGAGTCTATGAAAACTTAGCAAAAAGTAAAAGAATAATAGTCACCTGGTTGTTCAATAGTTGCTGTTACATCTAAACAAACTAAAACATAGCTTTGGACAGTCCAGGACAAGACCAAAGCCTCACTAGAGCTGAGGTCTGTATTGATAGTTTAGCATGATGACTGTGGTCTATAAGCAGGGAGAATCCCATATTTCATGGACTACAAGACTGCAGATCTGCTTCCAGACACAGAATGGAGCCACAAGGAAATCATATGCTACTCCAGGAAGGTACAAGTGGTATTAGGGCATTATGAAATGCTTAAAGTCCCAGCTTCATTGAACCATTCAGGTGCCTAAGCCTCTGCTAGGTATCCTGAACTTGACTGTACTTATATGTGCTGGTGCATATATATATATATATACACACACACATATGTGCTGGTGGTGCTTGGCTGCTCAGAACATGTCTGTGGCCTGAGAGGGATCTCAGATCAGGTGTGGGCCAATCTCTTGGTTTCCCAGGTCCAGTTCTGCATGTGTTTTGAGAATATCTTTGGGTGTAAAGATTGGGTGTAAAGCCAAAGACAGGTGAGAAAATCTGGTTTAGGATATGGGGAGGACTGACTGGGTAGCTCTCTGTGTTACAGGTTTCCTGCATGGTTTAAATCCTATTTAATCTGCCATTTTTAAACCTCTCTGATTGTAGAAGTCTTTTGTAACAAAGATCACAGCCATTATAAAATGTCTGCATTATAAAACAACTCAGATCTCTTGCACAGTGTATTGGGATATTGTTTCAGAGCGTAAGGCAGATCTTGCATGAGGTTTAAACTAGAGGTGTTTGATGGTACATTGCTATTAGTTGTGCAGGTTCAGGTGTTCTTTCTCAAGTAGTAAAGCAAGTTACAAAAGACTGGAATTGGTTCTATTTTTCTTTCAAACACCATTTTTTTCATTAATATTTTATTTATTGTTAATTTTATTAACATTAATGACATATTTCATTTTTACTGCTTGATAACTTTTCCTCAGCTTTCAATATGACTTACTTTTAGGCTCAAAGTTACTACTTTTCCTTTTATTCTCAATTTTGGAGATAGAAGGTTGGTAGCTTTACCTTTTGTGTATTTATTGAGTATAGGCCCCTCTGAGTCCTGACTGGCAATTCAGTTCTTGTTACGAGGGAGCAAACTATCATCCCCTTACTTGTCCCATTATATTATCTCCTTGTAAAAAGTAGTAGTATTTATTATTGTGGTGGTTTTAATCTTGAGTATTTCAAATGAATGCTTCCTTGAACTATTCTATTACCAAAGTATTTAATTTTTTAAAGTAAAGGAACTTGTAATATGAAACCTCTGCATGCAGTCTCTGCTTAACATTCAGATCCTGCCTGATCATTTCCTGGCAGAATTTATAATAATATAAAAGATGAGTACTTTTAAAAGTTATTTTATTAATATAATCAAAGAAAAGTAGCAAACACCTGAAGAAAACCTTCTGATAACAGGTAAGTTTCTGATATGAAAATGAGTCCTATAAATGTTTACAGGGCTCTGAAATCAATATGAATAAATTGATAGTAAGCTTTTCTCTTGAATATATCCAAATTTTATGTTCCATCAGACATTTATCTCATATAGAACTGATGTAATAGAGAACATAGTTCAGCACAGACAGGTTGGATGCAGTATGTATTTAAACATAAAATGCTGACAGATGTAATCTGAAATATATAAAATTCCAGTTTTACCTATTGTTATATTTACTGACACATCACTGATAAAGTTTTACCTGGGTGATCTAAATGTGGAAGAAATAAGCAAAGCATTTTTGAGAGTTCTGAAGGTACCTGTCAGTTTATGTGTTTGCACAAGGCAGGAGGATATTGAAACCCTGATTCATCATTTGAGGATGGTTACATTTAAGTGCTTGTCATGACCATTTGCCTAGGCACTTATTAAATGATAGCAGTCCTCAAAGAAAGAAGTCCCAGAGTTTTTGTTTTTTGGATCACTTCCTGGGAATTGTATAGCATTCACAGGGCTTCATTTGGTGGCTGTGTGTGGAGAGGGTTAAGCATTGTTTGTACACAAGCTATATATTATTTTACTTGTTTGCTTACCTGTTAATCTTGCAACTCTCTTAAAATTGTGTCCAAGAATATTAAGAGACTTCTGCTGGGCTATGCAAGTGAAAGAAGAGATATTCAAACTCAAATAAGTACATGATTTTATGGATCAGCAGAAAAAGAAATCTTACAAGGGTCTCATAAACCATTCCTTGAAGTTCAAGAAGCATGGTTAAATAGAAACAGCTGCTGGAGAACTTATATACCTGAAGATGGTTTAAGTACTTACTGGCACGAATCTTCTCTAAAATTAAGAAATCCAAGAGGTAAATGTCAGGAAAAATGTCTTTATAGAAGGAGAGACAAGGGAAATTATATGCATGGTTGGCATGAGCACTGGGTAAGAAAATAAAATTACTTTTCCAGATAAGAAGAGAGTTACAAGGACCATAGCTGTCTGTCAGCTGAGAACCTAATAGCAGCATAAATGAAAGTTCCAACAGTGAAAAGTATAGTGTTGAATTATTCAGCAGAGACTTAAACCCTATAGTAACAAAGAGCAAGCTGAGACTGCATAAAATGATACTAAATTCAGCATAACTGAAGTCTTCTGAATATCTCTTTCTTGTATGAAATCTAGATGTATACATACACACAGTTACACATAATAGGTGAATATACCACAGAGTTTATTAAAGTAATTGCTATCATTGTATCTAGTACTGTAATTGAAAAAGAAATTTAGAAATACTGGTCTTGAGACCTGAAAGTACCAAAACAACTTCAGAAAGTGCTTGTATGCATTTGAAGTACTGTATTTCTCCTCTGTTCAGTACTGCAGAGGCTACCTGCAGTACCATGTCCAGTACTGGGCTTCCCAGTACAGAAGAGACATTGACAACCTGGAGAGAGTCCAGTGAAGGGCCAGTAAGACAGGGATCACTAAGGGACAGGAACATCTCTCCTGGAAGGGAAAGGCTGAGGCTGTTGAGCCTGGAGAAGAGGCAGCTCAGGGTATTTCATCATAATGGGACAGTGTAAGGAAGATGATACTGGGCTCTTTTCAGTGATGCCTGATAACAAGACCAGGGGCAATGGGCACAAACTGAAATACAGAAGTCTCCCTCTGAACATCAGGAAACAGGAGTTTTTATTGTGAGGGTTGTGGAGCACTGGCACAGGCTTCCCAGACAACTTCTGGAGGTATTCAAAAACCACCAGGATGTGGTTCTGGGCAGCTGGCTCTAGATGGCTCTGCTTGGCCCTGCTGGCTCTAGATGGACCAGATCCCCTACAGAGGTCGCTTCCAACCTCAACTAGTCTGTAATCCTAAGCATAGCTATCAGTGCATATGTGGATTTCCACAAATTCTCCTGCAGAATATGTTAATAGTACTGCTAATGCCAATTTGACTAGTTTTGCACTGTTGAAGACACAAGGAGCATTCAAAGGAAGTCTTTGCAACTGATGGTCTTGAATTATGAAGAGGATGATGTGTAATTTAATACATACACTCTGAGTGTTTTGAAGGACATTTATATGTGATTACATGAGAGAATGAGTAAGAGAACAAGTCTGATATTTTTTAACTTTCTAAACAAGGCAATCCAAGAAATTGTATTAGAAGAGATGATAACAAAATTATTGCATTAGAACACCTCCATTTGAAACACAAATGTTCTTCATACGGGCAACTGTCTTACTGATTTGTCATCTAACCTTTAAATTATTTGATTATTGTATATTCAGCAAGAGGTTTCTGAACTCCATAAGGCCCTTAGAAACCACAGTAACTTTTCTGAACTGTGAAACAGACACACCTACCTGTCTGTATTGTTAATAGTCATTTGCATGTCTAATCAGTCTTGCATTGTGCTGAGAATTCACTCTACTGGAGTGGCAAAATGTAAAAACAAACTGTATTTTGGAAGAAAGATTCTAAGGTTGGTCTGGCAACTCAACTAAATTCTTTCATCTTCTGAGTAATAGGCTCAGTCTGATCCAAAAGGCTGAATTTCAATCTTTTGATTAGCAGAGCTTGAGAGCACTTCTTGGCTGCCAAATTAAGCCACCGTGGATCAAACTTTGCAATCTGACTCATAAAGGCTCTTTGCAAATATCATTAACAGGCTTTGGAATAAATCCTACCTTCATTATTTTGTTGCAGTTTTTTTAACCCCAGAAAGGATTTAATGTAGCAAGACATTTTTTACATATCAGCTGTTTGATGTGGATAATTCCTTATGGGACATAACTATCATGCTATGTCCAGTCATTTTTTAAAAATAATTTTCTAAATTTAGAAGAATTGTGTGCACTAGAAAGGTTAGTTCTCTTTCTTTTTCTTTTTGTTTTTTTCATTTGTGGTACAGGACATTTGCAAGTCTGCTGCCCTGAATACTGCAGGGAGACCTGAATAATGCACAGCGGACCTGTGCCATGGACAACACTATTTATGGCACATACTAAGTTTAGAAACCTAACAGTATGAAATGCAATGAAACTGTATAATGGAAACAATAAAAGGTGAATGTTGCAGGACTGACAGATTGGTAGGCTTAATTAAATACATAGCAGATTCCTGCCTGCTTCATTATGCTTTATAAAACTGTTAAGTCATAAGGAAAAATACAATTCTGCTTAGAAGCACTCCTCTTCATTGCAAATCCAACCATAATGTTGCAAATTGTAGCTAACAGAGAATGAAGCACTTGTATAGATAAACACCATTATTAATATTTATTTAATGGAGAAAGAGTGAAGTAGTAAATGAAAAAAACTACTCTTGAAAATAAAGCACTAGTTTTGTGCTGGGAGTTGTGAATTTCCTTATTTTCAGTCAGGACTTTAATTTTGTAGTAGTCATTTTTGCTCATAAGTGGGTGGATCTTAAGATGAACCATCAAAACCATTTAACGGAGAACCTTGAGCTGGAAATTTCAAGTGTAAACTATAGAAGAGATTGATAGGTAAAGAGGGCTCCCTGGGGAGCCTGTTCCAGTGCTCCATGACTCTCTGCATAAAGAACCTTTTTCTAACATCCAGCCTAAACCTCCCCAGGCACAGCTTCATGCCGCTATCCCGGGTCCCGTCGCTGGTCACCAGAGAGAAGAGGTCAGCACCCACCCCTCTCTCTCTGGTAAGTAAGTTATACACAGCAATGAGGTCCCCCCTCGGTCTCCTCTTCTCCAGGCTGAAGAGACCAAGCGACTTCAGCCTTTCCTCATAAGTTTTCTTCTCCAAGCCCTTCACCATCCTTGTGGCCCTCCTCTGGATGCTTTCCAACAACTTGGTATCCTTCTTGTATTGTGGAGCCCAAAACTGCACAGACTACTCTGGGTGGGGCCGCACTAGCACTGAGTAAAGTGGGACTAGCACCTCTCTTGATTGGCTAGCAATGGAGTGCTTGATGCACCCCAGGATCCTGTTAGCCTTTTTGTCTGACAGTGCACACTGTTGACTCATACTCAAATTTATCACCAACCAAAACTCCCAGATCCCTTTCTGCAGTGCTGCTCTCCAGCCCCACATTCCCCAGTCAGTAGGTTGTTTTCGGATTGCCCCTTCCCAAGTGCAGAACCCAGCACTTGCCCTAGTTAAACTTCATATGATTTGTGACTGCCCAGTCCTCTAATCTATCTAGATCCCTCTGCAGTGCCTCCCTGCCTTCAATGGATTCAACAGCACCTCCCAGCTTAGTATCATGTAACAACACTGGGTTACAGGGTTTTCTCAATGAACAGAGATATTCCTGCTGTAATGTATGTGGATCACTAAAATAATACTGACTAAATCATATGGAACTGCTGTAGAGATGCCACACCCGTCTCGATTTACAAGACTGAAACCAGCAGTCAGTAATATGAAAGAACCAGAGAATAAAAAGCAAAAAGAATTACAGATTTCTAAGAAATGATAAACAATGGGTGTGATTTCTGACTTCATGCCAACAGGGGAAACTCTGGCATAAAATTCTTGTTGAGGTCCAAACTAAGATGTAAAAACTGAGAGAAGAAATCCATCATTTGAAAAATCTGTTTCCACACAAGGAATACAGCAAATCTGAGCACACTGGACACTTTTGCAACAGAATGCTTGAAATAATTTGAAAGATTGATAGCTTTCATTTGTATAATTTTAAATAAATTCCATATTCAGAGTCACAGGGATAAAATAAAAGCCATTATATGTGGTTCTCAGAAGAAGTGAAGTGTAAGATAGAGATCACTTTCTGGTAGTAATTTGGGCACTTTTGAACTCACAAAACTAGTACTAGTAATGGAATTAAAAGCAAAATTGTAATTACTGTCCTTGGAAATGCCCCAGGAAAATCAGGTACTTGAAGCACCATAGGAAAATATCACTACCTGAGGCAAACTGGTATATAACACATGTTCATTCCTTTCATCTTTATGATTGAAGAATTTTCTAATTAGAAATGAAGTCATGAAAGTTATTGCAGTGGAAGAAGTTTTATGCAAAATTTTAAATTTCCTGCATTTATAAGTTTTTGTAGCCTCATATTGAGTTTATGATCTGTTGTGCTCCGTCATTGGGAACTGCCAGACCCAGAAGTAAGGAAATACTATCTCTGAAGAAATCAAGTTTCAATGTTTCAGGAATCTGTGTAAGATCATTATTCTTCTGGAGCTTTTCATTCTGAAACAGTGTTCAGAAACCCTAGAAATTAAATAATGATGTATTCAGGTCATTACAGGGAGTTACAGTGGGGATAAAAGCACCCAGCTATTTATCTGGAGCTGAAAAATCTGCCTAGATCATCGTAGATTTGTCTAGAAAAATGGATGAGTAAGTTTTTTATTGTGAGGTGCTGAGTTAGATAGCACTTGTCAGCAGCTGTACAATTTCTCCCTTTAATACATTAACATGGAATATCACTTTTTGTTCATCATGAATATACTTCCTACGTAGGCTCACTTCGTAACTGTAGCCTAGATTTAAAAGCTTCCCTGAACAGTTGGAGAAGGGCAAGCTTTGCTGCCCTGAGTAGGCACTGCTTAAAGTATTTCTCTTCCATACACAGTATGAGGAACAGGCACAATTGAGCTTGATGAGTCTTTCCATGACTATGCTCTGCAAACTGGGAAAAAAAAATGTATGTAATGGAAATTTTAGGAACTAGCCTGCACTTTGCCCAGCGGCCTCCTAGAACCTTCCTTTTCATCTTGACATCACCCACACAGTTCCATTTTCCTTTCTTGTTTTAATGAGAGAACAGAAATGTCTTGATTGAGTTGTAAAATCTTGCACCTTTACCTTTGTGTGGCAGAGTGCTTTAAAAGGCAACTTAGTGTTGTAGGTTCTTGAAAGTGGAAATACCAATCTTTAGGGAGAAATGGTTTCATTTTCCTTTAATTTCAAAACGGATGAATGTAATTTAGTCAGTCTCCTTTCAACACTCCTTGTGTCATTGCTACATCATATTAGCTTCTGTTAAAGGACTGAAATTCTTTTTTATGTGTTTTGTGGTCTTTGAAATTCTTTCACTGAATGAATGAAAATTTGGTACTTTCTTGTTCATTTATTTTGCAGAAGCTTGCTTCCTTTGTAGTCTTCTAGTTTGATGTCAGAATTACCTGAAGGTTCTTTTAGCACTGAAAAAATATTTAAGGGATTCAGGTGTTTCAGTATTAGTAAGATAAACTGACTGGATGTTAGAATGACAGAATTTAAGTAACACAACTTACTGTAGTTTTGATTGAAAGATACTATTCTGTGCTTGAATTTGATTATTAGAAATATTTTAGTATTAGAAGTATTTTATTACTAAAAGACTGTATAAGTCTATCACTTTGGCATGAATCCCACAGAACACTGATAACTGCAATTAGATTAGACTACCATTTGAGCCTATTCCCCATGTTAGCCACCAAAATCCTTTTGTGGGTCTGTGCTACTGTTCCTGTCTGAACATTCTTTTTCATTCATACTTTGTTTGATAGCTATATGCTCAAACAGAGCTAAAGCTGTTCATGGAAAGCCTCCACAATGAAACATAGATAGGTTTTGAGGGAGAAAATCTATGTTACAATTATATTTTCTCTTTTTCCAGTTGAGAATATTTATAAACAATGCTCTTGCTGGTGCTATTACAGATAGCTAGGTTCAAAGCAACCTATCTTGCTCATCCTGCTTTCTCCCTTATGCTTTTGATTTTAATAATGTTTTCTTGCATGGACAATAATGATACTGAAATTGCAAAATGTTTTCTGTTTTAAAACCTGATTTCAAATAATTATTTTGTGCATCATTAGCTCTTGGGTTGTAGTTTTCTGTTTCTGGTTTCTAAGCAAAGAAGAATCTTGTCAGTCTTCACTGAAGCAGCTTGGTTATTTTTGAGTCAAAACCACGTACAGAAAAATGTCCTAAAGTACAAAAATCCTTCTAGTCTTCAACTGGTGCTGCCTGGGGAGACCAATGTGCTATCAAAAGGTGAATATAATAAATGTATGGGACTTTGTAGAAAATACAGCAATGAGCTTTATTTTGGGGTTCCTTTTTTAAAATTCTTTAACAAAAGTGGAGACATCCACCTAACGAGTGTTCTGGTTGAGAGGGATGTAAATCAAGGTGAACAATGAAATACCTGGTCATCAGGCCAGCTATAACTTGAGCATGCTGCTCTGTGGAATTGGATAAAGGGGTTCCTTGTGCTGTTACTGTTGCTTGCCACAGAAAGAGCTCTCAGATCAGGGACAGTGTGCAGCCCTTCTACTGCTAAATCTTTCATTGTAGCCGTGGAGCTAATGGTGATGTATAGATGCATAGATGAGCAGAACTGAGACTTGGTATCAAAAAACTGGCTTTGCAAGACCATGTGAAAAATAGATATATCATAGGATTTTTTCCATCTTGGAAAAATGGTTCCTATGAAGGGGTGAGAATGAAATGGATCCTTAACAAGAGAGGTGTTTTCTTTCATTTTCAACACCCATTAACTACCTTTACACTCTGAGAGCGTACACAGGAACATCTAAGTAACCTACTTACACTAGCCATTCTCTTCTATACTTCAAACAATTTTCTTTCTTTCCTTTGACTTTGAATTACACAATTCACATCTTTTTAGTATTGCATCATATGGCACTCTGCATTCGTTTGTAGTATCTTTTGATGCTGCTGATATTGCAGGTGACATGTAATATCAGTCCTGTTACTCTGTAGAGTATTGCATCCACCATTCCAAGGAAGGAAACTGAGACACTTTAAGCAATTCTTGTCTTTCTAGTAGTTGTCTAACATTTTACCTTTACATTTTACATCTTACATTTTGCATTTTACCTACATTTTGGTGCAGTGCTATTCTTAGAAAACTTGAAAATAAGAGCAGCAAAAATCAGGAAGGTCAGTTTTTGCTGATGAGGGTTTAGGCATCTCAAGTGAATCAGAAGGCATGAACCACTGCATCAATGTTCCAGAAAGAGTTTTAGAAAATGTTGTTTGGTTCTGACAAATATTTTTGCCATGCTATACAAGTAAAATAAGGCAAAGAGTATAAATAACTAGAAAATAACAAACTCAAATAGGGCATCTTGCTATTTTTCTGATGGTCTTAAATAAGACTTTTCAGACACTCATCTTTGTCAAAAGAACAAGTAGGGAGTTCAGAATGGAAGTTTTTAATTAGGACTAATAAGTCACCAGCAAAACATAATACACATAAATTAGAAAGAAAAACAGGAAGAAAACAAATACTTATTTGTCCAATACCACTAAATAGAAATGAAGTATTATGAAGTCAGTTTAATTTGGCTTTTAGTTCTGCAATGTTTTGAGAAAATATTCTCTAATAAATTCTATATTACTTTTCCTATAAGATAATGGAGTAGATTTTAGAAATAAGCCAAGGCTATTTTAAATTTTTTATTTACTTTCCCCTTTAATGCTGTATTATATTAATAAAAAACCTCCACTGGATTAAATATTTTTAAAAATGTGATTATACCATCAATTTTAGACTTAAAGAAATACATTTTGAAGTATGGAGTTTTGATAATTCTGTGAATAAGTAGCAGCAATATCAAAGCAGAAGTCCACTCCATCCTTACAAGCACTTCAAGAATTTCTAGTCAGAAAACCAGTATCTCAAAAGTTTTTATTCTTTTTAAATGCAAATAAATGAAAATCTAATTAAAGAGGTATGTTTTGTTGACACTTATTTCAAAGTTAGGTTTTCTGCTATTTTTAAATGAAAATCTTAAATAATGCCTGGTCTTTGTGATAACTTCATTTTTTCATAAGGAGAATGCTGCTTACACTTGTATTGATTTGGTATATGGAACCCTAGTATAAAGTGTGTGACAGTTTTCTATGTAAAATAGGAAAGAAAAAATGCATATTTTATGTAATTTAAAATGTTGTAAACTACTTTTGATAGAAATGTGTACATGACAATTTTTTTTCAAGAATCTACAGTTATACAGCACTTAAAAGGAGCTCCCCCAAATCCCTTCCTGTATCCTTACTACCCTAAATAGCAAGGACTGAAGGAAGGGCTTCTGCCAACGAGGATGTTATAGTGTTTCTACTCCCCTCTGCCTACCAGGCATGAATCCTATTCTTGTGCTGAACCAGATCCAATATATTTATTTCACTGATCTGAAAATAGATTCTGTGAAGATGGTCCTGTACTTGTGTAGGCAAGACTGTCACTGGCAAAAATTAGCAAGACCAAAATCACAGGTGACCCAGTTGTCTTGCATATATCTACAAGTAGTTCCAATGCAGCTTTTGTAAACAGCAGTGGCACTGTGGTAACTGGGAAGCTCCTGAATACTCTGAATCTCCAGGTGAGCATTCAATAGCTGATATAGGTTACCCTAAGACCCTACTGCTCAGTTCTGTCCCTGAGCTCTATGGTCCTCACTCATGTGCAACTCTCAGTTTCCTATCCTCAGATCTCCAACATATGAAATATGCATTTTATGATTAATCAACTTTATTTTTTCTGGTTTGTGGTTCAGAAAGGCACACACATTCATGAGAAGTTCTCATGTCAAAATGATTATGGGAATCAGTAATTTTGAACTGAGACTGCCATGTATTGCTATGAAATGATGTAGGATGCTCAAAGAAAAAAGTGTAGGAGATATTATTTGGTGAGAAAGGCACAATGACATATCATTTTCACACTGGCAGAACTCTATAAAGCAGTGTCCTATATACTGTTAGTACTTTGGCCATAAAAATAAGCAAGCTGGAACACATTAACAGTTTTGACCATTAGTAAAGGGTGGTAGAAAGTGGAGCTCTCTTGGCTAACACCATGCACTCGAAGTATTGCTGGGGAAGCAAGTGAGTGTCTTGGAAAAAACCCAGCTTTTTAGTTGGTTCTGGGAGAGAAGAGGGAAGATTCTGACCTCCCATTCCTTATGTTGTGAAGAAATGTGAACATCTTGCAGCTGTGGGCTCTGCAGAAGTGCTGTGTTTGTGCGCTGCTAGGATTCGCCTTACATTTGGATATCATGTCCAAAGTAGGAAAAGATTTTTCTTTTTGTAGATGGGCAGGCTTTGCATTTCTCATATGTGGATTAAATGAAATCCTGCTGATACTAGCCCAAAGCAAGCTTGATTACATAAATATTCTTCTGGCCACATCACTTACTTCATCAGGGATTTTTTTAGGAATAATAAATGTTTCAAAGATAGCCTTCAAAAATGTCATGTAGAAAAAAACAGCACCAGATGATTTAATGTGAGTGAAATAATTGCCATGATTGGCTATAAAGCTATCTTAATATAACATTCAATTTTGCAGTTGAGCATTTCCCTCACAAATAGGAATCAAATTGCATCAGCTTAGATAGTAAAATAATAGATTGCTGCAAAAAAGTATTTTCTACAAAGAATTTTTTGAAGTTTTTCTTTCTGTTTGAAAGTGTGTTTCAGAAAAAAAATCTATTTCTGATTGTGCCATTGTGGTTGAACACATTTTTGTGGGAAATGCTGAAGGGTGACTAAATTTCTCCTTTCTTTGCTCTTAGGAAGGGCAGTTAGATGTGCTGCCTCTGATTGCCTCTTGTTCATGTCTGCACAAGATTCACCAAGTTTCTCTTCTTTTATTAGTCCAACTCAACATATTCAATTATCTGTTCTCTTAATTACTGGCTTCTTCAGCTTTAGCTGCCTGATTTATCAGAATAAGTTCTGTTTCTCACTTCTTTGCCACTTTCTTTTGTTCTTCCAGCAGAAGTAGAAGTGATCAACATATCTTTTGTTTCTTGCATTGCTATCGAATGCTCTGTTACTAAAAATAGCTTAGTATTAGTAAGCAAGAGAAAAGTGGATAATAAATTAAAATCATGGGAAGAAACTGCCTTTTATTATCAGTCTCTTTTTAAAGAACTGTACTGAAATAAGACTTTTATTTACTAGTGTTGTAGTTAATGTTAAACAAAAACCAGAAAATGCACACTAAAATGAACAGCTTTTTTTCCTTTTATCTGTCAACCAGAAAAGTATTTCTTAAGCAATCAGAAAACAATTAAGTATATTCAAGTCCTTAAATTATTTTGGAAGTGTGCCTTCTTATATTGCACATTTGAGCAGTGACTAAGCACCAGTTGGCCAGTAGTAGTTGTAGCTGTGGTTCATGGTCATGGGCAGGGCTTCTGTTCTGTTAGAGACAGGAGGTAGGCTGGTACCACAGAACTTTTAAAGATCTTTCTTTTTAACATTTTATGCAAAGCCACAATCAGAAGTTCAAAACTTCTGTAACATGTTCAGAAGGAAATTTGGTATTACATATTCTGGGTCAAATCTTTTCTGGAATTTCACATGACAGACCAGACCTTAGGCAAGCAAATGGAATTGCCTTCAGATGATGATAAAGCAGAAGATATGCTCCAAGGTGCACTTAAAACATTTTGGCTATTAATAGCAATGTAATGCTTAGGACGAGATCAAAGGGAATCCAAAGTGAGATTTCTTATAAAAAAGTGTATCTTAGCCATTAAGGTTCTCAGCACCAACTTTTTCTTTCTATATATCCATTCTCACTATGCCCCATGACTTGCTAATTTAAATATAACCTCCATTGCCCAAGATAGGTTATCCTAGAAAGTCTTGTAATAATGCATTACTGTTTGGGATATTTATATGTATAGTCCTGCATACATCTTATGGCTTAGAGGTTATGTTTATAATTTATCATGTGACCTAGAAATATCCATTTAATATATGTTAAAAGTCCTGATTGCCAGATGAGAAATAGAAAAGAGTTTTGGAGTGAAGTTTCAAGTAGAAGTTTTTGTGGGCTATGCAAGGAAAAGGCTGTGTTCTTGTGACGTTCACCCTATTCTGGCTATTTTTTACTTCCTGTTGTTAATACAGCTGGTTCTAAGGAAAGCAAAGGACCTGCCTAGCTTGTGATTGAATCTTCTTTACTTAGAGTTTTTGTTGATTTCATTAAATGTATGCAGAAGCAAAAGCCAATGAATATGACAACTGAGGAATCTTTTGTCATTGCAGTTAACTCCCAGTCTGGGCACACTTTTGTGACTACTGTGAAAGGAAGGGAAAATTGTGTATCAGAAAGCACTGTTCATCTAAAACTAGCACTAAGACAGAAGGAAAAGTGGCCAGAGATGTCTCAACTTTTAGGATGAACTTATTCAGATAGTCTTGATGTCAGTGGCCCAACCATGCTGCTGCACAGAAGCAGTGGTTAATAACAGATATTTCCTATTGAGCTGAAAATAGTTTGAAGGGAGATAACTGTCAAAACTGGATTTTTTAGAGGAAAAGGCTAAAGCACACAATTTAAATGACTTGCTAGCAGCTCAGTGATAAACATCTGTCTCTTGAGTCCAATCAATTTTGTCTTCATTATACAACAGATATTGCCATATCTCTTCTGGAGTTCTCCATAGTGTTACAACAGTGTAGGAATCCATGAAAAAGTTATTAGAGTTATTATTGTCAGTAGGAGTCATCATGATGAAACAGCTGAATTTTCTGAAAGTCAAACAGTGATATAGAGAAGCCTGCTAATACATGGAGCTGTTATATGTAAAAGATTCAAGGTAGGGGCAACCATCTCAGTTTCAGGGTGCAATTTGCTGAAATGCTTAGCTACAGTGTGGTTCACTTAGAAAGATATTAGGTGTACAATTAGGAATAAATGTAACCTACTCAATATGAGGTACATCATGGGACAACTGTCTGTTATCATAGGCTTGGATGATATACTTTAGCTAGAGGCTTACATTAGTATTCAGGCACTTCTTTTATATTTTTCCTAGTTTTACAGTGCTGTCCCCTTGAAACTCATTAAACATTTTTCTACAGTAGGCTAGCCACTTTGGCATGAATAATCTAAGGGGTAAACAGAGTATTGTTATAAATACACAAGTGTCCATTACAAAAAGTAGCAAATATGAAGATGATAAAAAAGCAACAACAAAGCACAAATGCTCTCACAAGCACATAAAGCTATAACATAACCAGTAAGTGTTTTTCTTGTAAAGGATTCATTAGAACATAAGACTTAGAACTCAGTGAAGTAAATAACTCAGCCTGATTAATGAGCTAATATTAATCATCTCTAGATCACACATTCAAAAACAAAAAAGAGGGTTTATTTTTTATTGCTTTGTGCTTTATTTTAAGATCCATGCAAAACAGGTCTAAAAATGTTGTACTTTGGATAAATGAGGACACATTCTAAAATGACTGTGTTGTACACTTTTTTACAAGGCTGTTGAGATTTCCAGTTCAACAGACCATCTAAACACACATTCCTTTATATGTAAAATTCCTCAGGTTCAACTGACTATGGGTTAGGTGAATGGATAGTGGGGTGGATTGAAAACTGGCTAAAAGACTGATCTCAGAGGGTTGTGATCAATGGCGTGGAGTCCAATTGGAGGTCTGTAACGAGTGGCGTTCCCCACGGGTCAGTACTAGGTCCAGTGCTGTTCAATATATTCATCAGTGATCTGGATGAAGGAATAGAGTGTACCCTCAGCAAGTTTGCTTGTGACACAAAACTGGGAGGAGTGGCTGACACACCAGAAGGCTGTGCTGCTATCTAGTGTGACCTAGACATGCTGGAGAATTGGGCAGAGAAAAACCTCATGAAATTCAACAAGGGCAAGTGTAGGGTAATGCACCTGGGGAGGAATAATCCCATGTACAGGTTAGAGACTGATCTGCTGGAAAGCAGCTCTGTGGAAGAAGATGTGGAAGTCTTCATAGACAACAGGAGCCAGCAATGTGCCCTTGTGGCCAAGAAGGCCAGTAGCATCCTAGGGTGCATCAAGAATAGTGTGGCCAGCAGGTTGAGGGAGGTTCTCCTCCCCCTCTACTACACCTCAGAGAGGCAACATCTGGAGTACAGTGTCCAGTTCCGGTCTCCCCTGTTCAAGAAGGACAGAGAACTTCTGAAGACAATACAAAAAAGGGCTACAAAAACGATTAGGGGACTTGAACATCTTTCTTCTGGGGAAAGGCTGAGAAAACTGGGGCTATTTAGCCCAGAGAAGGGAAGGCTGAAGGAGGATCTTATGAATACTTATAAATACTTAATGGGGGGGGGTATCAGGAAGATGAGGCTGTTTTTTTTTCTCTGGTGCCCAGTGACAGGACAAGAGGTAACAAGCACAAACTGGAATATAGAAAGTTCCATTTAAAGATGAGGCAGAATTTCTTTACTGTGAGAGTGGTGGAGCACTGGAACAGGCTGACTAGGGAGGTGGTGAAGTCTTCGTCTCTGGAGACATTCAAAACCCACCTGTATGCCATCCTATGCAACATGCTCTAGGTGAACCTGCTCTGACAGGGGGGTTGGACTGGATGATCTCCAGAGGTCCCTTCCAACCCCTAATATTCTGTGATTCTGTGAACTGCAGTTCTTCATAAACTGCTCCGGTGTGGGTTCCTTCCACAGGGTGCAGTCCTTCAGGAATAGACTGCTCCAGAATGGACTCCCCACGGAGTCACAACTTCTGCCACCATACCTGTTCCAGCATAGGACCTGTCTCCATAGGTCTACAGGTCCTGGAGGAGCATGGTCCAGCATGGGTTTCCCCAGGGGTCATGCCCCACTTTGGGCACGTCTACCAGCTCCAATGTGAGGTTCTCTATGGGCTGCAGATGGATATCTGCTCCAACACTAACCTTCATGGGCTGCATGGGGACAGCTTGCCTCACCATGGTCTTCACCATGAGATACAGGGGTCTGTTCCAATGCCTGCAGCACCTCCTCTTCCTCTTTCTTCACTGACCTTGGTGAATGCAGAGTTCTTTCTCTCACTTATTCTCACTGCTCTTTTTGGCTGCATTTGCTGTTGTGCAGCAATACTTTCCCCTTCTTAAATAAATATGTTATCCCAGAGGCACTACCACTGTCACCACAGCCTAGGCCAGAAGTGCTGCTGTTGGCTCCATTGCACACAGAAGAAGCTTCTAGCAGCTTCTTACAGAAGCCACTCCTGTAACCCGCTACCAAAGACACTACCAAAACCTTGCCATGTAAATGCAATACATTTGCAAAAATCCTAAAAGCCTTGAAAATGTGTGCAAAAAATACACTGCATATGAATTGGANAATATCATCATTCAAATTACAATGAAATTATCAGGAGCTTGTATACTGAGGAGTAAAATGAGGATAATGGTTGTTTTTCAGCTGTTTAGTCTACAGGCAAGCCTATTGCTTGAACTAGCATTACAGGTATTGGGACAGAAATCACAGGGAATTGATCCTTACCCTAGTACATTCTTGATGTGACAGCTGGAAATAAATCTATTGGTTGTTATCGAGACTGTGATTTTGTTCTTATGTTTGAAGCTGCTAGGAAAATAAAACTGTTACTGCTACAAATTATTGGACAAAGTTTATGAAGTAGTATGTTTCTCTGATTAATTTATTTTAAATAAATTTAGTTCTTTAAATCCATCCATATATTTTACTATCTTTTTTGTCTAGTTAGCCTGTTTCTACTAATATATAAAGAAATGTGTATAGTTATCCTATACATGAGGATTCTGGAATGTGAAGATTTTAAGACAAGCAAAACTCCATAACAAACTAGATAGTGATGGCACAGAAAACTACCCTGTAGCTGTTCTGAAAGAAGTTAACCTGTTAGCATGTTGTTAGCTTTGGAAGGAGAGATGATTTGGTATTCATAATTTTTCCTAGTGTTCAAAACTCTTGATTGCCAGAAATAGAAAGTAAGGGGTGATCAAATTAGACTCAGAAAATATCCACAATATTTTCATATTATTTATTACAAGTCCTTTCTTACAATTTAAAACATAGTTCAGGTTTGTCAGAGATTGTGTAGCTCACAGGATCTAGATTGTTTGTGTAGGTATTAATACAGAGCTGTGTGATAGTTGGTTATGGTGCAGTTAAAAGCAGAAATAGCAAGCTTTTCTATCTTATTCATTCATGTCTATGTTAGTGCCAGAATGAGAGGACATAGGTTTTCAGCTTTTGTTTTCCAGATTTACCTATACTTAACTAAAAGGAAAGAAGGCATTTAGTATCAAACCAGAGCTGGTGTAAAAAGAGCAAATATTGTTATTGGAAAAATAGAATCCCATGAGTTCATTTTTCATTAAATTTGTTATCTGTAAGGAAAGTAGGTCATCTTTTGGAGAACTGAATTTCACAGAAGATGCCATCTGGCTTTTCCAGTTGTTACAAGGAAGAATGATTTTTTGTTTGTTTGTCTTGTGTTCTATAGAGGGAAAGCCATCCCTCAGGGTGGTTCTTTATAGGAAAAGAGACTTTTAAAAATATCAAAGAATTAAGTGCATATAAAAATTATTTTCAACTGTTAATGAGTCCATGTAAAATTTTTATGTGAGTTGAAAACTGGACAATCTAAAAAGTAAGGACTCAGCTTTTACTCAAGGATTGGGGTTTTTTTGTTATATTTACCATGAGATGTAATGCCTGCACATGGGTTTGGCTGGCCTAATATTCCCAAAGGCCAAGAAGTCAACTCTATACATGGACACAGCAATTCAAATGGGCTGTTTGGGGGTTGACAGCCAATAAAGCAATCTGTCAGTGTATAGCTCATAAGACTTAGCTCTAAAATTCTAATGAATTCTGAAGCTTACACTGGATGCTTAAGCTGCCCTCTGTAATGCACAACTAAACATTCACACAAATATGCATTAATTCAGTCTTCTCAAAGGCTGTGTTAAAAACTACATGGCTTAAGAAGAGTTCACCAGAAATCTGGACCTTTAAAGTGAATGGGGAATGTAGCCTCTGCTGCTAAATACACAGTGAAGTATCATTTGATACATAATTCCAAATACATGCACTGGATAACTAAGCAAGAACCAGCTGAGTGTCCTTTAGATTTATAAGTAATGCAGCTATTCCAGTGAGAAGAAATATTGAGTATAAGCCTCCTAAAACTATTACTGAAAAACAAATCCTGAAGATCCAATACTGTGCACTACCTAAATCACGTACCTAGAAGTCATCCACTGCTTTCCTTAAAAAGGAGTGAGTAAATATTTGAATGTGCAGTGTGTATGCATGTTGAAATTCCTTCCTTTGACCCTGAAAAAGCAGAACTCTAGAAGTGCTGCGAGTAAACGTCAGGCTGCTTGGAGAAAGAAAAATAGGACAATAGTGATAAGGCAAGTGACTAGGTTTCAATTTGGGATGTTTGCCTCATTGAATTCCATTTCTATGATACCAATTTGACAAAGAAATTAAGTTTTCCTGCATTTTTCCAGTTCCAGATACCTTACTTAAATAGGTTATCTATGGCAGAAGATTCTTCATTGCCTTTTACCTTGAGTTTGTCCTTGATATGTGAAAAACAGGATGAGTCCATGAATCTGTTATACTCATTTCACACCAGTATAGAAAGCTATACAAACTGCAAATTAATAAAAACCAGTACCTTGAAGATGGGAAGGTAACCTCTGCTTTGTTATAACCAATGACTTTTGCCAAAGGTGCAAATGTAAATGTCTGCCAGTCTAGTTCAGTACCATAAGAGAATGAGGCCATGTGGACTTGAATGTACAACTGAATGCATTTGGACATACAGTTTGGCTGCTGGATTACCAGCAAGAGTTTTTCTGCTCCACATAATGACTCTTGGGCCTGAATGCATCCCTGCTTTTATTTAGAGTCTTCCAGAATCCTGTGACATGCTAATTTGCAAGATGAGCTATAGAAAATCTATTTCCAGAGATTATTACTGATGTTATTTGGGGCAAACTGAGTGGCAGCTACCAATTCTTCTCTAAGCTTCTGTGAAATTTCATTCATTCTTCACCAGTCTGAGCTGCTAAAAATTGTGATCATTCAGGAAATTCACAGAACTTTTTTGTTATATGGTTATGGATGAACTTAGAAACAGTCTTAAAAACATAGCACACATTAGTAACTGACAGTTGTAGTGAAATACGTGATTGACTATACACTTAGTCAATTTAGGTGTTAATTTCTGGTTTGCTTGCTTGCTCAATAATTCTGCAGCTGAACTAAACCAGCACATTTCCACAGTGTTTGAATATTAGCTTTTCTTGTCATGTGGTGAATATAGTTATATAGAGGAATAAGGATCATTAAATATGTCACAAGGACAAAATCCAGCAGCTGTTGAGAATGGGATTGCAAGAATAAAACTTTGGGTGATAACCAGAAATGCAGCAGACTAAGCCAATGTCAGTTATACCAAAAGAGGCATGTGTTAATATGCTGAGCGATAAATTTGCCACCGGCCAGGCTCCTAGTCGAGTTTACTGCCCTTGCAATATGACTGATAGCTTCTTGCAGAGGGATGTGACAAGCAACGAGATAAATACTAAAGCTGTGCCAACTAACTGCACTCCCCTAGCAGCATCCTAGGAGTTTTTAGCCCAGCCAATAACACAAGTTCTGCATTCTCTGTGCACCCAGAGCTCTCATGTGAAATGCAGAGCTTTGAATGTGAAAGGTGCTCCAAAGCAGCTCCATACGAGAGTTTAGGTATTGTTTTGAAAATCTCAAGCATATGTCTTTCAATTTTTCTTTTCACTTTTAGGTAGCTACATACAAGCTATATCCCACTCACCTTCCCCAACCCTTCCAGAGACAGAATGTCTGTACCTTAAACCCAGGCAAGTATGCATATTTTGGGAAAAATCAGCCTTCCTGTTTTATCTTAGGCAAGAAAGGTTGGTAATAGGACTTAACAGTCATTGCACTTTAAAAATAGTGTTTCTCCAGTAGTGGCTGAGTAAAACTACTTTATTTTTATGCCAGTAGTGACATTAACACTCAGACTGAGGGCTATTGGGCACTTGTAGTTCTTTGAAAAAGACAGCTTTCTGGGTTAAATAAAGGGTTGTGAAATCTTTTTGTTATCAAGTTCAAAAGGAACATCAGTAAGAATGCCAGTGCCTGAGCTCCTTTTGTCTCCTTCAAATCATATATACTGAATGTTGAAGGTTTTGTAATAACACTGCTTATGCTTGTGATGGTTCTGATGCAGTAATCTGGAAAACAGTGGTAGAGGCATATCAAAGAAATTGGAATTGCTTGGGATAAGCCAGCAGAATTTACTCTTGTAGGGACCAATGATGGATAATCTGCAATTTCAGGAAGCTGGGCATCTCAGGGGCATGGATTAACAAAAAATCAAAGTTCAAAGACACTTTTTATAAAATTACATCTTTAAGTTTGTAAGGTAAATCCACAGTAGCAGAAATGCAAAAAAGAAGCTAAAATTCTACTTCTCTTCCACTGAATTTACTGTGGATTCTCTTCCTTAAGCATGCCTAAGTGAAAAACGTACAAGCTGAAGAACATATAATAAATTTTGGTTTTGCATGAAACTATTTTGCTTTCATGTGCTTGATTTGTTAGGTGGTGTGCTGGGTTTTTTAAACTGTTTTTCTTATAACAAAAGAAAAGAAATCCCTATTATCTATCTGGTTTTGTTTTTCATATTTCCAAAGACATTTTAGAACTTAGAAGTATGAAAATTCATCGCCCAGCAGAGCTTTATCAAAGCTGCCTGAACATTTGAATCAGATTTAGCAGGGTCTCATGTGACTATGACTACTTACATGAATAAAGCTAAGCACATGCCCAAGAAGCTTTCTGAAACAGAAAGATCTGAAAAAATATGCATGAACCAGTTTGTTCTGTGCTGTAAGACCTTCTCGGGGAGGAATCAAATGATAACATCAGTAATAATTGATACTAAAATCCCATTTTCATCTCAGAGGATTTCTAACTCATTGTCACCTGGATTGAGTCAGACTTTGATTTTAGCACTTTCCAGAAGTCTGTAAAAAGTTGCTTCTGTCTACAGAGGCAGATATTTTATTTATACTTTTATAAGTTCTTGTTGTTTGTCTCCCAGCACAGTACACACTCATTTCCAAAAGACAGACATAAACAGAAGGTCATGAATTCCCAGCACTTCAATGGGCAGATGAGTGATTGATCCACTGTGGACACATTGATTTCAGCTCTGCACCACTATTCTGAGTGCTGCAAAAACAAAGTATACATAAGACCTCTGATATGAAAGCATCTTTAAGCTGGCAGGTAGCAGTTGAACAAAGAAGAGTGGTGAGTACAGGTATGTCTATGAGGTTGTTTTGGGTTTTGTTTGTTTTGTTTTAGTTTGATTTTCCCTATGACTGGATCTTATTATTGGAGAACAAACCATGGAATCTTTTATATTCACTAAAAATAGTCAAAATGTTCTGTGAAAATACTTCATTTTCCAAGTAATAATTTAATTATTTTGAATTAAGTAAAGCTGTGGTGTGTTTAATATTCTAAAACTGGATATTAAACTGGAAGAATAATTATATCTACTTATGTACCTTAGAAGGTGCTAGTTATTACTGCTAGTTCCATCATGTAGTGCATATTGTAGAAAACTGTTACTGCTTCTACTTTTTGGTATTTATGGTATTTAGGACTGTGAAATTTCTTCGTACAAGACTGACAGTTCTTTGGGCCAGATACAGTCTAAGAGTTACACAAAAGATGGTACAGAACCACAACAAAGTGAATTAACATATGTACTAATTCTTTAACTACAGCTTTGTGTTTACAAAAGGATTCTAACTGACATTTGAATTATCAAAGTTAAGGAAATCTTGTACACTAGGACAGTCAGAGCATTTCATATACAAGAGATGATATTAAATAATACTTTTCTGCTAATCTTTTTTCAACATCTTCAAACATGCATGCCTTACACTAAAGGATACAGCTGCAGAAAAAATGCTTCTTTAAATGAAAGAAAGGCTTCAGATAAATTATCTTGCAATTGCAGAACTACACAGGCCATATTTCACAGCTTGTTCTTAGCTAGATCTATGTCTAGAAACATTCATAAGTTTTTCAATGAAGTCTACAGCTACAACAGTAATTGCTACACACATGACTTGACAATGACTTCAAAATTCTTTGTTCAGTGTGAATTTCAGGAGCGTGGAGTTTTGCAATAAAGAAAACAAATCCTTAGAGGGAAAAATTCATCAGTTCAGAAGTCTGCTAAAATAGCATTTGTAAGTGAACCTTAAATTACTACCATGCAACTGGGAGAACTAGCAATCTCTTCTTTACCCTTTTAGCTATCAGTGTGGGCTGCAATGAGTTTAATTAACAAAGTACATTCCACAGATACTATTAGAAACATTCCTTCAGGAAATAGATATTAGGATATTAGCTAAAATATTAATTTAATGCAGTTCATGTTTTGATTAAGTTCATTTGTACCCCCTATACCTCTGGTGTATCATTTCTAGTAGGACATATACTCAAAATGAATATCAGAGTATTTACTGATGCAATTAATTCCTTTGCCAAATGCTTATACAGAATCACAGAATGTTAGGAGTTGGAAAGGACATCGAAAGATCATCTAGTCCAACCCCCCCTGCCAGAGCAGGATTCCCTAGACCAAGTCACACAGAAGCATGTCCAGGTGGGTTTTGAATACCTCCATAGAAGGAGACTCCACAACCTCTCTGGGTAGTCTGTTTGAGTGCTCTGGCACCCTCACTGGGAAAAAATTTCTACCTCCATATTAAACACACTACAGACAGTGTGGGAAATAGTTAACATTCCTCTTCAACACCACAAGAAATATTGGGCAACACTAGATACAACCCATTAGGTGTTTAAATCTCAGAATACTTCTTGCGGTGTTGTTGAACAGAATTAATTCTGTTCTAACCCAAACCATAACAGGTGTTAGTGCCTACAACTAACATGATAACAGAATACACATACTTCAATATTTTAGCTAGCCTGGCCTCGGCAGTATTCTCCCCAGCAGAGAAAAGGGAGACGTTTTTCCATCTCAGAAACAGATTGCTATCACCACCCAGCGGCTGGCTGCATCCAATTGCTTAAGTCCCTTCCTAAACAGATGGGCATCAAAGCGCTGGTGACTCAAAGATAGCTTGTAAGGTAATTAATATGAAGGGTTAGTCCTCAAGACTGGACATAATGTACCTCCAGCAATTTGATTTAGGGGAGTGGGCTTTGCAAATTGGACTAAGGCAATTAATACCTCTCATTAAGTTCATCAGTTGCAGGTAGACAGACAGTCATTGCACTGGAATCAGCCACATAGTGGGCTTGCGAACACCCTCAAGTATTACCTTCTTTTTAGAAGTAAGTTTCTGATTCTTAACTTGGACATCTCTGAAAATGTATTCTGCTTCTCAAGGCTGTATGTTATTGCAGCACTGACGAGGAAGAAAAAGAGGTGAACTGCAGTGCAGGATGGAACAGGTAGTTCATGGAGTGCTGGGTAATGCTTATAGTCTCTGTAAGCCATGGGAAACTGGGTCAGCTAATTATATTTGCCTCAGAAAACAGAAGCAGCAACCAATCTTTATGCTGACAGTCTATTTAGTGATTCTGAAGGTGACCTAAAAGTTCTGAAGAACTTGAACTCTACAGGCTGAATCTTCCACCTCTTTTTCTTTTGAGCCAGCATAAGAAATCAATTTTATGTATTAAACCTACTGTGGTGGGTAGAGTCTACTTCTCAACCCCTTATTCCTTTACCCATAATGTGATCTATTGTTATGTTCCTATTGCAGTAATTCAACAACTCAGGTAACAGATGCCTAAGTTAAATATAATATATGACTATAAAACGTATTATAGAATTCCATTTATCCATATGACATCTTTGTAATGCAACTGCAGGAAGAATTTCTTGAGAAACATTAATGGATGGACCTGTTACTGCACCAATATAATTTCATACAGGACAAAATAACATCTTTGAAGCTGGTGTATGCCTTAGCTGACTTGTGCCTTATAATATTCTGAAACATTACCACTGAAACTCACAAAGGGCTTGTAAATATACGCCAAGATGTGCAAAACAAAAGATTTGCTACAAAAGATGAAGGTCCTCCGGAACACAGAATAAACTGATTCTTCCTGGTACATGCAGTATGCCTCATTTTACAACATCAAAGTTTTCTCCGAGCAAGACTCTTTCAGAATAAATGCCCGAGTTGTATTACGGTTCCATGTCATCCAAGTTATTAAATCAAAAATAATCTTAGGTTTTGAGTCTTTCCTTTTCCAGTCTCCACCGTCATTCCCGGCCAAATGCTGAGAGGGCCGGGAACTCTAACCCGCCTCCCACTCCGAGCTTCGCCGCGGCTTCGGCAACACTCACCGCTTCGCTCCGAACCGGGTCCGCCCCCTGGCCAGGGGATCCGTCGTCCGGGGGCAGCGCCGGAGCGGGGGGCGGTTCGGTCTGCCACAGGGGCGGCCCCGCGCGCCCGAGGAAATTGCCACTGCGGCTCTGTCTTTTGTTGTCCGAGAACTTTTTGGAGCCTGAAAGAAGTTTGTGCGGCTCCTCTATCTAGAAGGCGGTGGAAAATGAGGTTCCCGTGCAGGCTGGCGGCGCTGCCCAAACTTGTTTGGGCGGCAGCGGGCCGGGGCGGCGGCGGCGGTGCCTGGCGGCGGCCGGGACGACCCTGCACGGAGAGCCCGCTCTCAGCTTGGGCCCCTGCTGCCCGCCGTCCGCCGCTCGGCGGCCGCGCCGCCTCGTCCCGGTCGCTGGGCACGTACGAGGAAGTTTTCAGGTCCTCCGTGGCGGAGCCTGAGAAGGTTTGGGGAGCAGCCGCCGAGCAGATCCAGTGGTACAAGCCGTGGGCACGGGCCTTGGAGAGGGGCAGCGCGGGGAGCGCCTCCTGGTGAGTCTGCCTGTGCCCGGCGGTGCAGGTCGGAGGACCAGGGCCGGGACGGGCAGGGCGCGGGAGGACACAGGTCAGCTGTAACCGGGAAGGTTGCCTGCTGCGGGTATGCTGGGTATGGTTGACGCAAAAGTACCCCAGCACAGGCAGGTCAGTGGGCTGCAGCTGATGAACGAGGAGTCTGCAGAGCGTGGAGGCGTTTAATGATTACACTTGGTTCAGCTTAATAATTAAAAGAAACAAATGGATGAGTGTGTTGGGTGAGAGGGGACTTAGCGTGTACTGTGACCGATGGGTGATGTCCGTGCATCTCTGGGTAACAAGGTTCATCTGGTGCTCCTCTGTCGGAGTTTCCTTGGGCCTGGCTTAGGAACAGGTTGCTGTGAGCACGGGAAGCCATGCATCAGGTGGTAGGGGAGGTACGTGTATGAAAACATAGGAACAGTGGTTTTCAAAGTGGTCTAATCTTAGAAACTGGCTATGTATAACATAATTTAAAGGATGTGGTTAAGGTTAGGTTTGTCAAAGTCATTGGCATTGTAATAATACATATTTACATGTGGTGAATGGCAAAGTGCTCAGAGACAGAATGTGGTATCCTTTCTATAAATTAGTGGATAGACTATTTAGTACTTTCTCAGAGGCAATTAATCTGTTAAAATTTTGTGTTGATCACCATCACCTCTTTTTCAGCAAGTTTACATTGTGCTTTTTCATCTTTTCTCAGGAAAAAGCTGGTACAGGATAAATATGGCAATGCAGGATGAGGGTCATCTTTGGTAAATTGACATTCTTTGCATTTTAATGTTTTTCAGATTTCATTTTCATTTAAAGATACTAATAATCAAAATATAATTAAAAATATTAATCACTCTTATATCTGCCTGAGTGAAGAGATGCAGAACCAGTAGTGTGGAACCTGATTTCTTCTTGGTGTCTGATGTTATTGCTTGGCACCTCTAGTAGTGAAAGTTGTTTATACGTCTAAGCTGAAAGAGCTAGGATATATTTTAAGTCAGCAGGGCTGTATGACAGTCAGAAGTCATAAAATGAATCAATGGGGAGGCCTCTGGTCCACTAACCTTCATTTCTAGGTCATGACACTATTCAAAAAGGTCAAGTAGGATTGCCTGTGTAATTAAAGACTAGTAAAGCTCACTGGCTCTGGCATTCCTGAGTGGAATAGAGAAAAAATCAATGTAATAGTTACTTTTGAAGAACTAAGGGATGAGAATATAATACATGCTAGTGAGCCTGGTTTTGCTGTCAGATTCTGTCAAACAGATGTGGTGTGATTTGCTGGGCATGATAAACCTGCTTGCTGAAAGTAACATGGCTAGGTCTTTGTAAAGCATTGTGACTTCTCAGATGGAAGCTATTTGGTCTTACAGCAGGGGTAACTAGGTAAGAGTTTCATGGGCTGAAGTCAAACTTCCTTCCAAGTGTCTTTTCTAGCCTCATTCCTCACTTGGCATCTTTCTCCCTCTCAGGAAGCAGATTGCCACAAAGTGAAATTATCTTGTTAATGTGGGCAAATACCTGAAGAAAGGGTGTACAGAAGATGCAGCCAGACACTTTTCAGTGGTGCCCACTGACAGAACCACAGCCAGTGGGCCCAAACTGAAACACAGGAGGTTCTCTTTGAATATCAGGAGACTCTTTTAATGTGAAGATGACTGAGAACTAGCCCAGAGTTAGTTGTATGGTCTCCATCCTTGGAGATACTCAAGGCTGGCTGGATGTGGTCCTAATCTGCTGGCTCCAAGTGGACCTGCTTGAGCAGGGGGATTGGAACAGGTGCCCACCAGAGGTCCCTTCCAGCCTCAACAGGTTTGTGATTTAGTAGGCTTACACAAAGATGCAAGTCTCTGAAGATTCAACATCAGACCATAATTACTGTTTGGATGTCAGGTGTCTCGTGATAAAACATTAAGCAATTCAAATTTGTGTAATCCTCTTTAATGTTGTAATATCCAACACGCAATTTTATTTCTATTTAAGTTCACCTTAAGTGATAACAGGCTGTATGTAATACTAGTGTAGTACTCTAGTGCCTTTGAAGTGCCAGGATTGGCAGGATAATAGGTAAGTTTTTTGAGGAAAAGACTGAATATAAGAGAGAGAGAGAGGATATAAGAAGCTTTTTCAGAGGACGTGCTGAAGAGAAAACAAAGAGGATAATAGAATGGAAGTGAGGAAGGGGCAAGGCTTCAAAAAAAAACGTAGCTTGCTGGTCTGAGTGGGTAAATTTGTAGTTCTGCTTTGGAGATTTACCTAAGAAGCAGTTTATGGAGACCTTAAAAGTAGTATTAAGAAGTTAATGTACATGCTTCTTGAGTTTGAATTTGTCTCCTGTTTGAGAGACATATTATTTGGTCAATTAGTAGATATCCATTTATTTTCAATATCTTTGGTTTTGGTTGCCAAATGTAAGATTTACAAAAAGACTTTTCATATATTTTCTGGTCTCATTTAATTCAGTTCAAGAAGTTGAAGGAGGCAGTTAAAGTTTTAAAAATGTAGCTACAAGGCTAATAAATGACAGTTTGTCCTCTTTTCTTCCATGCTCTTAATGGTAATTAATGTGCAGCACGTTCACACTGCATTTTGTTTAGTCATTTCCATTGGAATTGCCAGTGTTACATCAGTGGGTTGCAAAGTTGTTTCTGAAAGGTATGTGATCAGCATCACCATCCTCTGGCTGTTTGTTGAAGCAGTAATCCCAGGTAGCATTGCCTATTCTAATCTGCATCAGTGGCTGGTATGGTTTTGCCAACATCAAAAGTAACAAGAAGAGCAAAAAACCATGATTGGTCAGAAAAGGATGAAGGGATTGGAATTCTTTGGTGTAGAAGCTGAGACGGAGATGTAAGTTTTAAAACACATAAAATTTGGCTGCAGAGAATTTGGCTACAAAGTTGCAGGAAAAAACGTTCTCCGAGTTGGCTTTGAAGAGGTCAAAACTAAAGTCTTAAATTGCACCAAAGGAGAGATAGATTTTTGATGTTAGAAAAATCTTTTTAATGCTAAAAGCAGTGAAACATTTGAACAGATTATTTTGGAGTCTTGTGGAATCCCAGTTCGAAAGGCTAAGCAATTATTTCTTCAGGGATGCTGGAAACAATTTTTCCTAAAGCATGCAGGCAGAGGGCAGTTTTACAAGTTATGTGTTTTCTCTGATTTGAAGACATAAGCACAGTATAAAATCACCTTTGAACTTTAGGAATATTGTACAGATTGCTGTTCAGATGTTGCTTACACTTTTAAAAAATGTGGCTCCATCAGTTAACATAATATTATTTCAAAATATCTAATGTTGTCATGGTTTTGTCTAACACTTTATTCAGCTTCTTTTCTCACTTCATCTAGAAAATGAAGAAAAAAAATCCAATTGATTCCTTGGAACCCAGCTTGGAGAAGTATGTGTACCATCCATGGCATAAAAGGATTTTAGCAATATGCTATTTTTTACAGTTAGTAGTTATGGTGCAGAATACTTTTTATATAGTTTTTTTCTTTTGCATATATGCCAGCTGTATTCAGGGCCTTTTTTTTTTTTATTCTTAATTGTCTTTGTAATTGTCTTAGAATACAGCTAATTTGATTCTTAAGGTAGCAGATAGTGTTGGAAATTATATTTGAGTGAAGTGAACCCCATAAGAGCCTCCCTTCTGAATAGGGTAGAAATGCTCTCATCACACTGTCCAAATAGTCTTGATTATTGTTTCAGCCTACAGTCATATCTTTTCCACATACTTATTTGCAAACAATTGTTAAAAATTTGTGTATCTTTAGACAAATCCAAGGTCTGATACTTGCTGATCTTTTGACAGTTCTTAAGTGGTTAGGCTAGTAGCTCGGGCAGTGCGCTCCCTTATTCCCTTGTTCATATCATCCTACAGTGATTTGATATAAAAATCAATGGATTACCCTGAATACTACACAACTTTTGTGACAGTAAATTTTCTCTATACTACATGAAACAACTCCCAATCCTTTTATTGTTCATACAGCTCCTCTTTTATAGGAAGGTGTTTGTAGTACTTTTGTTTGGCTTTTGGTACTTCCCTGGTTCCACGCTTTCTCCTTATTAATGGTGTTGTAAAGGAGTTGTAATAAAAGATGGCTGTGTTCTAACTGGTTTTGGTTTAATAATTGCCATTCTTAGACAGTAAAGATTATTCCATGGCATCTGTGCATATTAGATACATGAATAATATATAAAATACCCTAATTTAGAGCAGTCCTTTACTAGACAGGAAGGTGAAGAAGGAAATGCTTTTATACTAGTTGTGGGTTACTTTAGGCCATCTGTTTTCATTTTTGATTACATTATAATAATACATTATTACACTAAAGCATCCCAATATAACTTTTTGGAAATTTTCAACTGTGGGGTTTTTTTGTGTGTTGCTCTTTTTGCTGTAGAGAGTTATGTGCTGATAGAAAAATAACCACAAAGAGCGTTACTTAGTGTGAAGTCTAATTTTTAGATTCTGTGTTGCTTTTCAGGTAGTAGAGACATCTTTCTAGCTGGTGCCTTATGCATTTTCTTACTCGAGGATTACGCTGCACTTGAATTTTCTTTCCTCTGTAAAATTGCAATGAAAATGAAACCTGAGTTTGTGAAGTGTTTTTCTTTAATTAGAAGATGAGAATTTTCTGTAAATGTCTAGCTGTTGAAGAGGCTATGACTCACATCTCTTTACAGGGGGTTTTGATTCACTTATGTAAAATATGGTAATGTCAAAGGCATTATGAATGTCAGACAAATTTGTAAGATTTTATAGCTGCTGGGATCAGTTTCATATAGATACAGATGCTTGTATGCTTGAACTGTTATTGCCAACAGATGAATAAGAATATTTTGAGTCCTGATTCTGTTCTTCTTAAGGATATGTGTGCATGTCAATACAAAGTAGTACAGTGTATTTTCATGATGTCAGAATATTTTATGTGAATTTATGTTTTTTTCTTTGAAATATTAGCTGTAAAAATCAGAATAATTGATGCAAAATAAGTTAAATCAAGACCTAGTTTAACAGATTCCTGGTTAGGTCAATTAAAGTACAGTACTTCACTTTCAGTGTTTTCACTAATAGACTTAATTTAGCTTTTTGAGTAAATTGTGAGGTTATTGAACCGAATATAATATTTTATGAGCTGTATTTCAATCGAATGCTGTCATTCATTAAAAAAAAAAAAGAAAAGGCCAAAAAATAAGCCTTACTAGTTTGGAAGGCTGGCTGTTATGTACTTCCAGCTTCTTCTTTTGTAGGTTTGTAGGTGGAGAGCTGAATATCTGTTACAATGCAGTAGATCGTCATGTTGAGGATGGACGAGGAGACCAAATTGCTATTATTTATGACAGTCCTGTGACAAATACCAAAGAGAAAATAACGTATAAGGAACTTCTTGAACAGGTAAGTTTGAAAGTAACTGTTACTTAAAATGTGCAATCAGTATTGTGCAGCAGGTAGATACAAGAGGGGTGCAGATGGTTGACCTTGCGAGTTTAGTCCTTTTGCTGTACTCAGTATTCATTATAAGCTTCGTTACCTGTACCGAATTATACTGCATCTAAGAGGTTTTGATGTTCCTTTAGTTCTTCTTTTTCTTCTGCAATTTAATATTTTTTTCCTGATTGGTTAGATTTATAACTTTTCTATATTGGATTTCTTCCCCCTCCAGCTCGTATTTCATATTTAAAAGGTAAACCAAAGGATTAGTCAAGTCATTTGACAGTTCCTACTATGAACAAAAATACAGTTTCATAGATATGAAGATGTGTACCTTGACTATCGCTGCATGTAACTGTGTGAAAGCAAATGACATTTAACAGGGGGGTCCTCTAAGGAGTGCTGCATCACCTACCCCATTGCAGGCTGTAGTGGAGGTACTGGTGGCCCTGCTCTTGTTTTGTCTGGAAAGCCTGTGGATTTTGACCTCCCTGTTAGCTGAGGTAGCTTACTCCCATCTGTGGTTGTGAATACCCAGTTTTGCATCAGCCCATTCGGATATACTCAGTGCCTGACCATTGGTGTTGCCACCATGGGTGTTTGCAGTCTGCCCCATTCAAAGTTCTCTGCTCTCACAGATGTCAGCTGGTGGTTTGCCCTTACACTGCTCCTTTGTTTAGCTGGCTTATTTCTTCCAGTTATGTGTAGCAGTTAAACTTAACAGTACAAAGAAATGTTGAAGGCAGACTCGTATTTTTCCTTAATGTATTTGAATGTGCAAAATGCATTACAGTGAATGGAACACACTCACTCTACTTCAGATATACACTTAGTGTCTGGAATAATGTGAATCTAGTTTAAAATTTGAAATGAGATTCACAATACATTAATTCAGTTTGTGAGGATTTTATTCCACTGTTGCAAGAAAATAGAATTCATACGCCTACATAAAATGATAAACCTGTACTGCACTCTACCTTTTAAAGAAAATATACATTTCCTCCTCACAGGTATTCTGGTGATTTACCAACTCAAGAAAAGAACTTGGAAGTTACCATACAGTGTGCTGAAGCTAGAACAATTGGCTTCAGTGTTTTAAGAAATCAGAAGACTTTAAAAGGGTCCAGCTCCTTAATTATTGTTTTATAGATATCTGTTTTATATAGAATATGTTATATATAAAATGCAATTTTATAAATACAATTTTGTCATGTGCCATATATAAATATAAAATATACATGTATATATGAAATCAATTTATACATACATATACAGATAAAAATACATACTTGTTTTATTTTAATGAAGCAATACAACACTTCATTTTTTTATCTTAAATGGATGACTGTAGAAATTTCCTGTGAAAAGCACTTGAAGAGTAGCCTTTATTTTGCTTTTTAAGCTTGATGCTGGTATTAAGTCTCCTGAATTTGTGTCTCTGTAAGCATATTAAATGTTTCAGGATATGGCAGATCTGTGCAGAATGAGAAAATTTTGCTAGCTGACATACACATTTCCTTTTACAACAACATTACCAGAATGAATGGCAGAACTGGTTTAAGTTTTCTGGGAGTATGTAGCACAACTCATTCAGAAGTTCCTTATAATCTTTCTGGTAGGATAGTCCTTTCTAAATACTGTTTTGGAATTCTCTACAGTTTGCTCTTCTCCTTAATCAAAATGGGAATATAAGTGAAAAGCAGGATGTGAGATTAGTATCTTGTCTGGGAAGGTTTCTAGTCCACTTTTGTGGAATACATTTAGCTTTGCTTACCTAGCAGCTACTGGACAGCAAAGGTATTCACAAAGATCTGCTGAAAATTGGAGAGATGTGGGCTAGTGTATTTTGTGTCATGGATCTTGTAGACACTAGGAGGCCCAGAACCGCTGTGGAGCATGAGTGATGATGTCTTGCTCACTGCTTGTCACTGTGTTCTACGTCTGCTCAGCGTAAGCTGAAAGTGCTGTATCTTGTCATTTTGAAGTGGACTTCCAGTACTCTGACCATTTCATAACAGACCAGTATGAGTGCAGATCAGACATGACCAAAGTTGATGAACCTTTCCCAATTTAAAGTAGCCTGGCAGTGTGTATCTGTGTTCAGACTGTTGTTTGGACTGTCCATATCCCATGCGTGTTTAGCAGCCTCTCTGGCCAGTAAGCTGGTAATGAAGTAATGTCTTTTCAGAGTGGCTGCCTGTTCAAAATGTCTCTGCAAGAGTTTAATACTTGAAGTGGTGGAACTCTTTCTGGCTTTTGGTAATAGTGGAGTTTATAGATCAGTTCATCAGAAGTTATGCAGTATAGCTGTGGATCACAGGATAGGAAGATGCAGAGTTTTGTAGCAGGTTGGCTCATTTGTTCTAGAATCAAACTCGTGGTAAGGATGAAAAAAAATTACATAGGTGCTTGGCTGTAGATAAGAAGGCTTCTTGGGGAGGGTGGGATAGCTTAAGCTATATACTCAGGAAGCCTCTTACTTTCAGATTATCCCTGTCAGTTTTACTTGTTACAGCTGTTTGGATCTAAGAGCTACAGTGATGCTGCTATTATTTAGTTAAGCACCACTGAACCATTGAGAAAAATGTTGGAAGCTTGAGAATGTTTAGTGCCTAACCTGTGGGAAACTGTGGTGGTACTGGAATAGAAGGATTGCAGAAGAATTTCAGCAATTTTTATTGATGTAAATAATGGCAAGATCAGTTTTGATATTCTGTACAGCTCTGCTGTTTTCACACTTGACAAGTCTTGAGAATTACAGTTACTTAAAGTGAAATTGTATGCAGTGCATACAGTTGCATTTTAAGTGTGTTAATTATATGTTGTTACAGATGAAATCTTTCAAATGCAGAGAGGAGGAATCTGGCAATTTTAAGACACAACAGTTTTCCATAATGTACTGATGGGACTTCTTTATTGATGCCTGTTACAGGCCTTTAAATGAGGATTACATTGTTGGACTGAAGCCAGTGAAATGGGGATGTCGATGGAAGTTTTGAGTATTCTGTAGGAGATTCTCTAATTCCAGTAGTGAGATGGCAGGAAAAGATAAGGGAGACACAAATTTTCTTAGAAATACTACTGAATCTGTGTAGTGTTATTAAAATATAAAGATATCTGGAAGAAAAAAGGAGCAATGGCTTCTGTTCCTTTGAAGACAAATTTTCTGATTGTGTTGGAAACTACTACCATTTTCAAGTTAAGGTTGTTAAGTATGTCCAAAAATACTTCTGTTTACATCACTGGGTGTATTCTCTAGAATGTCTCACTTGGTAAAAAGAAAGCTCAAGAATTTGACAGTCATATTATTTGCAGTTGTTGATGCTTGACGGATCATGTACACAAAAGCAGTATGAATTCTCTCTGTGATTCTTCTCAAAAACAATGCACATTTAACATGTTGAACTCAGTGCTGTAGTAAATAATTTCTGAGTGCAGTAACGTGGTGGGGCTAGTAAAACCAACACCTCCCCCAAGCCTTTGACAGTATTGAATGTTACAATGGATGAGAAAGAAGAGCTTCAGATTATCAACAGTGGGCTAGGATGTAATTTCTTCTGTTGGAAGGTTTTCTCCATAATCACCCACCCTAAAAGCACCTTCTTCCAAAGTAATTGTATAAACCATTGTCAGTTTAGATTTATGTGTGTATCTGTCTTGCCCTGCTCATGTACCCTTGATGTGACTGGGATATTAACCAGATTGTTCTTTTTCTATTAGTCTTTCTCATTCTTCATGCTTTACTCCATCTTCTTTCTTTGCCTTCTTCCTTGGAAAATTACCAATTCCTTCTTTGTTAGAAATAGTGACTTTCATTTCAAGATACATTTTCTCAGAGTTCATTCAGAATCAAAACTAAAATGCAGCCAGAAAATCCTACTGAGGCTGACAACCCAACTTTTTATGCTCTTTGTCTGGTAAAGCAATATTATCTTGATAAAACTATGTATTTGACTTTTTAATGCTAGTTTTCTTTGCCTTATTTAAATCTCAATTTACATTCTTCAGTGAATGTCCTAAAAAGATTTAACTGTGATGTCACTGGGGTAGGTGTTCAAAAATACCAATAGTGGTATTCTTTATAAGATGAGACTAATCAGGAATTTACAAAGAGTGATGCCTTGGGTTTTATACATTCCACACAAAAGACTTCTAAATGACAGTGTAGAAGTCTGAAGAAGCAGCTGGAACTTGATCTCCCCTGACTGAAGATAGATATACTGCAGCAAGTCAACATTAGCAATGCCTACAGCAGTGTATAATTTGGTGGAGCTTGGGCAGATGAATGAAGCAAAGCCATGCTGAATTAACTCCTAAGGCTCCTGACGTTTCCTCTGTACGTGGTTTGTGAATTTTACTTTGGATTAGGTTTAGTTTCATCCTCTAAACCTGATGTCCCATAGGTGGCTTCAAAGCCATCTAAACATAGCTATCTGTCCTGGTTTGAACTACACTATCCCACAAATTCTGCTTCCTTGACTTGTGGATTCCTTTAGGAAGTGCCATGTTTGCCCTTTGTCTGTCTCACTTCTGCTCTCCCCACTCCAAGTGGATGTTGGCTAAATAATGGCCTTTTGGGGAAGTTGTGCAGAAAAGTATAGGCTATTCTTTGCAAGTACTAGAAATTCCTTCTGAGACAAATGGCTGTCTGGAACTCTTCTCTGGAGTGAATGCTATGATATCACTTCTGATCAAACATTAAATCCATGCCAACTGATAAGTATTACAGAATCCCTATCTCATCCCAGTCCATCCTTGGAGACACACAGTCCAAATCAGGAAGGAAAATGGCCTTTGCCAAAAATCCCCGGCTTCCTCTCAATCCTGAGAGCTTCCTGGCATCTGAAAGAAGGAAGGAGAAATTACTGCAACTAACTGCAATCCCAGAAGCTCTCTGGCTCTGTGAGAAATAGAAATCATCCTGATTTTTTATTGTTATTTGTTGAAGAGTGCATCAGGACCACTGCCAACACCGAGTATATCATTTATACGGTGTATTTGAGACAGTGTGGCTGGGGTTTTGTGCAAAAGCCTAGGAGGCCTGTGTTACCAAGGCAAGCCATGTCCATGACCTATGTAGTTTCCAGGACTGTGCCTGGCACACAGGCAGGCCTGGGACAGAGCAGGTGTTTTCTTGTGGAGTTTGTTGTCCACAGAACTTCCCTTGGTGCTCGCAGACCCAAGTGAATTGTCTTTCAAGGCATTGCAACTCTCACAGTCACTTCAGAGACTTAAACCACCTTTCCACAGCTCTGCAACCAGTGCCCTAATTCTGCCAAAAACCTAAACACAATCTCTCACTCAGTGCATGTATAGGAAAAGAGTACGTACCCTGACTCAGGTGGGTATCTGGACCACTGATTTTGCAGTTCCCATTGCCTGCTATGATAGAGAGTGGGGCAAGGGCATGTTTTTGTGTGTTGTTTCATGAGTGTCATCATCTGGAGGTTGCAGGCATTTTGAAGTATGCAGCAATGTTGCTATTTTTTTCCCTAGGCTGTCCCAAAGGTCTGCTGATCATAGGAACATAGAATGATTTGGGTTGCAAAAGACATTGCAAAAGACCAATGTCTCTCCCACCTCACAGTAAATAATTTCTTCCTAATACTAATTTAAACCTATCCTCTTTCAGTTTAAAACCATTACCACTTGTCCTGCCACTACATTCCCTGACAAATAATCCCTCCCCATCTTTCCCCTACGCCCCCTTTGGGTCCTGGAAGACTGCAGTAAGGTCCCCCTGGAGCCTTCTTCAGGCTAAACAACCCCAACTCTCTCAGCCTGTCCTTGTAGGGGAGGTACTACAGCCATCTGATCATTTTTTATTGCCCTACTCTGGACCCACTCAAGCAGGTCCATGTTCTTCTTAGGCCCCAGAGCTGAACACAGTACTTTGGGTGAGGTGTCACCAGAGCAGAGCAGAGCAAAGTGAGAGAATCAGCTCTTTCTACCTGCTGGCCACGCTACTTTTGATGTAGCGCAGGATGTGATTTACTTTTTGGATTCCCAAGTGTACATTGCTGGCTCATATTCAATTTTTATCTACCAATACCTTCCAGGTTCTTCTCTGCAAGGCTGCTCTCAGTCTGCTCATTGCCTAGTCTTTATTTGTGCTTGGGATTGCCATGATTCAGGTGCAGAACCTTGCACTTGGTGTTCCTGAACTTCGTGAGGTTTGTGCAGGCCCACCTCTCAAGCCTGTCAGGGTCTCAGTCATTGTTCAACCCAGGAAGGTTTGAAATTCCTCTGCTGAGCATTTTGAGGGGAGTTTCTGTTTTACTGCCTTCTAAAAAGAGGTTTTTTGACGTGGACCAAAACTGCTTTTTGTAACTACTAGGGACAGCCAGGTGATTTACTTCAGAACTGTAGTATGTCTCCAAAACTGAACTGCTAATTTGTTTGGTGGCTGGGCAAAAAGAAAGCCATGCTCACTGGGGGCTTGGATTTGATTAAAGTGTAATTTAAGCCCAGATCTTCAAAGCTGAAAGCCTACTTGAGTTTCTTATTATATCACTTGGTCTCAAGTGATTTTATTACTGAAGTGTCAAGTATATTAAAGCGATAGAGCAATCTTAAAGAAAAGTGGAGACATAGCATGCTGGTAGGAAACTAGCACTGTGTCTTGAGTTATAAAGTATGCTGTCTTAATGTAAACCATAAATGACAACATACTGTAACAAAGTGGAAGGTTTCATGGCTTTTAACAGTTTAATGAAATGTCACTTCTCACTCTCCACCCTTCCCCGCCCCCCTTTTTTTTTTCTTTAAGAAAGAGTGATTGCTTGGATGTTTCAGGGTTTCCACAGCAGTCTTCAGGGCAATGTAAACCTGCTTTATGATGTTCCCTAGTCTTCAAAATATTTGCAGAGAGAGACTGTTTATTTTGTAGTCCCAGTGTTCAGTGTTCCCTGGTTGTCAGAAGGTTAATGGAAAGGGCACAAGGAAAATCATAGATATTCATGTATTGCATTAAGTTATTGTGTTCAGTGACATTAAACTCTCTAGGGTGAGGAGGTTAAGTGCAGATAACTGATTACTGGGGTCTGCATGGAAGACGTGGTTCCTGTCTGCAGCATGTTATGTGCTGTATTATCCTTTTCAGTACCTGTATCAGATAAGCTTCTGGGATTGGATGTAATTTCCCCAAGTTTTCTTGAATATGACCATAAATAAAGAGGCTAATCAAATCTCAGAAAGTAAAGGTGGTACTAGAATTTGATATATTAAACTGGAATATGGTAGTTCTTTTAAGAGAGAAAACTCAAATTTGATGAATAATATAAATGAAGGTAAAATATTTCGAAGAAAATCTACTCTTCTGGCTAGCTCATCCTTGAAAAAGAGGGTCCTTCCCTCCTGTCTTGCTTGCACAACATGTGTTGTTGGCCTAAGTTGCTTCCATTGCTTGCAGTGTTTGCCGGGTCACTGGAAATCCCTCTTAACTGCTTCAGAAGCTTGGGTGTTGTCTGTTCTACAGGCAACATCCACCTGCTATGGAGGGATGCTCCCCCTCAGGAGTTTGACTTCCTTTTCCTTTCTCTCCAGTTTGATAGTACCTGAAAAATGTCTTTCACAAGACTAAATTTTACTTGAAACCTTATCTGTGTCATATAATGAATAAGTGAGGAATAATGCAGTACAGGTAATATGTGAGGAATTCACATATGAGTAGATTTGTGTTACATTGATAGTGAAAGAAATCAGAATGTTTAAACTTGTTATGTTTATTATAGTATTTTCTAGTGAACGGCAACTTCTTAGACATTTACTACTGTAGGTGGAAGAATTTCCCTGTAGGATAGAGCAACTCCCTTGTTCTGAACTTAGATTAATATGTCTTCAGCTATCCCAACAAATTCCTAGAGAATTTAACTTCTTAGTCTTAGCAGTAATGCAAGACTATTGGAAGCAAACTCCCGTTCTTGTTACGTTTGACTGTCCTGTAACCATGGTTATGGGGTGTTCTGGCTCACAACTTCTTGTAATGCTTCTACTTCCAACTATTTCCTATTAGCTTATTAGTCTACTTTGTTTCTTCTTAGTCTACAGTTTCTGCTGTTAACCTATTAGCCTATGTTTTGTGCACAGTTACATGCAGTTTTATCCCTATTACGTACCTCTGCACACTGATGTCTACTTGAAAAACTTAAAGGCAGTGAGCAGGTTGAGATACTGAGCGTTACACAATTGTCAGCCTCTGGAGCTCAGGAAACCTCTGGCAGCTGAGTTCATTCAGCTGATATAGGGGAATTACTAATTTGCTTTTGCTTCAGAAGATGCCACAATTCCATACTGCAACATGCAGGACGGGACAAGTACGCAGTGCTCATCCCAGGCTTCCATGCTCACTAACAGAACTTACTATGTGGTCTGTTATGGTGTACTAATGAAATATTCAATACTAGTTTTGTAACAAAATACTGTATACTGTCAAGGTAATAAATATTTTCTCCTGATGATACATATGGCTGACATTGCTGCGGATCTATCACATTCCAGTTCCAGTCCTTTGCTGCTATTCATAGTCTGTCTTCAGGCTTCTGCGTACCAAAAATGAAAATCTGAAAATGGCAGATAAAACTGCTTCTTAAATCTAAATATGTTTCTCTGAATTTGTATTTACATTTGGTTCAGGTTGTAAATTCCTTGTCTCAGGCTCCCAGATGTTTACAACACTGTAGTAGAGAAAATATTACTACGTATTAATTTGTGTTTCAGATGCAGCTATTTAGAACAGAACTTGCATTATTAAATGCCCTGTTTACATCCATTCCTAAAAGCTAAAATTGAGAAATATAAGCAGGTATCTGAATAAAACAGTGAGTGATTAGAGTGTCATTGAAAAATTTGTGAAACATTTCTATTGTTTCTTTTGTTCTTTAATGTGTGAAAATAATTAGCTTCAGTCCCTTCTCATTTTACAGAAGAAAACTGTGTTATGGTGTTTTTTGCAAAAAGGAAATTGTCCAAAATTTATTGAACCTGGATTGCATTGTTCATCAACTTTCCATATCATACTGACATGTCTATTTAATGTCCTGCACCTGTTGATTTTGTGAAGGCTGTTTCTTATGGAGCAACAGCAAATCTGGAAGATTTTTTAATATACTGTGAATGTTTTGTCAGTACAGGTCTCCAAGTTAGCCGATGTCATGGTCAGACATGGTGTGAAGAAAGGAGATCGTGTGGTCATCTACATGCCCATGATTCCACAGACAGTGTATTGTATGCTGGCCTGTGCAAGAATAGGAGCCATCCATAGCCTGATTTTTGGTGGCTTTGCGTCTAAAGAGCTTTCTGTTCGCATTGATCATGCAAAGGTATGAGTATTTGGAACAACAAGCATTAGTTACTCATATAAGTCAATGGCAAAAACTTGGATTTTTCTCCAGAGAGAATACCAGTATTTCTCTGTGTGGCATGCAGTCTCAATGTGTTTATACCTAACATAGTAATATGAACAAAGTGTTACATCTATACTTAGGTTGATACTTTTACCACAAATATTGAGATACAAATTTGGATCTTCTTTGAAAAGCATGAGTTTAACAAGCAGCTATCTGTTTAGAATATACTTTCTTCTTCCATTTGTTAGTCTTTTTCTATAGAGCATCACCTTAAATTTGGCTTTTTTGTCCAACATCTTCCTCAAGCACGTGAGAAAAATGCTGCCAACACTAAATGGCTTCATTGGTTTACCTGATGTTTAGTCATACTAGGTAGTACATTTTTTCAGCTATAGATCTGCTTTTGCATCTGCTTTCTACATGAATCAAGGCAGCTAGGGAACTGGTTTTCTTAAGTAAGTGACTGCAGAGAGCATAGTAAATAGAGGTGAATGCTTTAAAGGCTTCCAAGTTCAGCACAAGCTGAGCTTGTTTATGAAGCATTATGTAAGTCTTTGTAAGTGAAAATGCAATTAGTACTTCAATAAGTACTTTCTTTCAAACTAGTTATATTTCTACCTAATTTTATTGTGCAGAAGAGGTAGGCAGCAGATGTATAAAAACAATGTGGGAGCAGAGCTGCAAGGGAAGTAATGTCAATAGGGAAAGAGATGAAACACTAGAAAACGGCAGTTAAAGCCAGTAATGGACCTTTGATTTTCACAGAGTGATCTATGATGCTTTCAGGTAGCACTCCTCACTTGGGAAATACATCACCTTAGCAAATTTAGTGTTGGTTATTTTTAGACTTCCTTACTGCATACAAAGCATTTGATAAGCAGAGGTAGCACCAGTTACAAATGACTGTAAACCTGTTGTTGACAACAGTCTTCCATCTTAACAACTGAATAGAACTTTGTTAATACCTTATATTAATTACAGTCTAATTCAGGGTAGCCTCCAGATGAATCTTCAGTTTATCTGTGTTATATTCTATCATCTTTTGTTAAAATTGGTGCATCCTAAAAGAGAAAGATGACATGCTGCAATTTTAAAGCTCATCTGAAATCTTTATTTTGAATATCTGCTAATTAGGAAACTTCCCTGAATGGCAGATTGGGACAGGAAACATTTTATTATTGCACAAGAAAACAATTTAGTCTGTGCTTTGTGTGACAAGTTTAATGCAACTTTAACTGTGGCATTGTGGTTTGTGCCTACTGCATGAGTTTTATGCTAATGCATACAATTAGTAAATTATCTTGATCAAACTGAAAGGCAAAAGATAAATATACTTCTAAAACTTCAAAAACAAGGAGATTGAGGACTCATTCTTCTCCAATTAAAATATGTTCTAACACATAGCTTCTTTGGTGCTGCCTTTTATGTCCTGAAATACAAAAAAAAGAAAAATTCTCATCTCAGGACCTAATTCAAAATAGTTTGTATGCAGAATTCTCAACTTAGGAAATCTTACAATAAAACCTGAGGTTAAATTAACACCAAAGACACTAAATCCACATTTGGAAATAGAAGTTATTCTAAGAAGCCCACAGAACTATTGAAGTCTGATTTTGCTGGTTTTGCATCCTGAATCCTGCAACCATCACTTGATCTAGCTGTACTTCCCTCATGTGCTTTACGACTTCAGCTTGTTCTCTTGCTGTAGCTCTATTGTCCTGTCATCTCTCGCTTCCATTCTTTTTCCTCTTTCTCTTGTTTTCCCTTGTGTGCCATTTAATTGCAAGCTGGAAAAGAGCCAGCAAAGTGCTACAGCTAGTTTTGAAATGTGCCATTGAGTGCAGGCAGATAATTAGAAAGCAGGCTAAACAGGACAGATGATTGTCATCAGACATCACTACCACTTTTTCTTAATGGAGAAGCTAAGATGGAGACTAATTTTTCCTCTTTGTTCAGTATTTTTTGTGCAGTTTGCAAGAACTTAATACTGTTGATTTCATACTCAAATTTGGTTAAAAATGATGAAGAGTGTCAGAATTTATTTGTGTGCTCCTGAACAAAAAGCAAATGCATGGACAGAAAGATCACACAAACTGGATTTCCACAGAAAAGTGGTAGAACTTCTGTTTCTAATTATGTGAAGAATAGATGTTATACATTGAGAATTATCAATCAGAGAATTTCATGGAGGTTAATAAAGCACATAAATATATTGCAAATGTATATATTAACAATCTAACTTCTTTATTTTAGCCCAAACTTATAGTAACAGCAAGTTTTGGAGTAGAACCAAAAAGGAAGGTGGAATACATATCCCTCCTAGAAGGAGCACTGGCAAGGACACAGAGCAAACCTGATAAAGTTCTCATTTACAAGCGACCTAATTTGGTGGGTGTACAGTTCTTGTGCCTCTGTTAACTTTCAGATGTGTATGTGCATGTGCCTTTTCTCTTTTGCAAGTAAAATTTCTAGTGTATCTGTTGTATGTTGTTTCTTAATTTTATGAGATGTTTATATTAATAAAATTTAAATAGTAAGTAGAACCAATGGAGCAGAAAGATTACTGTACAGAAAATGGAGTAGTACTGTACAAATAAAGAAGAATAGTAGGGTTTTTTTTACCCAATTTTATTTATTCTGTCTATTTTTCTCTTTTTCGATGGACAGGGTCATGTTCCTCTTGCCCCAGGTCGTGATCTTGACTGGGAAGAAGAGCTTGCAAAAGCACAGTGTTATCAATGTGTCTCAGTTCCCTCAGACCATCCACTTTATATTCTGTATACATCTGGAACAACAGGCTTGCCCAAGGTAAATGACTATCTGTAGTCTAAGTGTCTGTGACCAATGTATTTGCAATTGCACTTGAGAAAATATTTAATTAAATAAAAAGGTTGAAAATGTTTGCCAGATCTCAGTGCTGTCTCATTGACAGGTGAGACCCCAACCTGGCAGTCTGCCTGTCCCAGTGTTTCAGACCTTTACTGAAACTCATTAAACAGAACTGCCTAATGGTGCCCAATATGGACTTTGTCTCTTGAAACAGACTGGACAAGTTAAAATTAATAATCGATTTGATTTATTGTAGTGACAGATAACAGATTCAGAATTGCTGGTGATAAGGTGAATAACTCCAAGGAATTTGAGCTCAAGCTAACAATTATACTCCCAGAGAAGTGTCCAACAAAGTCAGGAAAGTAGAAAGAAAGCTTTGAAAACACCACCAAAATACAATAAAGAGAAATGCTAACAAAGATGTTAGGCTGTATATTGATTGCACAATTCTTACCAAGAAAGCCTCCCTTCCTGGTGATCGGAGGAGAAGGAGCAGCCCCTCAGTTGTACTCTGTGACAGCTAAATCCTAAGGTCTTCAGCCTGTCCCCCACCAACCAAGGAAATAATCCTCACATGGGTTAATTCTAACTATCCCTACTTTCTGGGTGATGCTTAGCTTGTTTTGGTGGAAAGTTGAGTACCGTAGTCATAAAAGTACTCAGAGGTGTCAACTTTAATGTTAAAATCACCATTAATTAGACAAAGGTCTCAACTTGCTCGCTGTAGCCTTCAGAAGCTGTCTGGAAGCTGTGTGTTAGTTATTTTGGCCTTGCTTCATTAGTTTCAGCTGAAACAGGGCCATCTCATCTTCACAAGACTCTCTCCTTCAGCCACCTGGCAGGCCAGCTTTGCAGATTCTGCTTACAGAGGTAACCCAAGCATTTTCTTGGTGTAAGCATCTCAGCCTTTCTCACAGAGCACACTAAATTGGCCTGCATTTCTTTCACACAAAAGACTAGGCCTTAATGCCACAAGTGCTGTGAATGATAAGCAATGCTAGAAATACTTCATTATTTGTTCACATTTCGCTACTCTAAAGTTAGTATCTAGGGATAAATCATGTTTGTTTATTTAAATAGTAGTCTATATAGATAAGCTGCATTTCTTTCAAAACAATTGAATGGTATAAACTTTCAAGGGCAGCAGAATATATTTTATCCTTTACTATCTTCTGTGTTTGAACTGTTTCAGATAAGCATATTATAGTCTCTTAATGGCAAGATTAGTTATATTATAATTTGTGTGATAGAATTTATTGTTGAGTAGCCTTTGCTTGTTCATTATTTACATATTAGATAATCTTCCCACAGATAAGATGTAGTAAATGACATTACAGATTAAATGCAATTAGTGATGTTCTGAAGGCTTGTGTTGCTGAACAGTTCTGAGAACATAATTCCAAAGAAAATGAGTTCAGATTGAGTAAGTCAAAACTACCAAAGGGCATTCTTTGAAAATGTTTCCTTTAAAATGTCAGTTGTCTTCACAATCTATTTTTAAGATACATTATTTTAAAAGCAAACTCTTGAGTATTGGCTTGGTACTTAAAATACTCCTTTAAAGTGTAGAAGACAAGTGGAATATAATTTTCAGGTCTTGCAGATACAAATTTAGAGACAGTATTACACATCCTGGATATGACAGTGCTTAGACTACTATTAGAAAATTATTTAATGATATGGCCTGTAAAGTGAAGAATACATGAAAGCATCAGTTTTGCTGAGAGAAATATCTTCTGCTGTTGCCTTGAATGTGGGCACTTTAAAGCAACATACGTAACTTGAAATATTTTGTCAAAAGGTCCAAGATAAAATCCTTTGTTACAAGAAGTATTTTCCTTAATGGTTAGTTTTAAAATACAGTATTTCAGGGATAAAAATTATCAGAAATTTACTTCACTATGTTGGCTCTTCAGAGAAAAATACAGACACCTTGAATGAATCACCCTTATAACAGGGAGATTATGAACTACCACTAAGCTACAATGAGTAACTCAATGAATAAAATGACTTTTTTATTTATTTAAGGAACTTGCTTTGGTCATGCAAATAAAATTACTCAGTTATGACCTTAATAAAACTTTTGTTAAGAGCAGGGACTGAGATAGAAGTTGAGATTTATGAAGTGAAGTGAAAAAGTGTTCGTGAAGTGTTAGTTAATCCTTCTCTGCTGTGGCAATCTCCATTTTGATACGTTAATATGTCTAGACATTCCCTTCTTTCTTGGATGATGCCTATTTCATTCTATTAACTACATAAAGAGAATGTACTGTGCTCAGCTGTATTGTAGTGTCTGTGCTCTGGATGTTTGTTTGGTCTAATGAATTTCATCTGAATTAATTTTTGTTCAGGACATCAGGACAGTTTGCTTAATTCTTTCTTCTATAAACAGTGTACTAGAAGATGATGAAATGTATATTAAACATACAGATATTAAAAAATATTTCATATGTTTTTGTATTAACAGTTTCTGGCTTAACAAGGTGAATGATGCTGTTGATACTCTCTGTTTCTAATTTTTAAGTCCCTCCTTTAGACAAAGATGTTTTTCATTTTGCATTCACAGAATCACAGAATGTTAGGAGCTGGAAGGGACCTCAAAAGATACCTAGTCCAACCCTGCTGCCAGAGCAGGATTCCCTAGACCAGGTCACACAGAAGCGCGTCCAGATGGGTCTTGAATATTTCCAGAGAAGATATCAAACCTTTAAAAAGTAGACATCTGAGTTAAGCTGATTTTCTGACATCTTTAAAAACAGTTGGTGAAGGAAGAGGGGTACAGCTTAGGGAGTAATTCACCCTAGTTACTTTAGGGATTGCCTACTCCACAGGTGCTTCTCTTTCCCAATAATCACAGAATCACAGAATCATTACGGTTGGAAAGGACCCTCAAGATCATCTAGTCCAACCAATAGCCCTACACTACTCTTACCCCTAAATCATCCCCTGAAGAAACACATCTATCCTCTTCTTAAAAACCTCCAGGGATGGTGACTCCACCACCTCCCTGGGCAGCCTATTCCAATATCTCACCACTCTTTCAGTAAAGAAATTCTTCCTAATATCTAATCTAAACCTACCCTGGCTCAGCTTAAGCCCATTCCCTCTAGTCCTGTCACCAGTCAATGATACAGAGAGACTAGGGAATGAATTTAAATTGTGCCTGATATTTAGATGGCCACAGTTTAAATGAGGTACAGACTCAATCTTATTTTTTGTCAGCATATGTTGGCTAAATATTTGTATATCCAACTTTAGTGAGGCAATTTCAGGTTTTTTTTAGTTGTCTTCTGAAAACTATTGTCATCTAGGCCTTGGGTTGTGTTTTTATGTTTGCTTTATTGTATGTTTGTTTTCCAAAATTACTTCTTTACTGGGAATGCTAGCATAAGCATTTAATTGTTGGAATAGATTCTTAAGTGAGGACTATTGGAATTAGACAACTTTAAGTCTATTACTGCTAACCCCCCAAAATTTCATTGAACACAGGAATATCATTGCATCCTTCAAATGATCTTCAATATTCAAATTTTCTCATTTAGGGTGTTGTCAGACCAACAGGTGGCTATGCAGTTATGCTGAACTGGACTATGTCAGCTGTATATGGACTCAAACCTGGTGAGGTAATTCTGTTTAAATGCCGTGTAAATTTTTTTTAACTCCTCTTAAAATCTCCTCACTATATTTGTGATTTTATTTCATTTTAGGTATGGTGGGCAGCATCTGATTTAGGCTGGGTTGTTGGTCATTCCTACATTTGCTATGGGCCTCTCCTTCATGGGAATACAACAGTTTTGTATGAGGTATGATCCATTCTGGAAAACCAGCCTTTGAAAAGGTAGCATCTCCTGTAGTTGCTGACCCTGTTTAATCTTGTTTGTGCCTGTCTATTCTTTGTACCACGTATGCTTAAATTGTGTGTGTTATCTTCAGTGTTTCTACTCTCCCATCTATTGCAGTAATTCTTAAGGAAAACTTACTTTACTATCCTTCAAACTTGTCTGTATCATCTGTATGACTGGTGATGGTCAGCAGGGCAAGAAACTCCAGAAAACAGACTTAAAAGTGGCAGCCAGTGGAGTGTACCTTCAGCCACAGGCCATTAGACTGCCTTTATGGAACTAGGAGAGGATGTTGCGTTTTGCATGTGTGGAGATGACAAAATCATACTGGATATAAGTTGGAGGCAATTGGGAGTTTCAGGATGGAGCTAGAACTTTCAAGACTTGCCTTTTCTTTTCTCCTTCTGCCACTCAAGACTCCTGATGCCAAAACTCAAATGACATTCAGGGCTTAGTCCTTGTCCTTTGGCAGTGAAACTCAGTGGGATGGAGAGAAACAATCTAGACACTCTTTTCTGTATTATTTTGGTGGTAGGAGATACCACAGTGAAACAGAGAAACAAGCTTTGGCTCAAAAAACTAACTGAAGTATGCATGGTTTTGCATACTGAGGTAAGGTATTCAGTATGCGTTTTTCACTTTTGTGTGAAAAGTATGTCTTTTTTCAGGCACCAGTGTGCCTTTTCCTGAGATGAAAGGTTGAGGAAGAACAGTCTGTGTGCTGGCTTGAATCCCACAAGACTCTCTTTTTCCCTCTCCTGTCAGATGGTAACAATCTTTGCTCTTACATCTTTATAGTATGTGAAGACCCTGTGAAATCTTGGAAATTCAGTATCCTTAATCAAAATCCTGTGTTACTTTTGTGACCTTCTTCTGTTGCCTGGAAATGAAGGTTTAAAAGAATGTGTGGACATCCCTGTAAGCTATATTTAAGTACTGACATACTGTCCATCAGTCTTGAATCTACTTTCCCATCAACTTAAATTATTTGTATAGGTAATCACTTAGTAAGTATGTTCAAGATTTATGAAACAGAAATATACTCTAGGAAAAGCGTATCTATTCTTTGCAGATCTTATCGTTGATGACATTTTTTATGTCAGGTAGCATGGATGTCAAGATGTGAGGTTAGTTTTCTGGTATATGGTCTCCACACAAGCTACAAATCTTTCTTACTTTGCTTGGATTTACTCACACAGAATAGATCTTCTGGGCAAAGTTAAGAAATAGACAAGCACAGCACAGGGCTGAGCCTTCTCAGGTCAGCTGTTACATGGATCACTAACTCTGCAGTATATGAAAATCCTGTGGTTAGGAGCACTGCTGGTTTTCCAGTACATGAAATAGTAAAATGTCAGCTGCTTTGGGTGAAGACTTTGTAGCCCAAATTCTTACTTGTATGTGTAGGAGTGTGAGAAGTCTCAGCATATGCTGCTGAGAAAGGTAAAGCTACATGCTGTGTAAGTATACCTATATAGATAGTAATTACTTTCCCCCTCATGTGCATGACTGTTTCATATCTTTCTAAGTGTATTTAATCATCCACAGTTTTCAGTTGATTTATTCAACTGTCTTATCCACTGCTCAAAAAGTACTGCTTAGATTTTAAATTTTTCTTCTATTTTAGAATCCTACTTCATGAAAAATAAATTTTATTTTTACAAAAAACAAATCTTTTAAGTTCTCTTGCTTTTTAGTCAAGAAATTTTGGAGACAGTGAACACAACATACCTGTTTGGAGTTGTGAATTAATCTGAAGTTTGGAGAAGAAACAAATTAAGGTCTTTTATAGGCTGATTTTATAACTTGCACTATTTACCTAATGTTGGATACTTTTCAAAACCATCTCCATCTTTATTTCATCTCTAGATGCTCAGCAATTTGTGGGACTTCAGGATCTGTACAAGCAAACAGAGAACTACAGTAATAAATTACTTTCACTAGAAAAATAGAAATGCAATAGTAAAATAAGAAAAAGAAAAGAAGTTGTTATTTATTTTCCTTTTTAAGTCTGATTCTCTTACAGAAGAGTTCAATTTTCTAGTTTGTAGTTGCCCAGTAAATTAATAGAATTTTAAGGCCGGGGATCACTGCAGTTGACTTCTTTGATATTCTGAATAACAAAGAGCAAAAACTTCACCTGTTAGCAAAATTGCACATTTATAGAATAATTTATTTTATAGTATTAAATTACTATAGTCTAATTAATGTTCAAATAAGCAGTAGATGCTGATGAGATTCTTCTTTCAAAAGGATTAACTCATCACCCACAGTAGTTAAGTAGAGGAGGAAAGCAGTGTGAGAAAAATGGCAGTTTTTCAGAGATAAGGAAAAGACTTTGATAGTTTTATAGTAGCTGTTTCTGACCACTGATAGAGCAGTCCACATTAAAATTGTTGCATGAATTTGGCAAAGGAGAATCACTAAAATAAATATTGCAGTGAAGAGGTTTTCATTCTAGTAGGTGTAGAGTAAGACAAGGTGGAACAGGGAGGAAAGTGATGCGTTACTTCAGCAGTCAATGTTGTCTTACAGTGAAGTTTTATCTCTGTGTAAATGCAGAGGGTTTAAGATGGTTATTATCAGGGTAAAGGCACCTCTGAATTTAAAATGTGTTAGTTTTGGAAATAAGGAGAAAAAATCCTCTTTCTTTAACAATGAGTAAAAAAAAAAGAAAAAGCAGAAAGGAAGAGAAAAAGCAGAGTACCTGGTTGACCTAGCCTTCTGCTTTATGATTTTTGCTCCTGGTGAGAACGTTATTAAACAGTAATAGTACTTTTCACATTTTTCTTTCTTTGAGATGTCACCAATCAGATAGTGTTCATGACATCAGTGTCATTTTTTTGAGGATTAAAAATAGGAGAAGAGGAAGTCTTCTGTACACACAGGGAGAAAAAGAATGTTTAGAAAGAGGAATAGTGTGTAATTTTCTCTTGCTCAGAAGACCATGGATTAATTGTGAATATTCATACATTTGTAATCAAAATTTTTCCTAAATGTTGCCAAATGATGAGGTTTGGGCTAGGGAGTATCAGTACACTGTGCTGGTGCGAGGAAAGAACACCTAGTCCCATTTGCCTAGGGACAACCACTGTTGGATACAAACCATACTGACTTCGTATGCTTAATTCTTAAAGTGTTTTGTTTATTTTTAAATTACTTGGTAGGTGACAAGTTGTTGTTTTAACAGTTCCTAGTGAAACTATGTGCTTTTGATTCTTACTTGCTGTAACACCATTGTCAGGAATGTGAAAACAGTAATGAATTCCTTTGAATACAGCAAGGTTGGGTTTTTTTATAATCGTTCCCGGATTGTTTTTCTCCAAGGCATGACAAACTTCAGCTATAAATAAGCACAGCCCACTCTGTGTTACTCTTGCTAATGGGTTGCTAGCTGTAAGCAACAGGGCAGCATGAAGAGAAAATCTAGCTGCTACCTGTGATCCTGTGATATCAGGAAAAAGGTAGCATTGTTGTTCCACTGCTTGGGATTTTGAATTGGAAGTAGGGTCAGGAAAAGGATGGCCAAACTTGCCAAGAAGCCATGGACTTGGTTTGAGTGATCTGGGACAGAGAAGGAGCTTTTGTCCCACGCAGAGCTGTAGCAAGACATTGCTGTGCAAGTGGAGCCTTTCTCACAGTGCTTAATGAGGTCCTGCTAGTCCCTGCTGTTGCAACAAATCTGCAGTGTGCGCAACAACAGCAACAATTTAAAAATTACTCTTATTTGTCACTCTTGGAGGCATCCAGCCTTTTGTACAGTTCTTGTTAGCCACTATCAACTTACAAAGCAAGCAGTGTCTCTGAAGTTTGCCAGTTTCGTGATCTTTCTGCCATCATCATGATTGTATTTGTGGAGCAAATTCAGTAGGATGTATCACCTCAAGTCCTCAGTGGAGGTTTGGCAGCAGGGTGAGCAGCAGAAGGATGAACGCCTCTGTGAACATATTCTTCTGAATCCTCCTATGTCAGGATTTTGTGTGTCATGGAGTTTTAGTGACAATGAGTCCCATGTATTAATATTTACTGTGCAGGGAGAATTTCCTCATAATTTTGAATTTGTCTTTAATTGAAGAGCCCCTTGTTGCTAGGGGTCAGACAGAAAGGGGATTGCTGCACTCATACTGATGCATTGTTGGTTATTTTATTACAGCTCCTTTTGTATGTCTTTTTCCTCAAGGAACCAATCCATCCCAGGTGCTTCTAACTTTCTCCATAGGAGACCATTTCTATCCCCTTCGTTCTTGCTGCCTGCCTATGAATCTTTTTTTATAAGCCTGTATTATCCTTCAACATATCCTGCCTCAAGATGTCTACTCAGCTGGTGGATGTCTGATAAATGACATGCTAAATCTAGGTACTTCCAGAAAGATGTTCCAATCTGTCTGTCTGTCTCAGAGTCTCTTGGTAGGTCATTAAGAGAAAGTCTCTTGTACTTGAATCCTCCTAGCTGACACAAGGAGTGTCTGTTTCTGCTTTTCTTTTTTAAATTAGGTGAGTCTCTCTGTGACTGTCTTGTTCATGTTTGCCATGCTCTCAGTTCCTGCTAACCACAGATACTATTGTCTGTAACTTTTAAAGCAAGTTTTCATGCCTGGTTTTGCTGCAAATACTGAATAGCAATGCATCTCGAACTGATCCCTGCAGGAATGCAGTGGAAGCATCTCGTAGCCCCAGCCTGCCTCAGAAATTTATCAGCATATTCTGAATTCAATTACTTTATGTTTTGTTGTTTCTTTTGCTAACTTTTTAAAACCAAAATTGCATGTGGTGATAAGCCTTTCATGGTAACCTTGCATAACTACTTAAAATTTCTGTATAAATGAGAACTCTATTTGGCAATTTGATCTGAAGTTTTTTTGGGCTCTGAAATTAATTCACACTGTCTCAGATTTGTTTTGTTAATGTCAGTTTTTGTTTCTGCATTTGATAAACTCTGAACAGCTGCCAAGGCACTGTGGAAGTTTTTCTGTGGAATCAGTAAGAATATCTTAGAGCTGGGGCAGATTTTTTTTTTCCTGAATAAATATTTTAAGTGTTGCCTTATTCTTTGAGTATTTTTTCCTACCTTTAGGTGAATTTTCTGTTCCTTTCTTGCCACTGTTTTGTGTTTTGTTGTTTAGGGTTTTTTTTCTCCGAAATCTGAGAATGGTACTTCTCCAAACCAGAACTGCTGTAGCTTACCTGTGGCATATAAATATCAACCTGTTAAAGCTTTGCTTTAGGATGTCCTCAGGCTTAGGATTGGGCTCAGGCTCGGGCTCGAGTTTGTTGGAGGTGTGAGGCACAGACACGGCTGTGGCATAGCTTGGCAGTGACCGAGGGTTGAAGGCCTGAGCATAAATTGCCTCCCAAGGAAAAGGAGGCTCCTTTCAGCTCTTCTTACAACTCTGCTCTTTTCCTAGTGGTGTGATCCAAGGTTACACAGCTGCACTGTGGCAAACCTGGCCTTGAGTGCTATCAGCCAAACTCCTAGGAGGGAGTGGATGTGCTCGGGGCCAGACACAGCCCTTTTATGGGCTCTGGATGTTTTCATTTGGTTAAAAGTAACAGCCTGCATTATTACTGGAAGAGTAACCAATTCCACACTGCTCCATGGCTAGTTTTTTTGCTGTCTGAGACATTTGATACTAGTTCAATTATGTAATTAGTTAATGAGAAGTTTGTGGCAATTTGGAATTTTTCAGTCTGAGACCATTTGTTCTAGTGTTAGTGATGTGAGCTTGAACTTCTAACCAGATGGTTATAGGTCAGCAGGTATAGTGAACATTATAGGGAGATGACTAGCAAAAGGAGAGGTTTTGGCATTGATGATACTCCTCCCTGCTGCTTGAGCTGGGACCTATTTCTTTTGTTTACTTTCTCTGCATTTGCTTCTCAACACCTGTTCCACCCTTCATAAACAAACAAAAAAGTGGTGCTGCTTTTTTTTTTTTCTTTTCTTTTCTGGTGTTTCTTTGCTCCAGGACTCCTCTCAATAGCAGAATCTCACTGTAGGGCTGCAAAGCCAATGGTACTTATCTGACCTCCAGCATCCTTCTTTCTTTAAATCTGCCACATGGTTCGTCAGTGCTCTTGCCAGTGTTTAGGCACAGCTGGATGCAGAGCAAGTGTAGGTAGGACCACAGTGGGGAGGACAGGTGGGAGAGAGGGAAAGAGATGAATTCCTTTGAGCCTGCATCACAGCCAGCTTGCTGGTTTTTATGTTGGGATGAGGCAACTAGCTTGATTAGTGTGTGTTTCCATAAAGACGTTTGCTGTGTTACTTGTGCTTCATTGTCAGGATAAAAATACTGAATTCAGTAAATTCTTCAAGGTATTCAAATGTCTCTCTTCCTTTTGTGTCTTGGTAAAATGAAAAGTATTAATGAGAGTTTTGTATCTTTTTTGTTTGTTTTTTTCCCCACTGGACCTATTAATCTATCTATTCCAAATTTGCATTTACACAAGGATAATGAGGTATGAATTTGTCTTGTGATGGGTGAATGGTTGTAAAGATGATGACATTTCAGTAGTGAAACTTCCTCTGTGTTTGTGGCTTCTTGCATAAGACATTGCCAAAGCTGTGTATGCAGTATGAAAAGTGTATGTATCTCCTAACTTAAACTCATTCCACATTAACATAATGTTTTCATAATTTTGTAATATGTATGGAGCAGTTGATGCACTGCAGTAATTACAGACAGTGAGACTGTGATTATATGATCCTGTGTTAACTGCTTTTCATATCTGCAGCACCACAGAAAAGCATTTTTGCTTTTTTTAATTTATTGATATTGATGACCAATGGACAACTTGTCACATCTGATTACTTCTGTTGACAATTCTCTTGACTATGCCCTTTAGCTCAAGACAATGCTTAGTTTTTTAAAAAAACTCAACCACAACCTAGACCACAGTCTGGTAGCACACTAAACCAGAAAAGGAGTCTTCAGCTTGTCTCCGGACTTCATGTGGGGTGGCAGCACAAAGGTTTCACAGAGCCAGTTTTAAGCAGCTAAGTGGGAATTTTTTCCAAACTGGTAATAATATTTCTAGGTAAGAAAAAGCTGACATTATGTCCTGAAGGCCTGTATGTGGGAATACAGCTGCAGTGCCATTGTGTCCAGAGAATCATAGTTCAGTGGGACGGTGGGTGTTTTACAGGCCACTTCATAGTAAGTGTAATAAGTGCCAGAGTAATAGCAGCTCATTTTGGCTATCTTTTCTTTGTCATGCCCATTTGTCCTGTTTTTCTAAGTAGCAGCTAGTATGTGCTGTGCTTATGTGAGAGATTGTGCCTAAAGTTCGTGAATTTATTTCTGTGAGTGAATACACTCACAGTATTGTTATTTTTAACAAAGCCTTCCTTTGTCTTGCTTGAGATTACTAGTGTTGCTGTGCTGCCACTGCTTTTACGTGTTCAAGCCTTGAACTGTCAAGGAATTATGAGGTATTTTTCTCCTGTGACATTTTAAATTATTCTCTCCATAGGGGAAGCCAGTGGGAACGCCAGATGCTGGTGCCTATTTCCGTGTGCTAGCAGAGCATGAAGTAGTTGCCTTCTTTACTTCACCAACTGCAATTAGAGCAATCCGTCAGCAGGACCCTGAGGCAGCCTTGGGAAAGCAGTACTCTCTGAAAAGGTGAACTAAGGATACACTGGAAGCAGTTTCTTACAGAAACAGGCTGGATGAACTAAGAATAGCAGAGTGTGTGGGGCTTTAAACACCTCTGTATAATGGAATTTAAATGTATTCTTGACAATTTAGAGGTACATGTATTTGCTTGTAAATTTGTAGTGATAGTTTGGAGGAAATGAAAGCTTTTAAAAAGATCATGACTCTAAGGTTAAGAGCTGTAACTGAATTAGGATTGCTCACTTAACCTTGATTTTACTCCACTGTGCTTATACCCTGTAATACAGTCTTGGATTACATGATCCAGTTCTGTTTTCCCACATGACCTCTCATTTCATTGAGTGCTCAGGATCTTTTCTACTTGTTTAATCAGCAGCTAGTCAATGTTTTGTTTATTTCCCCGTAGCTTAGTTACTGTTTGTGGTTATGTCCTCCAAAGACTGAGCTATTTGCTATAATGTACTGTTTTAGGGTGTTTATCACTATACTATCAGCATGCTTCAAAATCATGACGGAGTTCATCCCCTCAAATCCCTTGTGAGATGAGAGAGTGGTATTATCTGTATTTTGCAGATGGGAAGCTGAGGCACAGAGAGATTAAGGTCAAAGTCTTCTATTAGTTTTGAATATCCAGTCTGAGCCGTTGAACTACCAGTAGTTCAGAATTCTTAGTATTATATTGTTAAAATGCGTTATTGGCATTATATTAATAAAATGCCTCTCACACTGACTTGCATCTGTGATTGTTTAGTCAACAGACCATGCTTCTGTATCTTATGGCAAACATTCTAAAAATGAAAAATATGGGGGTTTGGATCACAGCTAATCTTGAAGTAGAATAATTTGCTCAGCATCAAACAAGGACTGTGTCAGACTGAATAGGCAGTATTCGGTCATAAGAATATCTTTTATCACGCTCGTCCAAAGAGAAGGGGAAGATGCAAATCTGTGCAGCTTCGTTAAACCTTCACATTCTTAATTGCTCAGAAAAGTTTTATTTATTAGTAAGATGGATTTATTCCTGAGGTATTAATTACAAGTTTATCATTACTGTCTTCCATCTGTTTTGAGTGCTATCATCAATCCTTACCTCTCCTTAAAACAGGAAACAAGCTCATTTGAGACCCTAAAGCACTGTTCTTCTGTGATATTTATTGACAAGAAAGTGATTCAGATGCTAGAAAACTTAATTGCTCTTCCTCAGCATTTTTTAGGCAATTACTAAAATGACAGTCTATCTTTAGAGTATTCATTTAATGGAAAAATCTGCTAACCTGCTCTGTAAGTTGTGACATTTTTCTGGCCAAATGAGAATAAAAATTCAGATAAGAGTCTCCTTGTTGATACCAGTTACCTTAGATGTAAAGAGTTATTTCATCATTCTTATTCTGTACATAGTTAATGAGCTTCTCCATTTGTCTGCAGATTTAGTGTCCTCATAATTCACTCAGCCTTGGGCTATATCATTCCCTGATATGTGACTTCTCTTTACTAAACCCTCTAATGCATCATTTAGTATCTAGTAGGTGCGGTTGTTAAGAGATAGAGTCCGACAGGTGATTAAAATTTCTATTCTAGGGAAGTCCTTGCTTTTGAGTGTTACTTGGATGGACTTTTCCATCCAAGGTTAAGTGAATTCTGTCTGTTTCAGTTTTAAATCAATCTTTTAATTCATTTACTTAATCCATGATGCTTTCTTCTCCCTTATATGGTACAGAATCTTTTAAATGAGATGTTTTTCTGCTACCTGAGATATGTATCCTTACTCACTCTGGAGACTCCAAAACGGGTCCAGGAATGTAGTTCTAAAGGAGGTTTCCACCATGGTAAATTTCATTCTTGAAGAATGCAGTTAAAAACCTGATAAAGGTTGATGTTACTTTTCAAAAATCTTGTTAAGAAAGATAATTACTGGTAAGGTACAGAGTATGGAATGCCAGCTTCCAGTATTCAAGGGAGTACTTGATTTATAGGAGTAAACTGAAGCATAAGCAGACTTGTGTTCTTTTGAAATGACATAAGTTAAATAATTTTCTGTTAAGAACTGTTATTGGTGGCATCATTGGCCTCTGCACAAAAACAGATGTGAGATTTTCAAAGGTTTTAGTGTGTATGCTTCAAACTCCTTGTTGGCTATTGGAGTCAAATCTTGAAATTTGTTTGCCTTGACACAAAATGTCACCTGTCTTAAACATGACTCATACTTCACAGTTAGAGATGTTTAATTTATAATACTGTAGGATAAAAGCCTTATTAAACCCCATTTTGCTAGAGGATTTAAAGACCTGGCTTTTGATAACACACAGTGCTGCTAAGCAGACTGTCTGATCATACTGCTGCCAGTTGTATTTGAAAAACATCCAAATTCAAAGTCTCTCACGTGCCTGAGCATATTTAGAATGTGTTCTCATCTTCACAAGGTAACACCATAACACCAGTCCATTAACTCTTCCCATATTTGGAATCATCCTTTAATTGACATGGACCTGTTAGCTCTGATTTCCAAATGATTGACATCTGACAGTTTTGCTTTCCTGTTGGAGTCCTGAGCTATGTTCATGAAGAGCCTCTGTGGAGCTCCCCTTCACCCACACTGTGAGAAGGAGCTGAGCTGCAGTTGTGTTCTGTGTCCCTCTTGACTTTGTCACCCAAACCTCCAGTACTTGGATCCTCACGACTAAGGTAAAATCTACTCAGGGATGAAAATTAATGAACACATCAATGTAGAAAAATCAGAAGACTTGAAAATACTATTTAATTTACATGTTTTAAGTGTCTGCAGTCACCAGGTGCATTAATAATTAGTAAGAATGCTGTATTTCCAGTTTATGTTAAGAAGTCCAAATGAACCTTCCTAAGTGTCTTCTCAGAAAAAAATCCCAAAGTTTATTTATCATGATGCAGGTAGAGTTTTTCTTTGCCAGAAAAAAAGTGATGTATGCATTCCAGAACTAAAACCACTTCTGTGATCTTTTAATTTGGAAAAGTACAGCTTAGATTATTGCCCATGTGAACACTCCTGCTTTTGGGGAATGGTTTGGAGATGTGGTTTGCTTTGTGCTTGGAGTCACACCAAAATGTACATGTATTGAATAACAGATTGTGCTAAGGCCATTAGGGACCTTGATCTGTCCTCTCTATCATGTGATACTTCATGTCTACTCTACTGGACTCTTGAACAGAGCCTAAAAGCTTGATTGCACTGAATTTTGTGTTAGAAATGTAGGTTTTCAGAACAACAGCTTAGGACATTAACAGGGAGGTTCTAAGATCTTCCTTCCCTGTTAACTGCATTGCAGTGATAAATGTTTGCAGTAACAGGTGCATTGCTATGCTTTGGAGTTTTGCATGGACTTTTAACTGTTGCTGTCTCTCTCTCTTGCTGTACTGCTCAATAGAAGAAAATAATTCCGCAGTTCTTGTGCTTTGTTAGGTTTGAGGCACTTTGCTCTCATATGCTTTTTGATGGTTTTGTGATGTAAATTTGCTGAAGAGCTAATCCCTCTCATTCTTGCAATTTAAGACTGATGTTGAGCTTGCAGATTATTGAATCTGGTTATTAAAGCTGCCAATTCAGAAGAGAGGAATTCTGGCTTTGACTCTGGGGATAACGTGATGTCTTAACTTTTTCATCAAATCTTTTAAGTTCTAGGTGTTTTAATAGCCCTATTTTTAAAACAAGGACACTTAATGGAATTTTCCAGCAGTTTATGAAGTTAATGAATTAATAATTGAGGTTTTACATCATAGCTGAAATGCTGTATTTAACATGCCTAATTACAGAATATTTTATGTAAATATTGAGCAGTGCTTAACAGGAGTGCCCTGCATGTAAATATAAGTTGTAAAAAAACCCTTTTCATAAAGTATTAATTTGTGGAGTTTACCTATAGAATATTTTGTCCTCTTCTGTGATAAACTTTTTTTCTGTGATATAACTTCCATTTAGCTATTAACTATAATTATCAGCCATGGGTTGTGCTTTGCAATAAAAAACATTCAGGTGCAAGATGTTGATTGGGGTCACAGTCATTATAATAATCATCTTCTAAGGTGAGAGATGTGCTCAGAAAGCAGTTTACCAAAATGTTGTGTATTTATCAGTACAGAAAACTCTCCTTATTTGTTGTGAAAGCTGCTTATACATTTGACCTCCTGCCTTCTCTTCCAAGAAGGAAGCCACTCCAAGCCATCAAGGGGTGTTGGAAAGGAGGGTTGACCAAATGGCTGTTCTGAAATTAAGGAAATTGAATTATTTCACCTGCATATTCAAGTTCAACATGGTAACAATTTTCAGGATCTTCTGACTTTCATAAGTTTGTAGCTAGCTGTGCAGTAAGTTGATTTTCAGATATCAAAGTTATTATGTTGGCTACCTCTGTGGTTGTTACTTCTACTTAATTCACAGATAAGACCTTTCTCTGGTTGTTACATTTAGCTGGTGCAGGGGTCCTCACCTTGGTGATTAGAGTTCTCAATATCTTTTGCTTGTAAGAGTTTCTTTTTTTTGTATTCTAAGTACAGATCTGTAAATGGTTCTAAAAGACAATAAGCTCATCAGTTTTTTTGGGTTTTGTCTAGGCCAAGTGTCACTGAATTTTAGGGCACATGGCTTATTGCACACCATGGTGTTTCATCTCATGTTTTACTTACGTGGTCTCCTGATGTAGCTTTACTCTCTACATTCTCCTGCCTTGCATCTCCACAGCGAGTAGGTCGCTCCTCTGTACGCAGTGAGTGGCTGCCTTTTATGCTAATGGCATGTGCCTGTCTGGAGAGAAATGGAGTGTGAATATTCTTTTGGGCATGCTTGTTATGGGATGTGGTCTCTAGATGAGAGGTCAATCTCTAGGATACTCTTAGAGGTATTTCCAGTTCTGTGGTCAGACATGCTGATAGGTGCATTTCTCTGTCTCATTTCTGACACCCTTGAGTTGCTTGCTCTGATTTTTCTCATAATTTCCTAAATTACAGTCTGGATTTCATCTCCATGGAAAGATGAATCTTGTAGTCTGGCTGTGGTAGAGCTTCCTACAGTCCTAACAAGGAGACATTTCAGAGAAGTATTTTTAATCACAGGATCTGATGTTGGGCCACATGAATATCCATTCATATCTTAATTAGGCATTCTGGCATCTCAGAAGCTTTGAGGATTGATGTGGTACTTGCTAGAGTGTCTCTGCAGTTTCTCTTGGCATGACAGGTTGTTTGTGAAATGTTTAGTCACTTGTAGTGCAAGTATGCCAATACACTTTCACTCAAGGAAAGAGGTTATTTGCTGGTAAACAGATTTCTTGTGGTGTGGAGTCTGAATCTATGTTGGCCTCTTGTCTTTCTTCCCTCAACATTTTGAGGTTTTAAATTGCATCTGTGGGTCAAATGAAAGTGCTGTCTTTGTTGGTCATATGCCATATAGGGAAGATAAGTGAGAGAGAAGGCATGAGCCCACCCTGTGTCGATAATACAGAAGGGGGAAGCGAGTTCTTTGGTCTGTAGTGAGAGGGCATCTGCGTGGCAGCTCTGCATTCAGAATTCACTTCATACATTGGAGCAGGATTGTACCTGGTGGTTACAGATGGACGCTGGCATCACTGAAGTGTTTCAAATTGCCACACCAGCCTTCTGGGGAAGGAGATGCAATTTGCTTTTGCAGTTTGTCTGTAAAATGAAACCAGAAATGTTGTCTTAAATTTCCCTCTGGTTTAGATTTTATTTTCCAAATAGATGATTTCTTGTTCAAAGTCTTGCTAGATCAGGAACATATTTAAGTGCGTAGCAACATAAGAATGTCCAAAGCATTCAGACATTCCTGATTTCCTTTTTCTGCAATGAAGGAACATCCCTTCCAATTTATAATGCAGTGACTTAATAGTTATGTCTACTGCTATTTTTTTAAGAGAAGCTTAACAAAGTCTCTATACTGTGGCTTAGTCATGTGATAGTGTTGCTCTAAGGCCTTGGATTTTGTGTTGTTTTGGTTTTCATTTGGGCTTTATAAGTGAAGGATAAACCTTACCCTTTTAAGTCTCTGAAAGGTAAATTACTCTCTACAGCTGCCTCTTTTTCTTTGTGGACTGTAGTAGAAGCCTCGAGAACTACTTCGGCCTTGACGTATTTTTGGATAATAATAGCCAAGTAACATAAGTACCATGCATTGGTCTCAAGAGAAATCATGCTGTCACAACATAGACTGTAAAATAAGGTATATACTAATGACAAATTATGGAATATAACCCAGCAGTTCATCAGAGTATAGTTGGCCATTCATTTTCATGAATTCATAAACCTGATTAAAAGGTCTGTGTTTCTACCTGAAAAGAATTGCTTATTTCTTTGCTGGAGGTGTGGGTGCAAAATTGTAAATGATTCTTCTCTTCAGTATCTTACTGGGTGAAGGTGCCTGTGCAGTGTCATGGGAATCTGTGACTACAGAGTGGTGGATAGGATTAGGATAGGATAGGATGGGATATTTCAGTAGGAAGGGTCCTACAATGATCATCCAGTCCAACTGCCTGACCAACTCAAGGCTGACCGAAAGTTAAAGCGTGTTGTTAAATGCATTGTAAAAATGCCTCTTAAATACTGACAGACTTGGGGCATTGACTACCTCTCTAAGAAGCCTGTTTCAGTGTTTGGCCACCCTCTCAGTAAAGAAATGCTTCCTCATGTTCAGTCTAAACCTCCTCTGGTTAGCTTTGAACCATTCCCATGCATCCTATTACTGGATACCAGGGAGAAGAGATGATCACCTCCCTCTCTACATCCCCTTAGGAAGCTGTAGAGAGCAATGAGATCGCCCCTCAGCCTCCTTTTCTCTGGGCTAGACAAGCCCAAAGTTCTTAGCTGCAACTCATAGGACATTCCTTCCAGCCTTTTCAGATTCTGAAGTTCAAGACTCTTTATGGGATTATTACTCAGTTATATAGCACTACCTAATTTAATGGTACAAATATGCAGATCACATCTGTCAGGACTGCCAGATGTTGCGTCTCTGCTCTGCCAAAGCTGGCTGTGGAATGTCCAGTCAAATGAGTTGAGGTCTAGTACTGCCATCAAGGATCCAAAGCTGCTGAATGTTGTTCTGATTGACATTATTTAGTAGAATTACTTGGTTTTAATTTGTTTTTATATATATGTATATATTTATATGTGTATATATATTTTTATATATATATAGCCTGCCTCTCCACAGTAAAATGGCTTTGTGTCCCATTGTTTGCCTCAAAACTAATTTCCAAATGCCTATGAAAAGATGATCCAGCAGTTCTAAAAACACTAAAATCTCTTTAAATGCGACATTACTAGCAACTTAAAGCTAAGAGTTACANCTTCCAGCCTTTTCAGATTCTGAAGTTCAAGACTCTTTGTCTTTTGTGGGATTATTACTCAGTTATATAGCACTACCTAATTTAATGGTACAAATATGCAGATCACATCTGTCAGGACTGCCAGACGTTGCATCTCTGCTCCGCCAAAGCTGGCTGTGGAATGTCCAGTCAAATGAGCTGAGGCCTAGTACTGCCATCAAGGACCCAAGGCTGCTGAATGTTGTTCTGATTGGCATTATTTAGTAGAATTACTTGGTTTTAATTTGTTTTTATATATATGTATATATTTATATGTGTATATATATTTTTATATATATATAGCCTGCCTCTCCACAGTAAAATGGCTTTGTGTCCCATTGTTTGCCTCAAAACTAATTTCCAAATGCCTATAAAAAGATGATCCAGCAATTCTAAAAACACTAAAATCTCTTTAAATGCAACATTACTAGCAACTTAAAGCTAAGAGTTACGCTACAGGCATTACCTTTTAATTCTATACATTTCTTTATTAATTTTCTCATATCTCCTTCTGACCCTTTTTTGGTGTTTCATTCTTATGTTTTGCCTGATGGATATCTACCAACTTTCTGTGTGCAGATTATTTAATTAATTTTTACTTCCATTGACAGTTGCTGGCTTCTGGTATCCTAAAGTATTTGCATTCAGAAAATAAAGATTCTTTTACATGAAATATTATGTAGCATAAATTAATATTACTAAAATTCTAATTGGTACTTAGTAAGAAGGAGTGTACAAAGAGTAAGAGGCCTCCCTCCTCTTTTCTCTTTATCTGAGACATTGACCAGAGATATTTTTTGGATTTGTTATCTTGTTTACCTTTCCCTGTCCAGATCAAGGTACATGTACTGGTTTTTAATTTTTATTTAAAGGTTCAGAACGTTATTTGTAGCTGGTGAGCACTGTGATGTGGACACATTAGAATGGTCAAAAAAGATCTTCAAGGTACCTGTCTTGGACCACTGGTGGCAAACTGGTGAGTGTTTTAAAATACCATCTGTAAAATACAGTGAGGGGATATTTTCAGATTTGTTTCCTTAATCTGCATGTATAACTGAACTCTCTTTCCAGGAACATTTAAATAGGAAAGACCAAGCATAAAAATAAAAACTCAAGTAGGAATAATGGTTTTCTGGAAGTGGTCTGAAAAGTGACTTCAGGATATATTTAAAACACAGCATTTTTAAAAGCTATAAAGGGAAAAAAAGAAAAAAAGTTTACAAAGTCAGTGTTTTGGGAAACTTTCAGGTTTAAATTTCTTGCACATATATTTTGTATAATTGAAAACAATCAATCTACAACAGAGTAGGATCCTTGAGCTCTTATATTAGGCTGTATGGATCTCATCCAAATTCTATTGATTATTTTGGAGTATCTCCCATTTATGTCACTGGAGGAGGGTTAGATACTTAACCTGCAATGAAGAAATCAAGACTACCAATCTGTATGTAACTTTGCAAAAATCCCAGTTGAATTCTTGATTAAGGCTTGATCAAATGTATCTATTTAACTATGGATAATTATATTTTTTATTTTCACTATTACAAGATCAGATTTTAATCTTGCTTGTTGCACACATTATTGCTGTTTAAGCTGAGGAAGCGTATTATAAAAGCTCCCTCCTCTACTTCATCTTTCTCTCTCTTACAAGAACACCTCTTCTGTTTTCTGTGCATCACTGTTTTGAGATGCAGGTTTTCTCTGGTGTCTCTGTCTGTGGAGAAAAACATTTTGATTCTGCCATGATGGATCAGACAGCAAATACATAAGTTTAGAATAAAAAGTGGAAAACACTTTAGTTCATCTGTAATATGTGTTATGTAATGAAATCAGTTGGGGAGGTTTAAAATGCATCATTTTTATTAAAAACACCACAGTCTTAGATAAATAAGTACTGGAAGATAGTAGTGTCATTTTTTTATTTAATCTTGGTTTAATCTGCCAATTAGTTATCTGCTAATTACAAGGGAGAAGACCTATACTTTGCTTAGTTCTATACAATCCTGATGTCTAGGCAAGAACAGGCATCAGTGATGCAGAATAAGCAAAAAGTGTTACAAGATTAAAAAATACCTCTGACTGTGTACTGAACTGGCAATAAGCAATATTACTGTATGTAATCTTGCATGTGTTTTTATCTGTGTATGTCTGTGCATGTGTGTGTGTATATATATATATAATTGCCTATAGTTTTGAGGTATAACTAGAGCAAAGGTTTAATGTTGCTGTGTCCATTCAGATATGTCTCAGGTATCAGTGAGAGATCTTAAGTATGTGGCTGTAATTGTGTTCAGTGTGTAGTGGTGAAACTGTATTTGAGAGGTTTTTCAAAGAAGACCATGAGCACAGCTTGGAGTAGAGTATGTTTCTTTAGTTTTGTATTCATGGCATGCTCTTAAATTGCATTGTAACCGAACTTAATGAGCTAAGGCTATTTCAAATACAGTGCTTGTGAGCATTTTGTAATTTGATTAGAATGAAGACCCATTTTTATTTCCAAGTGATTTCTGTAGAAAGGTGTGCTGTTGAATGTAAGTTAGGCATTCTGTCTGAAAGAAAAAAAAAACTACTTAGAGTTCCTATGAGAAGACTGAATTTCAAGGGGTAAGGAGAAAAAAGGAAGAATCACAGAATCATTGATGTTGATGAGGACCTCCTGAGGTCATGTTGTTCAAGGCCCCTGCTGAAGCTGAGACAGAGTTGTGCAAGATCCTGTGCAGTTTTTGAATATGAATGGGGATCGCCCAACCTCTCTGGGCAGCCTGTGGCCCTGTTTGTGTCAATGGGTACCACTGAGAAGTCTGGCTGCCTGTTCTTCATTCTCTTCCAACCATTATTTATCAACATTGATAACATCTTCCCTGAGCCATCTCCAGACAGAGCAGTTCTGTCTCTTTCAGCCTCTCCCCATATAAAAGATGTCCCTTTTTCCTGACTGCTCATATGATTCTCTCCAGTAGCACTCTCTGTTGTACTGGAGAACCCAGAACTGGCCCCTCCAGATGTGTCCCTATGAGTACGGAGTAGAGAGGAAGGATCATTTCCCTGAATCTGCAGACAGCGTTCTTCCTTTTGCATCCCAGGATGCTGTTGGTCTTCTGTGCTGTGAGGATTCATTGCTACCTCATGGTCATCTTGCTGTCCATCAAGATACTTTATCTCTAAAATAAAACATTTTATGTCTAAAATAAAAAATAGCAACTAAAAGCACTGTAGATCTTATGCAGTCAAGTCTTAGTCATTGGTGCTTTCAACAGAAGCTAAAGCTGGAAGATGGAGGAGGAGGGCAATACAGTGTCTGGGTAATTAGTGTTTCTTGTATGGTGGGGTAATTTCTATTCTGTTGTTTGGGACTGAGAAAAGGATGGAGAAGATCAGCTTTGTAGATGTTAGAAGTGACTTAGTCATTGCTTGGTGATTGAAATGGGCATGAATGAAAAGGCTGACAAACAAAAGTAGTATAAAAATCAAAAGTGTAAACCACTTGCTTCTTCAGGTTTAGTAAGGTTATCTTCAAAGCTCTCAGCCCCTTTGCCATGTATTGAAACTAGAAATAAGTGAGTATAGACAAAGAAGTGCAGCTAAGTTTTCTTTCATTTTGTCTTTGGAAGGTTTATCAAGTATGTGAAATTACTGTGAGTTGAAACAGTACTTTGAAACAGAAGAGTGGTTTCATTAGAGGAATTCAAAGCTACGCCTGGAAAGCCCGAGTAAAACTTTGATTTTGTGTCAATAGTCTTTCATCAATAACACTTATTTTAAATATTAGTATGTGTGAAATGTTTAGAAGCTGTGAAGTGTATGTCACAGGCTCAGTGAACAGCAAGTAGGATTTAAGGCAGTAAGAACTGATAAGGACTTGGGTTTTTTTTGAAACATGGCAGTGGATTAAAGAATGGTGCTTTTGCACCCTGTGCTCATTTGTACATGGAGAGAAGATAATCTTGTTTTGGATTTGTTCAGGTGTTTAGTTTTTGCTTATTTATATGAAATGACACTTAGCATTTAAATAGCAATTTTCATCTTCAAAGTTATTGTGCAAACACAAGCAGATTAATTCTTTTAAGACCCTTGTAAAGTAAGTAAAGTTAATCCAGTCTTGCAGACATTAAATTGAGAAAGACAAGTATCTTGCTCCAAGCTATCCAGGAAGCTACTGTAAATTCAGTTCTAGAAAATGAAGCTTTTTTTTCTCAGAGATAAATTTTCTTTTCATATTTACATGTGTTTGTGATATTTTGTCTGAAAGGGATCAGGAATGCACATTTTGGACCTTATTCTGTCTCTGTGTCTAGTTACGTTTTAAGAAAATGATACAGTGGCTTTGCTTCAGCATTACAGGTAAGTACATTACAGAGCATCTTGCTAAATCTGTTTGAAACAGCCTGAATGGTGTTTGGGTTGTACCTGCTTTGTCACATCCTTGGGGAGAGGCTTCAATACACAAAGAAATGTGAGTTTGAGTTACCTTGGTTTTGGAGCTAGCTTTGAATTCTAGAATTAAAAAAGGATAACAGCCACAAGGTATGACAAGCTGTGGAAGCACAAAGACTCTGAAACCTTATGTGGAACATCCTGAACCACTTTTATGTTAGCTAGTCAGTATTTTGTAGTTAAAAAAAAAACCAAACAAAACTTTACCACATTCATTTTGACATGTAAAAAAGTGTTATGAAACCAGATATCTATTTCTTCATAATAAATATAGGATGTAAAAAGTTTTCTTCTCTTGGTACTTTTAAATTAAAAAATTCTGAGACTGTCTTTGGGGATGTATAGAAAAATTCAAATGTTACACATCTGAAATGGAAAATTCAGTGATAAAATTTGGCATGCATAAACTCTGAGTTATGACACGTGTCTCCATACAACTGGTTTTGGTCATATACTTTGGAAATCAGTTACAGAGCATGCAAGTATAGAAGGTTCAAATAGGAGATACCTGCTATGTCCTGAGTGTCAGCTCTCTAGCATGCAGAACTGTGGGAAGATTGTGCATGGTTTCTGTTTTCAGGGATATAAGCTGCCTTATCCAATAAGGAATGGGTATCTGCAGCAGGCATTAGGACAAAAAAAACATAGTACTTGCTACATTCTGGCTGCTGAAAAAGAAGGTTATAGTGTGTGCACATTGTAATGAGATCTTGGATGCTCCAAGACATTGTGCAATAAAATTTACTGTTAGGAATTCCTCAACTTCTGTAGCACAATTAGTTGACATACTCTGTCACTTTGTAAAGTGTTCTTGTTCCTTCTCTGAGTTTTACCTTCTAAAACATGGAAATGATGTGTTGGCAATGTTTTTGCTAGGACATCATATTATTATGTAATTCCACATAGGAGTAATGTTTATACAGATTGTTTCTTAGGACTATCCAAGAAAACCTGTTGTCTCATTGGAATTCACTGTAAAAAATACAAATCATAGTTAAGTGTACTCACTGTAATATATTTAAATGAACTACTTCTTACCACAATCATGTGCGGGGAAGAGTTTATTAATATGGTCTCCAAGCAGCACGATGTGGTCCCAGTCTTCAGTTTCCATTGTGTTGTCTTGGCAACGTTATGCAGAATCTTCTTGTGAGTAGCTAGGAAGATGGATTTTGCAATTGAATTCTGGTAGCCATTTTTCATGTTTTCCACTGCAGAACTCTTCTTTAGGTTAATTACCTTTTTAGTCTAGACTTCCATCTCCCCACATTTGACAGTTGGTTTCCAGATTTTGTTCTGCAATCATGCTCTGCTGTGCCTCATTCAAAACTGTGCAGATCAGTCCTTAATATGAATACATTCTAGTCCAGTGCATTCCTTTAGTATGGTGAAACTTTCAGACCAAGAGGCAGCAGGAAAGGTAAACTAAATAAAGAGTGACTGTTTAATTTGCAGCGGATGTGTTTTCTTCTCAAAAAATCTTCCACTTTTGAGGGTTATTTCAGATATGCATTTCACATGACTCTCGGTTCTCCCCTGTGTTTGGGGAAATGTGCCAAATCTCAAAAGTTATAGCAGGTCAGAGATGGCAGAGTGTGCACTGGATAGGCAAATGAAGAGGGGACACCTTTAAGAAAGGGTGTGTTAAATAAGAATAGTGCAGTCTCGTCTGCCTGAAGGAGACAAGCCATGGCAGCACCTCCAGTTTGTATGTGTGTGAAGGTGTTGCAGGTTGCTGATCTCATTCTTGTCACGTGGCAACTGCTTTTTTTTGATGCTCAGAGAATAAAAACCTCATTAGTGTGAAGCAGATGATTTTCCTGATGATTTAAGAACAGGAAAGCTAGTAGTAGGCTGCATAGAAGGAATGATCCTTTACAGGATTTAAGGCTGCCCATTGAAGGTAGAGAGTTTCTGAGATGTTAGACTCATGCAGAAAAAAAATTTGAATTGCACAGGAGTAATTTTATCTATCTTTTCCATCTTGGCAGTATTGCTGTGCATACAGTATAGTAAGATTCCCCAAAATGATTAAACAGTAAATGGTTAGCACTAAGATGTGTACCTACTTTTTATAATCTCCCTTTATCTCCTAGTATTTAATGATATATCAATTATGGTGTTACAGTAGGAGGAAAACAAAAATTTGAAATTAATTTTTAGTCTGAAAATATAATTCAATGCATTGCCTGATTTAATGCATCTTTATACATGCCATCTGACATCTTCAACATATGACCAAAAAGCTTTCTGTTCTCCTCTTGATTATCTTGGCTGTCATTTTGCTACGGGAAAGTTGCAAGATGCACATTACAAATTACCATTTGGAGGCAAAGGGGCCTGCAAGAGTTATAAAATGAATGCATAAAGCTCTGGTGCTTTATGACTAGCTTGCCATAACTGAACTTATTTCCTTTTTTGGTTTTAATATTTGTCATGGCCCACCAGCCTTTAGCTAAGCTAGTTAGAGTTTCTTTATAGTTTCATTTTGTATATTTATTCTGGAGATTTTATTTGGATGTGCTTCAGAGGCCTTGTGTATATGTATGATATCACAAACAGCACAGTTTCTAAATACGTTGTGTGTTTGTATAGGATTTCAAAGGGAGCCTTGGGGGAATTTTAATGGTTTTGGGGGTTGATTTTGTTTTTTAAATGAGTGGATTCAATATAGCAATAGAACTGTTACACAAGAAGTATCTGATTTTCGCAGGTGTGATATGTATTCGTGGTAATAGATGCATTGTGACTACAAGTGCTTTGAAGCATTTAGAAAATACTAAAAGAACTGCTAGTTTATCTTCTGACATTAAATTCTAAGAATAAGTATGGAAACAGGCACATTCAGAAAATATGTTACTTTGTGAACACAAAATATTTCATTTTGAGAAACAGGCTTCAGACTTTCGGATACCTTTAGCTTATTTTGTGATTTCTGCCCCCCCATGCCTCTGTACATTCACAAGGAATGAGGGGAACACTCTGCTTCTGGCTAGCTGTACACAGCTGTTGTATTAATACTGCTCTACAGTCAGGTTGCTGCTAACATCGTAATTTCTAGATTGTGGAAACAAGCTTGAATCTTTCATTCTCAGTGCTGTATGTGTGCCTAATAGTATGGGAATGCTTGCCCATTTATTTAAATATAAATGTACTTTAATTAATGCAACACTGAATATAATGTAGTATTTTCTTTTAAAGATTAGAAATAGTGTCTCAGCAGAGGTGGGAGGCATTCATCAATGCCACTTCAGGTTAGCATCTGGTATAAAGTTAAAACAATAGAGTGAAAACATAGATGAACTTTCAGAAAGCTATTGGTTGCTAAAGCTCTGTTTCAGAACAATGGCCTGGCTTACAAACACTTCAATGTGTACCTGTATTGTATTTGATATTTGAAATGCAAAGTGATATCCTAACCCATGAATTAGACTAAATGGACAAGTTGATTGTGGGGGTGTAAATATTTGTGATACTATTATCTTTGTTATAAATGAAATACAATGAAATAAGTAGCTCAGTGGTGATGGTGTGCCACTGTCTGGTTTGTGAACAGTCATGGCTTACAGAAGTGCAGACTACCAGTGAAAGAGGGAGTGGAGCATCACTCCTTCATCTCTGCACTGCTTTTCTACCGTTGGTCTTAGGCCAGTCCTACCATGCATGTTGCAGCATGGCAAGCAAAATCAGAGCACTGATTTAGGCAAAACCTAACCTGGTTGAGAGAAATAATAATAATGTGAAAAAAAGAATAAAAATCTCAATTAGTTCAATCCAATTCCTTGTAAAGATGGGAGGGAAAAGGAAGGTGAGAATGTACAGCCAAGGTATAGAAGGATAACAAGATGACATTTTTTTTTAGTTACCTTCAATGATGTGCATTTCAATTAGCACTGAAGTAAACTGCACAGTGTCCAGTTGTGCATTTTAATTACAAAATCATCCTCCTTCATATAATGTATAATGAAAATTAATATGGCTGTCACATCATTGTCCCTTTTAGCTATTGTCTATGCTATCTTTCAGACAGTAACCACTTTCTATGGTGTCTGTAGTGTACGGCCTGGTTGTTGATTGAGCACCCTTGCTGCTACTGTACAATGAAGGATACAGAGAATAAGGAAACTTTAAAAGTGGAATTGAATATGGAACAGCAGGAAGTCATAACCAGAAAAAAAGCAAATTTTTGTGCAGTGGTCCTGTTGCACAAATTCATCTATACTGAAGAGTCTGTTTAATTAATGGAACTTTCTGGTTTCCTTAGTCACCCTTTAAAAATGTATTGGTTCATTTCCTATTTATATGTCTTTTCTGTGTTTTCTGAGTCAGGTTCCTACATTACAGTTTGAGTAGAGAAAGTTAAGGAGTTAAGCAGAGGTATTTTAGGCTCTGTATACAATTTAACCAAGTGAGAAAGGTCACATTTAATTGCACTTGGATGTGTAAGAATAGATAAAACTATTATTTTTCCATGAGACTTACAGTTAGTTTGTAGGGTTTTTGTAGAGTACTAGCGGGATGAATGATTTGCAACCATCCCACCTCAAGGTAACAAACTATTCTGATCTCCTGCCAAATAAATGCAAGCAGCCTCATGGTCACACTTCAGGTGATAGTCTCTCTAAATAATATTTAGCAATAAAGTCTTAATGGAAATTCTTTCCACTTGGTTTATTGCATATTCTTTACCCCAGCTTTGCTTAAGTTTGTAAGGAGTTAAAAAAACTCCCTGTAAGAAAAGTATAAAAATCTTGAATACAAATCACTCAGCTTGCTACCTCACTTAAAATTAGATATTTCTTGTGGGTTTTGCTAAGATAGACTTCTGCTGCTCACTGTGTTTTGGCAGTCTTTATGCACCTGGTATTTATTGTGTTGATGCTGCTTAATTCACAAGAGGAATAAGTTAAGAATGCAGTCAGATGGAGGAAAAATAAATGATAATTACCATCACTGTTCAAGAATTTCTCAGCTGCATCTGTCATATTTCTCAGAAATAAGGAGTGAAATGAAATACCAAATGATGCATGAAAGAGTTTTTTGAAGTTTCACTACTAGCCAGTAAAGCCTTTCACAGCTTAGGATGATACATTGTCTCTAATGTAACCTAATTGTGCATAATGTGTGAATTGGATTTAATTTCACACTTGCTTTCTGATGGTTGGTAAAACCTAATTAGGGAATCCTTAAGAATTTACAGTTCTCCAGATTCTTCAGTCATTGTTGTCTCCTTGTGGCTCCTCTCACTTTCCTTTTATAATTTGTTGCAGTACCCTGCTAAATACACTAGAAGATGAGAATTTCAGCAAATACAGGCTCTGTCATTAAATATTACTTTATTCGATGATAGGCTTGAGCAAAATGAAGAGGAAATGAGTAAAATGGATGGGGAAGTTCATGGTGTAATTATCACAGATCTGAAAAGTCATTTTCCCTAGCCTTTACCCTTCAAAGGCAGTAAAAATTATGGCATATTAACATGTACTAACAAGGTGGGTGCAGCTTTGCCATTGGACTTTTGTGGTGGTCTGCCAGCTGACAGCCTAGCATCACACATCACGTTCTACTGGGATTATCTAACTGTTCTCTGTGCCCTTTAGTGCCCTGGGATAATGGTGGCCAGGTGTCATCTCCTTGTTTTAATGTTGATGGATAATTAGCTTCAGACTGTTTGAAGTTAAATGCACAGCACCAGCCAGGTCTATTTGGTGTTTCTACACATTATATACTGTATCATGCCTCATGCACCAGCTCGGAGCTGTGCAAAGTGTAAATCTCTCCCAGGGAAGAGATGAAGACAACTTCATGGCAAAACTACACAGTGGATATTTTTGAGTCCTTGCTGAAGGCATAGCTGAGTTGTATTGTACAGAGGCAAACCAGTTATCTGAAATTATCTTCCAAGACCAATAAAAAAAAAAAGACTAAAGTGGTGCTTGGGCTACCAGCCTGCAGCGTGGCTATCTAGACATCATGTGTCAGGGTTAGCAGTGCTAATTCACAAGTTATGAGTGAGGCCACCCACTGCTAGTCTACTCAGAGTCTTAGAAGCTTGCTTGGGTTTTAGTGATGAAGAACTCTTTTGCTTGCTTCCAGTATCTGTCCACTGCATCGTGAGAAATTCAAAGCAGACTGCCTTACATTACTAACTTAGTGCAGCCCAAACTCTTTAATATTAAAGTCAGAATGCAGTGTATTTTCCCTAGTACCTCCTTCAAGAAAATACAATATTTCAGCAGTGTGACTGTTTATTATATTGAGGAACATGAGACATAGCCTAGAAATGATAATGCATTAGGAATGTTAAGTGGTACAGGGCATTTTTCATCTTTTAAGGCCCGAGTTGTTTCAAAACTGTTTGCTTCGAACTTGACTACTGACTGTGAATGAGCAAGACAATTTTGAGCACAGAACTTACTAGCTGTTGCTCTGCATCATTTGGCAGAGCACAGCTTCTTGCAAGTCAGGCACACAGGCAGGTGGAAGCTTTCTGATTAATAAAGCCAGACATGCCCTTACTGACTCCCCTTGCTACTCCTAAGGGTGCACTTCTTGCTTCTGCATCAGCAGCACCTTCTCTGACATAAGAACTGCACAAATGCAAGTTTGTATCAGTTGATCCATTAACTATCCAGTATAGCTCAGTAATATCAAAATATCTTGAAAATAGTATCTTTCACTTACATGTAGAGTGGGACAAGACAAAGAGCATCACATCTTTGAATTTAGGGCTATTTCTTTACATCAGCTCTTATCCTGAAAGTAATAATGTAAGGATCACTTCAACAACTATGATTTTAAGATGATCTCTCACTAATTCTTGCTTCCAAGTCTCAATGAAGTGTTTTTCATTGTTCTTGGAGGTATGTATATTCATTCCATTCTAACTCAGAGGAGATGTTGAATGTAGTTACAGACTAGTTGTGAAACATTGCTCTTCTAAATAGCTGTTTCATTGTCACATTGTAAGATGTTACACAAAAAAGAAATTTGGTTTATGATGCATTTGTCCCTGAAAAGCCTTCCACAGCCAGTGAGCTAACTCAGTAGCACAGCAAGTGGAAGGTTAGCGCCTAAACTTTTGCAGAAGGGACTGACTGGAAGACAAATCTCCTGGTTTGTTCCTTGCATTAAAAATACACAAGTTCCTAAAGACTTCACTGTTAGGAATGTCTAGATGATATGCATAAATTTCAGAGAATCTAGCACTATAAACAAATGAGTGTCAGGTAAGGGATGTCTGTTTGTACGTTCAGTAACCCAATGTAATGGGTAGGTAGAATCCAATTTGATAAGCGTTATCCTTCTTCAAACTATTGCTATTTTAACTGTAAGACCTGGGTCTTGTAACCTGCATATATGTCCTGAATTGAATTACAAAGAAACCAAAGTTAACTGAAACCTAATTTAATCTTAATTGAAGATTCTTAAGTAAATTTACTTATTGGAAATATATAAAAGGACCACACACTACTCGTACTACACATCGTTGGTAAGGAAAATTTCTCATCAGTACTTATTTATCTGTATTCTTCTGAACAGAGATGATTTCTTTTCAGCAAGATTTTGACTTGAGTTCCACTTTCAAGACAGACTCTTTTTTTCTTTGATGAAAAATGCTGTCCTAGAAAAGGTATGCTGTTTTCTGATAGATTTGGGAAATCAATATTTCAATCTAGCATCCTATTTTGAACATATGCATTGATTTCCCAGGAAATCTACAGCACGAAGGTTCATACTATCCTTAGACTGTAGTCCTTCATGCTTCTACATTGTAAAGGAGTCTTTAGCATTCAGGAACTCAACCTAACACAAAGAGCAGATGCTTTTGGGTTTCTCTTTCTGAATGAATATCTAGTGCAAGTACCAAAACCCTACATTTTTTCATCTATGTAAAAAGTCTTACTGACTGTATGTATATCTTAGAGATTAGAGCACTGAGTAAATAGGAAAATGATGTATTCACGAATCATTGAGAAGACAATAGAAGAAACAGCAGGAATTATAAAGACCTATTCACAAAGTTGCAGAATTTGTGATTCTTCTTTAGAATAAGTGTGCTTTCATTCAGTTTTATTCACTGTTATCCAAAAGCAGGGACAAATACAGTCAAATTAGAATGATGAAGTTTCCTTTCTAGTTTGTATTGTTTTCATAGCAGTATCAGAAAGTCAAGCAAATCCAAACTGATTTTTGCAAATTTTAGATTCTCCCTCTCCCCTCAGGGTTTTTTGATTGAGAGGTCTTGATTAGAAATGTTTGTCGGTTCCCAATTCATCAAAATCTTACTGGCACATCAAGTTAACAATGATGCTGTGTTGTCTACTTCTCAGTAGCAATCCTCATTACTATGTTTTTGTGATAGGAGTGTATCTTTCTCACCTGGTCTGTTACAGTATGGTTTTTAGCTCTTGCCATGCAATATGTAAAGCAAGATATATTCCATGCTACCACTTCTTTTCCTCCTAATGCAGTGAAAAAAGAAACTACCCTTTCCACTGCCTTGACCAATTCACTGTTCTAAGAAAAAAAAAGGGTTTCATTCTCTTCTGAGGAAAAGAGAAAAAATGTCCTCAGTATAGATACTGTGCAGAAAATGTAGCTCCCAAGTTGTCAAATAAATTGTGAGTTTCTCTTACTCCAACTTTCATCATGATCACAGATGCGGTATGTTAGGTCATTTTAATACTGTGTCATCACTGTAATTGTAGCTTGGATGTTCTGCTTGTTGGAAGAAAAGATCAGGATCTGTGATTGTGTTGTGAATATGCATTAGGTAGAAGAAGAAACAGGGAAAGATGGGAAACAACTAAGTAAACTTTTTAGCCTGTCTTTATTAGCACTGAGAGTTGATAATTCTCATTCTGTGTCCTACAGCTGGAGTTAGGCCCTAGTTTAACTATGCTATGTTAATGCTCATTTTCAGCTACTTACTAACTTCTAGCCTAAAACCACCACCAGTTTCTGTAATTTGGTTCTTGCTCTTGCTTCTTTTAGCACTTGAATAGTCATTTAACAACCTCTGAAGTGACAGAACTTCGGAAATGGCTTAGAAAATTCACAGCAAAAATGACTGTCATTTCCTAATGCAAGAGAACTGAAAATAATTTTGACCATACTGATCAGATGTAAATAGAGAGCTGGAGACAGACCTACTTTGTTGTGCTGATACCTGAGGGTGCCATTAACTATGAAATCCAGGCCAAGTGACCTGAGACTTAGCACAGAGCTCCAGACTGATAAAGCTATGTTTTTAAAGTAATAGTCTCATAATGTTTTCCTGCTAATATTTGTAACCATGTGCACTTTGTTTTCTGTGGCTCAGACTTACAGCAAGCATTTAAAAGTAATTTCTATAGATTTTTTTCTTAGATGGAAAGAGAGAAAAGCAACTGGTCTTTTTTAAAGCTTAGGACTGTCTGCTATGTAACTTGAGAGTTTTTATTCCTCTTCTATAATTGTACAGTAGTATAAAAATGTTATGTGACATTTAGCATTCTTAAGAAAACGAAGAGGGTGAGGAGGGAGGAATTAATAGCTACTTAACTGTTGGAATAATTAGGAAGTAGTATGCATTAAAGGGGATAATTGTGCTGTCTCATTTTTGCTTTGGTGCTTCAGAAGGGATTCCAAGCCTTTCTTCTGTGGGCTCCAGGCAGGAAGCAAATGCACACAGTGCCAGTGTTCAGTTTGTCTGTTGGCAGGTAGATGAATGAATATCTTCCTACCAAAAACCAAGAGACATTTGTCTTCTCACATCTCCCATCACCTCCCCTCCAACAACTCACTCCCAAATACTGTGGTTAGTGAAACTTTAATGTTATTAGATGGAAGAGGAGAAAACATCACATTGATTGTGATCACAAAATCTTGCAGCACTTTAATTCTCATTTAGATTGTTCCTTTTGAGTTTACTTTGACAACCTAAACTTTAGATCTGACCATTCTACCCTGTTTCTTTTAGAGCCTTTTATTTGTCTGAAATAGTTATCACCAACAGATACTAGTGAGATTTCCAGTATTACATAGGAGGTGTTCCTGACTTCATTGTTTACAGGAAATTTTGTTAGGCACTACCTCTTCCCGGATCTTCCTGATCATTACTGTCATGGTGAAAATTTGGCATTTATTCAATTTCCAAGCCTCTGAATTTGTAGCTTCAAAACAGAGCAGCAAACACTTTGATATTGCTTTACCAGGGTAAGATAATCAGCCAAGAATGGATTGATATTTTTTTTATGGAATTCATTCTTCGCAAGGATATTGACTTGTGAAATAACCCTTGAAGTACATCTGGCCTACATAGTATTTCTACTATGTCTTTCCTGTAGGCAGTTTCTTATTGGGGTGGTATAACATTATTCCCATAGCAGAATAAATTACAGATGCAATGCAGAAAGTGTTTATTTCTGACTATGGAATGGAAAAAGTTCCCTTTTGAAGAATGCAAATTTCTGTATTGACAATTGACAATACAGAAGAGCTCCTGAATTCCAAGTCTTCCATTGCTCATCTGGGATTTTAATTTTATTATTTTAATGTGCTGAACTAGGAGCAAAACTTAGAATCAATGAATACTTAATGACACTAAGAACAACCTCAGCTGACAATATTTGTGTTCTCTTAACAGAATCTGGTTCTGCAATTACTGCTTCCTGTATTGGTTTGGGGAACTCTACAACACCTCCACCGGGACAGGCAGGAAAACCAGTGCCGGGATACAATGGTAAGACTGTGCTAACTATGCTACTAGGAAAATGTATTGATTATTTTCCTGAGTAAGTGCTCTTTACTTTTCATACCTCATAAAGAAAGGAAATTACAGTCTTATTAACACTTTTTGCTTGTTCCTGTAACAGGAAGCTCTGCTTTTTCATGTGTCATGGAATGAAATTGTGAATAAGAAATTCAGAGCCACATTCAAGAAAATTGATCAACTACTTCTATCTTTATTATATGGAAGGGCAAGCACATACTTCTACACTGGATATAACAAAGAAAATTAAAAAAATACAGGCTTTAAGACTTTAATTACAGTTGCACTGTTTTAAATGAGAGCAGCACTAAAGTTTCTATTGGCAGATCAGGAAGAAAAGTGTTAATAAGAACCATTAGCAAAAGAGGAAATGATATTTAGAAATAATTGCTGTAACTTACACTTTGAGTGTTCTGTTATACCTGTGTTTTCAGTTTTCAAAGCCTAAATAGCTTTGATTTGGGAGATGTGCATTGAATAATTATGTCTCAGAGCCACATTAATTAGATTTTCTTTTGGCCTTGTAATTTTATATGAGAAATATTCTGAAGTGCATAAAGAAAATTCTTACTGAGGTTTGCATCTTTCCGAAATATGTCATAGTGAGCTAACAAGCAGCTTGGCAAGGGTATAAATCTCCTATTTGAACTCATCTCATGATTTTTAAAAGAAAATCAAAGTCAGTTTTTTGCCTTTTTGTACAGGTATATGGACTCATATTTAATAGAGTTGTTAAAAACATTATATTTCAGTACTTGTAGAGCATTTTTATTTCCAGCTGGGACAAATGGTAAGGTACGGACTAACACTAAATGGATGAGCACTCATTGTCTGGAAGGTATTTGCATGCAGAGGGTGCAGCTGCGTGATTAGGAGTTAAAAAATATTTTGATACCTGGGAATCCTGGTTTAAACACAGTTTTCAAAACATAATTACATTAAAGATCTAACCATCTTCAGGAAAAGTGCTCACATCGTTGGGCAAAAGAGCTAAGCTGTTTTTTCTTCTAATACATACAAGTAAAAGCGAACATTTAAGAAAATAGACATTTTCAGCAGCTCTGAGTTTTGGCATTTACAGTTGTAGCATGAAGACAAACAATAGCTTAAAACTAACACTAAGACAAAGCTGTGAACTTTGCCCAGAGTGACAATAAATAGGGAAGAGTGGAAAAGTGTAATTGCATCACACATGCTATCAGCTGATAGTCTGGCCTAGAAAAAAGTATGAGTAGCAAGAATATACAGAGTTCCTATGAATTTTTTTTAACATTTGACCTAGCATAAGTAAAGGATTTTGTCAAATAGAATGAAGAAGATGTCCTTAGCATGCCTTAAAAGGGAAACATAAAATGAGCACTAAAGATTTCTGAAAGTACTTTACTTACGTCTTTTAGTCTTTGGTTGGAGGCCAATTACGTGCTGTAATGCACACATTCATAAAATAGTGGATCTTGAAATTGCTTTGTACTGGCAGCTGTCTTGCTATCACCCACTTCTGTTTTCATATTGGTTCTCCCACAATTGCTGTATTAACTAGAAGAAATCCTTTTGACATTTAGAAGATAGATTCTGTATTTTTAGATTATGTGTGGAACTGTTTTGTACATTGCTTAAGTTACATTTATGCTGCAATATAAATAGAAAGTTACAAAATCAACTCTGTTTTTTAAACACTGCCAAATTCTTTCCTGTCAAGTATTGCTAAAATAAACAGATTTCTTTGATGACTTCATAGGATCTAAAGAATAAAACCAGTATTTAGCTGTGTTCTCAAAGTGCAGTGGCATAAATTGTATTTGAAAGTGACTCATGATACCATATTAATTTCTAGCTCTGTTGCCTTAAATCAGACATAGTATTTGGCTTTCCCTGTCATCTGCTTGAACTCTTTCCAGTTAATTTAATTGCATTGTTTTTAAAGTGAAGCAAGTCCCACGTTTTGAAGAGTTAAGTCAGTTCTTCAGTAATTCAGGAGTGAGCAGTATAATAGCTTCCTTCCAAAAGTTTCTGTACTTTCAAGGAGGGGAATAAATGCTGGAATTTCAACCGTGAGAGTTACCATAAACTGATTAGATTTTACTTTGGTGTAGTGTAGACTGCCTTTTTACAAGGACTCTGAAGGAGTGACTTCAGCCAGAAATAGTATACTAATTACAGATGTTGGCATTTTTTGGATAGATAGGATATGATATTACTAATAAGAGCCTTAACAGGAGTCTGTCCGTCTCTTTTCCCTGTTTCCTCTGAAACTTTTCAATACAGAAGAATGTAATATTATTTGTAGTAATTTAGATCCAGCTGAATATTGCTTTCTTTGCTTGGTCAGGCTTCAAAAAGCATTGTCCTTAAACCCATTTCAGCCCAGTTTGTCAAAACCTTCCTTTTTGTTTTTTCCGTGATTTAGTCATTTCACTTAGTTTAATTTCATTTATTGCAGGCCAAGTTGATATCTGTCATTCCTTCCTTATGCCCACACCTTCAGGTGGATGGGTGGTTTTAGCAGGTTTCCAAGATGACTGCACAGAAGAGACTGTTTCAGGTGTTTTTCCTCAGAAACCCCAGTACCAGGATATGATGCTTTCACGGAAGATGATGGGCCAGTGTCATTCAGGAAAAAGGCTTCTGTTGGGAGGTCTGGATTCTTGGCTGTACTCTAGCGTTACCCTGCTGTGCAGCTTTGGGTAGTTACTTTATCTCTTTGTGCTAGACTAGAATAAGCTGTGTCAGCTGGGGACCATCTTTCTGGCCTTTGAAAACCAGACACACTTACTTACTGCTAATAGTATTTGTCACATTAACTGGGTTAGTCTTCATTAATCTTAGTTGTTATTTCTTACTCATGTTACCTGCACACTTTTTTCTTGTATTTGTCATGTATCTGAATGGTTGTTTGAAGTTCAGATTTTCCACTATGAAGGTGTCTTTTATTCAGTTCTGTAATTTTCCCTTTTAGGGACTTCATGCTATTTCTGCTCCCAAAGCAGAAGTATTATTTCAGACTTTTTGTACTTAAGGCAGAGTGTTAGTAAGGTCATGAGATTATCAAGTTTTGCATGTCCAAATGACTTAATTCCTTTTGTTGCTTAGCGTATTGCCATTCTGAAGTGTGATGTAGTTGATATCCATGAAGAAAGACACTGTCCTCCACCTAAAAATATACTACTTAACAGTTCTTTCTCCTATATTTTTTTATAGTGATGATTCTGGATGAAAATAAGGAACTAGTGAAAGCGAAGACTTTGGGAAATATTGTGGTAAAGTAAGCAAGCTAAGTATCTTACAGTTAAGAGACGCTTCCAACGTGAGTTGATTTTGTTTTGACTGAAGTTTATGTGCGTGTATATATATACACATATATAACAATAATTGAAGTAATGAGGGTTGAAAAATATGGCTGTCTCTAATGTTGATACTGCCAGAACTTTTTGTGTCCATTAATGCTGAAAAGCTGCAGATGAAATTGTATGAGTGAGTGAGTGTGGATTGCTGTTTTATTCTTAGACTCCAGAGGAGTTTGCCATTTTCTTCATTACCAGCCCTGTTGGCACAGAATGAAGCCTTCCTGTTTTGATGTATGAGGAAGATACTGAATCTTCTCTTGACTATTTTATCTTTCAGTTTAGTGAAATAGTACAGGAGTGCAGATTGACATGCCTTGGTTTACAGATGTGATGCTGCCTCCTCTTTCACTGTCTCCTAATCCCAACTAATGCACATTCTTAGAGGGAGAAAGTATTTTCTTTTGTCTGTAAAAACAGCAAGATATCTCGTTGTGCACTTTGTGTGAAAACAACATTTGCTTGTGGTAGTACTTGAGCAAAATACATACAGGAACTGACTCCAGGGAGGGGTGGGGGAAGGGAGGAAGGATTAAAAAAAGAAAAAAAAACAAACCAGGAAAATCAGAAAGAAAGGAAGAACAAAAAAATACTGCTGCACATCATGTAAGTGATTTTTAGTACCATGTACCAGGCTTCTGTCAGATATCTGAGTTCCATATGCTTTAATATTCTTTTTGAAAGTCCAGATTTCTTAGCACCTTTTCTTAGGTAAAGCAGCCTCTGTTTATATAACACTGTGAAAATCAGTTACATTTCTCTTATCTTCTGTTGTCTCACTGTTGCCAGAACCTTTCCTTACTTCTGTGTAGCTCAATAGATTGCTGCTTCACACAGCCCATGCCAGCTCTGGACTCTGGATGTTTCACAGCCTTTTAGGCAAATTGCATTTTTCTAAGTGAAATACCTACTTTGTGATTAACATATTAGCTGTAGTCTTTGTTTTCAGTCATAGAAAATTCTTCAGTTCTGAATGCTTTCTAAGTCCCTAAAGAAATGCATTCACCCACTTCTTTTGTGGTAGAATTCAGGAGAGTTGTGGGACTGATGTACCAATTTTGATGAGTGGATAAAGAGAGAAGTTAGCTGAAGATTGAGGCAGTGGTCATGTGAACTGGAGATGAGACATAAGAGCTGCAGGCACTGGAGTATGCTGCAGACGTGCAGGGCTAAAAATGCAGACTGGCTGGCTGCATAGTGCTTGCTTGGGAGTTGAAGTCACCAAGGTGTGGAGGTTATCAACTGTACTACTGATCTAATGTAACTAAACCACTGTGGACACTAAGAAAGTTATTGTACTGTGTGACACAGATGTTTGTTTTCAGGATGAAGTCTATACTCTGCCTAGATTTCAACATCTTAGGCTAAGCCACTGGGACACACAGGCATGTGTTTAAGTGTACACATGATCTCCCCTGAAGCAGCAGGCTCATATTTAGACATAGTTTTCTTGTGACACATGTAACATAGTGCATTCATTCTATTGCCAAATACAAATAATTAAAATCACTCCAGCCTTTAATGGGCTGTGGTTTGCAGTATCAGTAATCCAGGTCAGAGTGGAGGGCTCTCTTTTGAAGGTCTCACTTCACCTTTATTATGTGCCTGATACCATAATAAAATGTAAGCTTGTTATCAGTGGAGAGAGAGAAAGGTATTTTGGTAGAAAATTGATCCTAGCTGTCTTAGGCATTCAGCTAGGATGGAAAAAATTGCCTACCAGATGTGCTTATGTCTCTCCACTGTCTGCATGGGTGACACAACTAGCTTAGGGTAGGTGTTTAGTGTTATCTACCAAAAGCAAAGTGAAATAAACTCCATCCTTAGCAACTTTCCCAAACAGGCTGAATTATATTTACTAACAGGTAATATTGATAGATGTGTGATACATTTCTGAGTCACTGTGATCTTTTAGTGCCTGTGAGGAGTCGATATTGCCATATTAGAAGATCTTTCTTGGGATTATTTTCAGAGTCAAAATTTATCTTCCCTAATGTGGCCTCACATTTAGGCATTATTTTAAGGGATTAAAAATTTAGGCATAATCTTAAAGGATTGCAAACTATAGATTGGGTTTTTGTTATTGTTGTGTTGTGTTTTGTTTTGCATTGATCACTTACAGTACTGTCACAGGGACATTATTATTTTATCATGTCTACATATTGTATTTGTATCATTAACACAGTCAATATGAGGCCAATTCTGAGGTAGGTTAACTATCATCCTTTTTCTCTCCAGTCATTTTTCTGACTTACTCTTTTGAGACAGTTGGATCTCTTAAAATTAATTATGCAGCCTAACAAAACAGTCAAGCCTAACAAAACAATGTGAAGGTATTGATGAGCTTTAGGAAGCCAATTGTGGGTTTTTTTAACACTTCCAGCATTTCAATCTGTGGACCATTAACAGAAGTTGTTTTTAGGATGTTATGGTTCGCAGTGTCTTAACATTTTGTTCCAGGTTGCATTCTGGTAAGTGACAATTTGATGCAGTGTTGTTTTCTTGGTCATTAAAGTCTGTGGCTGTTAAGTTTTAAGGCATCACATTTTCTGTTTCATTCAGCTAAACAGTTAATGAGCTGTAAACCTGTTCCTTTTTTTGGTTAGGGCTAGTTTTAATGAAGCCCTCCTGCAAAGAAAAGTTTCCTCTTCATCTCTTCAGCAGGCTTCTATATGTACAGACCTCTCAAAAATAGTGGGACTGATCCTTGTTACTAGCAGTGTGTTTTTTTAACCCCAGGGACATGTCCCATATAGCTAGAGGAAAATGAGTGGGTCAGGATAGTTTTGGCTATTACTGTGTCATACACTCAGCAGCAAAATCTGGTGTGCCATTTTAGGAAAAAAATCCAAACAAACCCCACAGGTGTTTGCTTTATCTGCAGCATACATGACTTGAGAAATACTCAGTCACACACTGCCTACAATACCCACTGTGCAAAAGTGGTATGCTGCTGCTCTTGGTTATTTTTATCCCAGTCTAACTCCTGGTAAAGAGTGTTAGGAGCTTCTGGAGCCCTATGGTGCTCTTAAGTATAGTATTTAAAATATCCTTGCAACAGAGTTTTAAACTTTAATTTTTATCCTGTTAAGTGTCAGATACTTCAGAAAGGTAATTCTTGCACCGCATTTCTCCATACTTCTACCTCAAGTACATTCTTTTCTTTACTCATCTACCAGCTGATAATCTGGTTTTGGTTTTTCTTCATACAACTGTAATCTATACCTTTTGGAATGATTTTTACCTGACAAGAACTTTGATACAAGCTAACTTACCTGGACAATGCAGAAATCTTGTTGACTTAACAAGTCTTTCGGAATAAAGTAATCAAATGCAGTGTCACAACATTTATGGGGAAAGAGCAATGGAAAATGAAGACAGCTGTAGTTTGTGAGGGTGGGCTTGCATCAGTTGTTTCTAAACTTAAAATTATTTTTTGAACTAGAAACTTTGGGCATGAAAGATAATTAGGTGAGGATTTATTCTGAAGTGAAAATGATAGCAGGAATGACCTCCATTTCCATTATCAAGGCCAGTCTTACTAGTGACACTCTTCTCTTTGCATTGTTCTTATCTGCCTGTAATTAATACACACTTAAAAAATGTGTGTATATATATGATCATGATTAGCCATGAGAATTTTCAAAGTTGTCTGTTTTCACAAGGAAGATTAGCAAAGAGAAATCCGTTTTAAGTTACAATGCAGTGGAGAACTCAGTTTTGCTCTGGTACATCATAAAGATCAGAAACACATGATGTTTATTTAATGAGTCAGTTGTCAGAACTATCTCATTAGTTGGCATTATTCTTTATGTTCACTTGCAACAGCAAGAGGACTAGATTTGCCATGTAGTCATTCTCTCCACAGAGTAATGCCTGCAAGTAAATTTCCTGTTAGGTCCTACTTACATATCCTCTAGTGTTTGTATAGTTAATTTTGTGCCATAATAATGGAGATTTATGGGATAAGTTTTTACAAATTTATTTTACTGATCTCTACTGCACTGAATTGCATAAATATATCTGTTCCCTATTCAGAAAGAGGTGAGACAATGTAGTTGCATTGTACAGCAACTCTGAAATGCTTTGTTTGTGTTGGTTAAATCTCATTTAAGAATAGCGACTGTGTGAGAGGCTCTGAAGACAGTCAATGTTGTGGGTTTGTTTTGTTGTTTGTTTTTTTTTCGTGGATTTGGGATTAGTGGAAGAAGAGGGAGGAAAATTATAATGTACTGTCAATAGTTAAAATGATTCAAATGATGACCCACCCCATCATACAAAGTTATGTAAAATTTTATGTACAATGCTGTAAGTGTAACATATTGAAAACTGTTATTCACAAGGCTTTGTAATGAAAGAGTCATGATAAACTTACAACTTATTATAATTGTAGATTTTAAGTTGCACAGTATTTAGAGAGTAAATAGTTGTTTAATAAAAAACTTACTCATTTAACATTTCTTATACTGAATTAAAAGGAAAAGTCAGTATCTATGTCTAAGTCTGAAGCAACCTGAAGCCAGGATTGTAATCATTAGTACATAATAGAAATGCTAACCGAAGAACTTAAAGGGAAGAAAAGGGGAAGAAAAATGTGCAATCTTTTATAGCACACAATAGTACCTTGATACCCTACTAGAGAAAAAGAAAAATCTTATAAGGCTTCATGGGTTAACATTTGGGCATTCTGGCCTGGGATAAGTTGAGAAATGTCACAGCTTTCATATGTGCTTCTCGCCTTCCCAGGAAGAAAGGAGACTGGGAGATGATGGCAGTGGTTTTAGATTGTGAAAGCAAGGGGACACTCCCATCTGAAGCCAAGGGAGGGATATATGGCCTTAGCTCAGAATAAAATGAGATAGAAGCTAGCTGAGATGCCAATGTAGCCACTCAAGATCTTTTTGTTATATAGTGTCTTAGTAACCAATGTTGTAAATTTTTCTCCTTAAGCATGTGACACCATTGCCCTTTTGTGCTTTTAAAAGAATATATTATTTTATCATTAAATTTGATTCAAAAATGAAAACCAACACTCAATATTTTGAAAATTCCTTCTGTGAATTTAATAATCCCCAAGACTCAAGTACTTAGACATGATGAGAAACTTCTGTCTTTCTCATGTGTGATTGTGCTGGAGTGCCTGAAGGGAATTAGGCAACATCTCCATTGCTTGAGTTGTTTTTATGTTTTGTTATTTTAATTATGTGCTTTGCCATTATGGAAGTGGTGTTTAATGTTTTCCTATTAATTTTGTTAATATAAAATAAACAAAAAAATACATAAGGTGGCAGAAGATTAAAGGCAACCCCACAGAGAACATGTCTGAGTGGCTTGGACTCAAGAAAAGTTGCTGGAGGGAGAAAAGCATTGCTTGTAGAATTGTGTAAACCAAGTGTGTGATCCTTCACAGACCACTTGCAATATATTCTTGTAAGTAAAGGTCACGCAGCTAGGAACAGCAAAGGTTTGCTAGATTTGTAAGATGGACTGTACCCTAGAAAGAAGTGACTTTCAAAGGAGCTTTTCATGTTACAGAGGATAAACCTTTGAATACACAAAATATTTGAATGAAATGTAGCTGGTGTAACTGAGCAGGCTGTATGATTCCTTGTTATTCAGTATGGAAAGTGAAAAGGAGCTAATAATGTTCTCTGTGTATTATTAGTAAAACCATTTTAATGCATTATGTTCAGTTCTTATGTCCATATTTCAAAAGGCTATTGAGAAACTGGCTGAGTTTTCGAGAAGGTATGAATGAGAGCAACTTGAGTGCTGGAAGGCTTGGCTTAAAACAATTTACAGTTTACCTTGTGGTGTGTACTTTTTCCAAGATCAGTGAAGTGATGTCTTTATCAAGGTCAGGAAATACCCACAGGACAAAGACATCTCTTGAGAGATGGCTGTTTAATCTAGCATAAGGAGACTGGAAGCTGATGCTAGATATAGTCAGATGAGAAGTCAAACTTTATTTTAACAGTGTAAGTATTACAACATTAGGACAAATTCTTGGCAATATGGTGGTTTTATTTGACACCTCTAGGTCAAACCTGGATATCTGTCTTAAAGATACAAAGTCATTTAATCAAAAATTGCAGGCTTGAGATAGGATTTAGTAGGTTGCATCCTTTAAACTTTGTTATATGGGAGGTCAGATTAGATGATCATGATGAATCTCTGCAAAAGATTTCTGTCCTTGCTAGCCTCCTACATGCTTGCTTTCTTCCCCACTAAACTATAGGGGTTTTTCCTTGCAAAATCCACACTGAAAGCAGCTAATTCTGTGTCCACTTTTAGCTAATTAAAGGAATGTTTCATTCAGACTGTGAATGTTCGAGATGCTCTCTCTTCTCTTGCCCCTTCTCCACTGTTTTTCCAGTGCAGATATTCCTCATATCTGGAAAAAGCTTCTAGATTCCAGATGTCTTTCAAACTTGCAATCAAAACTTTTAAGACTGATGTTTATGCACAGCACTACATATATGCTGAGTAATAATATAGCTGCCAGTCAAGATGATTTATCAGCATTCAGAAATCCAAACTCATTTAACAGTGGTTTATACTTGCTTTGACTGACTGTAATGAACAGCCTGTGAGTACCGTTGTTTACCATAAAACAGAAGGATGTCTTTTCTGACACTCAGCAAAGTAGCATCTCTAATAGTTTTTGACTTTCATTTGTACTTTCAGAAATCTGCTTTTCTCTGTAAATTATCTTTTGAGTGCTGTGCCTGTAATTGCTTTTTTCCATCAACGAGGAATATTACACCATTTAGATGAGTGACATGTTGAAAGGATGTGACACAGGGAGTCAGATTTTCTTGGGCTAAGCTAAAGGTAGGCTGTTCTGTGTAAGGTCAGCCACCATTGTGTGAAAAATAAATTAACTGTGAAACAATGCTTAAAAACCAGATAAGAATTGTCTTTTAAAATTCTATAGCAGAAAACAGTTAGTGTAAAAGTGCTATGAGTTTTTTGTGATGCTGCCAAGCTCACCTAATCTGTCTTAGAAAGTGGATCTTTGTAAAATTAATCCATATAGTTTATGTCACTAATTTACACTGTACCTAGTTTTCCTGATGCTACAGTAAATGTGTTCAACCTCAAAATGAGAAGTGGGCCTGGATCTGTATTCTGGTAGTTCGGCAATTGTCATCTTAATTTCACTGGAGTAATTGGAGAATGGCATCATTTGTACTGTTGTTGCTGTACTGGTGAAAAAGTAGCATGAGTGAGATCAAAATTCAGACCTGTACATCTTTTTGAGGTTTGAAACCTAGAGGTGAACTTGTTCTCAAGTCCATATGTTTTGATTCAGTGTAGGCTTTTTCTTGAACCTCAACTTGGGTTTGAAGTTGTGTTTGTTGCTTGGTAGTTAAATGGGATGAGTTGGCTGTAGTTAGCCTGATCCAATATAGCTGGTAACACTTTCATATTTTAGAAAAAGCTGGCAAGCTTATATTGAATTTGTATTTATTGAAACTTGTGATTGTTCTCTCCAGAAGGAAGAAGCAATGGTGAGATAGAAGGTGCTACCACAGTTATGACTATATGAAAAATCAAAACAAGAATAGTGTAATAGAGGGCTTATCTTTGAACTGACAGCAGATGCAGAGGCTCAGCACTGCCTGGTTGTGGCTTGGAATGCAGGATGAGAGAGGGGGAAGTTAACATAGAGCTAGAAAAATACTTTAAATATGTCCCAGAGGGAAACCAAGCAAAGCAACTTCTTTATATATTGTGGAAATTATGATGAAAGAACCTGCCTCCTCCTGTCTTGGTATTCTGTGGTCCTGTTGCTTGTGAAGAGAAAGCAGGACCATCTCTGGGGCAGTCATGTTTACTTACGCATACCTGGCATTTTTTGTTCAATACATCCTCTTAATGAAAATAACTCCAAAAGCCCTCGAGTATCAACTCCATCTTTAAACAAAAAGGCAACGTTTTTAAAAAATAGAACCTTTGTAGGTGTGTATTATTTTTCCTAGGGAGAGCAGACCCCAACCCAGCATCTCAAAATCTTCTTTTTTTTATGGAGGCATTAAGGAAGAGATGCCTGATTTCTAGTTGTTATTATTTTCTGTCTCGTTTTCTCGCTTCTGGCTTCTTGCACATAATTATGATCCAGTTTTGCTCCCTTTGGAATTCACAGCAGCATTCCCACTGACAGCAGTGGGATGAAGGTATTTTTGGCTCTGGGCATTTTAATTTGATGTCCTGGCAAAATTCCAATACATGTAAATACATTCTGGCAAGCTAAATTCTACCTTTACTAATTTTAGTAATTATATGTGTTCGCACAGCACCTAGAAATTCTAGTAAGTCACAATGCTAGAAACTTTACTGTCATGGAATGAAATGGAGTACTAACTGCAAGTAATCTTTTACAGAATACCATGGAAGCACATTTTCAGGTTGTGTCTGTATTGTGTTATAATGTGCCCTATAGAGAGACCTGCAGTAGCCAGTAGTTTAGCAGTCTGCTTCCCATAGATGCTGTGGATGTACTGTCAATGCAATTTTCCTTTTTAAAAAAACAACCACAAGAGAAAAATGAAACACCCCCTCATCCCCCCCCACAAACCAAAAAATCCCCAACCAAAAACAAATGGTGGGACCAGGGGTTGTATTTTTGGTGATAAGTTACATGCTTCTGTGTTTGGATTTTTAAACAATTACAGTTACAGAAAGGAAAATGGTTTTCTTATTTCAGAAATAAAATCGTTTTTTCTGTTTCATGACTGACTGCTGAGTACTGAAGAGAGCTGTGGAGAAATTATTGAGGACTTTGTCAATATGAATTGTTCTTTCTCTCCCATCACAAGGATTTTTCAGACTGGTAAAGAAATTTGAAGTGCAAAATTTGGAATGACCGAGGCTGTTATGAATTGCTGTGCTATTAGCAACAAGGCAACAACCCCAGTAACTACCATTCTCTAGTGGCTTTTCTTGAATCTAAACAAGAGGTTTTTCTTTTAAACTCGTACATACACACTGGGATCAGCTTATTGTTTTTCTAATTTATTGTTTTCAAGCCAAATACTGTATAGATCATATTTATGTACCACAAGAATGCTTGCTAGTCATGAAAGGCTTAAAGTAGGCCAGTCAAATCCCTCAAGATGGACAGAAGCCAGCCTGCCCTCCTGAAGCCTGAGTGACTATCTCAGAAGTGTCTTGGCGTTTCTGGGCTTGCCTTAACTGTACATTCAGTGAATGTGATTTATATGATGTGTTGATCCGGAACCCCAGAGAAAGAAGTAGTATTTATAGTAGCATATTCTGTTATGCTAATGAAGATTAATTAAGCTGAAAAAAAATGGGATTATAAAAAATCATAGTTTTGATTATTATGATATGATTTGGCCTTTTCAATGCAGCTTGTACTATTTATTTACTGTTTAAAAAAAGAATAGTGTTATATTTAACTGTAATAATATATTGATATTTATAGTATATTAATATATTATTATAATCTAGAATAATAACTATAAGGCATGTTTTCTATAGAACTTTATATCTATCTATCTATCTATATATATATATAAAAACACTATTCTTTTTATAAATGTAATGTTAGAAAAGCATATGTCATTGACCTGGCAGAACCTGTTCTTGTTATTTGAATATCATAGGAGACTTATAGTGACACCAGCGTTGCTATGCTACAGAGGGTTGTTTCACTGCTAGAGATGTTGATTCTGGTGTCACAAGGACGCTTTCAGAGTAGAAAATAAAATGCCCATGGCTAAAGATTTGCTGGTTAGGAATGCAGGCTTATGCTAGTAAAATCTGTAAGAGGCATTTGTGATTGTATCTGTATAATATGCTTGCTTGCATGGTCATTCTCAGATACTAGGGTTAAGCTTCATAAAACTTGTGGTGATATGCCCAAGTATTTATGTCTTAGGCAGTTCCTGTAGCTGGATTTAACCCTGTCGGAGCTTTAACGGAAGAAGCAACCACTTTGTTAACTGAGACTTTTGTAGCTTCTCTTCTTCTGGCAGATATATATGTGAATACAAGAAAAATTTTTTTCCCAGTTCAGGTGCTAGAGCATTGGAACAGACTGCTCAGAGAGGCTGTGGAGTCTCCTTCTATGGAGGTATTCAAAACCCATCTGGACGTGCTTCTGTGTGACCTGGTCTAGGGAATCCTGCTGTGGCAGAGGGTTTGGACTAGATGATCTTTCGAGGTCCCTTCCAACTCCTAACATTCTGTGATTCTGTGAAATGTCCCATATTTTGTCATGCCCATATCCTTGGCTAAAGATTAGTGTGTGCAGTATGCATTAAAAATTCAACTAATAAGCCAGTCTAGAATTTTGCAGGTTCACCTAAAAGTAACTCCAGCTATTCAGGCAAGTTCTATAAGTGACTTTTATCAATATGCTTTCAAAGAAGTCCTCCAATAATTCCAGTAATATTATGCACAGATTAAATGAAAAATAAAAGCATTTCTATTCAGATTCTCATGACTAAAGTGATATGAGTTCTCTCTTTTTACAGAAACTGAAGATCTCTGTGTCTGATAATTCAATTCATATGTCTGAGGAGGTGTGAGTGTGTGTCTTATAAAAAGAAGTATCTATAATAATGAAGTTGTCTGTAGCATAGCAGATATGAACACATTTCTGACAGATACATAATACTTGGAAATGTTGAAAGCTGAATGCTAATAACATTTATAGTATGGTATATTTCGTTTACTAGACCAAGCATCATTTTACTGAATGTCAGAGATGAATATGTTATGTGAATGATATGGTCTTGATACAGTTCAGAGCTATATGCATGTGATCACAACAAATATATGGTCTTTTTAATATTTTATCAGCATATTATTAAGCTGAAGTGTTTTCTGATTATATAGCTAATGATTATTATATCTGAAAACAAAGTATGACTGGGGAGCATGAGCTGTACTTGTTATATTTGTTTTCTGACTACTCCCTCTGCTCTGTTTAATTTAAGGTTGCCTTTGCCGCCTGGAGCATTGTCAGGTCTTTGGGAAAATGAGGAAACATTCCAGAAGTTGTATTTCCAAAAATTTCCAGTAAGAAATACAAAATGAATTATGTAAACTTTTGGTAGTCTTGCATAACTGAATGATTTGGATCAGATAACATACAGAATTATATCTTATTTCAGTGAGAGATCTTTGTTATATGTTATACAATTCAAAACATTCCAAGGTAAAACTTTCTTCATCTATGCTTTAAGCTTTTGGGGATAGTTTGCTTTTTAAAGATCTACAACAGAAGAAGTAAACCTCAAGCATCTGAACCTAAAAGATGTTTTATGTCCTTTGATCTAATAAGAGATATAAAGCTTGCAACTTTAGATTAACATAGCTTCAAATATACTGCTGCTGCTGACATGCAGTCATTCTAACTTATTATCAGTCCAAAATAAACACTTGCCCACCATGAACCTAAATACATTAGAGGGTCCTTACTGCATTAGTTATGTTTCCTTGTCAGGGGAACTATCCAAGGACTGGCTTCCTCCTTTCCATATAGATATAGATTGGTCCTATGTGAATTCCCGAAGTGGAAGGTTTGGTTCAATAAAAGTAAATGAGTGAATTGACAGTCAAATTATCTTTTGTGTGCACTTGCTTCATAATGATGATGATCTATGCTTAGATCCAGCCAAGAAGAGTATCTTTAGGAGCAATTTGATACCTGTTGTTATATTGTAACCATTCCATTCTCCTTGTGTAGATTCAGGCAACATCCTTCTCCAAGCTGTGAGGGATCAAAGTAAGTAGAGTTGGAAGAAATCCAGGCTTATATGTCATCTTCTGTTCTGTCTTAACAAAGACAAGAAAATCTTTCTGGAAAGGGAGTGACACAGTATATTATAAGAATGGTTAAAATTATTATAGAATTAAATATTTTGGGCACCAAAACCCATATTTTATTTAAATCAGTTTTGTTTGTTGGTTTCATGGGAAATGAATGAATGTTCCTGATACTATTTCTGACTTTATTTTTGGTTGTGTTGTGTTTAGGGATATTATGATACTATGGATGCAGGTTATATGGATGAAGATGGCTATCTGTACGTCCTGTCTCGAGCTGATGATGTGATCAATGTTGCTGGACACAGAATTTCAGCAGGTGCTATTGAAGAGGTTAGCATTGCCTGACAAAAAAAACCAGAAGAGTGAAAGATGAGTAAAGCAAGCTGAAACTGAAAAATCTCACAAAATCTCTTCTGCTTTTTTCTATTACATTTCCACTGATACTTTGAACCATAACATTAATTGTTTCAGGTCCTTCTAGGAATTTTTTCCCAGTTCAGGTGCTAGAGCATTGGAACAGACTGCTCAGAGAGGCTGTGGAGTCTCCTTCTCTGGAGGTATTCAAAACCCATCTGGACGCGCTTCTGTGTGATCTGGTCTAGGGAATCCTGCTGTAGCAGGGGGGTTGGACTAGATGATCTTTTGAGGTCCCTTCCAACTCCTAATATTCTGTGATTCTTAGTAAGGTCAACAATAAGCAGTTTGTGCCATGGGATTGATGAGACAGGCATGATTTGACATTTGAAGGTGGAGTTATGGGGCAGTATGGTAGCGTGGGAAGCACTCCCATAAGCTTTGATAACATGTTTATTTGGGAATATATTAAGATAATATAAGGTCAGTATGCCAAGTACTTTCACCAGCTACTGTAGTTACTTAGGGGTAGAAACTTATTCATGAAATACAGTTTCTAGTTGTGGGTTTTTTAAAGTGCTTGGTGATAGCTGAATTCTTTTCACATAGATTCAGATCCAGTGCTTTTTCCTGATTTGAAGAATTTCCTTCACAGTTTCTTGAGAGCTGTTTTGTCTCTTATTGTATGAGCAGTGCTAAATGAACAATGAAAAGTTCTGTAAAAAACCCCTGCTGTTAAATTGAAAGTCATTAATGTAATACCCATGCAACTCAAAAAGTTGAAAATAGTGCAGTTCATAATAGTATCTGAATTTTGTATCATTGTTCACTCACCTATCTGGAACCACTGTGATTGATTGCCAGTTACAAATTTCTCTGATGACATGTAATTGCTTCTTCAGGGGGTATAGGAAAAGGTATGCTGGGCATGTACAAGTTAAAACTACAGTTCTAAGAACTCTGAGTTTAACTGCTCATTGAATCACAAACTAGTCTGTTAGTAATTTTTTGCTTTATAATGGCTATTAGTCTGGTGATTATTATTTCTAAAGGCTAGAAAACATAAAAGAGAATAGAAGAAATTCTGATTACACAGAAGTGAACAATTTCACATAAACATAGGCAGTTCTTTGGGGATCAATCACAAAGGGAGCTGAACCAGCTTCTGCCCTGACTGCATGGAGATATAAAAGTGGCTTTCCGTCAGCTTAAATCTCTTTCATTTTGAAGTCAGCTTTTGTGTTGCTCTACTAAAGCAAAGCAAGGAATCTCATCCCCACCCCTTACTGCTTTTGCTGCTCAGGGGCTGAGCTGAGCATTGTTTCTTTGCTTCAGGCTGAATCTGAAGCTGTATAACAAATGATGAATTTAATCACCTCCTCAGCTGTATTACCTTTGTATCCATCTTTCCAAGCTTCATCCCAAGCTCAGCATCTCTGTTTTTCTCCCTGTCTAGTTAAGTCTTTTGGGTTAGAAGCTTTTCTATTCACCTTTTGAAGAAAGCTAAAAGCAGTGTTGCTAATGCATACACAGCAAATTGCTAGTTAAATGGGGAAGCATTAACAAGACCATGACTAGCTCTTCAGTAAGTACAGAATTACAGGTTCACTGAATTGCTATTTAATTGTGACAGTAACCTTGTTGAGCAAGTATATTATCTCCATTTATGTTATAGCTGCATAACAAGTTTAACAAACTTTTCCTTAGTGCTTTGACTAAGAATTTCAGCTTTATTATGTTCCAAGCAATTAATTTGTGTGTTATCTATTAGTATCATTGACAATGTCTTTACTGCAATACAGTAGGTGTTACTGTGTACCTTACCAATCAGTGAATGTTAGCCATTGTTGTAACCTCAGCTTATGTTGATCCATCCATCTCTTTTATCTATACATCTATGGTATCCCTGCTTGTCTTGTCCCTTTCTGAAAAAGCCCAAGTCAGATCTTGCTTATCTGAGGCAACAGACTTGAATTTGAGGAAATTAGTATGAGAAATCTTCTTCTTGATGGTGGAGTTTGTCTGCTGTTGCATGACATGCATCCTTGTGCTCAGTGATCATTCCAGCAATACCACTTCACTTCCTTCAGATTTTTCTTATTTTTAAACAATTTTTAAATGTCTAGTACTCATTCTGTTCTTCTTTTCAGCTGTTTTACACAGTTTGACAATTCCTAAGGTCATAGTTTGTGAAATGAGTATAGCTTCTCTCAAATAAAGTAGATAAGAAACACCTTGTGCAGATTTATTTTGCTAAAAACTACTTTGTGTGTTGTAGTGACCAGGGCATAGAGAACCAATTTCTCCTTCCTGTTTTGACTGCAAATCTGAAGGATGGTAAAATCTGTTTTGAGAATGGATTATGGTAGACCCCTTGAATTGTTACTTCCACCATTGGTTTCACAACCAGGTCACACAAGAGCCTCTCTTTTGTTAATTGGAACAGCAATGATTCAGCTTTCTATTCCTTCAGGTTTTTTTATTCCTATCCTATTATTCTGACTTTTCTTGTCATCTTCTTTATGCTAATGCCATTGTATGAGTATCCAAGGCAAATGTGATGTTCCTACTTATTAAAAAAAGGAAAAGCCTTTATTCTTAAAGCTTTTTTTAGTCTTCCTTTCAGTCATCCGACTGTCTTTGATTTTTGACAACACAGTATGTGAAGATGTCATTAGCAAACACATCATTCTTGTATGCACAGCTAAATTAATATGCACACTCCCGTTATGTGGTTCCTGTGTCTGTGTGGCCTTTATCTAGGGTCATGCTAGGTCATTTTTGTGGTTAAGTACAGAGGACATATGTTAAAAGCACTCTTGACAGCAATATACCCAAAGGGACACATTAAAAGGGCCAGTTGCTTTGGAAGACTGCTGGTATCTTAAGTCCAGTTTTGTCCTAGACTTAGTGCCACAGTCTTGGTGACTTTCCAGGAAGTGATAATCTCAGCAGGCTAATTGGAAAGAAAAGATAATCTCTTAACTTTTTCTTCCTAAAAGAGAGTTTGACATGTCTGTGCTACTGTCCATCACGTGTATAATTGTGTAAATGTACAGTAAGAAGAAGGACATTCTGGTTTAATTCCCTTTTTCATTTCAGGAGGCTGAGACATAATGTTTCTGAGAGAGTGAGCTAAACTAGGCTGTCTGGCTGTAAGCTGAGGTTTGGCCTATATCTGGCTTTGGATGAAACTATGCCTTTGTACAGAAAAGAAAGAAAAAGATAGGAGTCAGAGAGAATGAACCAATGTGACTTTATAGTCTTCTAGTAGAAGTGATTCTGTTGTGTGTAATGTTAGATTAATGTTATTTGTTCCAGCAATGCTCTGACTAACAAAAACAAAGGTGTGATACTCTCCCATAGCTGTAAGGCAATCATATTTGCTTTGTTCTGTGTTTGTATCTTGTACTTCTACAGTTTTATTTCTTATGTGTTTTTGAGAACTACATGTAAGTGTGCATGAAAGTATGCACACGTGTGCATCTGCAACGTGTAACTGGAATCCCAAGGTTTATTGACTAAATACTTTTTGCTGTCAAAATGTAAGAGAGAAGTCAATGTTTTTATGTGCATGCCTATGGATTTTTTTCACTGAAATGATCAGGTATTTTTTGTTCAGTTTTGTTTTCTGTCCCTCAGTGTGTTCTCTTCCATCATGCTGTGGCAGACTGTGCTGTTGTGGGCCAGGAGGATCCTTTAAAAGGACATGTTCCATTTGCGCTGTGTGTACTGAGAGAAGGTAAGAGCTCACTGATCTTACTAAGACTTGCAAAAGTCCCAGCAAAGGTAAATGATATTAACTTCTTCACTAGGTATAAAGACAGAAGAGGGGAAGGTTTTGCAAGAGATTGTTGAGCGAGTTCGAAGTAATATTGGACCAGTAGCAGCTTTCCAGAAGGGGGTGTTTGTGAAACAGCTACCAAAAACACGCTCTGGCAAGATACCACGTTCAGCTCTTTCTGCACTTGTCAGTGGAAAGCCATATAAGGTAAGTTGGAGATGTATGCTTTAATGAATTAGGCACACATGCACATCCCAAGATACAACATTATGGTTTTGATTCCCTAGACCACTCTGCAAGTGGTCTGTGACATCAGGTAATGCACTCTCATATATTTCTGCTGTAGCTTACTTAAAAGAGTTTTGTGTTCTAGAGCTTTCCAGATACTTTTTTCTGATTGCTTTTGAAAGCTAGATTTAGAAGATTCTCTGAATGAAATCTGCCTTTACTGTGAAAGGATTGCAATCTACTATCACATGCTTCTGTATATTTTTCCTTTTCAGATAACACCTACCATCGAAGATGCTAGTGTTTTCAAACACATTGAAGAGGTGTTAAAGAAAACTTAAATGGGATAATAATAATAATAATAATAATAATGTTAGTTATTGAAGGATACAAAGAGACTTTCTGTTAGGAAATACCACATTTTAAAAACTAAAAATGATTAGGAAGTAATTCTTCTTACTTCAAAAATGTTATTGTGTTCTTTACTATATTATCACAGCCAGTGAAGCATACTCAAGTCTCTGTATCTTGTCATTATATGCTGGATATTAACATTGCGAAGCACTGCAAATAGAACTGATATATTTCTAATAGCCTTAAATGGAAGGAGCCACTGGATTATCTATCTCATATGATGTCATGTAACCTTACAATTCCATCCATTATTATATAATGTGACCAGTACCTTGAGTCTGGCTAAAACAGTATAAGAAGGGTATGTCATGAACTAAGGACAGCAATAAATTAAGAATTATAATGTGAAAATTACTGCAGACATAAATTGTCCTCGTGTAAATTATGAACCTTTGTCTTTCAAGTTTTTATAAATTTTAGAATGGTTTCTTGATTCCACTGATACTTTTTTCCTAAATCTTTCTGCTATAAATTATATACCTATAATTTTTTACCTAATAACTTTCTTGAAGTGTCTTTTTTGTAGAATGATAGATAATTTCTGGCTTTTAAATCTGTGAAAACCTTGATTTGTCCAGTGTAATATTAAGTAAACCCCATGTATTTTAAATAAAGATGGGCATTTATCCTTTGCATTTTCTGATAATTTTGTAGTTGTGGTTTGTATCACTTATGATCAGGATAAGCAGAATGTGCTTTTGCAGGTTTTTTTTTTCCCCCTCTGCCCCCTGAATTTGAGCGTGGGCTGTGACAATACAGGCTGCAAAAGAAATTCTGTGAAATGTAAAACTAGAGTCTTTCACAAGGGGAAGTGGATTCAAATGGTACTGTAACCACTCAAATGGTGTTTGTATCGCTTAACTTCATGACATTCTAGACTAAACTAATACAAGAGGAGGTTGAGGGAGAAGAAGGAACATCAGCAATGATGTCGGCTAAGCCCAAGGAACTGTACGTAAAGGAGCCGCGTCTTCATACAGCTGTGTGCTAACCCAAGCCATCGCATCTCACCCATCAGCAAGTTCAGTGCTCCCTCTCGTGGCAGACTCTGCCCAGTAAACCCGTCGTAACTCATACCTGCTAGTGGCAAAACTGTGCTTATGCTTAGCTATGAGAAGTATCTGGCATTCAACGTACATACCAAGTTTAATAGACTTAGAAACACAAATAGCACTGAATTCTTTTTTTTATTGACATTGGGGGAGAAAAATCTTTCACCATCTGATTGAAGTTTGCCAAATGAAAATAGACAAAACAAATGTTTATGTACGTGCAAACATTGCAGATCAAACTGCTAAAAGAAATAACTAAAAGACAGGTCTTGAGCTAAGATTAAGCAGCAGAAAAATAGCAGATAGGTAAATGACTATTAAGTAGGTCTTACTTTGAAACTTCCCATTTAAACAAAGAATAAACAACAATAACACCACCAAATAAAGCCACAGCAGGTAATAGTTGCTCTTCTAAACTTTTATACACTATATATTAATCACTCTGTCTTTCAGTTATTTCCTCTGATAAACTGACTTCTGTGAAGTCTCAGCAAGGCCATCTTGGCTAAAAGCATGACATTAGACAGGAGCCTGTCCAATGCCCTGCTGTAATGAAGAAATGGTGGGGTTTGGCTACTCTTTTTTTTTTTTTTCCTTTTTTTTGTTGCTAAGTATATCTGCAAATGAGAATCTGATTCTATGCAATTACTAGATTTAATTTTCCAATGCTGGCTGGTGTCTGAAGATCCTGGAACAAAAAGGTGGCTCTTGTTAAAGCAAGATTCTTCTTGGTCCACAGGTAACATAGAAGAAAGTTTCTGGGGTTTTGTATAAATCACCTTTTATTAAATTGCCTTTTTTTTTGTTTGCCTTTTTTTTTTTTTTTGTAAACAGTTCTTCTGGGTTTATTTGTCTGTTTTTAAGAGGTGAGCCATCATGGTGCTTCTCTGTAGATATCTTAACATTTCTGCTTTGTCTTTAGAGGTCCATTTTGGCTCCAGTTTCAGGTTTTATCATTCTATAATACATCATCAGAGGCAGGTATTTAGCTTTAAATATTGACAGATTTTTCTCAGTAGGAACATGTTGAAGCTTCTAGTTCTGCTAAACATATTCATTGACTGTTACAATCCAAAAAACTGTAAAAATGGTGTAATGGAAAGATACAAACAGTATTATTGACACTGTATTGTCAAATGTTTGCACTGAGACCCCATGTACCATAGATTTTCTTTTTAAAAAATCATATTTATATCCATTTACATAAGACTTACACATTTTAAAAGAAATACATACACAGTAAATACGTAAATGTCTAGTATTTTACAGTAAAACAGATGGAACAATGTAAAAATGAGTGGCTTCATTTGATAAAAGCTTTGGATGTGCACTACTGCCCAGTTTCTGATGACAGAGATGCTGAGAGGAAAGGGGGAGATTGTTTTGTTTTTATTCTTTTTCTTAGTAGTTTAGGAATTTTTTTTTAGTTCTTGTTTTAACCTAACCAGTATATGAAGGGAACATCATATCTGTTTATTTGATAAACCTTATGTGTTCTCTTTCCTATTACCCTGTTCTTGCAGAGAGTTTTAATGCTCTTTTTCCTAAGTAGTGGTAGTGCACTTCAGGTAAAGTAGAAGAAAGAGATGACATCTAAAGAAAAAAATAAACAAACATTAATTAGTGAGATTCTTTGGTTCTAGTTTGGTCTAGGATGCAGTGACACAAGAAAATATTATAGCACTAAGTAAGCCATTGCATGTTCTACTAAAACATGGGTTTTGAGTATCTGACTGAGACATGCATTTGTTTACTTTTAGATCTGCAACATAAATCTATTAATAACTCATTTTAATCTTATGTATACTGATTTTTTGCCTTAGACCAAAACAGACTCCTGCTTATGTTCATTTCACCTTTGTTTTCTTGCTGTTTTCGTTATCACTGGGGTTAGTTTGCTGTATCTGAAAACCTTTGCCTGTTTGCTGAAGTAGACAGACCTTGTTGATGTACTCTGTGAGTCTCATTGTTCACTGCAGCTTGGCAGCATTTACCTTTTTTACCCTGATGATTTGTTTGCTGTGGACCAGCTGTTTGCAGATGATCATTTGCATCTTTTTGGAACTCCTCCTTACAAATCCTTCTGAACCCTCCATTGATAAAGGACAGAGACAATTTTGCCAAATACCCTTGTTTTTACAATAAAAGTTAAACAGTTGTCCCAGCCTGTGGCAACAAAACTGTCCTGGCTGAGCCTTCTGACTTGGTAGTGACAGGTATTTCCTAAGAGAGAAGTGCTGGGAAAGCTTAGACTGTCTCTGCCACATTCACTGGCTAGGTAATGGCTTTGCAGATGCCCAGCTGGGCAGTGTACAGCCACTACAGCAAAGCTTGACTTATCTGTCCCCTGTATTCTCTGGTAAAATACTTTACAGGATTAAATAGGCAGACACCAACAGTCTTAAACATTCTTAAATTTCTGATCTTGAGAGTGCACTCAAACAGGACTGTGAATAGTATGCTCATGTAACTGTTCTGAGAATGTCAGCTCATAGTTTCTGGCAGCTTGTCATGGTGGTTTCAACAAATGTGTTTAAAAATACCTGAAACAGAACTTGAAAGCATATGAATTGAACCCAGCTGTTGAGAAGAAACACTGTAAGGCAGTGTTAAGGTTGTGCCCAACTGGTATTGTTGCCATAAGCTATTTTGAAATACAAGGCTTTGACGCTCTTGGTTAGCAGCAGAATGCAACAACCTGCAGCTTGGTGTGATCACAGACGATCTCATTTGTTCCACACGCAACCTGTTGCAGTAGTCTTTTGAGTCTGCTCTTTATAGACATATTCCTCTTTACTGTATTAAAATTTCTCTTATATTGCTATTGTGTAATAGTTCATTCAGCTATCAGCTATGAGACCTTCCATGAAGAAAATCTTATACAAGGACTGTGATCACAAAATTCTGAAAACTTCTGTTGTCCTTCAGCCAATTACACGCCCCTCATATAAGGAGTTTTTATGTATGCATTCATCCTTGAGATTCAGCTGATGTGTTTTAAGTTTTCAAGGTTAATATAATAATGGAAGAACTCTTCTCCCTGCCTATTTTTTATGTAATATACTGAAATTTGCTCTTTGGTTTCTAATCTGCATGACATTTTGAAATTATATTTATGAACAGTGCATATACTAAAGATCTAGGTCACACCATGTTGTTGCTTCTCTAAAAGGAGTATATGGTAAGTGAAAAGAAATAGTAGTAGATTAGTGTCAGTCATTCCCATATATTAACCTTTACAATTTAGTTGCAAATTTGATATTCTTCTAGAGCTTTCAAGCATTTAAGATTAGAATACAATTGGCAGAAGAGTGGACAAGCAGCAAGTACTAATGTGATGCATATCATTGATTCTTGAAACACTACTAATACTCCTATAGAAACTGAAATTAACTTGTATAGCTCGTATAATGTTGTATAAATGTCTTTTTGCTCAAAATACAAAGTCCCATATACATACAGTGCCCACAAACTTTGCTACTTTACTTCTGTTTGTGAATTGCTACTTTTTAGACAATTTTTGAATACAGTGGAAATAAAGAGTTTGGATGATCTTGACTTAACTTTTGTTAATGTACCAATTTTCAATTTCTCCTCTTGTACTCTTCAAACCTCTTGGAAAATATCATCTCATGAGCCTGGCCCATTACCCTTGGCCTAATAGATAGCTTGGTGTTTCAACTTAATATCCTGGTTGTACCTTATTGTTTTCAACATTGCAGTTCAGTAGGATCATGAGCAATCTGAATTTTCCATTGGTAACATTTGCTGTTCCTGAGTACTCTTTGAACTTGCCCAGAATTAGTAAAATCTCACTGACCCCAAGCCTCTGCCAGTCTTTGGACTCAAAAAACCCAACTTTCTTGCAGAGCCTGGCATGTCTTACCAACAATATATAACAGCTATTGAAGCATGTTTAATGTCTGGTGAGATTTTGGTGCTATCCAAATATTTTTTCCAGCTACCCTACAATCCTCTGAGTGACTAAATAGAAAACTCTTTTACTGAGAAAATATTAGCATGAAATGGTGCTATAGAGATGAAAGCAAAACCTGTGATCTAGCAGAAAACAGTGTATTTCCACAGAACTCTGGAAGAGTGACTGTGAGATTCATGGCCATATTCAAAAGATAAGTGGTGAGAAATGCAACATGAACTCATGTACTAAATTTGATCCAAAGTTGCATCCAGCTCAGAATATAATTTCTTTGTCATTAGTCAATTCTGAATGATTTGAAAAGCGAAAGAATCTCTGTAACAGGTAACTTTGGAAGATTTTATGTGTAGAGGAAATTATGTTCTAGCTTTTTTCAGCTGCCTGATGCTCCAAATTGAGCTGTATCTCTCATTTAAAAAGAAGATCTATTCTGTGTTACTGGCTTCCCCCCAAAAACCTCTCCCTAGCTCCTGGTAGAACTCCTTCAAGTTCTTAAAGTAAATTCACTCCCTGTGCCTACTGCTATCTTTCCAATCCTAGCTTCAAATTTAACAGTACAAAATACAGTATGGTTGGGTAAGCTATCATCTGAAAAGCTTTTGTCTTAGCTGCTAAAGTGGTTTCAGCAGAAAGAACCCACTGTTTGAGGTGGGGAAAAGAACAGTGTAGCATCTCCTGCACTGACCTTTAGAGTGTTGTCATAACTGAATCGCCACCCTAGTGAGTCTGAGATAGGTTCAGTCCTCCATGCTGGGTCTTGCTCGAATAATGCCAAGGAATATTGGGTGTAGTGTATGCAGTTATAAAGAGCTTTCAGTATGGCCCCTTATGAATACTCACAACAATTCAGTGCTGGCTTCTTTGCTAGGCCTTGTCAGCATGAGTATGTGCGAACTGTTGAGCTGTCTAACCTCTGCAGTCGTGATGAAGCAACTGCAAATTGCAAAGAAAAAAGAAACAAACCAGAACCTATTTAGAATCATGAAGAAAATAAATCTGTTTTGCACTGGAAGGGTGGCTATTAAATTGCCTTATGGCTTTCTGTGACATGATCTGAGCATGGTCTAGTTCAGAACTAGTTCATTTTGTCCATGTCTGGTGTACTGTTGAAATCTGTGTTAAGTGAATACAGTTTAAAACTCAGTTTTCATTTTATTTTGTTTATACTGTAGCTATCACACTGTTTAAATATTATAGCATTCCTAGCACTGGGAGATACAAAGCCAATCCTAAATGAAGACGTAGGTCTTCAAAGCTACCTACCTTTAAGTCTACTAAGTTCAATGCTCAGCTCAATAACAAACTGTCTGGAAGACCTAGCATAAACCAGTAAGTTTCCCTTGTGCCTTAGTTCCCCATCTGTAAAGTGGGAATATCATCTTCTACATCATAGCATGGCTAGAAGATGAAATTCATGAATGTTTGTAAGGTTCTTAGCTACTACAATAATGTTGACATTGAAATGCCTAGGGAGCTAGTACCTTTATTTGTACATGCTTGGAACGGATTCTTGTCTTACAGCTTCATCATTGCTAAAATGTGCAGGATTAAAAGCCAAGCGTGCACATGAGCAGTGGAGTCAATGGAATTCAGTGATGCAATCAGTAAATGATTCCATCTGTAACTGCAACTATAAAGTACTGCTTTTAAAGGTGAGAATCTTAGGTGGCAATATTGTCATACCAAGTTCGTTCAAGAGTTACAATATGATCACTACAAGCCATGTGTTAAATTACTTTGAGACAAGTCTATTCATAGACCTAAATTCTCTCAGAAGGAAATAAACAGCAGTATTTGAGATGGGCCAATCTGCGTACAGGTACTTCTCAGAACTTCAGGCAGATATATGTGGCTTTATCGCCCATACACCTGCAGGAATAGCTGCAATGAGACTGTCCCTTCTCCCTGCCTTCTTACAATGATTTTAAAATTTTACTTTAATTATGATCTGCTTGTTACTTTTCCAGTCATTGCTGAGCTAGTGCCTCTTTTGGAACTTAAAAAGATTTCCTAAGAAAATTAGGATGGGTTACACAGAAACTCAGTACCTGAAATTCAGTATTTGCAAGCAACACTACCTATCCAATTGTGATTAATTGTTAGCAGCTTAAGTTTTTTGATGGTCAAGGCTAAGCTAGTTAGTTTGAAAGTCCAATAGGAAAACAAGGATAGCCCTAAGTTCATTCTCTAAAATACACTCCACATGCTAGAGAGACTAATGAACTAAAAATTTGTGTATCAATTATATGCAATCTTTGATGAAAGTTAGTAAATCAATTCCCCTCTTCCTGACTGTTTCCGAAGCAAACCTCAAAAAATTAATAGTATGCCGAGTCATTGCTTTTCCCTTCCTCAAGTCAACTCTCCCAGACTGCTTTCATCCTAGTTACATGAACGCAGCCATTGTGGTGCAAGACAGACAAGAACTCAAAGTCAGTTTAGCATGCTAGAACAAGCTTCTTGCTTTTCAGCAGTAAGTGCAGAAATGACTGCATACCATCAGTTGCCATCTTCCGTGACTGTCCTGATGTTGTGGTTAATCTGAACCCAGCTGGCAATGTTTCTGATGAGCCTGGCATCATGCTGATCCCATGAACCTCACGCGGAGGAAACTGTCGTCGCCAGGAGGGGCCACGTCTGAAGTTCTTGTCGTCGCTCTGCCAACACAGAGTTATATTTGACAAAGGAAAATTAATTTTTTTGATTAATTACCCTGCTGTCTGCTGCCTCTCCCACTGTCAAACGTGTTCCTTAACAACTATCCTGCTCTGTTGTACTGCATTCAGCAACTACTATGTGTTTGAGACACGCTTGTAAAAGTAAATAATTTAGATGTACTAAACGCTAGGGTAGAAACCTCTTCTTAAAACTCTGGCTCAATATAGTACAGAGGTTTAATATCTGATCTGATTTAAGCTGATCTTTTCCAAATACAGTGACGAAAAGTGCAGTGGTTAGTTACTGCACGGGGAGACTTTACATAATGTGCTAATAAAGAATTAAAACATGTGCATACACAAAATTCATAGACATCTCACATTTTCAGCAAGTCCTTAAAAGTTTTATTCCTCCGCACATGCATAAGCCCAAGGCTTGAACATTTTTGAACTGTACTCTTACCTTATGAATATTTTTCCATAGGTGGGTGTGAGATTCCCTATCCTACACAACTGCCCCGAATCCCAATCTATTATATATTGATTAAGGTGGTATAATAATACAAATAATAATAAAATAAAAATCCGCTTTTCTTTTTTTCTTCTTTTTTTTTTTTTTAAAGAAAGTGTGCAAGTGTCCTAAAGAACAAGTTGCACAGGCATCTGGCCCCCCCACTTGATCTTGCTAGTGAAACTTCCACTCCATTTCACATGCTTTCTCTATGGAAAATGTAAATCTTAAGGTAAGAGTACATTACCAGATTTAGCATCCAAAATGACATGAATATGTAGCCATACTGAGCTTAATGTACAAACCTTGACTGGCATTTCCAGATTTTTTTCTTAAAAGCTGTAACCAACTCTTAACAATGTGCAAATTAACATGTCTTCATGCATTCATTTTAATTTTTATAATTTACTGTGATATTTTATAAATACTGAAAATAAAATCAATTACTTCCTCAAGCCGTCTTTCAGTTCCTAGTGCTAAAAGGTTGTTGTATTCTCTCTCAAGGATCTGCCGTGCCTAGAGATACCAAAGTGAAAAATTAAAATGGTTGAAGATGAATAAAAGGCAATAATGGGTGCAGATTAAGCAGAAGTAGAATGAGCAAACTTGCCTGGGTGTTTTGTGTTGGAATCTGTAATAATAAAGCTAAACTGCTGTAATCAAAGTTTTCATCCAGTGCTATAAGTGAACCATGTACACCACTTTCTAGAATATTATTTGCATATTCTCGGAGGCCAATAGCTTGTATCCAGCGTATGACTCGGTCATTGCTCCATACCAGCACATCTGTAAGGACATAACACCAGTTCAGTGTCCTGCTACCAGAGAACTTCCAAACTGTACATGTGCATGCATGTAGCTGTGCATGCACTGTGGATGACATACTGCTTTATTTCTTAAAAGAGGAATGACAGCAACCTATTGATAAAGCTTTAATATCTCCTATTCAAAATCCTGTGTGATTTTAAAGTTGGGGGTTTTTTAAGTTAAATATTTATTCTAAATGTTTCCAAGGGAGAAAGGTACCTCCAGAGGGCAGCTGCAGAATGCAATTCCTTCCACCTCCTATAGATACCCTTTTCAATTCTTAGGCAAGATTTCACAGTGTAACGGTGCAAGGGCACAGGAGGAACATCCGTTCCTTAAGGCTTCACTTGAGAATTTTGTATTAAACATTTTGAGAGCTGGGTCAGCACCCACCATTTTATAACATGCCATAAAGCAAATGATGAATTCACAATTTTAGAGACTAAAACTATTTTTAGTTCAGAAAGCTGGTTGAGCTGTTAAGGGCCATGCCAATTATAAAGCTAAGGCCACAAAACTAGCTAGGAAATAATTTTTGAGCATCTGGTTATTATATAGAAAGTATCGTGCCCTGCCTGTAAGATAAAAAGTTACTTATACAATTAAAAGTTACTTATACAAGTCTTTATACTTGCAAGTGGGAAATATAACACTGAGTTTTCTGTTACTAATTAAGGAGGCCTTTTCCTAGCTAATGTAGCTGTTCTGAGAGCAGGCATTCTCCAAGGCCTGACCAAAAGCATCCCAGACTTTAGGCTCAGAATTAGCTGAAACACAACATGGCAGCGGAGGATCACCGAGACCAAATCCCATCTAGGACTGTCTCACTGACCGATGTGTGACAGGGTGAAGGACACTCTGGGTTGTTATTCTGGTCCTACCAGCAACTAGCATTGAAGCAACACCAGAATTTGAGACCAATACCCAGTTGCCCCATGTGAGTCTCCAGCTGTAGTCACTCAGGCTGACTGATGCTTAGGCTACCATATTGAAGGCAAAGACTTTGCATTAATCCAACCATGGCATCATCTGCCTTGAGGATATCCATGCTTTTACTGAAGCCTTTTCCCCTTCTAATTCCCCTCCCCCTTTTTATTAGCTCTTCCAGTCAGCATTATGCTTGAGAATTGTTAACTGCTGTATTTGCTAGAGCTGGAAGCGCTTAAAGGAATCTAAGGATTCGCTTCTGATAATGGAAAAAACCCAGCAACCCTAATTGTTATATATGAAAGGAACTATGCAGTCAGCCTGCAACTGCACTAGAGAGTTTTACCCAGAAAAATACTTTAAAATCAGCTGTTAAATCTTCTAATATATTCTTATATACCAACCAAGTGTCTCAGCGGCCACCCCTCCAAGCGACATTGTCTGTGATACACCTTTTGATGAAATCAAAGGCAAAGATTTTCAAGAGCAGGGTCTCGAGTGCTCCCATTTTCCAGTGTCGCACCCAGTACATCGCATTGAGCTGCAGGCTTTTTGGCCCTCTGCTTCTGAGACTGAAAGAGGCTAGGATAAGATCTGTCCCCAGAATCCAATTTAGCAAAATGCATGTATCAAACCACCATTTGGAACTGCAGTCCCAATTTAGCAAAGTACTTAACTGTGTCTAATTTAAGGAGATACTTTCTGTTCTAAAGATAGATGGACTTAATGCTAGTTTTACTTAGAGCACGTGCTTTAATGCTTTGCTAAAATGGCATGACAAGGGATTAATAATTTCAAGCTTCAAAAGAAGAAACATCCCCAGTATTCATTCCCAGGAACTATCACCTTTTATTTCATGCTGACTCATTTCTCTTCGCTTTTCCAGTTCTTTTCTATCATAATTCAACCTCTTTAAACACATGATTCCATATTGCAAGCTTGTTCTGTTATTTAAAGAGAAACATTTACAGAGTTAATAAAGATAATTTTGAAGATGGGAACATATGTAGGATGTATTTCCTTTATTTCACATGAGGTGTTTGATGGTGCCCATATAGCAAATCTTGAGGACAGGGTGGAGAGCAAAACCATTTAAAAAAACCCTCCACAGTCTTTAAAAATGAAATGGAGAAAGCCAGAACGAGTATGTTTGAATAAATGTTCTCACATAAGAGGCCCAAAACATTGAAAATCGTATTCAGAAAAGGTCACCCCTTGCGAGCCATGAAATGTTTTGTCAAATCAGGTCTCAAAAAGGTGACAAATCAGACAGTACATTTAAAAAAAAAAGTCCACTTCTTGTCACAAACATCACTTTCCCTAAAGTCTAAATGCCTTTATTTCCATATTTTCAATTTAGCTTCCTGACTATATCCCTAGATAACCTGAAAAACTGACAATGTGCTCATACTGTTAGCAGGTTTTATGTGCTACACACAATAGCTTTTCATTATTATGAGGTCTCAGGGCTTCAAATCTTAATCTACCACTTTCAGATACTTTAAACCACTCAATAAATTACTGTTTCTGTACTGTCAAGGCTTTATTTATCTATTAATGGTTCCCCATTCATTATGAAATTTATATGTGCCAATATCTTAGTTTTGAGAGACATAATTGTAATGTGGTTCTGACAACTAAAGGAATCTCAATTCAGATTTCTGATACTCGGCACTCACTTTTCTGTGTGGTTTTCAACATCAGAACAACAGAAAGAAAGTGGTTTTATTCTGTGCAGCACTGAGCACTATGTCAGCTACATAAACATCTTTATATGTGTAGTCTTTATGCCAACATACCGATGAAAGCTATCCACCATTTTTAAGTGCACACGCAGATCTTTCTTTGTCAGGTGATCTAACATCCTTGCATCTACCAGGCACTCCATAAAATAACTTCGGTACTGAGGTAAACCCAGACTGGGGAGCCATTCGTTACCTATCCATTCATGGTTCATATCACCATAAGCCAGGGTCTATAGAGGAAAAAACAAAATGGGGAGGGGGAAATAAATTCTTGAGTTTGCCCAAGGTTGCACCAGAGACTGAAGGTAGAATATCTATGTGCTATTCTCATTGCTAGAGAGACTTCCTAGCTTAGAAATCCTGTCTGAGAAAAAAAAAAAAAGTTCAATTTTTGCACTGTTCTGACATTGGAAGTGGGAAGCCATTGTGAAATATTTGTTACTGATAGCAGTTTTGCCTGTTATGTCTTGTTTTCTATCTCTGTCAATTTTAAGCAATTTTCCAGGTTTTCTTGTAGTAAGAAATCATAGTTTCATTTCTGAGTTTTAAATGCAAGCAAACACCACCAAAATGTGTTTGTTTCAGAAGCTTACTTGCTTTCAGTTGACCTTCTAGAATATTTATGGTAGGCACATACTACACTGAACTTGGTAATACAAACAGGGCCCCAAGGAATCAACTTAAATTTTTTGTCACTGTTTACTGGGGGCTACTATTTCCTAAATAGGATCTAGTGACATTTCATGGTTACACACTTGAGGTCCTTATGTGACTAAAAGTCATTTTCAGTTGTTTGTCAGACAAGCTTATGTTCACCATCAGTCAGTGCAGGTGACCAAATATATTCTATTGAGATATTTTCAGTGTTGAACAGCTTAAACCTAAGTGCATCATAATGTGGACCTTGTTCTTTAAGGTAGGAGTAAACTAGATTACTCCTAGAAGCTAGGGTTCAGGCATTAAGCTTCTTAACTTTCCAGGTGAAATTTCGATAGGGTAAGGAAAATAAGTACACAAAAACCCCACATGCATGCTGAGCTATTTTTATATGGGTTGCACAAGTAAAATGCAAAATAGCTTTTACTTTCACTATTGTCAATTACTGTGTAGTACTAAAACTTAATAGAAAACAGAACTCCTAATTAACAAGATTAACACCCTCTCAATAAGATCATGCTCAGCCTTAAGCATCACTTTCAAGCCTAACTATCTCGTCAGTTTTGTTTTTAATGTCTCCTGTCTTTATAGGAGAAAAGATAACCCAGTGCAAGCTGGATATTGTTTCTATGGGAGAGCCCTCACCTATCATTCTTGTGAGATTTTGAAGAGAAAAGGAATGCCATAAGTAATGCCAGTAACATTATGTAAAAGTGTGCATCTATTAGAAAGAGAAAGAAGTTGAAAACTGTAAGTAATTGACAGTCTAACTGAAGTGAAAAATTCGCAGACTGATACTTGGGTGTGATTTATACAATTTTTCTTAAAAAAAAAAATCTGGTGTAATTTTAGGAGCATTTGATCTCAGACTCATGGCATATTTGATTAGCCTATTCTCATCCATGAGGAAAATATTTTTTCTAGATTAAGCTTGGAGGTAGTATATGTGTCTGGAACGTAGCCATTTCTTTTAAGAAAAATAATAACAGCATGTGTGCCTCTTTAAGCTTTACCTAGCAAACCTGTCCAGAGAATATTTTCTTTATCTTAGAAAAACTCTAAATATTATATTAGAAGAAAATAGATTCTTCTAATATATAGAAGAATATATATGATCTTATTCTATAAGAACTCTAAAATGTATAAATCATAATTCAATCATTGAGATCCTCTCACAATACTTTATTCCTCTATTCATACTGATACACTGTTATAATTATAAGCTTTCCATTCAGAAAAAATAGTGTGAAAGGGTCATACCTGAGCCCAGCTGCCTTCTTCAGACTCCTGTGTCATCAGCAGGAAGCAATTAGCAAAGCAGGTAAAAAGACAACAAAAATGAGAGTTATAGAAAGATGTGTATGTTAATCTTAGTACAACTGAAAACATACCTCTAAAACGTGCTACTAAAATTACTCTAGTCAGTGACAATGCCCTGGGCTAAGCTACCTTAAAAATTACAAGACCAAACCCATAAAGCTAGTAGGGCAAATATAGCTAAGCTTTCAAGATATATAATCATTATAGCTTGGTGAAAATTTACAGCCTTATCTTAAACAGTTTTTGTGGTTTCACAATCAAAACACAATCATTTATGTACAAATCTGGGTGTTAGAGATGCCCTTTTTTATTTCTAGTTAGATTTTGCAAAATTCACAATAAAAAGCTGTCTTCTTGTGAATGTATTGTAAAGAATTTTTTTATATAGGGCAAAACTATATTTCTGGCTGCTCAGTTAAACAAGATCAACTCTACTTCTGGTCAGTTGAATGCTGTTATATTACTATTTATCTCTACAACAATAATAAAATTTTAAATGACCTCTGTTGTAAAAAAAAAAATTACAATCTGCTTCATTAATGTTCGTGACAGAACTTAACAGCAAGCATAGATTTCTAAGAAACAAGCCTTTAGTGCATCAAAATTTAGCTTCAGTACCTCCTACACCATTTATGGATCAGGCTGACTATAAAGTTTTCCAAATTGAGGGTAGGATTTTCAGACATCTCACTGTAAGATTGTGTCATGTTTTATAAACACTGTTATGGAGTTGTGAGGATGTAATGCCAAAACCAAAACCTAAAGTATTTTCCATGTAAAAGAAAAAAGTCAGAACTGTTGAATAAAATCTCTGAATATTTCTTTATGCTCCCACAGGAGCAGGGAGAGTTTGACAAAAATCAATCAATAAATTACAAACTCCATGCACCCCAAATCAAAGAGCATGAATATACAAGTATGCACATAAAAGACTCAGCATTAATGAAAACACTGAGTTGTGTAATGCATCATTCTGAAGCCTTTTCTTATTTCTTTCTATTCCAGCAGATATAAAACTATATTTAGAAGTGGTGCTAGGGAGCAGAGTACAGGGGAAATGTTGCACCTGTAGCTGCAGCAATTTCATTAAACTAAATGAGGTTTCATGCTGGCAGTGAAACTATTATGTACTGTAAAACTCCAACACTGGTTTTAGGTTCATGCAGTTTTGGGGATCACAATAGAGTTTGTAATGTCTTTTGCTGAGAAATTTTTTAACTCTTCCTTAAATTCAATTTCACTATTCCCTGCAGCTTTCTAATGGCATGCTTGGGAAGCATCTTACAGAAGATACAACATCTTCATTAAAGCAGATACATCCAAGTACTCTTTTGAGCACTGAAACCATTTAAAATGGAAATGGAAAGACTAACCGTTTTAGCTGGAGCAGCAAGATTTTCCATTTCTTCATGAGTCACCCAAACATTGCCTGAGGGCTATGGACAAGGCCCACAGGAAGGCAGGTGGGATCCACATTAGGTAAGCAGTGGTAAAGAAGAAAGGCAGCACCACTGTAAGTTAACAGCGTATAGCATCACCATCAGCACAACCACGTTCTTGCCTCTACCGAGCTGCAACTAGATACAACTTTAGACAACTTGGTTTGTGTCTTTCGTTAGCAGATTCTGAACAGATGTGATGGAGTACTTCAGCTAGAAGTGATGGATGAAATCTGGCAGAGCACCACCACAAAGGAAAGAATAATAATTAAAGCTGCATTTCACACACAAGTGGCAAATACAACCTTTAGCTCATAGCTCTGTCTGGAGGTAAGCTTCAGTTCTCAAAGATTTTCCAGCCTAAATATTCTGCACACATCACATGCTCATATTGTAATCTAAATAATCATTGCTTCCTCAACATTCCTGTAAATAAAAAAAGTTAAGAGAATTCACTTATAAAATTGATTTTTCTTCATCCTATTGGTTTTAGTCAGATTATGACTAGGACAATGAGATGAAGCAGGTAGGGGTTGTGGAAGTCTGCTGTGTTGTCTTGAAAGCTGAAGTAAATTAACTTCTTACTTCAGAAAGAGGGAAGGCAGAAAGACTTGGGACTCAGAAATGCACATTCCAAGGAGAATTAAAAAGCAAGGCAAAATTATTCCAAATAGTTCTATCTTGAATGTACTGTCTTCTCATTTCATAAGTGTCAATGCTTTTATGCTTTTAAAATAAAAATTAATTTTGTTTAGTAATTGAACTTCATGTTGAGTCTATACTGCTTCACTTAGGTGAAATTCATTATGATTAATAGTATTACCATGCTTATGATGTATATAACTGTTCTGAGGGGAAAAAATATCAGATGGGGAATTATGAGATTTAAAGAACTTTAGCAATAGGAATATAAAAGGTTAGTCAAAAGGAACATCAGAGTCCTGTTACCCACTTGCTTATGTAGCTCAGTGAATCAAGTACTTTTCAAAGGTATCTCTATTCTAATTTCCACCAAAATATTCTCCATGAATTCTATGAAGATATTATAAAATATAAATATTATTACTAGTAGTAATATTGTTATTATCTTCCTAGTAGAAGTCTGGGCTGCACTACTTGAGTAGTAAGCTTTGTCCTTCACTTTTGTGTCATGTTTCCCATCTGATTAAGGCTCTGTTTTTCGTTTGGTTGTTTGGGTTTTTGTTGGTTGGTTGTTTTTGCTTTTGTTACAGTCTCTGTTGCTTCTTTCATAGCCATCACCATCAGCCTCTCAGAATGAAATTCCCCTTTTGTTTTCTTGTTTATTTTTCTCCTCATCAGTTTGGTCCGGTTTTCTTCATTTTTCCACTAAAAGGTGCTTTTTACCTATAACATATACATTCTTACTCTTCCCTAATCTTTCTTGCTCTTTTTGATTATTCCCTTTACCTTTCAGACTCGCATCTCTGTGTTTCTTACTTCCATCCCACCTGCTGTCACTGTCTCTCCCTTTCTCACAAAATGCACAGGCTCCACCTCCCCCTTGAAGACTCTCCCTTCACACCTCCAATCACTGCTTCTTTTCAAAAACATGAAGAACCTAAAGCCAGTCGACTCAGATTAGATAAATTTGAAAGGGTACAAAAAAAGGGAATGGGAATAAGATTCAAAAGAGCTATGTACCTACATAAACTCACTCCCACCCTGTCTTGACCTCACCCCTACAGAAAAAAAGAAAAGGAAAAAAAGAAACAAACAAAAAATGAAACACAGTCAATACAATCTGATCTGATTGGGAGAAATGACTTGAAAGAAGAGAAAGGCAAAAATACAGGCAAAATTGCAAATAATATGCTCAATACAGATCCTTCAGATAACACCAAGGTTAATCAAAAGCATGACAGAAAATAAAGTTTATCTGTTAAAGGAAAAGTATCAGCGATCAACAATCAAGCAAGTGATGAGCAGGTCCTTCTATGTCTCTCCAGGACAGTTCCCACTGATTGCTAAGTCTGTGTGTTACCACAGAGCCAGTCTCATACTACAAAAGTCCTTCTGCAGACTCCTGCTAGGTGAAGTGGAGAAGAGAAAGTTTTTTAAGAGGACTCACTGTTCTGGATGTTGGAGGTGCTGATGGACTTGTCAGTGATACCATCTCCTGGATTGCTAATCGGAGCTTTAAGCGATGGAGAGGATTGCTGATTCCAATTTCTCTTTGAATCTCAGTATCAGACAAAGCAGACATAATAGCTCCACTCTTCACATTGGCACGGCAGGCAGCAACATACCAGGCTGGCATGCCTAGCCAGAGCTGTTGAGACAAAAAACACCCAAAGCATTGCTTGATTTCTCAAATGAAACTGACCTGTGAATCTGAACAAGCATGGCAATACAGACAAATGAGTATAGAACTCATTGTCTTTAGTAAAACAAAATTTTTCAGAACCTTTTAAATTGCCATGGCTTTATGTGAACTCTGTTTGTTAATTTTATTGTAACCAGAACTGTAAAGCAAGGGATGCTTTGAAATAATTTTAGAGCTCTGTGCCTCCATCACCTGGGCTACTCCTCTCCCAGGCCTTTAATAAGCAAGTAGTAGCTCAAGTCAGTGTTCCTGCCCATATACAGAAAACAACCTAAGAGGAATTAAGTAACTTTTTCACTTTTGTACTAAAGTGGCTTTCTCTCTTTTTCTATGTTAGTCCTCATGGTGTACTCATCTTATACTTCTCAGCTTTTATTTTCTTGGTAGAAATAAACCAAGCACAGTCCAGATAACAAACCTAGTGAGGACTGAGCTTATTGTAAATTCTGGAACAATTTAGTATAGTGTCACATCCCAGCTAGAAATCCTGTTTGGCAGCTGCAGCAAAACGTGAGCCCAGCTACATCACCTGTAGATTTAGAAGATACATACTTGTGAGTCCACACTTTCCCTCTCCATATGTTAATCTTACCAGCCTAGGTCAGCCTTGGTCAGCTACCCTTTGCGTTGCCACTTGACCTTTCCTTTGAAGAGGTACTCTCCAGTCCTAGCAGTCTTTTCTGGGACCTACTGGGTATGAAATCTTCTTAGTTTTCTCAGCTATCTCTCTATCTGCCTCATTAATATGACTGACAGTGTCAACAGCTCTTTGCTCTCAAAGGAGATAATTCCATAGCAGGGAAACATACATGTGGGAAGTTTTTGTCACAGTATGAAATACATTATGCTATAGCAAAGACTGTGAGAAGGACACAAGCAGTGAATGCCATAATCATTGAGATTCTGGGCATAACACAAAGGAAAACAAAACCAGACCTAGCCAGGTGCATCTTGAATTAGCTGTTTTCATTATTTTAACCTTTCTCATGACAATAGTTTACTAAAAGAGGACAAAAGGTCAAGGAAATGAGTCAAAATATGCCATCAGTAAATTCACAACAAATCTGGAAAGCAGAGACAAATTGAAAGGATCTTTATTTAATTTCTCACAGTACAAGTACTGTGTGGTTATTAACAAGTCTATACATTATTTGTGAAATATCTTCTTAAAAGACAGCTGTTTGATCACTTTTATGTCACAGAGAAAACAGACCTGAATATCAGATTCCCAAAAAGCTCAGTCAAGTTTTTCTTGACTCCTGATGTATCACAGATCTTGAGGAACAACTGCATAATGTTCCAAAAAGCCTTTCCCACTGACAGGATTACCCACTGCTTCCTATCTAATGCTAGTTTGAACCTTAAAAATATGATCTAATTCCAGCTAACTGTAATGCATTACAAAGTTTCAAGAAAGTCAAATAATGAAAACAAAAATTATGTAGATTACACCCTGCTGCGTTTCAACAAAGGGCCATGAGGAAACCCTGCATAGTTTTAGAATGTATTTAATAATCTCATTTAATTTAACTTTTTTTTTTTTCTCATATATGCACTTGAAAAGCAGGAAAGCATAAAAACTGGGAGCTATTCACCCTGCAGAAATAGATTCAAATGTTTGCCACTCATTAGTTAAATTAGTTCTTTAACAAATTAGGTAAATTAGTTCTTTAACAAACAGCTGTCTCCACCAGAAAATGCAGTTAGAGGAAAATAGTCTTTAAAAAGAGGACACAGTATTTGTTCTAGGCAGAGAATGCAGATATCAAGATCAATATACTTTTCCTGAACTGGTAAAGAAAACCCACAGTTCTTAAAATATATCTCAACTATGTCTGTTCTACACACATATGAGAAGACTAAATGCTAAGGCTGAAAAGTTAAGCCCTGAAAAGTCTGGAAAAGTCACAATTGTGATCACATATATTTTTTGTCTTTGTCTCCTTTAATACTAATTTTTGGTTTTGAGTCAAAGGGTCACATATATTTTCCCCATGAGATTACAAAATGCACAGTGTTCACCTGCTGACTGAGTGCACTAATGCCCACTGAATAAATACAGTACTTCTGCTCTCATATCTTTTTATCATCAATATTCAATCTGTACTGTATTCAATCTGTCTTGAATACTGCAACATAAACCTCCTCATGGGCTTTCCCATGCTACTCTCATCATACCTCCCAAGAAGTTCACAGACATCTATTTCTTTATATAGCCCCTCTCTGAGACAGTGGCAAGCATATCATATTTTGCAGCTAAGAATCAAGGGAAAAAAGACTAGGGCTTAAATTGTCAGAACTCTGTTCAAATTTTAGATCACCCTGGAAGGAATCAAGGGCAGATTTTTCTCAGTATTCAGAAATGTATAGATCTTTGTATCTTCATGCTTCCAGCCAATTAGCTTTGATTATAATACTGAAAATTTCCAACAAAATCTGGTTACAGATCTCTCAGAAACATATTAGAAAGTAAGGTAGTGGCCATGTTAAAGTTTCATATTAAGAGAGGTATTTTTGGGTAAAGAAGATCTAATCCCATTTTCCAAGGTCATGCACAAGCACTTGAACTAGCTGTCTGCAGTTTTCATTTCATCCTTTTCCTGCAGTTGTCATTTCATTCTTTTCATTAGGTACCTTCACTTATTCCAATATGAAGCAGAAATGTTACAGACATTAGCTGCTTTCTTTCCTCATCCTTCATTTATTCCTTGAATATATTCCTTTTAAAGCTTTGGAAAGGGGTTTTTTTTGTTTTTTTAAGAGAAGGGAAAACTCTACAGATTCTGATGATCTAATGATATCTATGTAAAAGTGACTGTGTATTTGTAGAACGTCCTTACATTCTGCCTTCTCCTCCTCTCAGCATCTGGGTAAGTAGTTTTGGAATAGTTCCTTCACCTAAAACATTCATTGATTTTTGTCAAAATTGATAGAAACTTCTGCTGACTGTTTTTCTGGGTGGGTTCCAAAATCCATTCATTTAGGCTCTCCAAATAAAATGGAGCTCTCTGCAGATTGGATTTCAGAGATAACAACATTGCCTGACAAATCAGAGAGATTTCACCTGGATCTTCACTTTCACCTGTGTGAAAGTGCTGAAAGGAAAACCTCTTTCTCCTGTTCTGTGTGATATCTAGGTAAATCAGTCCTTTCCCATTATATTTTTTAAAAGACAGAAGGTTACAAATTCTGTACATTTCTTAAAAATTCTGAAGATGTAGCTTGTGTATTAACACCAAATAAAATTTGATAGCCAATTTTTGTTTTCTCCTTAGCACATCACCCTACATAAACTCTGTCTGTGGAGATCCTAGATACCTGGAGACTGAGAAATTATTAGATTTCAAAAATGTGGGGTTTGATTGCAATTGACAAGCCTTTCCCCCATCCTTATTCCCCTATGTAATCCTGTCTGGGTTTTTTTTCAGCTCTAGTCTCTGATTTACACTATTCAGCGTCAAAATCTGCTTAGTGCTCATAGCACAGTGCACAGGGGAAGGAGCAGGAGAGGACACTTTAGCAGTCTTTTTCAGAATTCATAAGCACAAGCACATAGAAGCAGTTTCCAACTGTGACTCACATTTCCAAGTTATGGCCAACACTTACCTCAAGCCAGGCAACCACTGTTGGCCCATCCCACTGCGCAAAAGGCAAACCCTTTCTCCGAGCTTCTTCCAGAAGTTCATGTCTAAAAATGGATCAAAAAATGTTAAATATGCAGAGGTATGTGTAGGGACAATATAGATGCAACCATGCCTTTTTCTTAAGGACAACAACAGTGAAGCACAATGACAGGCATAGGAAAGACCAGTGAACAACACAGCTCCTTCCACTTTTTGAATATATACGTGTTTCTAACTCTCCCGTTTTTCCTTGGTGCATTTTGACATCCCTCTAAAGACCTTACACCTTATTGCTGAAGCAATACAGAATTCAGATACCCTATATAAGAGGATCACCCATATAATGTAAGACATTGTTCAAGAGAAAAAATCTGAGGGATTCATCCTGAGTCTAGCTTAGCTCTGACCTCGTAATGACCCAGAAAGGCCCAACATTGCCATCTTCTAGACCTGAGCTAAGCATGGATGCAACGCAGATGGGTCTGAGTGCTCTCTGTTTGATCACTTTTATGTCTCTATGTTTGATCACTTTTATGACCCTGCTAGAGCAGTTATGCACAATTCTAGGGTCTCTGGATTACTGTTATTCTGCATCTTAAATAAGCTATCCTTGCCAAGAGTTGGTTGTATCCTTAATAGTTCCATGTTAACTTTTTATTATTATTATTACTGCATTTATACAAAAAAAATCCATGTGGTTATACACTTTTATAATCATAGAATTGATGTAGTTTCTCAATTTTATACATACACATTTATACACAGATACATTTCTATTGAGTTCATCAGATACCAACCCAAATCCTCCATTTCCAGCTTCTCTGGATTGCAATGAGTGTTAAAATATACTTTAAAAATAAATAAATAAAAATTACTTTTAAAAAATATACTTTTAATACAGTGGTATTTAATATTTGGTAAATTTATGTACAGGCCAGTCAGATAAGACTATCCATAAAATATTCCATATAAAACACATTCAGTCATTTGATCAGACATGTTTATCCAATGTGGTAGCTGCATAGAAAAGCTAGTCCTTCAAGAGTTCTTTATTCTGGTATTTAACAACATATTTTCAGCTGTCTCCTACTGAGTGAAACACAAAAGAATGCTCTCAGCAACAAGCTGTAGGAAAAAGCATATTAGAAAGGGACTAAGCTAATGTAATATTAAAATTTGCTTACATTCACACATAAGAAGGAAACCTTTGAATTTACAGCTTCCATTTTTCTTTGTCCTCCTTTATGATTACAGCCATTGTTGTTCAAATAGCCTTTCAGCCTTTCAAATAGATGTACTACCAAATCACAGCAGATAGAAGTGATGGAATGATCTTACTTGTAAGGAGTATTCCTTTTGGGATTTTTGCACTGCTGAGAGGCAGACTGAGCAAATTTGGCTTTAGTAGAAAATGGAACTCAAATATGCAATTCTGAATATGTGTTTAAATTCCTGGCTCTGAATATTAATAGAAAGACAGCTGCTTCTCTGTTTATGCTGTAGTAATATCTAATGTTACAAATACTTGACAGTGTTACTGAAAGCTATCTAGCTTCTCCTCCAACACATGCTCTGCAGTATACCTTATCCTTTGTCATTCAGATGGCCAAAGAGATTGAAGAGCCTTTCTTGCTTTCTATGAAAGCAAAATCCTCAGTAAAATGAGAAGTTTCTCCCTGGGTATACAAACACCATGTTACCTTCAGGAGCTGCTCAATGCACAGGAATCCCATATTCCCAGGGAGACAAGCCAATAAAGATATACACCTGGCTGCTTAGGAAAGTAGAACTGAGGCATGTCCAGACAGAATCACCTCCTATCTACCTGTGAATGAGGTATTTGGGTTGCAGCCTTCCCTCAGAGTTGGATCTCCAGGGTGCCTGTGAAGCTACAGCAGTGCTACACCTTCCTGATGTGTCAGAACAGGGCTGTATAGCTCCTGCTTCCACCAGGGCTGCAAGGTGGCATGGCTGCCCTTAAGGAAAGCCAAGCTTTTAGGGATGCCCCTTTCTCACCTAGCCAGTTTTGGTGTCCCATGGCAGAGCATGGACCTTACAAAACTCTGTGCAACTATCTCCTTCCCCAAAGCCAGCCCAAGCCCAGGAACACTGCCTTCTGCAGTTGGGACTCCCACAGAGGCACCATCCTTAGAGGAACCTGAGCCCAGGCTTTTCCTTATCTGGAGTATTCTACACACCAATACCAACTGAAAGAGCAGGGTTTGCAAAAAAATAAAGGAGATTACAGCTTTGAGAACCCCTGACCTTCCTTGCTTGTGTTAGTCTCATGCTCCAAGCAGGAAAGCAGGAGCATGTGATGTACAAGGAGATGGAGTTCAGGGCCTGAAAAAAAGGCATTGGCACTTTTATGTTCTCATTTCCATGAAAAGCCCACTTCCTTTATGCTACAATTAAAAATATATATAATTCTAGGGACTCCTCACTGACTTTGCAACATTTGAACTGGCCTGAGGCTTGGTGTGGAGGCTTAATATTATTCCAATATTTCTCAAACGAACACACTCTTCCAGAGTAGGAAAGAATCTCCATCACTTCAGAAGCAGTCTGGCTCATAGAGCTAAAGGAAAATATAATTGTGGTTATTCATTTTGGCTGAAGAAAATGGGTCCAGGCCAAAAATAGAATGCTATAGCCAAAGACGACAGTATGATAAAAATAATCCAAAGGGTCTTGGCATACAGAATGAAAATGTTCAGTTTGAAAATATTTCTAGTGTAAAGTTAAAATCCTTTAGTTAGACATGCACAGGGAATACACTCATCATAAGGCCTGTACCTGACTTATTGATGTGGAATACTAAAATGACTTTCCCTTAAAAATAATTTTATGCTTCAGAACTTATACTTCCTTCCCTTAGATGTTTCATTTAAACATCTCTGATATTAAAGTTTGTCTAAATGATATTTCACTTTTTGAAAAATATTCTTTTACAACTTTTTAATACACACTAAGACATCTGCAGAACATGAACCTTCAATTTGTAAACCAGACCTACATCCAGAATTTCTATTTTTTGACTGAGACATTCTTTCTTTCAAAATCAGTTATGTCACGTAGGAGAACACATGTATCATTTTGATCAATAGTGCAAATCATCAGAAAACAAAAATCTGGTGATCTGCCTATTTTGGAATACAATTTGAATATTTTAGAACAGCTTGAATGTACTATTGTCCTTTTGGGATAGTTACTGGCTTCCTGAAAACAAAAGGTCTCCAAAGCCAAATACCAGCAACTGCAGTTCTATTTTCCTTATAAAAACATACACCTGATCACAGGAGGAAGAAGTGATGAATACCCTGAAGTTCATCACTCCCTCCTCCTTTCATTACAAAGACAGGGTTTGAAGACTGTGGACAGCATTATACAGTTTCTCTAATTTGGAAGACACTTGACAGGGCAATGTGGGGATTTTCTCCTCCTAAGACTTTTTCTGAAGAGTACTACATGTTATAATGTGTCCACTTTGCATTGGTAAGGAGGCAGGGAATTAAAGTGTAATTGTTTCCATGCTCATTTATTTTTTAGTAACATATGAAAACAAACTGATAAGGAAGAATTGGCATTAATTAGGCACTACTATTAATGCTACAACTTTGCAGATAAGACTAAACCTTTTACTAACACTGGAATGAATTCCAAATTAAACCCATATTTTTAAAGATAATGTTACTAAAATCCTCTTCCTGGAGACATTATGGGAGTAACTGAAATATGCTATTTAAAACATATCAGTACCCTGAGCCTGGTTTTGCAAAGTCAGGAAATTTCATTAATATCAGGTATTTAGCATTCACTCCAAACTGTTTAGCATTCATCCATTTGAGAGATGCTTGTATTTGTCTGGTTTTGAGGGTGCCTCAAAGCAGGCTGTCTTCACTCTTTTTTTAGAAAGACAGAGAAGAAAAAAACGTCACATCAAGTTCTGTTGTGGAGTTGTGTGTCAGAGAAGCAGAGTTGCCTCCCCAGCACTGACTTTTGATGTTTGATCCTCCCCAAAAGGACCTCCTAGAGATCCTGTTACACTGGGCCATTTTCTTTGGCACCATTTTTCTGAGAGTCAGGTACAACTGCCCAAATCATTATCAACCTACTAAGCTGAGAGCACAACTGCCTTGTACCATGGGGATTATGAATGCTTCAAATCTCTCTGGATAGCAGAGGTACACAGGAGCAAAAGGAAAAGGGAAATGATAAGAGCAAAACTATGTTGTTATCCTACAAATTTTCTATTTCATATGTATCCTTCCCTTGCACTGGGAAAATTCTTGCTCTGTATCAGTAGCCCTCACCAACTCATTGCATAAAACCCAATGAACTTAAAAATATTTATTTATTTATTTAAAATTTTATTTATTTAAAATAAGAACACTCTTTAAATAGGTTTTGTGTAAGAAGTTAAGAGCTTGACTTAAAGCCTGTCATTCCGTGACACTTAATATTCTTTATGAAGATGAGGCTTCCCCTCAAGAAGAAAACAAGAAATAACAGGCTAGGATTTCTGATAAACATAACACAAACACTCTGTGTGGACACAAAGTCCAAGCTCTGCCTTGATGAAACTTGAATAGTGTTTCAACACAGATCTTCATATTTCTGCAAATAATAATATTTACTCTGAGAGTTCTAGGAGGATTTACATGAAAAGTCCTCAGGGATATTATATTGAACATAGTAAAATGCCTCTTATTTAAAATGTAATTGTAAATGTGAGACATTGAAAAGGAGGCTTGATGAAGTCAAGAGCCAAATCCTGTTAGCAAAATATGAGCAGAATTAATTTAAAAATTTTGGCTAATGGGCAATTTAGATCCTATGAAATAGCCTTTACTTTCTCAAAAAGATACCTGTTTACCTAGCAGACCCTCTGATTATTGTTACTGACACTATCATGATTACCATTATCATGATTACTAAAACATATAGTTTACAACAAAATATTACTCCTGATTGGTTTCTAAAACAGAAATAGAAAAAAAAAATAGACCAAATATACTATAGGCATCTGAGTAATCCTATGATTTCAAGTTAAGATTAAACACAGCTGCCTCTCAAATGCTAACATACTCACAAAGAGCCAAAAATTCAGGAGAGAGGATTTACAATGAATTAAGCTGGATTTGGATCTTCTCTTTCTTATTTTCATCTGCTATATACTTAAGAGAAGCTAGAATCCTGAAGTTAAGGTCATTCTATGACAGAATAACGTAGTTGCATTTATAGAAATAATTACATTAAATGTCTAATAAAAAATAACAAGCTATATTTTATCTATGTATTTTCAGCAAATCTATAAATGTCTTCAAAGTAGGAAGTATATATAAAAAAGACAGACTTGATTTTGCCATATAATGCTGATTTAATTAAATTTGGAAGGATCCATCTGATTTAAAGACTACAGCAATTAAAAATTAGGTCACATTCTGTTCCAGCTTTGACACTTAAGTGACCTGGCTTTTAAATAATTTGAAATCCTCATTCTTTATCCTTTTTGATACTTGATGTAATAGCCAGACTGGGAAAAATGGACAAAATTCAATTTCCTTTCTTTATAAAATGTTTTGTATCCAACTTCAAGGAGTTTTTTGAGCAAATAACTGAAATACAGAAATTAAGATGCAACTAATAAAGTTTAAAAATCTATAAAACAAGGAAATATAACTTTAACAGCATCCCAGATAACATGTATTAGGAGAGCAGATATAACAGTGCTGTAGTTATTCTATGCAGGTTTACATTTTAAATGTAGTCAAACTGAACAGCAGCACTTTTTTTGTTTCTGAAGACATAGATAAAGCTAAGTGAAGCCTGTTTGGGAATGCTTAATACAGACCCTGACAAATTAGAGCTGCTGAGAACTACTATTAAAAAAATAACACCTGTGAAATAAGCAAACATGCATAAGACATAGCCTTGCAATGTTGTATGCTCTGTATTACATTAGAGACCCCTGGAGCTCCCAGGTTGGCTATAAATGTTATCAAATCTATTCTTATAAAGCCATTTCATAATCACATTCTGAATTAATGTAGCAACCCCTGTTCTATTTGATTTTTTTATCCTTTAGAAAGTTATAGCTCATACATGCTTTAAACAGAACAAATTTTCTAAGTTCTAAAAATAATTCCAGAAAGAGTTACATTTGCAAGATAGGTCAGAGAAGAAATGAAGATTTTAAACTTGCTATCAGGTTAATAATTAAAAAAATCCCCCAAAATCCAAACATAGAAAAAATAACTGGTGAAAAACAAGAGTAAAATTATATGCACAATTGAAATATTATTGTACTACTATACAGCATGAGGACTCAAAGAGAAAAAAATAGTCTGGATTACTAAAGTTTTTATGAGTTTGAGTCGTCTGTGATTTAATGAAACAGAATTTATGCTTTAACAGCATTTATTAATCTAGGCCTTCATTCTTACAATTGTTTCAGTGACTTAAAACTTCAAGTGTCTTTGTGATTCTGGATGTTAGGCCTCCTAAAATGTGTTTATTTAAAAGAGTCAACAACAGTTATCTCCAAGTAGTTAATCCATTATGTTAAGACCTGCAGGAGCAAGTCCTGACTTTAATTTTGTGTGTAGTCTTGAGGTTTACCATTATTTCAAATATTTTTCATTTGGGTCAGCTTTTTGCATGGAATAAGGTTCATAGAAAACCAAAAATAAATAAGAATAAAACACAGAAAATAAACATGGTGCTGAAAATGAGTATGTTCAGCAGCCATGGTGTTATAACTTACCCAGATATGCTTTTCATGAGATGGAGAGAGATGAATGGAAAAAAAAGCACATAAATGTTAATGAACATATAGTATTTCATAAAAAAATAAAAAATTAATCATGTGATAGATAAAATAACACCATCATTATAACTATGGGAATCTTTCTAACTGGTCTTTGAATACTTGAATGCTTTAAAAATGTTAAATGTTCTTGTGAAGAACAGATGCCTCTTTCAAAATGTGATTTTCATTAAAGTGATGGTGGCTGATTATTAGGTAACACTCAGCACAGCACATCTACCATCTACAAATACACATTTGTGCCAAAGGTCTGTAAACACAGTGCGTGTGAAATGGATTTTCAAATCAAAGCATTTTGCCCAGATTTGAATAATTTTATAATGATTATTCTGTAGCACCAAAAATCCTGAATATCCCAAACCTGTCAAAAATTACAATATTTATAATAAAATTACAATGCTTACAATACTTACAATAAAATTACAATAGAGACATAGTAATACTGAATGGACTACAAACCAAGATCTACTTTCCTACATGTTTACTAATCTTATAGTAATCATAAATGACATGAAGTTTGGGGTTTGTGGTTTTGTTTGGTGGTTTTTGTGGGTTTTTGCTTGTTCATTTTGTCTTTTTTTTTTTAAAGTATGCAGATTTCATGCATTTAATGACTAACATTTGTAACACTTATTCATGCCATGAAGTACTTTAATTTGAGCAGTCATGCCAATACTAGATTAGTAGCAGCACTGGTATGAGCAATTTGCCCTCTAGGTAACCTATTCGTACCAATATAATTGGTAACAGTATCTGTAGGAAAAAGTAGGATCCCATCGCCGATGATAAACTTTCTTCAGCATCCTTTAATTACCATTATAAAAAGAAAATTATATGCCCAAATGAAACCCAGACATCTCAGAATATTATATTTCTATTAAAAGATTTACAGAGATATAAAAATGCTTTATAGAGGTAGCTGTAGAAAACTTGGGGGTGAAAAGCCTGCGCTCTGATTAATTAAGAGAGGTTGCAGACATTTCAATGGGTTCAGGAGGGCACCAGTTTCAAGATCTCAAATTTTGTTTTCATGTGAGGGAGATCAGCAGAACAGCTGGGAGAGAGGAAAGAAAGTGTGATACAGAAATTAGACACAAAAAAAAGAGAAATTTATACACAAAAGGTTTAAGAAAGGAAAATTAAGGAAGGAAAGAACAACAAAGGTATGCAATACAAATAAAAGACTAGAGAAGTATTCAAACTATTACCACATCTGATGGAACTGGCACTAGAATTGAATATGCATTCATGATTCATGCTTGTTTTCTACTGAGCTAACTTTAAAGACTGACTTCAACACATTTGCTTGGAAAACTTTTGATTTTGGACCTTCCAGAGTCTATTGAACAAGAATTCCCATTTCTTACATCTTTCTCTGAATACTCCTTTGGATATAGGTAGACAGAAATAAACAGGGAGATTAATTGGAATGCAAGTAATTTTCCAGCTTTAATAAGTTGTCAGTTTGCAGTCACCTGGGAATAACTATGGGACTTGAAGGCCTTTCCAGTCTCCCCCATTATAGAAGCAGAGGATCAAGGGACATTATTTCAATTCCTGTGCAACTTGTCCACAGAATAATAAAATACAGCAGGAAAAATATTGGATCTTTAAATTCTGGCTTTCACCTTTTCATAAGAGAGTCATTTTATAAACATTTTATTGATGAAACAGAACAAATTCCCTTAGACATATATTAAACTCGAAGTTAGGTTTCTTGTTTTTTTCCTCTGCTGTGTTTTATCCCTTAAATCCTAATTCTGCAGTTAATCTGACAGGATATTTGCATGTGCTGCAGATCATCATTTAGAATCAGCTGCATGCATGAGAGCAGATACTTATATTTATCCAGAAATCACAAATTGCAATAGATAGCCCTATATGTGTAGATAAGGCAGGGAAAGAGGCTTTGTTCTGTTTGTGTTTCATTAAAACCTTGCAACTTCTTAATACAAATACCCTTATCTTTTATGAGTAAAATAATAAAAAAGCTTGGCAAAGGACAAAAATAGTGTTATTAAAAATACAAGATTTAAAAAAAAATATGAGTTAGATACAGGATAGACTATGTTGTATCAATTTTTTCATCCTTAGAATAATCTGAATAAGGTGTAATAGTCCTCTGCAAGATAAATATCTATATATCCTTACATTTGTAATACTTGGAGCCATTTTAGCATCTAATGGAATAGCAAAATATATTTTGAACACTGCTAAAGCTTTCACTGACTAATGACTTGAAAGGGTCTTCCCAGTAACTGTGAAAAATCATAGAACCATAGAATGGCTCAGGTTGGAAGGGACCTTAAAGATCATCTAGCTCCAACTGCCCTGCCATGGCAGGGGCGCCACACGCACTAGACCAGGTTGCCCAGGGCCACATCCAGCCTGGCCTTAAACACTGCCAGGGATGGGGCCTCCACAACCTCTCTGGGCAACCTGTTCCAGTGCCTCACCACCCTTTGGGTAAAGAACCTCCTTCTAATCTCTAGCCTAAATTTCCCCTCCTTCAGCTTGTTGTAATCAGACCAGCTGAAAAGTCTCTCCCCTTCTGCCTCATAATCCCCTTTCAGGTACTGAAAGGCTATAAGGTCCCCTAAAAATGTTCTAGAGGAATTAAGTTTGAAAAGTGTCTCAAGGATTAGACACTGATACAGCCAAGAGAAAAACATGTTGGGCACAGCATACCATCCTCAACTGCTTATGAGAACACAATAGAAAATAATCACTACTGAACATAATCTTATTTGCTAGAAAGGGAAGAAGAACTAAAGATCAGTCTGAAATAGAATGGCATAGAATCATAGAATGGCTCAGGTTGGAAGGGACCTTAAAGATCATCTAGTTCCAACCCCCCCGCCATGGGCAGGGATGACTAACAAGCTACTAACAACATTAAGTAGTTTCTCGTGGATGAGGTATGAAGGGAAGAAATCAAATACAAAACTTGCATTTTCCTAAGATTCAGTTAATAAAGGATCAGGATAAAAAAGGGCATTGTATTCTGAAGAGCTACTGTAAAAAAAAAAAATAAAATCACATACATTGGGATATAATGGTGTTTAATAAGCATTAATTATACAGGGACTTTGGAAGAAGATGACCTTAATTAACCCAATTGGATTAATTTTTTCAAAATGTGTGGATTTTTTTTAAGGAAATCATTTGTGACAACTATTTGTATACTGCAGAGGACAGAGATTATTTGTAGTTACAGATACAGTATGTTGAAGTTTCTCATGCAATTGCACACATGAAACCTAATTAAAGGGGATTTGTGTGGATTCAAAAGCAACTAAATGATAACAACAGTATTTCAAACACTTATTCCACAGAAAGATCTACCTACATGGTTTTTTTTGAGTAGCCTGTTGACAGGAATCTCAAACTTAGATTGGCCTGTAAAAAATGGAAGTCACTGTGTTTTGTTCTTTTACTGATTTAATTTAAATGTGGTTTACCACAACATCAGGCTTATTTCTTTGTGACTTCTATCATCTGCCAATTTTTGAAGGATATGAACAAATAAAAAACAACAGAGGAACTGATCAATATTTATCTTTTTTTCTAGGTAGAAAGGAAGACTACTCAATTAACACAACTTATGTCCTAATCTAAATTGGCCATAGGAATGTTTACAAGGTGAACTGCTCTGCTCACTCTGTTCCAGAGACTAGGCTATCTCTTCAGAGTTTGTAGTGACTGTTTAGCAGTAAAAAGGAATCAAACACTTAGATCCAAATCTTACTGCTACATCATAGAATCAAAGAATTGTCATATACATGAGAGTCTACTGAATCATCTCATAATGCAAAACATTACAATTTCCCCATATTACAGTTACTCTACAGCTATGTAATATATATAAACTAGCAATGTATGTTAACATTTCTCTGACAGGAACTTCAGAGGAACCATAAAAGTAGTTGTAAGGATTCTGAAGTGAGAAGGTATGGAGAAGGCAATTCTAAAGGAATGCGGAAAAACTTTATTATATAGGCAAGTAATATTTAGGATAAATAATATACAATTCAGACTAAATGAATAGTCATAGCCACAAAGGAAATATTCCTTTCCTTCCACTAGAGAACATTTTCATAGAATTCATAGAATGGCACGGGTTGGAAGAGACCTTAAAGATCATCTAGCTCCAACCCCCCTGCCATGGGCAGGGATGTCATCCACTGGACCAGGCTGCCCAGGGCCACATCCAACCTGCTCTTGAACACTACCAGGTATGAGGCATCCACAACTTCTCTGGCCAACCTGTTCTAGTGCCTCACTGCCCTCTGAGTAAAGAAGTTTTTCCTAAGATCTAATTTTAATCTTCCTTCCATCAGTTTGAAGCCATTACTCCTTGTCCTATTGCTTTCTACCCTGGAAAAGAGTCTCCCTCCTCCCTTTTTATAGGCCCCTTTTAGGTATTTCAAGACTGCTAAAAGGTCTCCTTGAAGCTTTTTCTTCTCCAAGCTGAACAACCCCAACTCTTTCAGCTTGTCCTCTTAGGGGAGGTGCTCCAGCCCTCTGATCATCTTTGTGATCATCCTCTGGACCCACTCTAAAAGGCCCACATCTTATGCTGAGGACCACAGAGCTGGATACAGTACGCCAGGTGGGGTTTCATGAGCGCAGAGTAGAGGGGCAGAATCACTTCCCTTGACCTGCTGGTCAGTCCTCTCCTGATGCAGCCCAGGATATGGTTAGCTTTCTGGGCTGCAAGTGCACATTGCTGGCTCATATCCAGCTTCTCATCCACCATGACCCCCAAGTCCCTCTCCTCAAGGCTGCTCTAAATAAGTTCATTTTCCAGACTGTACTCATGCCTATAATTGCCCCAACCTAAGTGCAGGACCTTACACTTGGACTTGTTGAACCTCATATGGTTCTCATGGGTCCACTTTTCAAGTTTGTTCAAGTCCCTCTGGATGGCATCCAGTCCTTCTGGTGTGTCAACTGCACCACTCAGGTTTGTGTCTCTGCAAATTTGATGAGGGTTGCACTCGATCCCCCTATGTCATCAGTAAAGATATTGAAGAGCACCGGTCACAGAACAGAGCCCTGAGAGACACCACTCATCATTGGTCCCCATGTAGACATGGAGTCATTGACTGCAACTGTCTGGCTATGTTCATTCAGCCAATTCCTTATACATTTAATGGTCCACCCTTCAAATCCATATCTCTCCAATATATCTATTATATATATTATATCTCTCCAATATATCTATTGTACATTACATATATCCAATATACCTATTATACATATCTATTACATATATCCATTTTGATTATATCTAATCTGTAAAGAACCAAGGACAGACAGACACAGGAGAGAAAAAAAAGGAAAAACTTGAAAAGAAGAGAGCATGGAAAAGTCTAATCATGTGAGATTAAACAGAAGTCTAATAACAGATTACCCAAACACCTACTAATACCAGACCCAAAACTTGGTAGCCACTATCATACGTGAAGTAGTCATGTCAGGTATGCAGCGAGATGTGTCATATCTGTTATTTAATCCTGTTTAAGCTACTAATATATGAGGAAGTGAACAAAGTGAACACATGCATCTTTTCAAAGTGATTTAAATCCTGTAGTGCCTTCAGTCCTTAGAGCTGGAAGACAAATAGGGACTGCAAAAAATGTAACAATATTCCTTCTGAATTGTAATGATAGTTTCAAGGATGTTTTCTAGCTCTAGTGAAAAAGCATAGTAACACACTCTTTACATCCATATATTTCTAAATGACTAATGAGTGATAAAAAATCATAGAAAAGAAATACAGGCACAAGACTCATCAACTGCAATATCCCTGTGAATGTTATTGTGAGTTTCTTAATCGAATTTAAAACGTTTCTTCTCTCTAAGCCAGAACAATGACTGCTTCTCTATCTTTAATTACTAAACTGAGGCTGATTTAAATGCAACATTTATATGTGTATATTTAAAGATATATTTCATCAGGAGCTTGATTTGAAAGTAATGATTAAAAATATTCTACATATAAATTCAGAAGCCGAAACATTTTATCCCTTGATTCTTTGGATTAGAATTCTCTTGAAACTTTGCAAAGGTACATTCAAAGAATGAAAGACACCAGAAAACTCTACAAATTTTAAAAATGAGGCTTTCAGATTCCAAATAATTGCACTAAAATTAATGGTTATGGATGACAAATAAATCTGTTTGTTTGTAGAATGAATTTGCAAATTCATGCTTAAGTACCATCTTTTTTCTCTGACATCCTCTAATTACATTGGAACTGTAATACTGCCAAGAGGTTTCTTTTGTTTTTTTTAGCTTTATTTTAGAAGTTCTCCTTAGCTTCTGGCAGCTACTAGGAGTGACTGTAGTGGTTTTACAAGGAGGTCACCAAAGACAGCATTCAATTATTGTATAATTTATGCGAACAGAAACCTAGGTTGCCATTTGCTGACAGGCAAAAAGAAAGTGGAGCTGCTAGGGTTTATGGGGAGCCTTTGCCTTCTATAGAAAGAAATTATCATGTGTTGAACATATAATGCAGAAAATCTTTTTTATCCCTGAAAAGTCTATGTAGTGAGTCATTAAATGCCTGCCTATTTTTTCAGAGTTAGATGGAAGGCAAATGGCATGGAATTAATGACAAAGTGCAATGCAAAATGTCTCATGAACCTTTGCTCTTTCACAAATGAAACACTATTGTACAATTGAGAGACTATAAATATTTTTCTGTGTATTTTATGTGCAGCTTTAAAAACTTTTACACTGGAAAATATACACTAAGTAGTAAACTGCCAGAGTAGATGGTCTTGCTTTTCATTACACGTCTGTGTAAAACCAATACAAAACCCAACATCTGAATCCAGTTTGAGCCAATGACAGCCACATGAAAAAGGTACTCACTTTTTTTTTAGTCTTCGGTCCTTTTCTGCTTGGGTTCCAAGTTTGCCTAATCCCAGAGACTCCTGAGCTGCTGCCTCTGTTTCCATGTAACCTCCTGGAAAAAAACCCAAACTCTACTGTATTTTCCCATAACTCACTCCCAGTTGTCCCCCCTCCTCAATTCCTCAATCCCTCTCCCACTCCCCACCATCATCTATGTTTATTTCCTTAAGCCATGACATCTGGTGTTTACGGAGAACATCCATCACCTACAGAAGTAAATCTCGGCAAGCATTTAGTACATGAGAAAGAGTAGAAGTAGGGGGGAAAATTGTTTCATCCTCCTTGTGTTTAGCACAAATGTGTGAGAAGAGCACCCTGATCTTTGCCTGTTTTTCTTTGCTTCCAAAGGCTCAGTCTCATGGTTCTAAGTAAGAAATGTCCTCACCATTTTTTAATCTTCGTTGGGAAATGTACACAAGAATGTGCCTTCTCAAGAACTGTCTCATTACTGACATAATACAGCATTACTTAATGCTGTAATACTAAAGTCATCATTTCTGCTCTCACAGAGAATCTCATAGTCTTTGATGTCATTATCTCTGCAAACTCCCAAGGTAGGGATGACATAAAGAATCTGCTGAAGGAGTAAAAAGCCTCCTAGGTTTCCCTGGAGGTGTCTCATAGGCACCTACGTCCTATCAAAACCATGGGAACTTGAATAACTTGCACAGAGTGACATAGGAAGCTTGCAGTAAGCAAGGACACCTGGGTGAAAATAGAATTGTACTCTAAACTAGGGACACAATGGTATTGTATGCTCCATGCTGATCATACAGTATGTCCACTAATGTGAATTCTAGTGCAGAAGTGGGAAGATGCTCTGACTTTTTTATCTCTGCTTCTTCAAGGAAGAAGGGGCCTGCTCATGGAGCTGTCAGTACAGTCTCATGGCTCTGGCTTCATGCTGTTCTCTCATTTGCACATATATGTGTGTAGATAGAGGGCCTGCAGCACTTCTTTGAAGGCTCCTTTCCTCCTGTGCTGCTATGCAGAAGGTGTGTAACTGGCACAAGAAGGAAGCAACAGTTGCTGGTGCTTAACTCCATTTAGCAATGGCACCTTTTTATTTCTAAACTAATGGATAGTGAACAATTGTAGAGCAGACATTGGCATAATTAAGAAAGCACAGTATAAATTGAAATATTTCTATTATGTTTTGTTAATTATATAGTGAAATAGCATCACAGCCTTTAACAAGTCATTTTTACATGACCTCAATCGAGAACAAAACCTACTATTGTTTCATGTTTATGGTGCTAACTTAGAAAAGCCTGGGTTTAAACTATCCTTTCAAAGTAAGTGTAGTTTTAACACTCCTGCTTGTTTAGACAGATTTTTTTTTTTATTTAACAGGACATCCCTTCTGCAAGTCTCAGAGTGAGAATGATGCCTCCAATAACAAATGCAGACAACATGAGCATATAATTAGCTTTACTTCATCTGCCTTTCAAGGTTTTACAGAGTGTCTCATGAAATGTTTCCTCCTGACTCTGGAATAAGTTTTTAATTTAGCAAACTGCTCTATCAATAAATCACACCTTTCTGAGAGAGCAGCTTGTAATATGTTAGCTAGAGATGGCATGAGTGCGGTGACATGAGGGTTTATCACACATTAGAAAGTATTCTTGACATAATGGACCTCACCATAAGACAGGCACATCTGGACCTTTGAATAACCCAGGGTACATTGTACTGGATGTGGCAATTGTGTCTGTCAGTATCTTAGGCATGCAGGTGGCCACGATAAATGTTTCTTAACAATCTGACCTTAGCATACGCCACACAGATCAGCTTGCCTGTGCAGGGAGAGAAAATCCCTGCAATGTACTGCTTGTTTTAAGGACTAGAATATTTAAAATATAACATGAGAAAAATATGTAAGTGTCTGGTGTGGTATTCCTCAAGTGAGAGAAGAAGACTGGGTAAATTTAAAATCAGACAAAAATAAATTAAAAAGGAAACAACAGGCACTTGTTTTCCCTGTAACATTCCTTTTCCCTTCTCCAATAATTAAAAGAAATCTTGAAGAATCCAGAAATCTTGAAGAATCCAGAAATCTTGAATCTTGATTCTAAGCAAGATCTCCTAATTTGACTTTGAAAAATAATGCAAATGGTTTAGCAGAGAAGGTAAAAGTAGTAAATGATAAAATCATGAAACTGGCAATATTAGCAGTTGACAACTAATAATTTCAGAGTAAAAATTTTTGCTGTTGAGCTAAGGATGGAAGCCACAATAATTTCATTTAATTGCAAATCTTCACTAGTATCTTTCTGCAATTTCATAAGCTAGTGTTGGGAATTACAAATGGGTTTTATCCAATTACACGTGTCTTATTACTCATGGTGGGTATTATTAAGAAATTAATCTATTGCATGATTATGTAGCTCCTGAGATAATCATCTAAATTGTTTTATTTTTGTTCTACATTGCAAGAAACTTCAAGGAACACCAACATATTTATTGCATCTTTGCCCTCTATGCTCCTGACTTACTGTGAAATCATAAATAATTATGCATAATTCATCAGTATCAATAAAATCGGTTTTATGAAATGTAAATGTGAATTAATAATGCAGTCTAAAGTTATAAAATTCTCCATTAGTGCAGATGGTAACATGCAGGTGTAATTGAGAGACTCATTTAATAGATTCAGAAATACATTAACCTATGAAAGAGATTGAAGTTTTTCTTCCCACAGTGAGAAAAAAGGGAATTTAAATTGCAATTACAAATTAGTCTATATTTTTTTTCAAGAATACAAGGTTCTTACAGGCAGAGAGGGGAAATGTTGCTGCATAAATGGAGAATGCTCAGTTATTTGATTTTACTCTGATACTTTGACTTTAATATTACCTTATTTTATTCTGTACAATTTTGGTGATGGGTTTATTTGTGATACAGACATGTTTTAATATTAATTTAGTTTTTTAATTTCAGGCTTATATATTGCTTATGTGGTTACAGGTACTGCAAACCCTTAAAATTCTTTTACAGGTGTTATGTGGTCACCGTGGCTGTAAAAATTTAGTGCCTCACAAGTTCATACTATATGATATCTTCAGGACTAGGAAAGAGCTAGTATTTCTATTTTACTGACACATCTATTCCAATCTGATGCTTGTGTTGGCATGTGTATACATGCTAATCTTAATCTAGCTAAAGCAGAAATCCTAGCAATATAGATCACAGATAAGAATGTATTTGCCCATCTGGGCATGCAGACTACGAACCTTCACTGAAGACTCTCACTTCACCTTCCAATGCTTATGCTACCTAAGGTAGTTATGCTACGACTGATTTTATTTTCTCTGCATGTTGTATAGACATATCCTATGGAATATCACAGGAAAAAAAAAAAATGTTACCAGGAATTAATTAGACTAATGCCTTGGCAAAGGAAAAAAGCAGAAGTAGGAAGAAAACAAAGCTGTGAGGACGTTAACTAGCTGAAAGATTATGGTGAGGACATTCAATGATAGGCACTAGGAGACATCTGTTAACATTGTGAAATCTGAAAAGCAGCCACACTCACTTGCAAGGACCTTCCTATTACTTACTACTTTCTCACATCCTCTTTATTTTGGTTATTTGAGAATACACTGTTAGCACTTTTACCCTAAATTCAAGAGACTGTTGAAGCAGTAGGTTCAGTGAAGAGGATGACTCTAGTAATTTGTGCCAGAAGTCTCCTTTCATTTGCGTTAGAGTCATAGCAAACTCCTGACATATACAATTGCTGATAGCAATGAAGTATAATGGGAAAGTTCTGCTAGACAAAAGAGAAAAATAAGCAAATTGGAAACTAAAAAGAAGCAAAATTAAAAATGGCTGTGAAAGGGTGACTTTGGCTTGTTACCACTAATTCCTTACTGAGCTGTCCAAGTCGAGCCTTCTCTTTTTTACCAAACAAACGTCCTATTGAAGACTTGATTCCTTTCTTCTTGGGAGCTTTATGCAGGGAGTCCTGGCTGCTGTTGACACTGGCAAGACCAATGGTTTCTGGCTCCAATGAAGCAGGCAAACTACTACAGAATGACAATAATGAAATGGAAAAGATAGCATGTCAACACTTGCAGGTTATTTTTTACTTTCTCTGCAAAAAAATTAATTAGTTATACTTTAGTAATGATCTTCCAACAAGTGGAACAATCACATCTTTAAATGATTTAGCAACATGTAAAGCAATACAAGATCACATTTTCTCTATCAGGTGAGTAGATTTAAAAGAAAGGCTGAAAACAAACAAATATATTTTAATTTGCTAAGGACAACTGGTGAAAAATACAGGAATTAGCCTGCTGTTTGCTTTCTAGGATTTGCAGTATCACTTCTTCTAGTAGTGATCAAAACTGTACCTTAAAACTGGAAAATCCAGCATATATTTCAGCACTGACAAACATTCTCAGGGTCATACAAGAGAGGAAGGGTTGGCAGGGGAAACAATTGTCAAGACAAAACAGGAAGAAATCAGGTCATTTTGGAAAAGTTAAACAACAACATGGTTTGAAAAGTGTAATACCTGATAAAACTGCAAAGTATCAATTCATGTTACAAACATCTTACCTTCTTGCATCATTATGGTATGAAGAAGGAAGGGTATGAGTCATTCTGACAGCTCTGGGTGTTGGAGGAGGAGAAGTTTCACATTTGATTGTGGCTTTATCTTCACGCCCATCTTCTTCCACTACTGCTATCTGGGGGAGAGAGATTCCATTGAGAGCAGATTAACTTTTCAAGAAAGTTTCAATGTACACTGCAAACATTTTTCAGTTGAAATGAAGCATGTGTGTTTTCAAGTGCAATTTTTTGAGCAAACTGTAAGGATTCTTATTTTTGAAAAAGGCTACTGCAAAAAAGAAGTTGTCTAAACACGGCAGTTTAAAGTATGTATTTGAAAGAAAGATTACACTTTCTCTTGCATTAAAAAGGACAATTCAAGTTTCTCAGAGATGTTAAGGGTGAAGGTAATTACAGACATAAACAGGAGCACCTTCTTCATAGCTTGTTAACAGAATGGTCAGAATCCTTGAAAATGAGCATGAACAAAAAGGAATTTTGTCACAGCATATTATGATTTATCTTTGATTGATTGGGACAGGCTGGACTGATGTACTGAGGCCAATGGGATGAGGTTCAACAAGGCCAGGTGCCATGTCCTGCACTTGGGTCACAACAAACCCATACAATGCCATAAACTTGGGGAAGAGTGGCTGGAAAGATGCCTGGCTGAAAAGGACCTGGGGATACAGGTTGACAATTGGCTGAACATCAGTCATCAGTATACTCAGGTGGCCAAGAAGGCCAACAGCATCCTGGCTTGTATCTGAAATAGTGTGGCCAGCATGACTAGGGAAGAGATCATCCCTCTGTACTTGGCATTGGTGAGGCTGCACCTCAAATATTGCATTCACTTTTGGGTCCCTTACTACAGGAAAGATATTGAGTTTCTAGAGCATGTCCAAAGAAGGGCAACAAAGCTAGTGAAGGGTTTAGAGCACAAGTGTTATAAGGAGCGTCTGAGGAAACTGGGGTTGTTTAAGTCTGGAGAAAATGAGGGTCAGGGGAGATCTCTATATCTACAAGTACCTGAAAGAAGGTTGTAGTGAGGTGGGAGTTGGTCTCTTCTCCTAGGTGACTAGCGATAGGACAAGAGGAAATGGCCTCAAGTTGCACCAGAGGAGGTTCAGGTTGGATATTAGGAAAAATTTCTTCACTGAAAAACTGGTTAGGTATTGAAACAGGCTGCCCAGGGAAGTGGTGGAGTCACCATTCCTGGATGTGTTCAACAACTGTGAGGACATGGCACTTCTCAACATGGTTTAGCAGGCAGGTTGGTGTGGGTCAACAGTTGCACTTAATGATCTCAGAAGTCTTTTCCAACCTTAATGTCTCTATGATTTTATGACCTTAAATACCATCTGCTGTCATGTAAAGATACATCCCATATTTGTGCCAATTCTGTAAATAACTTTGTATTGATCTAGAAGACTTCAAGCAATCTGCCTCTGGTTCCTCCACAGTAACAAGAATGGCCAAAATACAGTCAAAGGTAACTCTTTTGTGTCCACACTTGTTTGTTTGTTGGGTTTTTTTTTAACTGTATTCCTTTAAGTTTGTGCCATAGAGGCTACTACTCCCAAGTATCGCCAATGGTGATACTGTGTTTTAGTTGTGCAAGCCTTTTCAGGTAGGATCAAAATTATTATGTTCAAGAATAGAACAAAAAGGAGAGGAGAGGATAAAGTGGCTGGTAAGGAACTTGGTTATCTAAACAGCAGAAGAATATGATAAATGTGTTCTCCCTAACTTAAAAAAACCCAACAGTATCATACCTTTCTCCGATGTTTCCTTAGGTCACTTGGCTTTGGTAACAAAAGCAGCAAAAAACAAACAAACAAAATGATTAATAAATATTTTTTAAGCATAAAAAAATGCCACACATTCATTCTTCTCACATTCATCAGTGGGTAGTAGAGATTTCATTAAATTAATACAATATGTCTGTATAGTAATTATACACTTTGTGTCATAACATACGGCAACCTCTGACAATTATGCCATTCTAGGAGAGCAGTTATTTTTTCTAAAGCTACAATCACTTTCATTTTCATATGCTTAGCAAAGAACAGGACATAGCAACCTTATAGTCATAATTTTTATGTTCTGTATTCATAAAAATCCTTCCACTATTGCCAAACCAGAGATTTTTTGTTTTGTTTTACCTAATATTACAAATGTATTGATGTCTCACCAATCATGAACAGAAACTACCATCAACAAATACCATGTTTGAAAAAGGGATCTTTCTCTCCAATTATCTCACGTCAAAGTGACTGGCATTTTCTGTCAATGGACACAAACTCATGCATCTTCTGTACTGCAGCATTATTTGCCAGTAGAAGGCTGCTAGAACATGTCTTGTTCAACCTCTTTTTCATTTTCATTATTGGTAGACATCTCATTCATTCAATGAATGTTGAAAATATTCTGCAGAGTTTATTTACTGCATGGACCTGGATGGTGGAAACTCATGCAGTACTGCTTCTCCAGTCGGTCCCTGCAAGATCATTTGGCAATTTAGGCTCCATAGACTGAGCCTCTACAGAACCTTTCCCAACACAAAGTTTCCACTAAGAGGATGTCTGATGGCCTGTTGCATCTGTCTCCAGCCAGTAAGGAGTTGGTATTCAACAGTGAACTCCTGATGAAACACTGCAGGGCAGAAGTGTCCTGAAATGGTTGTTAAGGGTGAGCAAAGTTGTGGGCTGTGCTACTGAGCATGCACTGGGGTGCTACTTCTACAGCTTATACATCAAGAACTCAATTGCAACTCATACAGACATATCCATCTGAGCTTTAGCACAGCTAGAGTGAGGCCATGGCAACCTGAAGTGCAGAGGCTGTGCTGTCACTTTGTATTTGAATCCAACCAACCTCCTGACCCAAAGCTACTGTGTCCAAATCAAGGCAAGCAGTCAGCACAAGCATCTCCTGGAAGGTCAGTTTAACCACTGCCATTTATCTGTGGTCAGATTGCTTAGTTTAAATGGCTGGTGAAATGGAGCCAAACTGCACATTCTGGAAGGTGCTGCTTTGGTGGAGTGGGTGGCACCACAGAAGCCTGCACACCCACCTCCTCCACAACATTCTATGCCATGAACATTTTCATTTCTGCTGTCAAGCAGTAGAAACTGAGGTCAGCAAAAAAATCAGTGTCACAGTCTGCCGAAACAGTCAGCCCTGACTTGCTGTCTGCTGTCTTTAGTTCCCAAGAAGGCAGCAAAGACGATCCTAAAGTGGGAGGGGTAGAGGCAGATACAAGCAGTTGTCAGTTCCCAGGAAAAGGGAGTATTCAACTAGATGATTGTAGACAAAAGTCCTTACTCCCAGCTGAGTAAAATGAATAACCAGGCTCCACGCTCAACTGTTCTTAGCAATCTTCTCAGACAGGAGAGTTAATTTCTGCTTTCTGATTGAGATCAAGGCTCATTTCCCCTCTGCTAGAGAAGCTCTGCAGGGAACCACTGCTGCTGCGTTCCAGTAACGCACCACAAGTGGACATGGGTGACATGACAATTATCAGAGAAACATCAATTAAAAAATGGAGCTACACACATCCTATTCTTGTTCCTGCATGTAGTGATTAGCAGAGTGCATTCCTTTGATTCTCTTGTAGTGCTTAAAGGGATGAATTCACCCAGGCTAGAAAACAGTTTGTAGCCCACACTGATCATCTGCAATCTTATCGGTATCAGAGTTCCACATCTTGAATATGTTGACACATACTACCTTCACTTACTTGACTGCTGTGCTTTTTGTCTAGGAACAAAATTAAATTATCTTGCAAATCCCTTTTCAAATTAAACCAGACACTCAGAATATGTCCTCAAAGGTACAGTAATGTTAGAAATGTGTTGCATGATAATTTGATGGCTTGGTCTCTATTTCTGTGTGCTCCTTGTAATGTTGAAATATATCAATTAGATGAATTACTGGAAAAGAAAGCTCTGATTTCAAGTGCTTCATATGCTGTCATGAAGAATATATACAAAATGCTGCAAATATAAAATAGTATACCAAATATAGAAGTTTATCCAAATGATCATATATATAAAGTAGTGGAAGGTTTTAATGTCTTCTAGACATTTCTTGAAGGTTTAAACTCAGTAACAGTCCCATAGACTACTGTGTGATTACTGTGTCACTTTACAGCTTTTCATTAGTAAGCATTTTTTACATATAAATCTATTACAGTTATTCCAGTGATCAGTTCTGTTTAATTCCACTGCCTGTATTATAAGGGCCTTTGGATCCTCAGATCATTATGTCCCTGGAGAATCATGCAATACTTACAAACATAGTAACAAAACCCAAACCCACCAAAATGTTCATATTCTAGGGAATTTGCTATCTGCATGTATGATGAAGAGGTGAATAAAGAATTAGAGAGATGAGCTAGTCATGCAGTGAAAACTGAAGTATTTAATATTAGAAACATCACACCTAAAATTGGCATCACAAAGTTTCTTACCAGTGTCATAACCCCCATTCTGTCCATCTCCCTGGCTGGACTGCGAGGGGTGAGCTTAGGAGTTGAGTGTCCACTGGGAGGAGATGAGCTTGCAAGTGATGATGCTGTCACTGAGCCAGTAATGGAGGTACCTTGGTGGACTCTGGCTAGATTTAAGCCTTCCAGACTCACACTGGCCACTCTGTTCTCTATCTCTTCAGCACGCAGTTCTGTCGACTCTTTCTCTTCTTGGATTAATCTTATTAAATAAAAGAAGAATGTGGTTGTATTTGTCTCTGCATGCCCCAAAAGCAAAACTAAAACCTGTTTCTTTTCAAATGAGATTTGAAAGTAAAAGAAAACAAAGATGAATATTATAGATTAACTCCAAAATAATACTGGAAAGGGTATTTCTTAATCACCAGACTTATAGAATTATTTTTCTTAATTTCTCTGTCCTCAAAAACTGTTTGAAGAATCTGCTCAATAACATGCTTGATGTATGGCATTTCAGGAAGATTTGCTCCTTTGCCAAAGAACCAGAATAAGGGAGGGGGCTTAACAATCTGATTTACCATAAAAAATAATTCCAATCTTAAGTTGGTTTCATATGATTTTCTGTTGCTAAAGCACAAACAGAAACATCAAGTCAAATTAAATTGTGCCTTTCAGAAGGGAATTGCTAAGATAATCCATATCAATAGAACAAGAGAACATGCAAAACAATTTGACCATTTAATCCTTACAAATTGATGAAAAAATAACAGTTGTTTCTAAAGCATTATGTTTTTAAGTGAATGTCATTAAAATAGCTCTCTTGTTGGCAACAAATGTGTTTCTTAACCATATATAACCTTAGTAGGATGCTTCTTCTGTTGTTTTGGGGTTTTTTTTGGTTTTTTTTTTAGTTTTTGTTTTAATTGTGATTCCAGCTAGAATGGTAAAGTGTGTTTAAAATAATAAAAATTTCTGTGCTGTCATAACATCCTGTGCTTCCCTAACTTCCATTTCAAAACTTCTATAAAATGTCTACATTTCTTTCTGAAATGCTGCTTTCTGTAACAAAACAAATCTAAGGAAAAAAAAAATCTCTTTTGATATCTAGAGTCATTTGATAAAGTCTTATGTTTGTAAAGAGACCCTGTGTTAAGTAAAACAGTAATTTGATTCATGATGGCACTAATAATATCCCACTATGTCACCTGCAGGTACAATTTCTTGTGAAAAGCTTTTACTATATTATCTAATTACTTGTTAAATTGTCAAAATGCTAATATTTTTAAAACAAATACATATCTTGTCTCTACAGCTTCCTGAATTGGTTACAGTGCTTCTTTGTAATAACAGAAAATATGGATAAGGTTCTCTTTTACATTCACTGTTTTGAGGAGAGTTACTCTCCCAATTACAAAATTCCTCTTTGACTTTCTATCTTAGCAGCTGCAATAAGACATTTTTAGAAAACAGCAGAGTTATACTATCTGAATGAAGACATTCTGGGAGTAGTGAAAATGCAAAGTTGTAGATCTACAATAAAAAATCTCCTCCTGAACAGAAAAAATATTAAAATTCAATGTATTCCAATAGAGCTCTCCTCTAATTAAAGTTACTTTGCTCAGAGGAAGACTGAGATCTAGCAAAAGGTAATCTGGTTTTGGTTATAGTTGTAACCACAATCTTCCTGTCTACAGTATTACCAGAAAGTCACAAATACATCTCCTTCATTTCCTTCTCAAGAAACAGTCACTAATGAGAGGATGTATTTCATGCTCCAAGGTTTGGGGTTTGGTTTGTTTATTTTTAAGTTACCATTCATGACAAAGATGTAGGAATGCTTCAAGCCTGAAGTATGGTTTTGTTTATAAAAATCACTTAATCAAATTATGTCATTGGATTGTCTGCCATTCCATGAAATTTGCATGGAAATTATTAAGATACATTCAATTTACCACTTATTTCCAAGAGCACCTTGGAGCATGAAAAACCATCCTGTGCCTCCATAGAAAAGCAAACCCATGCCTTAGAAAACGTGGATTATATTAGATGTAACACAGCAATAATTACCAGTAGAAAATGTGAAGAGCAAGGAAATAAAATATTTCTGATAGGAAGTCATTTACTGGGTAAGTGGAGTCATGCAAAACAGTGACAAGACCTTGAAAAGAGGACTAACAACAGCAATCTGTCAAATCTTCCATGTATTAATCTTCTGTTCTTCACTTGGAACATATTTGAAAGAAATTACTGTGGTTAGGAAATGTAGATACCATTGCTATCTTCACACAGTCAATACCCTCCTATTAACACTGGACACATTGTCAATACTTTAAATGTACAAGTGCTTTCCTAACTGTTATGAATGGTACCTGAACTCACGCACCAAAGGAAGCTCAAAGCTGTAATCTTGAGTGTGTCACAGCTAGCTCATGGTATATACCTGATTTCTTTATTGATTGCATCTAGCTGCTCCTGAAGCATCATGGCCAGAGTCTGGGCATCAGAATGGCCACTTGGTGACAGGAGGTCCATGGAGCTGAAAAGTGTTTCTCTATCATCATCATCGATGTCGGACATTTCAGTGTCGCTTTCAAATGGATGACTGCTCAAAACACCAATCTGCTGAGTCCTATTCCACTCATGATCTCCAAGTGATTTTACCTAAGCAGGAATTAGGATGTAGATGGGTTATTCCATGGAAAACAACTGCAAAATTGAATTTCTATAAAATTGGAAAGAAAAGCACCTAATACTTAAGAATACTTATTCAATGATTAATCCTCCATCAATGCTTGCAATATTACTGCAGATGATATCAAGTGTTTTTACATAATTTCTAATGGTGTGTAAAACTATTATCATCAGGAATGTTTGCATGAAAAGATACTCAGAAAAGACACAGCCAAGGATGCCTGAACTTTAACCTTTTCTACTTTCAGCTCAGTACAACAGTACTCATCTGTGCATGTAGAGAAAATATTTTGGTTGGGTTTTCTTGTTTGATGGGTTGGTTTTTTGTTTGTTTGGTTGGTTTGGTTTTTTTTTTCACTGCTGTTTTCTGGAAAAGCACAGACTATAAGATTAACAGCCTGAAATACATTCTCTTATCAGGGTCTATATGAGAAGAAACTGGGGATTAACCTTTGGTTCATCTCTGCGTACTCCCATCCGGCCTCTTCTAGGTCGCCTTATCACCTTAGTTGACCGATAGTCAGACTGGCTATCAACCAGGGAGCCCACAGAATACCTCAGCTCTGCTGATGTGTCCAGGTGAGGCCTATAAAAAGAACCATATAAGTAGACTGAGAGAGTATTAGTAACAACAATAATCCAATGACCTTCAGTCTAGGAATACAGATTTTTTAAATAAATAAATCATTGTTTCACATAATAAATGACAAACACATCACAAAACATAATTTAAAAGTGTCTACTTGAAATGATACTACAAGAAAATTAAGGAAGACAAAAGAATAAAACCTTTGAGTTTTCAAAAGAAAGGACTTGTGCAGTAAAACTTACTGTCCAAAACTTTAACATGAAAAGTCAAGCATTTCAGGATAGTTAATAGAACTGCTTAATGCACTATTCTGTATGTTTTCCTTCCATTACTCTCCTGAATAAATACATCTGAAGTTACTGTAAGCGTGTTACGTGTTCATGAGTGAGGATAAGTTACACCTTCCTACTGCAAGTCTGTGCTCTATATTACAAAAATATTAGTTATAATGGTTATCACTTATGAATGATTTATCTTCATTTGATGATGCCTTTGAGATTTTTAAACCCCAATTAAATTTTTTAAAAATTAAATTTTTAATTTTTCCTCTAGTCCTGGTAACTCTTAGGACATTGTGGTGAGGCATATACGTGATGACTTCAGCATATCTCTTCTTGGCTGCAGACAATGGTTTATGGCCTTTCTGGTCAAACAGCAGTAGTGAAAGTACCCTGCATGGTGTAATAAAAGCATCCTGCCCATGATCTTTGTACCCAACTCAGAAGAACAAAGGCTCCATTCACCATATGAGCATCCAGCCACAGCAGTGGAGACCTGAACATCTTCTAGTTCCTAACACATAAGCAATCTCCGCATAATAATATATAATAGCATGATTAGAGTAGTAAAATGAAATATAACAAATACTATACTAATAAGACAAATAACTATGTGTTTGCTTAGAGCAGCTCCTAAAATACACTTGACATTTCTCTATCTAAAAGAGCATAAAAAACAACATTAATTTTATATTTATATTTTAGTTCTTCTGAAATTGGGAAAAATTCTTACAATCACTTACAATCCAGACAACTTGTTCACAGCAATGTTAATAATCAGTTTTGGGAAACAAAATAGGAATACTATTTGCTCTTGAACACTTCTCCCACTATGAAAAGAATGGTGTTCAAGAAAATGATGGCTTTAATCCTAGACATAAAAAGCTAAGTAAGAGAATGTCTGCTTCCAGGAAAAAAGCAACACCACAGGTTCCAGCCACTGGCAGTAGGTTTTCATCTGCTGACAAGCTTCATCATTCTATTGAAAGAAGAAAATCCTGCAAATCTAGAACTGAATATGGGCTGAGAACAGTAAGTATTTAATGCTGATAGATCCCCATTCCCAGGAGGGCTGGTAGCTTTACAAGTTGAGGTCATGGAAAGGGAAGTATACTGTTTTAAGGGAACCTAAACCTGAATTCCCAAGATATTTAAACAGTATCAACTCAAATAGCCCTCCGACTAAGGCTAATCAGACTCCAATTTACAGAGCACAAGCCAATGATAGTCATCTACTCAGCAAGAAAGGATGCTGCTCACCAAGGATGGCTGCACAGAAAAGATCTCTGCTTTTTGTTGCAGCAGTTCAATAGTTTGTGTCCTAGCAAGCACTCTAAAATAAAAGTCATTTGTGTGTCTGCAGTCACACTTAAACTCCCAAAGGAACAAAAATTTGAACAATTACAAGCATCACATTCTGAATTCATCTGTTTACACTTCTCCATGTATAGAAAATATAGTAAAAGGGTTAGGCAGAAACAACGTCCAGGTACTGAGCAAGAAGTCTAAGGAGACAATGGGCAGAGAGTATCTGATGCAAGCAAAAAAATTATCCAGCAAGAATAACTTCAGAGGGTTACAGTGCTCTGAATTTAGTCTTGGTCATCAAGCTTTGGCTGGCAAGTTTTAAAAGTTAACATGCTGCTTGTTATGAAAATAGGACAGGGCACAAAATTATCAATAAAGTAAAAATTTTAATTTGGGGATACTTTTAGGAAAGAAGGACTTTCTAGAATTATAAACTCACTTCAGCTGTTAGTAGGTATTTTTATGGTATCTGTCTCACTATTGTTCCCATATTGCTTTTCTGCCAATACGAAGCATAAACTTCAACGTCCTGTTGCAATAATTTCAGATCTCTCTGAATACTGCCTTCATCTCTAGCTGAAGATCTGTGGTCTTACACTACACACTAAGCAAAGCTGAGTTATTGCTTGCAAATAAAATAGATATAATTTACAGAATAAATAAATACGATCATAAATATGCTATCAGTTTCAGAATTAAAGACGATGGTTTTGACTTTATTTTTAAGGTCTCCTGGGGATAAAAAAATGGGTATTTGGACATATTTGGAAACATCCCATTATTTAAAAGACTCTCCTTAATCGCAGTAATATTTCAGTGTATACTCACTGCTATAAGGCTCTATTTACCTATGAAAAAAGTGAAAAGTAACAGCAATAATTATTGCACAAATGTTACATTTTTAAAGAAGTATGTGACTATTTTTATACAGGGTCTAACCATGTCCCTGTTGTAAAGGCCTGATAACTGTACTAATGTCCTATTCTTTCTCATCATGAGGAAACTTTTGTCATTAAATATTACCTTGACAAGGTGGGCTCCATTAAAGAACCAGCCCTCAGTTTCATTTGATCCAGTTCAGATCTCAGTTTCTCAATTTCTTCAGCAAGTCTTTCCTGGAAATGAGAATAAGAAGAGAGACTAATTGTGATAAAAAATGCATTTACTTTACCAGCTATTGCTCTCATAATGCTAAACAAGTAAGATAGGATACACTGAATGTAGCACTGACTCTAATAAGAAAAGACAGAGAACTCATTCAAGTCTCTTTAATGCTAATAAGACATACATGTCAAGAGGAGGCTGTACAGCACTTTATTGTTTTTCCAGTAGGTGATAGTGATGGCAGGACAAGTTTGTCCTTAAAATGTTCTTTTTTTTTATTATTATTATTATTATTATACAGCTAGGGTGAGGAAAATAAGAACTAGAATTGATTTGTGCACTAACTGCACTCTCTGTGCCAGGCACATTTCAGAATGCAACGTGCCATTTGCTCTTCAGAGACCAAAATTGTGTCGTGGCCTTTTTATTTACTGATAGAGACAAAGACTTGGAGACAACTAGTCACATTTTATGTGACTTATTGAACTGCAGCTTTACAGTTCGCTCCTAGGAGTTCATGAAACTCAAGTATGATGTACTGCTGATGTAAAATGACAGTGTTCCACAAAATTTGGATTTTTGGAACCAATTAACACAAAGACTAAGACAACCACTAGGGAAAACAACACTTTTCTCAAATTGTACAAATAATTATTGTCTATTAATGAAATAAAATCAAAGAATTTGAAAATAAGTTAAGAGATCATGTGATGAAGATGTAACAGTGCTGTTACTAGAGTTTAAAATTTTCAGGATTCCAAAATGCTAGGAAGAAAAAGGATCTGCATTTAATATCAGATTCAGTAATTCTTATTACAGTGTTTTTACACTATTTCTTTGTTGAATAGAATTACTGAGATAACTAGGTGCTCACTTTACTTGTACCAGTTGCTAGTTATTTAGAGATTGTGAATATCTGCTAATATGTCCATCTATCTGAAATTGCTTCACCAATTTCTTCAAAGCGGAAAAAATAAACCCTTCAAAATGGGAACTTAGAAGCTCTGCAGTCAGATGGCTATGGCTGTGTGAAGAGAAATCTCCAATTGCACAGAGCTATAGCAGAGGTGTTCTATTTATTTCATGTCCCACCCTTACACAAGGATCAATAAATATAATAAATGAAAATATTCTTTTCATACAAATGTAGATTTTTATACTAGATTTTTCATCATTGTCAAGAGCTGATACGTAGATAATCAAGCCAGAAAACAGATTTACTTCCACTCTAACACTATTAACACAATACTTACATTGGAGATAAGAAAAAACTCATTTACACAGACAAAATTGCTATCCATGATGAAGGTTTAGATTCTCTGGTAGCAAAATGATATAAATGTTTCTTTCAATTGACACAGCTTTAGCAACGTCAGTATCTATGTTCATTTAGTTATCTAACCTGATGGTGAAGTATGATCCTGATCTTGTGACAAATGAATCACCTTATAACTGTGGTAGTATAGCACAGAAATTTTATTTAAAATGCACTACAGTTTCCCATTTGGGACTTTAATCTCACTGCCTTTCTACAAGGTTATCTTAATGTAATAAAAATACCAATTTATTTGAATAGATACTTATTTTATTACTTTTCTCAAAGTTCTTGATTTTGGATATCATATAATTATATTAGTATTGAATGGAACTATTTTTTAAGTCCTATACAATTGCTTTTAAATGGATTTGATACATTACAAAAACTTCTGTGAATCTGAATGCAGATACATTTGTGTATCCTACTATGCTCAATGCAAGTATAACTTCAAAACCAAATCCTAATATTTGGGGCTGGAAAAAATGTTTATAAATAATCTTACTGATTCACTACACAGTATTAGTGGTTAATTCACAATGAGCTAAGAAAGGTCACTCAGCTATATTTAGCATTGTGCCACTGCACCTGTTAAGAAGAAGTTTTTGTCAAATCAAGCAACTACATTCTTCACTAAGAAAGTGTAAAAGTTATGCAGGCATCCCTGTCAAACAAGACTTTTTCAGAATTTAAACTCATGGAAAAAATTAACAGCCAGTGAAATCAATATCAATTTTAATATAGATTAATATTGACATCCTGAGGCTAGGATCTCAACCATGAACTTAGCTCAGAACAATTGCTAGAGACCACCAAAGGCCAACTAAAGTATCTGTGTGATTAAAGGAATTATCATTGATGCCAGGAATATTTTACATGCTAGTTAAGTAATATACCATATATATATTTCAAATGATAAATACATAACTTTTGATACAAACAGACAAAATCACATTATTTTATACTACCTTGTCATGTAAAGACTCTTCCAGATTTTTCCTGAAACTTTCTGACTCTTGAATCAAAACATTCTAGAAATAAAACAAAGGAAAAACAAAATGGGGAAAAATAAAGATATGTTAAAAAGAAGATATCACCATATTCATGTAGCTTCCATGCATAAGTTAGCAAAATTCATATTCACTGGACTTTAAAATTAAAATCCTTTAATTCTTCTGTTTGAATATATATTAAATGTTAAACACTGGAAATAATCCAAACAGGTAGGGCCATGGTTTTTTTTCAAGAACAGCAAAAAATTGCATAATCTTTTGAACAGGGTAACTGTCACACTCTTATACCATTATTTCTCCCAATTTCTTCTTTCAGCAGGCCTATTTCTTGCTTCATATGACATTTTGTTTCAATGTTATAAAACAGAAGTATATCCTCTGATAGGCTATTCTGAAATACCCTTCTGACAGATTTCCCTCAGGTAAAACTGAAAGCGAGAAAGTAGAAGAGGAAGGGATTAAGGAGGGTGAATATAAAGATTGCTGGATTTGAATTTTGCAGTCCCACTGTGTTTCACATTATGGAAAACCTGTAAATAACATTTCAACTCCAAGGGTAGGTGCTCCTTCTCCTGTGGTGACAGCATTTTACTCTTCCCAAAAGAAGTGAGGTAAAATCAGCAGGTTAAAATACAGGAACAGCAGCAAATCTGAAACGTAGCCATTCCTCAGTTCTTGTCCACTTTCTTTAACTGCCTCACACCATGTTGTTCACTGGTCCTTTACAAGCTTTTCATCAGACTCCTTGCTGACAGAACAGGGACTCATAATATCCAACATATAGAGTTCACAGTAGTTCTGGAAAGATACTTGAGCGCACTCTTGAATTAAGAGTTAAATGTGCACCATATTTGTTGGAACTGGTAATACAAAATCATCCTGATAAAAATTGAACATGTTTCATACAGTACAATCTTTATCAAGCTGAACATTTTACTGCTCTTTGCACTGTACCTTTTCTTCAAGTGCTGCCATTCTTTCTTTTAAGTGTAGTTGCAGACGCTCATTGGATTCTGTCAAAAGTCTGTCTACAGTATCCGACAATCTTTTGTTGTGCTCCTCATTCATTTTTTCTCTTTGCCTTGCCTTTAATGGAGAATAGAAGAGGCAGATTGATAGCATCCAAAATTAATTAGTACAAACTCATACCATTAAGAAATAAAAAAAAAAAGTGCTAACTCAAGCCATTTAAAGAAATTCTACAGAAAATGTTATTAGTTACTGAGTAATGCACATACTTTTATGTATCAGCAGAATACTTTGAATGCTGCAACTAGATGTTAACTAGTATATTGAGATGGTTAATTAAAGTGGAAAGATGCTGCAATCACTGCTATGATAAAACATTTACCAGTAGATAAATTTGTGTGTTGGAGTGCATAATGTATCAAGTATAAAATACACAGAAGCTGTCTACAAGACACATACTCTTTGAAGTTCCTGATTCTTCTCTTCAAGTTGAGCTTCTAAGTGTCTCATACGTTCCTCAATGTTTCCATGTCTTTCTTCTGCCTGTAAAAAACACAGAAAGACTCTTTCTGTAATTTAAGTGGCTCTGTATGTTTTTATCTCAGTAAAGTTTAAACAAAACATAAAGCAAGCTACTACTAACTGCAAACTTAGTTTTCCAAAAAGAAACTTCATTTAAACAGGCAGCTGAACAGCATTGCTTGAAATGTGTCAGCTACAAAGGCCTGTTACATCCAAGCATCAGCAAAACATTGGAATTATTTATGAGCAATGAAATCAGCCAAATGTAACATGCAGACTGTGCATGGTTTGAACACAAACCTGCCATCGTAAAATTGTAAGCTCCTGAAGCACTGAACTGCACGATGGTTGATTATCAATAAAAAAAAAAAGTTAAAGAAAATGAAAACAAATCAGATGGATTCTATTTAGCAATAGAAAGTAAAGTCCAGTAGGACTACCTTCCTACGTATGGAGATCATTTCTTGTAGTTTAGCTTCCATAACATATTGATAATCATCAGATGAGGTAGAAGAGGTTGGATCAGACTAACAAGTCAAGGAAAAGGAGAGGGACAAAATTGAAAAATCAGAACTAAAGACACTGACACTGAACAGAACACAGCACAGAATGCTTAAAAGAAAAGTGTGATTGGAAATTTAAGTTTTAACTGACAGATTTTTTACGTGGAATAAACTACACTGGTACTTGGTGAATATGATGCAGTTGATGCGGAGAAACTGAAAATAATGGAATGCTAAAAAAAGCTATCAACCTACACATGGAGGTCAAAGGTTAGTGATGGCTGGCTGATGACATATTACTACAGAATGGATTCAAAGCAATACTGTCTAATCTCTTTTTTGGTTGATTTTTTTGTTTGTTTCTTTTGTTGTTGCTGTTTGTTTGGTTTTTGTTTGTTTTTATTTTTATTATGGTAAACTAAACACCAGAACAGGACTCCATGAGGCCAATGTCAAAAAGTCCTTTATAATTTTCTATTATTTTATAGGAATGAAAACAATGCATAAATACTAAAGTAATGGATTGGTCAGTTACAGAACTGTGCAATGTAATGGTACATTCCCTAATTTCTAGGGAACAGAAATAACGTCAAAAGAGACAAAGCTCAAGCTTAGTATTCCATTTTAGAATACACTACAAAAGCCCTTTCATCCACATAAACAATATAGTTTTCATCCCTTTAAAAGGATCCACCCTGGTGGATCTCTTTGGAAGGTCAAGGTCATCAGATAAAACAACCTAAAAATAAAAATTCATTAATAGGAATGAAAAAGTCATTACTGAGTATATAAGTGGTAATCCATCCAAAGATTCATTACTGTTTCTGACAGAAGTTGACCATAAGTAGGTCATTTCTTGCAAAACATGAAGATTCATGTTATTGTCATATCAAACAAGTCTATGGTATCATTTAAAATTGTAAAAAAAAAAAAAAAAAGCCCTTAAAGGGAAAAGCTACATTGAATTTGTTACTATGGAAACAGGAATGTGCATAAGGCATATAGACAGAGTTACTGATGACTTTGACTTGCAAGCTCATGCTTGTCAAATGCTATTTCACTCTGTCAGATTTGCCTTCTCTCAAAAAAGATCCTGAATGCCATCTTCAGATGACTAAACTTTAATATGTAAAAGAAATTCTGATTTTACAACTGTATTTTTTTTAGTGTGACTGTTTTTCAAACAGTTGCCCACTAAAGATTTATCGGAATAATTAAGGCTAGATATCAAGGTAATTCCAGATGTACATCTTACCTTAAAATTCCCCATAACTTAAACTCAGTACTATTATCAGGACCAAAAGATCAGAAACAAACAAGCCTATGATCTAGAGATTTACAAATATAAACTGCAGCTTTTGAAATGACGACATTTGAACAAGAAAATCCTGCTTTGTATAAATACAAGAATAATGCTTAACTTATTCACAAAACTCAGGGTTTTGTAAAATTTAAGTGAAAGTCAGTATACTTTGTAACTAAGCCCATTTAATACATTGAGTTATTGGTTTTGATCATGACACAGGTGTATTGTGATGTATTTGAACTTATTTTCTGAAATTATTGTCTGTTTATTATGACTGGGAGCAGTGACAATCCCTTTATGATTGTCTTTTATCTTATCTTTTAATTTTACATATTAGCTTGTTTCAGCACACAAGTGCTGATGCACTGCTTCCTCTCCCAATTGGATAAAGTTGGGGTTGAAAAAGTTAAACCCCTTTGATTACAGAAAACCAGATCATACTATTCCTTCCAAGCGACGAAGCTTTATCTTCCTCTGTAGAAGACAGACTTTCCCCCTTTTTGAATCCCAGCTGTACTGTTGGTTCAAGGCCTTTCCTTAAAGTGTCTCCAAGGCTCAGGAGAAGATTTGAAATCACCAAAGCTCTGAGCTGACAATGGAGAAGGCTTAAGCAATTCTACCATTTTTGATACCATTTTCTTTGAGGGAGATACAGAAGCCACTGGGGGCATCATCCTACAAAATTAAACTACTTAGAGGCTTCATTAGCTAACTGCAAACTTTAAAAGCAAGTTATTTAATCTTCACTGCTTCTAGACACTTAATTGCTGGTTAATACAAAATACAAAGATAACCATACTAATACTTCTAGGTTCAAAATGAATCTCATTTAAGTCTTCTGAAATGTGGTGCTGTCTATCATAAGCTGCCCTTGAGAAGCTTGTCTAGTTAGCTGTATCATTTACATTTATTTTTCAAACTAAAAAGTAGATTTTCAGTCCAGATCATGTCATATCTTATCCTTTAGCAGGAAACTGTCTTTGCAAATCATAGAGTAACTGTGGTGTTAGGCCTAATTATTACTTGGAAAAGGAGAAGGAAAAAAATAATAGTATTATTATTGGAATTATGTTTGTTATCTGAATTCTTATATCAAAACCATTCTTGAAGGAACATGAAGTTTCTGAAGATTCTTACAGCTGTCTAATTCTGATACTTTGTAACATCCTACTGCTTTAAAAATTCATTAAGGTATATGTTTAAGATTACATAAATCTTTTTGCATGATAGTTTTCAGTTATTTCACTAAGAATATTAAAATGTTGATAGGTACATCCTTCTTAAAAAATCTTCCTGAATATGGCTGAGAGAACCTGTACTTCATTTTTCAGCATAACAGATAAGAGAGCTGATCTCCACATTCATCTCCCTTTGCATCTCTTTGTCCAGATAAAGACATTTTAAGATTAATTAATAGGTAACATGCCTTAGAATCAAAATAAATATAATTATTCTAAATGCCTAATATGTATTTGAAAATTTTATCTTTCCTTTAACTATGTGCATTCCATTTGTTTGTTCCTGAAGTGTTATTCTGTATTACCCTAAAAGAACAAAATATTTTATAACTTAGACTTTAAGCAATTAGGCTTAACTGCTGATCTGGCAGAGAACAAGCAGAAGTGTGCAGCCTTAGTACCTACACTTGCCTCTGATATTATTTAGGGATTTTAACCACTGGTTGTTACATGCAAATTACACGAGCAGCCCCTGCAGCAGGGACATGAATCAAAAGAGTGCCCTCTGTAATGGCTAGGGAGACAGAAACACATACATCCTCGTTTTATTCTGACTTGCAAAAACCTACCTGTAGACAAAGAGCTGCAGTACCAAAGAACAGCCCTTCCATCAACCAGTGTGCCTAGCTGGAACACAGACCCAATATGAGGACTTCAACACCTCTCATCTCCCTTTACACTGAGGAAAGCCCCAACTTAGGTCTCAGAGAGACCCTTCCAGACAAAAAGACCTAGCAATTCAGCTATTCCCTTAAGGGATTTGCAAATGCCTCCTGCACAGACTTCCCCAGGCCATACTGTTAGGATTGACATGCCTGTGGCAGCTACAACTTTTTGTTATCCATGTGTGTTAGTCAGCCCCAGATATTCCCACTGGAATATGCTGTTTGAGAGACCTGGGAGCTTACCATGAAAATACTGAATGCCTCCATCTCTGCCTTGTGGTTTGAGGCACGAGGCAAAGCTGAGACACCACTATTAGTCATGTTCCTGTAGCAGAATTTCAGATACTGATGAGACAGAAGGGACAACTGCGGACTCTGAAGTTCACAAACAGAAGCTGGATTTCTTCCAACTTGCTTTATCAAGAGTTAATCAATTAAAAAACTTTCAAACATGGAACTTGCATGACAATTTGATTGGCAGATCTTACCCTACATTTTCCTTTTTAATGTATGACTTGCATGCTGGCTCACTAGTATTCTGTAGAGGAGGATTAGTAAAACACATGGTGTGATATTCAGCAACTAGCATTTAAAGTATTTAGTCAGCACATTCAGTTATAAATAGGTTTATGAAATGGTGCATCTTAGGCTGGATTAAAAATATATGGACAAAAACTACCAATGTCTGACCCCTATGAGATACCAGCATGAGTCTTAATGCTCACTTCGCGTGTTATGTGCTATGAAATAGCAAAGAAATAGCTAGTGTAAGGCAGTAATCTACAGGAAAATTTTGCTTTGAGGGAACACTGAAGCAGCTTGTTTTATGCTTTCTGACCCTGTTAAAACTCTGCTGCTCCTAATGTGCCCACAAAAAAAGTGTTGCTTTCACATCATCTGTTACTGTTGGCACTGCAGATTTTCCAGGTCTTTGCATCTTAGATAAAAAAAAAAATAGTTCAATTTCAAATGGGGTAAGCACCTGTAAAATACAGGTGCTGTACTTTTTCTTCCTCATGCTGATCTGCAGGAATAAATCTAAACTTTTCTAAAAGGCTCAGGCCAGTTTCTGCAGTTTTGAGACCCTGACTCTGACTTTTGAACACCTGATGTCTCCAGATTTTTTACTGGCTTCTTATGCACACATTCCTTTGGCTGTCCTTTAAATGAGTTACTAAATAATGCATTATTGCACTGAGCTATACAACTGAAGGTGAAAATAGGCAATCACAGTGACTGAGTAGCAACAGGTCACAAACTGAGCTACTTGTTCATATGCTTACTTCTAATCCATTACAAATGTGACAAAATATGTTGGTTTAAGTCACCCTTTTTTTCTGATGTGGATATCCACCTCTTTTTCATTAATCCACATATTCTTGCCCTTCATTTTCCCACTATTTTCTACACCTCACAGGTTGAACAAGCAAATCATTCCCTTTAGCTCTGTCAAACTTGCTTCCTTCATTTCTTCCTCCTGTCCGGACAAAAATCTTCTGTGGAAAGGGAAGCATAAGAATAGAGGTAGTTTGAGAAGACAGTAATGTTGTAAATGTGGAGTTTTCTTAGGCTTCTCTACCCATAGAAGATTTTTATTTTTTTTTTTACCCTAGAAGAAGATTTATCAGCTTCCTTCTCCAGCTAACACATCATCTCTGTCTCCCTTGTCCTCAGAGAGGTTTCTATCTTAACCATATCAGCTTCTTGCAGGAGAACTTCTTTACCCCCTTTCCATCTTTCCACTGCAGACTCCTTTCGGTTTATTGAAACTTCTTTCCTATTTAATGCAAACCAGACCCCCACATTGTCACAAACATGGTGTCCCATTTGCCTCCAACTTTCAAGTAATTTTTTATCACCTTTAAAATAAGCTGAAGGTGTTACTATGTTAAATGTGGCTTGTTATGATAATGGTTTCCTCTTCTCCTTCTCAGTGCTTCTCCAATGCAGCTAAAAAGCACTGTTGGTATTTCTGGTGACCTGTATACAGGAATGATGGAGTAAATGTTGACTGCTGTCTTGTGATCAGAGAAGCGACACGGTACCTCTGCTGCACAAGCACACAAAGGGGAGAGTGACTACTAATGGGAGTGAGTGAATGGAAGTAGGTGGATGCTGGTTTTCTCCACTAGATCCCTCCTCAAATACATGCAAGGAGAAACTGTGTTTGGCAGACTAACCATCTGAAGATTCTGGGTGCTCCAATGTCTGTCCTTTCAGAGGAAAATAAATATCTTATAGGATAAAGAAAGGTTTAGTTAATTAAGAAAGGAGGTTCTTTCTACTACTGACTGCCACTTCTCTAGGGCAGGCAAACAGACCAATACTGTGAGAGTGAGTACAAGGTGGCTCAATGAGTCATGGCAGTCTAAATCTTGGGAAACATGCTGAGAGCTGTGCTACTTGTCATGACCAGACAGATACCAGTGTGACGGCCAGGCAGGACAGCACAGTACATGGGATCATGCTATTCCAGGTTAGTCTGCCACAGGCTGACTAACCCTCCAGTTGCTCACCCAATGGGCAGAACACAGTGAAAACAAAGCCAAAAAAAATTTCAAATGATTCAGGTAAATTCATGGGTACTTATCTGAGTTCACTGTACAATCCAAACTTTTGGATGTTCACTCCTTAAGAACTAGTTTGGGCATGGAAAAGTAGCAAAAGTCATTCACTAGCCCATAAATATAAAAAAAGAAAAACAACTTGTTTTAAAAACTGAAACCATAGAAGGATCTCATTCTACATCCTTCTTTTGCTGAATCCCAACCCATATTTCTTATGAGGAAGAGTATAATAGATTGATTGCAGAATTGTGACATGCATATTTTAAACTTGAGGGAGGAGACTGGGGGAAAAAAGATGCATACAAATGCAAACAACGTTTGCTCTGTTTTATCTCCACATGTAAATAATTTGTCTTCTATTTTACCCACAGCGAAGCAGTCATGGTTTCCAGTTATCCCATACTACTGTCCTTTAAAAAACATGTAAAACATTAGGCTTAACTCACCTCTTTCATATGACTGTAACCCCATTAATCTCAGAGAAGCCACTTTCATTGAGGTAGTACAAAAGAAAGGAGAATCAGTTTTGACGTTTTTTGCAGTGCAGAAAGACTAGCTGATTCAGGGAGCTCATCTTTTACTTAGTGTACACAGACACACAGTGACCACAGCTCAGGTAGGCAGCCTTAAGGTAGTCTGAAACCAGCTAATTTGAGCCCTACTGATAACATGTATGCTGGCACAAACTTCAAGAAAGGCAAAATTAAATAAGTGTTATTCAGACCTGAGGTAGGTCTTGCAGCTTTCACTGAGTAGCTAGTATGGGAACAGTATACCAACTAGCTAATTTAAACTACTTAAGTAAGCTGCAGTGACTAGAGTGTTGTTGTTGGTTCTGAGCTGCATGTATGTGATCTATGAAACGTACTGGAATTTCTACTTCAGAGCTGACAAACCAGCACTTTAATAAGCACCACAGTTTGCAAAGACATTGTATACAAGATATATAAAATACAGGCTTATGTGACCTATTAGCCAAATTCTAACATTCTTCTTTATGTCATGTATTCCAAGAAGACACAATTTAAATAAAATAAATTTCTTCAGTTTTTCATCTAATCACAGAGGAATGAACAGAACCAGGATTTCATTCTAATGTACTTAGTTTCCTGCTTGGCAAAAACTTCAATAAAGTACATCAAAGTCAAATGGGACAGAGCATCAGTTCTGTTCACAGCTCTATAACCACATCCCATGAAATAAGATAAGAAGACAGAGGGAGATGCATACTGCAGTTTTATGGTCACAATAACAACAGTTTCTCATGGAAGTCCCTGAGTGCTCTGCATGGTTGAAAAGGGATTTGTTCTTCCAATATTTGCCATTAGTTCAAGGAAAAATGCAGTTGCAAGAAAAAACATGCTTGAGACTGCAAAATACTTACTGGTGACTAATTGCTGGAGAAATTATTCAGGAAAAATCCTCTTAAAATAGAAAACAGTATTTTTAAGCTACTGAGGGCATTAGAATATGTGATTATTTACTGAATCACAAACAACTGGAAAAAATGTTAAAATGCCACCTGAGTTTTTTATTAAAATACAATGACATTTGTTTGGTAGTCCATGAAGCTCTCTTTGTTAATTCTTCTTTTCTTTTTCCCCCCACCATTTTCAGTCTCACACATTCCCTCTCATTCACATAAATCTAAAGTGGAGAGCACAAAACCTTGATTACTGAATGATGATCTTGCCTTAACCCCCCAAAGCCTCTCTTTCTTTCTTCCTACTTCTTAAATACTCAAAAATCAGACTTCATTAATGAGCTGCTTAGGACTTAAGGCTTCACTATAAATGGGACTACATTAGAATAGAAAAAAATCCATCAAATTCAAAAAGAGCAAGGCACATAAATAGCTAGAAACATTACTTGGCCATAGAGAAAGGAAAGCTTAGACAAATCAGAATGATATGTAATAAAACCTCTTATAAGAATTTGTCTTATTTGTCTGATGTTAAGAGACAAATAATAAACATATTATCATTCTTATATTTCTTTGTGAAGCTGACAATACCTGAACTATAGTATTTTACTACATGCACACCTAAAAAATTATTTTGATCTTATTCTTTTTCAAAACAGCTGCCATATAATAAAATTATCAGAAAAAGAACTTTCAAGTCCTCTCAAGGCTTCACATTTATCTTTGAAGATATATGATACAAAGAATCATTTAAAACAAACCTTGCAAGTATGGACTGCAAGTTCTCTTCATTTGTATTGTACGTATGATCCCAGCTGCCACTAAGATTTGATTTTATAGCACTTCTTGGAATCATAATAATTGCTGTTTCATATACATGGTGCATCAAAACATCCAGAACAACTAAGTAAGTGTAGGAATGGGATTTCCCCCCACAGTTCTCTTAAATTTGAAACTTTCACACAACAAAATGAATCCTCCTAGGATAAGTAATGCTCACATGTATTGGAAATATATGACTCTTGTGTGAGTCTAGGCTACCTTACAGATAACTATTTTTGTTATTACCAAAATGCTAAGAATTACAAACACAGCACTGAGACCACTCTTGGTTAAAATTATGGCACACATTCCTCAGGAAAGGCTTCCTTCTTTCAAATCAGCTTAACACTACTTTATTTTCTCCTTGAGGTCAGGAATCAGGTTGCAAATCAACATTAGACATTGAGGCTTCTGAAGTGAACCTATTTCTCAGGACAGTACCTTAGTCAGAGCTGCAATTCTCTGAGCCAGTTCAGCTTCCACCTCAGGTAATGTTTCAGCCTTCCTCATTGTCTGCTGCAGCTTCTGCTCAGCCAGCTCAAGACGCTCTTGCAGCTGTCTGTTTTTGTCTTCCAACTGAAGGTAAGAAGAAGTATAGAACAGAATGAAGATTTTTCTTCAGTTTCTTATGTTATCAGGGTAGTGATCAAAATCACTACATAGGCATAGATACTCCATAACCTATGAGACCTTACTGGAGAGGTATAAACTCAATCATGGAACAGTGTAGGCTGCCAGTCTTACTAATGGTGAGTGATTTGAGGCTCAAGGATCATAAGAAGGTGAACAAAATCAGTTGTAAAATAGTAGTAACTAAGATGAACATAAAGCTCCTCTGCTTGATGTGTTGTTTTTCTGAACAAAATAAAAATACTGGTGTCAGTAAAATGAGAATTTTTTAAATGGAAATATTGAGTCCACCTCACAGAAAAGCTTATGTATGAGTTGAGATGGGAAGTACAATTTCAAAAGGACAGAATTCCCAGAAAAGTTTCTGAACAAATTGTCAAATTCAATTTTCTGAACAAATGCCAATCATATAGTAGGCACTGACATTAAAACTAACATTTCATTCATGATCATAGCCTGGTTGCTATTCACTTAAGTTGTAGTGGTATTGTTCATTTAAACCTACAACTAAATCCCATTTTACAGAGGTGAAAGTGATTAATCTGTGATAACCACTAAAGAGAAACAGGAGGACTTTTGATAACTGATAACTGCAGTATTTTCTGAGGTGTACCAAATGATCAAGAACTTTTTAATGTCTTAATAAGCATTTTCTGCTGTCCTGTTCATCACAGGTAAGAGAAGACGTAATGAAAAAGGAGTTTGCTTTTAGATTCTTTTTTAATCCTCCAAAAGCATGAAAAAGTAGGCTTTTCACATCATAATGCTGCAAATCAATTTTAAGTCTGCCTGTGTATATTCTAAGTCCAGTTCTGTTGATCACTGCTTTGAGTTGGTAGACTTCTACAGCAAAGCAAGACTTACATTGGCAGCAATAAATATGCAGATGGAGGTACCTACTTTTCCATTGTTGGGTGGTGTTTTGTTTTTTTTTCTAACAATTGAAGATACCTCTTAAAATAGCCAAAGGAAGCTGGCAGAAGCCGGAGAGTTTTCAGTTCTGATGCTTTAATTTCCCTGAAGAGGTAGTCACGTACATATACATACACATATACAGAGGGATGTGTGCATTTGTGTGTGGATATATCTGCATACAATCATAGAAGCAGAGATTATCAGATCATACAGGCTTATTTCCCATATAGCATTTTATATTGTTTGAAGACGTGATAGGTGAATAAAATTTCATTGTATGTGAAGAAAGCAACTGACTAAAACACAACTATTTTCCACTGTTGAATGCACACATTGATTTGGTTTTCATGGTTGCAGTAGCTGATATGAAGCTTAAGAGATGCTGAACAATTTAGGTTCTTTTTCAGATTAAGTGATCTGTTCATTAAAAATTATCAGACTAATCTAATGGAAACCTACGGTAGATCTACCCCCTTTTTTTGCATTAATTTGTGTATGAAGAAAGCAACTGACTAACGCAGATACTGCACCTGACGTAGGATGGCTTCCTTGTTTGCCAGTTCATTTTCCAGCTTATCATTCATGTCATGTATGGAGGTGGATTCTCTCTGTGCACTGAGGTAGCGCTTCTCCAGCGTAGTAATTCTTTCTTCCATATCTTCCTTTTGTGCCATTGCCTAATGTGACAAAAAAAAACCCCACCAAGAACCATGCTCTTAAAATGTTACATACTTTTATATCAGTTTAATTTTTATGATAACAGTAGACAGGGATGTAAGGCATGCTCAGTAGTATTTTTTCTGTTTTAAAGAGACCTTATTTCCTTTAGGATTTCTTATAACTATGATATTTAGAGCAGTGGATGATGAGTAGAGAAAACAGAACCAATATCTCACCTTTGGTATATTTTTCAAAGCAAAAAAACATAGTAAGCAGCTCGCATTTGCTTGCTCACTTCTTAAACAAAAGCAGGCTTAATCAGAAAATTAAAAAAACTCATATAGCTACATAATAGTTGAAACATAGTACAGTGATGTAGGGAAAAAATGTGTATGCACATTTCTACTCTTATTCCTGGGTCCTGCTAAAATTTTCTGATGAAATATAACAGGCAGCCTGAAAAATTCTGAAATTTCAGGAAAACAATGTCCAAAGTGTTGGATACATAACATAGCCATAACATATGGGCGTGTTATACATACATTTTATGGATAATGATCTCTTCAAAATCTTCAGCTGTTTTTATTCATGTATTATAACCTGGCCTCACAGAAATCAATAGCTTTAGTTTAGATAGATTATTCACTACTCTATTAAATTGTTTATTTCTCTTCAATTAATTTTAGTGAAAGAATAAAATGTTGTAATTTTAAGCTTGTCTGTCTTTTCAGATGTTTGTGTTGCCGTGTAACATTTCACAAAGAAAATATTTACTGTTGAGCATGTCTTGCTGTTTTACATTATGAAAGCAGTATCCAACTAAGTGAGAAGGACCTTGCACTTTTCTTGTTGAACTTCATGAGGTTGGCATGGGCCCACCTCTCCAGCCTGTCCAGGTCCCTCTGGATGGCATCCCTCCCCTCCAGTGTATCAACGGTACCACACAGCTTGGTGTCGTCAGCAAACTTGCTGAGGGAGCACTCAATGCCACTGTCTATGTCTCTGACGGAGATGTTGAACAAGACTGGTCCCAGTACTGATCCTTGAGGGACTCCACTTGTCACTGGCCTCCACTTGGACATGGATCCATTGACAGCCACTCTTTGGGTGTGGCCATCAAGCCAGTTCCGTATCCAGTGAGTGGTCCATCCATCAAACCCACATTCCACTAGCTTGGAGACCAGGATGTCGTGTGAGACAGTGTCGAAGGCTTTGCTCAGCTCCAGGTAAATGATGTCAGTTGCTCTTCCACTGTCTACTGATGTCGTAATGTCTTTGTAGAAGGCCACCAGATTCGTCAGGCACGGTGTACCCTTGGCGAAGCCATGTTGATTNGGGGGCAGTTCCACCTCCCCGCCCCTGCCATTATCTTCTTTGACTTTGGGGGTGTGGCGGGAGCCCTTGCCAGTGAAGACTGAAGTAAAGCAGCTATTGAGAAGTTCAGCCTTCTCCATGTCATCTGTCAGCGGTTCTCCCGTTTCTTTTCTGATGGGGCCCCCACCTTCCCTAGTCTTCTTATTTCCATTAATATATTTGTAGAAACATTTACTATTCCCCTTGATTTCCCTGGCTAGATTTAACTCCCACTGAGCTTTAGCATTCCTGACCAATTCCCTTGCTCTCCTGACAGCTTCCCTGTAATGCCCCCCATTCTAGTTGACCCTTCTTCCACTTCTTATATAGACTCCTTTTACGAGTCAGCATGTCCAGAAGCATCTTGTTCATCCAGGCAGGTCTCCTAGCATTCTTCCCCACCTTTCTCTTAGTCGGGATACATAGCTCCTGGACACCGAGGAGGTGATCCTTGAAAACTGAACAGCTGTCTTGAGCCGTCCCTTTCCTCTAGGGCTTCGTCCCACAGTACTCTGTCCATCAGACCCCTGAAGCGATCAAAGTCTGCCCGTCCAAAGTCCAGGGTCACGAGCCTAGAACATATCCTCTTAGGAGCCCTGAGGACGTTGAATTCCAGTGCTTCGTGGTCATTACAACCAAGGTTGTCCCTCAGTCTTACAGTGGTCACTAGTCCTTCCCTGTTGGTAAGAACAAGGTCCAGCATAGCACCTTTCCTAGTTGGTTCCTCTACCATTTGGAGGAGGAAGTTGTCGTCAAAGCACTTGAGAAACATCCTGGATTGCTGGTGCCTCGATGTATTGTCCCTCCAGCAGATGTCAGGATGATCCCCCATGAGAACCATGGCCTGTGAGTGTGAAGCCACTTCTATCTGCCTGTGGAGGGCCTCATCTACTTGGCCCTGCTGGTCAGGTGGCCTGCAGCAGACCCCGACTGTAACATCCCTTTCACCTGTGCTCCCTTTAATCCTAACTCATAAGCTCCCAACCAGTTCATCATCCTTCCCCAGGTGGAGTTCTGTGCAAGGTCCTACACCTGGGTCGGGGCAATCCCAAGCACCGATGCAGGCTGGGCAGGGACTGGCTTGAGAGCAGCCCTGTGGAAAGAGACTTGGGGGTGTTGGTGGATGAGAAGCTCGACATGAGCCGCCAGTGTGCGGTTGCAGCCCAGAATGCCAACCGTATCTTAGGCTGCATCAAGAGAAGCGTAGCCAGCAGGTCGAGGAAGGTGATTCTCCCCCTCTACTCTGCACTCGTGAGACCCCACCTGGAATATTGCATCCAGTTGAGGAGCCCCTATTACAAGAGGGACAGGGGGGTGCTGGAGCGAGTCCAGAGAAGGGCCACAAGAATGATCAGAGGACTGGAGCACCTCTCGTACGAGGACAGACTGAGGGAATTGGGATTGTTCAGTCTGCAGAGGAGAAGGTTCCGAGGGGACCTTATTGTAGCCTTTCAGTACTTGAAGGGGGCCTACAAGAAAGCTGGAGAGGGACTTTTTAGGAGGTCAGACAGTGATAGAACCAGGGGAAATGGGTGTAAGCTAGAGGAGGTTAGATTTAGGCTGGATATTAGGAAGAAGTTCTTCACTATGAGGGTGGTTAGGCAGTGGAACAGGTTGCCTGGAGAGGTTGTGGAAGCCTCATCCCTGAAAGCTTTTGAGACAAGGCTTGATGGGGCCCTGGGTAACCTGATCTAGTGGATGGTGTCCCTGCCAGGCAGGGGGGTTGGAACTGGATGATCTTTGAGGTGCCTTCCAACTCTGACAATCCTATGATCCTATGAATATTTTTAAACTAAGACACAATGAATATATAAAGGGGTCCAAACAGCTATTCCTAAAATGGACCATATTCAGGTAATCTTTTTGCATATTGCTGGGAAAAAACCTCATAAACCCAGTATATTATGTATTCAATTCATTAAAAACACACAGAAATAAATTTCTAACTAAGTTACACAATACTAAACTATCTTTCCTGTTGCAAGTCTTTATTTTTTTTTTTTTTTTGGCATTATGAAAAAATGTAAACAGGCACTTCCATCTTTACATCTTTCACAGCAGATTTTGCTCTGGTATTTGGTAATTATTCTACATTCAAATGTATTTGTGACCACTTTACTTAGGAAGTGAAGGGCTGAAAGCAAGTGAGCCTGTAGCTGGTGTAATGTGGTATTTAAAAGAGCATCAGCACGTGGCAACCAAGTGTCCGTGAGACAGCAATATTTGTCAAAAGGTAAATGAGAGTGGAGATATTGGAGACTCCCAGTGATATAACGTAGCAGTGGTGGGAAAGAAGAAACATAGCAGTGCAAGCTGTTCTTTGTAACCAGATTAAAATGATAAAATACTTAAAAGAGGCAGAGTACAAAGATGTGAAGACACTTCGAGGCTGTGTCTGGTATCAGAAGTTCTGAAAGAATATTTCTTCCAGAATACTAGAAATAACAGGTTAAATATATACATACAAATGCATATATATAAACACATAGATACATAAATTCATATAAATATCTATATTGTAGGAAGCAGTGTAACAAAAAGATAACTACGCTAGTTTCAAAATACTAAAATAGATTCTAGAAGCCAAGTATCTCCAACCCACTGAGAATAGCCACATAAGAGTAGATAGTCTGGAGAGTAACACCATTTCATAAAACAGCCCAGGGGTTTTTAAAATGTACTTTAGACTCTCTATATAACCAACCTCTGTATATAACAAGAGTTCATCTTAAAAACTTAAAAAAGCTAAAAACTTGCCAGAATGCACTCTGTTTAATACTAAACCACAAAGGAGTTGACCTTCCTCCTATTACAGTAGCACACATACACACCAATCTTTATGAGATTTCTAGTACTATTTCTTAATGTAAATTTGTGTTTCCTATGTACAAGGGCTTTTATCCATGCTCAACTTTTGCTGCCCATATTCACGGGCTTCTATCTGCTTGTAGTGGTTATCACAGGTTGAACAGTAAAGAAACATAAGGTGAGTGCAGTGAACTCCTTACCTCTCTAATGTCTCTCTGATATTTACTGTTCATTTCCTCTGTTTTAATGAGCTCCTTTCTGGCAGTCTCTGCTTCCTGCTCTACCTCCCCAACCCGTGAAGACAGTGCTGCCAAACGCTCCTTCATTTGTGCCATTTCATAGTTTTGCTTTTCCAGTAGTTCCTGAAGTTCAACGACTTGACTGGCTTCATCATTTGAGTCTATGGAGCCATTTGATAGGCGCTGTTAACAGAGAAGAGACATTATTTATTATCTTTTAATGTGGACTTTATCTAAGGGATTTCTAAAACAAAGATTAATTTAGAAATTACAAAAGCAACTAGGAAGAGGAAGGGAAAAACAATAATTTTCATGGTAGATAAGACAGGTGTAGTTAGGAAAAAATTGCAGACTATTAATATTCATTCATACCAAGGGATTCCAGACTGTAAGCTCACAGAGAAGTAAACATCTGTATTAAATGCAGAACACTACATAAAAAAAGCGCTTTATTTTGACATTATGACAATTTAAGTACAAATTGCAACAATACTATTTAATACTACTAAACTTAATACAAACTGCATGCATACCTCTTGGCTAAACTTAGACTGCATTTAAACTTAATCAATGTCTATTACATTTGCAAAATGGGTTGTGCTGCAGACAGGAAGCAAGACCAACAAATCACAAATTCACTGTACCAGTAAATGCTTAGAGTCTGAGGAACATAGTGGTTAGATTTACATTAGAAACAAGTTCTACTGAAGTAATTTGTGTGCTGCTGAAAGTCCTGGTATGAATACAGTTATAAAGAAAAAAAGGTCAAGAGTCCAGACCTCACATTGCATTTGGAATGTGACCTCTGGAATAGGATTTGTGCTGCAAACAAAGGATTTCAGGAAAGAAGTGTGGTCACTAGCAGGAGTTACTAGCATTGCCTCATTATGACAGATAGTCACACTAAACTTTTCCCTGTAGGTTAAGCCACTATTTCATATAAATTTAATTATCTCATGAGAAAAAAATAGGCAAAAAGAAAAAGCACAACCAAAATAGGATTTTGACCTAAAATATGAAAAAAATAAAACCAAAGTTGTCCAATCTGTCATTAACTTTCTTGACAATGTGCAATCTTATCAGTTAAACTTATACTATGCAGTATGGGAACAAAGTATTTCAATGTAACTGTCATTTTAAGTAAGCCACAGATCTCAAAAAGCCTCACACAGGAATATTGGTCCTAAAAGGCATTTTTCCTTCAGATGGTAGGGTGTATAGCACTGTATACATGAAATATGGCTAGCAAGATCTGTGAGGAAATAAAGCTTGCTTTCACTAGCACTTTTGTATTATTGTCAAAATATACTTATACAGAAATCTTCTGGCAAATTCCAAGAACATTATTTTGCTTAATGGCTTTAACAACATCCCCATAAGATGAACTGAGATCAAGACCACCTGCCCCTCTATAGTTCATTGAATAAAAAGTTTCATTATATCAAATTACTCAGTTCCAAAAGTGTTCTTTTTGTACTAGATAATTACATTATCTTGACATTTTATGTTAGCTGGTGAACCATCACTGATCTACCTACAGGACACTATGGTAAAATGGCAATAGCAATTTAAAAACTTATTCACACTCAGTTTGTTTGGAAAGTGTTGAGTTAGTCTGCTTGTATTAAAATCCCATAAATATGCAGCAATAACATATGTAAACAAAAAACCACTCAAACAGAACATTCTAACCATTATACCACTGTGTAAATTTGAGATAACTTTTTTATCTAAGATAATTACGATCTGTTTTGCAATTTTAATCTCATACAACAATTTCAGCAGTTGTCACAGATAAATAAATTTCACCTCACATTGAATTTGCCCTGCAACTCTAAATAGTAGTCCAGAAACTTCTGCAGGGTTATAAGCCAAATACCAAATCTGAAAAGTAGTAAGTTGTGTGTGACTATGTACCTTATATGATATAAACCTGTCATTTTGAAATGGCAAGATGCAGTATCTAGGAGTATGTTCACTGGTGGAGAAATATTTAAATTCATAAAACTTTATTTAAGCTATTAATATTCAAACCATATAAATTCAATGTGAAAGATACAATTTTTCCTACTTTTTCCACAGCTAAAATTTCTGGAAAGACAAAAGTGATGTAGAATTCATCTTGGACCACTAGACAAATGCTGTGATTGCCAATAATGAACGTATGTATTTTGATTTAGGCACATATACTTGCCTCATAATTCTTTGATGAACTCTTTGCTTTTATTCTACTCATTGTTCATTTTGCTTTATACTATTCCTGTACTCATTTATACAGCTAATTGGTATTTCAAACTTAGCAAAGATATCAATGTTTTAATTTTTCTTAGTATGAATGGGATTAAACCCCAAATTCTTTAAAAATACCATTAAAAATAAACAATTTAGCTTAAAATTCAGCATTTGAAGTATATGTTAAAAGTTTACTTAGGGATTTTAACTGACTTTTTGTTGCTTTTATGTCTTATCCATATCTCCATATAAGGAAGAAAAAATTTTCCAAAAAAATTCAAAAAATCTCCTGATGCTATCAGATGTAGTCCTGAAAAAGCTCCATATGGACATACTCCTCAATTTCAATAATTTCACATAAAAGTATCTACTAGCAATGGCTATTTTTAGTTGGAAAAAGAAATGCAGCAAATAGCTCATATGGTCCAATGCTTTGGCTTTTTTTCCCCCCTAATTTATTCAATAAAAGTCAGACCATGTGTTCCTATCACACCTATTTAGACCACAATGCTGAAGAACTGGATGAGATTATTATCCTACAAACTCAACTTCATATTTTGATTTCTACAGACACCACAGGTACATACAGAGCTGAGACATATCCACACCTGCTACACAGGCTAGAAAGCTTCTGCCCTCTTGCCCTGCCCATTCCATAGTTTCTCAGATCAGAAATCAGGTTGCCATCAGCCTGAAAGACCTAATACAACCTCAGACATTTTTGTTTGGGCTAGTCCAGAACAAACAAAGGTAAAAGAACAACTAAATCTCTAACCAGCAATGTAGCACTTGCTTTCCTCATTACTGGAGAGAATGAGGGAAAAAGCAATAGCAAGAGGAAGGTCTGCTGTGGTTTTTGGAAGTTTTTACTGTGCTGTATCACCACATACCAGATAAATAACAGTCCATACTCAGTGTTTCAGAGATACTCTTACTTCAAAAAGAAAACATTTATACCCACACAAATACAGTGAAGTGAGCTAGAAGGAGAAACAGAAAGGAGACGAAATAATCTTTAAGTAAATCTGGAGACAGGGATGCTATTACCTACAAGAGATGTAGCATACTGTAGAGGAAATCAAAGTTCAAATAATATCATATAGGACCAAGTGCCATAAAGGGTAATAGGGATTAAACAAGAAATGTATGGGGAAAAAAAAAATCAGTGAATTGCTTATGGTCTGTTGGAAACACAGGAGGAAGTAAACATTTGTGTTCCCTACTGCTGAACAGTATGAAAAAGGCACCAACCTCCCTGGAATCAGATTTTCTTTCTTTCAAGATCCAAATAGCACAGTAGTAAGGCATTCTGCTACTTGTATAGGAGTATCAGTAGGAAGAAGGACTGCATATTGGAGCATTACACATAACAATAAATCTCCCTTAGATCATTGCTTCTCTCCCTTATTTTCTCTCCCATGAAATAGTAAAAGGAAAACTAGTCACAAATTTGTTTACTATTAAAAAACAAGAACAAAAGTAAAAGGAACACCACTAGAAAGTGTAAAACAAGACTAACCCAGAATAACTACAATATTCTGTAGCCTCTAGTAATACAATTTATATTGCCCTTTCAATTAAGCCATTGCAATAATACTGAAGGCAAACTGAGTGGAAGTACACTTAAATTTAAAAAAAAGGAGTAAGGACACCAGGCTATAACAGATAGCAAAAAGTTGCAAAATTGTCCCAGGCTATTGATTGAAAAGTACTTCTCAAATTTATTATGTAGAAAGAACCTTACAGTCAATACTTATGGGGCAAAATACACATAGGAACCTAATTTCATAAAGACAAACCCCAAGAAAAGCAAAAAGCACCTCCAAGTGGTATGTCCTCTCCAGCTGAGAAACTTCTGACACAGATGTTTGGTCAATCAGTAATTAATTATGTATTTTGTGCTAGAGTTTAACCACAGAGCGCAGTGACAAAAAGAATATCTCACAAGGTTACCTCTGAACAAACAAAAGCGAAGAGAGAGGAAAGAACATTCCTGTCCTTGACAGAACTCCTCATCAGTGCTTCTCAGTCTGTGGTAGCATAAGCACAGGTGATTCACATGATGCCTATGCCTGAGGACTAAATTAAGCTCTGTCTAACCACACAGTACCTTTGAATAATTTAAAGTAATTCTGAAACTCAGAAGTCTGGTCTTTTAGAATTCCTGTATTTTTTCCCTTTTTAAAAAAATTTTCTTTAAAAAAACCCCCAAACTTAAAAATGTGTGCCTTATGTCTGCCCTTTATTAAGATTTCTTAGGTAGCTCATTACTTGATACACCTACAAGGAATTTTAATATTGATTTTTTGATGAAAAGCAGAAGGAATCTTACTGACAAAATCACACAGGGAATAGCACATTAGGTTATGAGTTAGATGGGTGAACAATCTGATGTGGGTCTCTGGCATGTGCAATTTACTTTTTTTTCCCCCAAACCTTTGTATAGTCATTTGTCTGAAAAACAAACAGGTGATGATGTTCCATATGAATATGTGTTTTTTACACTAGTAATGTAGACTCTCTCTAGATATTGTTTATATTATGAATAACAAGACTACTCAAAGTGACTTCAGATAGACAGGAAGAAATGTTTACAGTATGGTAACATACAAAATAGAACTGTGGGGAGTTTGGAACTGACAAAAGTGCTAGCTTAACTGAATCATTGATATGCCATGATTTTTTTATTTTATTTTTCCTTTGTAACTTTTCTTATGTATTGAAATATTTAATAATGTTTTATTATTTCACATTAAAAAATATTACACTTTTACACAAGACATAGACTGGTTTTGCCCATCAGCTCCTGAAACATTATTCCAGAGCTGAGAAACAAAACGATGACTTGGCAAAATCACCTGCAGAGCCACACTTTCATCTCCAGGACATATCTTTCTGAGCTATGAAGCTTATGATCAAAGACTGATAAGAATACAAACCACTCTTGTCCCAAAGCTTCATCATCATTTTGATTTTGCCTAGGATATGTAACCTCCTGTAGTATTGCTAGTATAATAATTTGAGGTGGCAGATGAACTTTGGTAATACTTTATTAACACCCTGCACTCAAATTTCCCCAGAGGTGTATCAGGTGTAGTCAATAGACCCTGCTCATCTGTTGTTATTCACTACCAGCTGTATCAGGTGGTAAACTATCAATATTGAGAGGAGTTACACATAAGCTACTGACCTGCAGAATGGCAAGCTCCTTCTTCACTGTTTGTGGTACTGCAAAGCTTCCTGCTGCCCAGCTTCCTTCCTTTAACAACCCTGCACGCATCCTCCATTGATACTGTCTTGATCTCTAATGCTGTTCAGTTCCACCTTTCTGTAGACAGATTTCCCTGTCTACATCCTAATGGATTTTCCAATGGACACTTTAGATACTTTCACTAAATACACATTGGGAATTCTGCCTTTCCTGGCCTTCACTTCTGGGAAAATCAGGCTATGATCCCTACAGATCAAGTGCAGGATCTGGGTGGTGGCAAGTGATACCCACTGGTCTCAGATCTAGGTAGGAGAGTATTTGATAATAGAAATGGTTGCAGCTGTAACACCCCCAGCAGGTGGTCTTTGTTTTTTTTAAGCGATTTTTCCAACCCCCTTAAAGGTCTTCTGTTGGTGCAAGGTGGTCTTTTGGCAAGCTTCTGTATTTGCTAGCTTTTAAAGTTCTCTGGCCTTAACACAAGAAGTTAATCCAGCTTCAGAACAGATGTTAAACTTTGACACACCTAAACTTCAGATAACAGTTGTCAAGGGTTACAGCTGGGCTGGCCACTAAAAGAGTGACAGATGCTCTCTTATTAACCCTTCTCCCTTCCCAAAGAGAATGAGAAAGGGAATAAGGGAGACAGACTTATGGATTGGAAAAAAAAACCCCTAAAACTACTTTAATGAAAATAATAAAAATGATACAAATATATACAAACCCAATATTGAATCCAGCTCGCCCAATGGCAATTACATGACCATCACCAGTGATGCTGTGGACAGGCACTAGGGGAAAAGTTCCAGACTGGACTCAGCAACAGATGGGAACCAGCTTCAGGGGTTGGATTCCAGAACTGGATTCTGGAACACACAGTCTTTGTGTTTTCCATGTCAGCCATGCTGGCTAAATCTTTGCAGGTAACTTTTATGTGAGGAATCCTCTAACTGCCTATAGTGGTTTGAGACTACCTGTTCGGGGAACTTAGGCAAGGTCTGCTTCAATGTCTGTGTAGACTTAACCATGCCTGTATCTCCCAAGAACACAGATGTGTCAAAGAGTAAGAATTTGCAAGGAAGAGGAAAGTAACTGAACAGCATTTGTTTACTGTACGTTTCTCAACCACATAGATTACTCAAAGAAAAATACACACAGAAAATAAACGTCAGATATGCAAAATTAGTGCTTGCAGTGCAAGAGCACCCTTGTAAATTGGATTGCCTGTAAAATAAATCAGTTATGATGAGTGCTATATTTTATAAGTATGATTTATGCCATTACTTATCACATGCCATTAGGCAAAAATGCACAATTAGAGATCCAAGCAGCAGCTCTACTCATTTCAGCTGTCTGCCAAATATTATGTTACGCTTGTATTTTAATTTAATAACTGTGAAGCAAGAGAGGAAGATATGTACCTTGAGTTTGAACAATCTGGAAAACTAAGGATTAGAAGAAAGCCTATTCCTAAACTAGGTATTCTCCACCTTTTTTTCTCATTGAAAGAATGCTAAATAAAGAGCTCTTCACTTCTCTCTATATGACTATGGACATGAATCTGAAAAAATATCTATAGATAGCACAAAGGAAAATTATTTTTACTAGGTTTTAGGTCTCTATCCTAATGGTCCCTATGGACTATTTTGACAGCAGTTTTTGCATATATACCCTTTCACATATATATGCCACTACACTTTACTCTTCTGTATGTGGCTTACAGAGGGTCACTCAGCAGGATATAGTATCCTTAATTGTAGCATTACACACACACACAAAAAGCTGCGGATCTAACTCAATACCCTATCAAAGGACAAGGACCTGCCCATTTGCATTTCCTTTCCATTTAAACAAGCTCATTTTTGATACTGGCTTTAGTAGGCAGATAATATTCTAATGCAATGTCCCATAAAATAGTCATGTTACAAAAATTTAACACCTCATTATACCTTTTCATGAACCTTTTGCCCTGGCTCCATTCCTTCAATATGCTCTGATTCAGCAGGCCCTTCACCAGCTACCATTTTCCTTTGAATGTGTGCATTTTGTTCACGCAAAGCTACAATCTGCAAAAGAAAGAAAACAAGTGGTCAATATACATAAGAATCAGGAACAACAACAACAAACACCAAGCAGACATTTGTTAAATCTCTTAACGTTTCAATCCTATATCAATTCCAATCAATTTCAATCCCATTTGTAACATTTACAAAGTTTTGTCTGCACATGCAGAGAGGTTTGAAAACCAACATAATAATAATGACTAAAGGCCACTAAGGATACAAAGGAACCAATAAATTATAGGATAGTCAACTTTGTGCTACTGCACTTTTTCTCTTTCAGCTAGGAAGATGAAAGAGCTGTTAGACATTGATCGTGTAACACTGCAAGAACAAGACTCATTCTTTCATATAGAACACAATGGATGCCAAACTGGTGTTATAGGAAACAGTGCCAAAAGGCTATGAATCAAACTCAAGTCATGTAAATCAAAGTGCTAGCTTTCTGTCAACTTCCCATCTGTTAGTAACTGCAACATATTTTTCAAGTGGTGTTTTTGTTAGAAAAACAGAACTGTAGAATCATTATGGCTGGAAAAGACTTCTAAGATCAGAAAGTCCAACCCTCAACCTATGACCACCATGCCCACTAAACCACATCACTACGTGCCACATCTACGTGTTTTTTGAACACCTCCAGGGACAGTGACTCCACCACTTCCCTTGGCAGCCTGTTCCAGCACTTAACAACTCTTTCTGTGAAGAATTTTTTCCTAATATCCAATCTAAACATCCCCTGGTACAACTTGAGGCCATTTTCTCTAGTCTTATCACTATCTAAAAGTCCTCTACTGTGGTATTCATTGACTATTTGAAATGCATATACATAGTATAGTGTAGTACGTAGTGCTATTAAAAATCCCACATCGCTACTGGAATATAAGCCCTTTTCTCTCTGACTTTGTAGCTCACTCTCAGACAATACACAGGAAGGAATGACTCAGGTCCTAAGAAGTTGTTACATGGTATACTATGGTATGTTGGAAGATCTGGCTAATATAAAGCTTACTTATTTTAATAAATCGCAGTTACATCTCTCTGTGCTGTTCTGCTTTCATAAGCACATATAATAAATAATTTACTGAATGGATAATAATGTGCATTAAACAGTAGAAGGCTGGTAGGATGCCAATTTTGGAAACTGGCACACAACAGCTTTTGAAAGTTGTAAATTTTAAGGCTTCTGTCACTGATGTGTCTGCAGAAAGCCTGAGTCGGGAACACCCTTAAACATTGTCCTGTCTTAGAATACAAAAGTGTGGGGTCATATGGAAGATTTAAGGCACTACTACCTGGTGTGTACAGCAGCCAAGATTTTGTGGACCATTTATTTTTATTTAGTTTTGGGTTTTTTTTTTTACTGTTTTTCATTAAAATGTATATACTTTGATCTCAATAATTTAGTTTGGAAAAAGATTTTCTCAAAATGTATTTTTTAACTTATGTTTAAATGCTCATTGTAAAGACCATTTGCATCCTCCCCCTCAAACAACTCTTCCTTAACATAAATGTTAAAAACTGCAATGATATGAATCAGGCTGATTCACTGCTCACTAAATTCCCAGTTACAGCCCTTGTAGAACTCATATGACTCCCACTGTGCATCATTATTTTGGAGGATTCACTTTTTTTTTAATATTTGGGAACAATTTCTTTGCCCAAAATCCATCATTGTTAAAGCTTATTGTTTCAAAGGTTTTGTTACTGTAATGAATGTAAATATATACAGGAACAACATGGAGTTTGATGTCAGACAAGTCTTAAAAGTTTCAGCTCTAGGGTAGTCATCAGATAACAAACCTAAGATGTGAAGAACACAGCTTAACTTGCTTTCCTAATTATTGTCTCTTCTTGATCTAAATTATAAATTGAGACAGAATTAATGCTTCTGTGAAAGCATGGAAAGTCTCTTGTGTCTTACAAATCAACATGAATTTTTACTTTTCAGTTTGTGGAAGCAAAAGAGTTTTAATTGTTATCATATTCTTTTTTTTTTTTACTTACCTAGTTCTTATTTAAATTTTAGACCTAGCAGTCATGGGTTAACAGTTAGAAATGAAGGTCTCTTCCAGCCAAAATGATTCTATGATTTTATGATTCTATGAAGTTCAAATTATTTGCAGATCTGCTAATTTAATTGCTGAACAACTTGCGTAACTTTCTATGCAGGTAGCGAAAACATGGCTGACTGGATGATGATGATGTAGGTGAAGATGAAGACACAGACAACTCTGAACTTTTTCCTAGATAGCCTGAATCTTCTTTAATGATCATTATAACAGCAGATATTAAAATACCATATTATTAAATAATATTAAAATACCATAGATCAGAATATCAATACATAAGCCAGAACTGACCTAAAGAAGCACTTGATGTTATAGAATCATAGCCATCAGCCATGCTCATGAAAAGGACAGTGGAATAAGACAACAACTGTTATCACCATTAGCCATGTTTTCAGAGAACAAAAGAAAAGAAAAAAGGTTTTACAAATTACAAAAAGAAATTGGAAGGCAGGGAATGAAACCTTCAGCACTAATAGTGCATTTTGGGCTCACTCTGGAGGAAGGAAAAAAAGTAAACTTTTTTTTTTTTAACCTTAGCACTTCTTACTCTCTCCTATTCAACTACTTAAAACAAAAAGAATCAGACAAATTTGCAAGCAGGACTTCTGTGGCACTCAGAAAATTCACTTGTAAACTAAGTGTTTATATGTGATTGACAACCTCAGCTAGGTTTATTCTATGTTTGCCTTGATTCCAGTGTATTTTATTGCTGCTTAGGTTGTGAGCTTTCCAGAATCTTCACACAGTTGAGCTCTTTAAAACATGCCCTGATGTGTCAAGAAAAATGCTACTTTATCCAAAGAAAAAAATCTATAGGAGTTATAAATAATACATATTTTCAACATTTTAACATAAATTCTTCTCTTCATTTTGAGATTGTTGACCTTTTGTTAATATTGCTGTTCAACTTTCATTGCTATTGACATAGCAAGGACATTGAGATACTAGAGAGGAAGGACACTGAGCTACAGAGAAGGGCAACTAAGCTAATCAGGGGTCTGGAAAACAGGCCTTATGAGGAGAGGCTTAGGGAGTTGGGGTTGTTTAGCCTGGAGAAGAGGAGGCTGAGGGGAGACCTTATCGCTCTCTTCAGCTACTTGAAAGGCCATTCTAGGGAGGCGGGTGTTGGCCTCTTCTCCCTTGTGACTAGTGACAGGACTAGAGGGAATGGGCTTAAGCTGAGCCAGGGTAGGTTTAGATTAGATATTAGGAAGAATTTCTTTACTGAAAGAGTGGTGAGATATTGGAATAGGCTGCCCAGGGAGGTGGTGGAGTCACCATCCCTGGAGGTTTTTAAGAAGAGGATAGATGTGTTTCTTCAGGGGATGATTTAGGGGTAAGAGTAGTGTAGGGCTATCAGTTGGACTAGATGATCTTGAGGGTCCTTTCCAACTGTAATGATTCTGTGATTCTGTGACATGCGTGACCCTTGTTTTCTCATATCACTGTGGAAAAATACTTGCTAAGGTGAAATCATCCTTGTGAGAAAGTCTCCATAATCCTTGGATATTAGACAGCAGTAGGCCTAATGAGAACAAATTTTATACATTTGTGCTAAGTAAGAGGAAATTGAAATAGCCTCTGTGCTCTTACTCCTTAATGGCCACGTAGCATTGCCTTATCATTACTAGAAATTCAGCATTTAATAGTGAGCTCTGCAAGAGAATGTTCATGGAGATGTACGACGACAGTTTTTAAGCTGATTAGAGCAGCACTGTAAAAGATAGTTGACAGTCTGACAGCTGACAGTCAGAGGGTCTTCACCTTCTAGCAAAAAGGAAGGCAGTATACTGAGCTGCTGACCTCAGTTACATTTTTAGTATGGTTTAAGTAAGTCTTTACCTTCTATGCTTCAAGTTCAGTCAAAAAAGCCAAAATATCTTGTTTCTGCAGCTTCCAGTATGTCTTGATTATTTTACTCTTCTAATCTTGGTGTAGGCACTACCCTATGTATTTTGTATGGTAGCTAGCACTTAAAGACTCTGCTTTCATGTCACTGAAGTGCAAATAATGAATGACGACTTGCAAAGATGACTGGAGATGCTCTGAATCTGTGGCAGATTCACATTTTTAACTGGAAAACATGAAAACACTAACCACATGTGTGATCTTTTACTGCTGGTGCTTTGTGCTTGTGGTAACTATTGACAGATCCTGGCTATCGGTACTTTATTGACATGTCACAGACACAGAATCACAGAATCTTAGGGGATGGAAGGGACTTCTGGAGATCATCTAGTCCAACCTCCCTGTCAGAGCATATTCTCCTAGAGCATGGTGCACAGGATGGTGTCCCAACGGCTTTTAAATGTCTCCAGAAGATCTCTTCTGTTAGTGACAAAGGTACTATGGTCAAGGGGCAGCCCACAGCTGTGGCACTCAGCTGGCAGGGGATCACTCACAGGACCTCCTCCTTTCCATTTACACCATTACCGAGCTTTGACTCCTGAACACTGTGCCCGGATCAGCAGTTATTTTTATACTTTAAATGTAATAATACACTAACATTTTAGGCTGGTAATAAGACATTTGGGTTTATTAGTCTCCTCTGCTTCATTATGAATTCCAAACCAAATTAAGTGTTACTGTGTAAACAACCGTCTTTCACTATTACATGTAGTCTACAGCATGCACCATTTATTTCTATGCTGCAGTGGCAACACCTTGTAAACAGAATAGGAGTAATTTAAAATAGTTGTGCAGCTGCTATTAAGAAAAAGAGTATCTGTCAAGATTTTTAATAGAAGATTACCAAGCACATTTCAGTACATATTCTTCAGAAACCCTTATCTAAGTCAAAAAAAAAGTACTACTTTCATTTTGTCACAAAAGTTGTATGAAATATGATCTAGTGAAAGAACAGTCTTTTGCAGGGATTAGCACAAAGGAAAAATAATAACATGTCAATCGCATGGTTGCATTATAGTGTGTTTGACACCTGCCAACTAATTTCTCTTGCTTCTTTTTTCTAACCACGATCAACAAAATAGTAGAAATATTATTATTCTTTCATTATTACTCTCATAAAGACACTAGTAATGTACCCAAACCAGGAAACAATAGCCCTAGATTTCTTTGGTAGTACAGGGTCTGATTTCCAAGTGGTTAGAACTGAGAACGGATTTGGTAGAAACATGATCTTCATTGCTTTCAATGATATTTGATTTATGGAAATATAGATACCTAGAGTATGTGTAAAAGATATAATATACCCATAGATATTTTATTTATATAATTATATACACCCTTGTATATAGTTACATATGGATAGATATATTAACACATAGAAACATATCTTTCTTATCCAGGACATTGACCATAAATAAAATAATGTGCCTCTAGGGCTTTCTATAGTTGCTCTTACTACATAAACTTTTAATTGAAAACTACACATCCTTAAGGTATATAATTTGATTTGAAAAATCCTACTCAGGTTAAAATGAAATATTTATCTATTTACACTGCAAATCCATTTTCCTCTTCTGATTACATTAACTCACTTCCCTCTGAGTAAAAGCAGTCTTCTCCAAATGAAATTTGTATTCTTTTTCTGCGTATTGTCACCTAGAGACTTTAAGATTGTTTAGATTTATTTTGACTAGACACATCTGTTATGAAAACACCAGTATTCTGCATGTGTAGTCAGTTTTATTAGATTTTCCCATACAGTGTATCTGTATTAAAATCACTATCTGTGTTACTGATTGCACAAAACATGAAAACACAACAGATAGATAGGATATGAGTAAAAATCCAGAAAGGAAATTAACGTTACCCCAGAACTACAATTAAACAATATCAAAGGCCTGATCTGCATTCACAAAGTGAAGAAATCCCAACTTAAATATGACTCCCAGTGTGTGGAAATCAAAGGACAGTACAGTGAGTTAAAGTACATATATCAAATATTAAACCTAATATAGACAATTAGTTTTAGTCAAGATCTTAATAATTTTCAATGACATTTTTTTCACAGATTGCTCAGAAAAAATGAAGGATATAGTCCTCACTGACTTAATCTTTTTATATTTCTTAATGATGAAGAATATTCTTCATAAGTGGTAGTTCTAAATATTTTTTTTAATTCTAGGATTACTGCAGAAGAGAATCTAACATGATGGCCATTTTCTAATGCAAGGGAATTATAAATATGTTTGTTTTTTTTTTCTTCTCTTAACTATAAATTCTACATTCTGAACTACACACTTCAGATACAATGTCAAGCAAGCTGGGTCATTCCTTACTGACTGAACCATGTAAAATAAGCCCTTTACACCTCCTCTTGGAATAATTCCACCTATACATTGATAGTCCCTATTAATATGAATCACAATTATTTCACGTTTCCAAATGCTGACATTTTCCAATCAAGATCCCAAAGAATTGGGAGCATTTAATTTTGACCCATCACATCCAAAATATTTTTTACATTTTTGGATCCCAAGCAAAATTTTTTCTGTATTTATTTTTTAATAGAAAGATCATTATTTCTTTGATTTTCTTCTATTATTTCATAGTAAAAAGGCGTAAGATGGGAAATTGTTTGCACTAAAAAAAACTTGATTTAAAAAAATCTCCTGATATGATTACTTAGGTAAGCATTTACCAAGATACATCTTCTTGCACATCCCTAGCACAGTCTCTATTCCTGTTTTTCTCACAAATATTTTATCTCTGTGCTGCTTTATTAGCATTAGCAGACCAGTAGCTAAATAGCAATAATTTTCCTTGTAGCCTACCAGTAGCAAATGTGGAATCCATTAGTCACATTTGTGGACCTTGTTGTGCCTATTGACAATGGAGGTCCAATACAGGTCTCTGAGTGGCAAATTACCTTTTACTCATGTTATTGTTGACACTGCTCACTGGCATTAGTCTTAACTATGTTAGGAATTTTCAGAATACCTTCAGAGCTGCATGTACAACAGGAGTGAGGTGATCTAATATGAAAAAACAAAGGATACATTTTCTGGTTCATACATTAATGAGAATATTGATTAATAAATATGAACCTAATGAAGATGAAAGTAGATTTTATTAATTGACTTATGTCACTAATGTAAATCTTTTATTTGAATGCAGCATGTAAGGCATATTCATACATTAAAAAGTTTATTATGGAGAGTAATAGACATAAAATCTAATACAGTGGTCTTGTTATACTAAAAATCTAGTTTGAGAGCTAGCGGATGTAAATGTTAACAAACAATATATTGTTTAATAAATATACACCAAATACCATGACCATTCCAAAGAAGCACATTAAACAAATGTTAAAATACATTGTTCTAGACAATTACAACCAAAGGACAATGGGTATGTGATTTGCATTTTCATCAAGATGGATGTGCAAGAAGATTGTTAAACATAAAGAGTCAACAAGACTGATTCTTGCAGTGAAATGATCTCAAACTGCATGAACATCTCATATGACAAATGTCAAATGACCCTAAAGCTAAAACAGACAGAAAAATACTCAACTATGTTCTTAAAACTAAATTTATACCAGGTTAAAATGGCATACATTTCAAAGTTTATGAATTCCAAAATAACAGATCAAAGAGAAGTCAATGCATTCTTTTTGATGTTTCAGGAAAGGCACTCTGTGCATACTATGAGCAAATGAAACATTAGGCATTAAAATTTTCACTGGTATCCTTTGTACAACAATAGTGAGCTCTACAATACAAATCACCTAAGCATTCCTTTAAACACATGCTATGATCTTTACTTCAGCAAGTTGGTGTGTTTAAAGTAAGGCATTTGCTAACATAACCTTATGAGACCACGGCTGGTAAGAGATCACAGAATCACAGAATCATTATGGTTGGAAAGGACCCTCAAGATCATCTAGTCCAACTGATAGCCCTACACTACTCTTACCCCTAAATCATCACCTGAAGAAACACATCTATCCTCTTAAAAACCTCCAGGGATGGTGACTCCACCACCTCCCTGGGCAGCCTATTCCAATATCTCACCACTCTTTCAGTAAAGAAATTCTTCCTAATATCTAATCTAAACCTACCCTGGCACAACTTAAGCCCATTCCCTCTAGTCCTGTCACTAGTCACGAGGGAGAAGAGGCCAACACCCGCCTCCCTAGAATGACCTTTCGAGTAGCTGAAGAGAGCGACAAGGTCTCTCCCCTCAGCCTCCTCTTCTCCAAGGTAAACAAGCCCAGCTCCCTAAGCCTCTCCTCATAAGGCCTGTTTTCCAGACCCCTGATTAGCTTAGTTGCCCTTCTCTGCACCCTCTCTAGTAGCTCAATGTCCTTCCTAAACTGTGGTGCCCAAAACTGCACACAGTACTCGAGGTGTGGCCTCACCAGTGCTGAGTACAGTGGCAAGATCACCTCCCTGCTCCTGCCGGTCACAGTATTCCTGATACAAGCCAGGATGCCATTGGCCTTCTTAGCCACCTGGGCACACTGCTAGCTCATGTTCAGCCGGCTGTCAGTCAGCACCCCCAGGTCCTTCTCTATATATTCCATTGATTTGGTAAGCTTCCTAAACAGGCTGACAAATACCTGACTTTAAATCCAATCTGAAATTATCCCAGTGTCTAATTCCATGCTGGCTACAAACAATCTCTAAGTTAACCATACACAAATAATTTTCCAGTTTCATTAATATCCTGGAATTTTCAGATGTGTAGGCAAACAATTGTGAAATATGCTCAGCCACACATCTGGCTCTTGCCATCCCTACATTCTTCTCCCAGGCTGTATTTCCTCAGCTGCCATCCCATCTCCTCTTTTTCCCTTTTATTATGCTTTGGCTGGGGAATATGTGGTAAATAAGAAATGCACAAAACTTGTGCTAGAAACTCAGCACTTTCCTATTCTGTACTTCTCTGAAATAATGTAGAGAAGATAACGGAAGATCCATTTATCACCCACTGAGACATATTCCTCAGCTTCATAGCTCTGAGTCATGAATTGATGTATTAGTTTGCTATGTGATCCTTATTAACTGATGAATATAAAACATTGTACAGACCCCCCAAATAACTCCAATAACTCAACCTCATGAGATCCAGAAATAGAAACTTTCCATACATGATTAATAGCAGATCAGTTGTGTTATCTAGTGAGCCCTAAACACTGTCCTACATCTATTTAGACTCAGGACATCATGGAGAGCACTGTCATTCCCTACCTGCCTGCATCCTCTGTCTCTCCTCCATTACAAAATCAGGCATGAAGCTGCGGTGAGAGCATATACTCAGTATTTAACTCTGAAGCATGGAGTTATGATGGTGTGAGCGAGCTAGGTTTCATGCAGCATACCAGGATTTTATGCAGTGTAGCAGAACAACAGTTGTGTGGCAGACAGTGCACCTGAGTACATGCCACTACAGCCATCAGCTGTCAAAAATCAAGTTATGCAATTTAGCCAAGTTCATCTCTCAGTACTTACAAAGTTGATCACTGCACTCACAGATTCTATTGGATTACATCCTACTTTGAGCTGTAGGAACAGTCAACCAGGCACTCCAGTTAAAATAACCTTTATGCTTTTAGGAGTGAGAATATTCAGAAAGGACAAGATTAGCCTGAGTTCTTTGAGTGATATTTGCAGAGCTCCTATAATAGTAAAAAGGGTAAGTGATGACTGCCACATGTATTGCACAGGTCAGTATGCTACACTGGCTTTACAGTATTGCTCTCTTTTCCACAGATATATGAGCAATGAACATTACAAGGCAAATTTATACTACATATTCTATGGAGCAGGAAATATGCTTTGATGGTTTTGTATTTTTTTTAACAATAAAATGGAGTCCTGGTCCATTACTGGAGCTCTGTTGGGAGTATAGTAATGCACTGATAATCACAGTGCAATATGCAATAAATGTGCAATAAAAGCACTCCAATATAAATGTGAAGACAGAATATATTACTACGAAATGTACCAATAAATATTTGTATTTCTGCAGCACTCTAAGTTGTAATTATGACTAGATCACAGTTTTTAGTGCAAATATAAATATAATTTCACCTCAAAAGCAAAAGTCTGAAGACTTAGGCCACAGGTATTGTAGAAATGAGAATACAAAATTTAAATAAAATAACAGTATGAATATTTGTCATAGATTTTCTAGTTACTTTTATTTAATTATTTGGGCCAAAGAGTTGGAACAAAGAAAATACGTGAAATACTAAAAATTTTGTCATCACTTGCTTGCTCAACAATAATCAGTAGTGAAGGTGACAGGAATAATATTTAAGGAGTGATATAAACAAGTGTTATTCAAAACCCTTCTAGTGTTTTTCTAATGTGAAGAAACAGGTAAGAAAACAGTGCAAAGCTGAGAGGGGAATCTGGAGTGTAGGAGAGCTCAGGTGGTAAGGACTAAAATGAGTGACACCACTGAAAACTTCTAGGTCAGTGTGAGATTGTAAAAGTAAACCTAAGCCTGTCTCTGCTTCCAGAAAAAGTGAATAAGGAGAAACTTAGCAGATCTAGCAGACAGAAGATGTAATAAAAATAACAAGGCAGGAAGAGGATCTCCACAATTTCTTGCAGGAAATGTTCATGTTAAACTGTTATGTAGTAATGAATGCCTCTCTTTGCCAGACAGTACACCAAAGGAGGATTACATTTTTACATTACACTAGTAGCACCTTCATTTTTTTCAGAATAAGCATCCTAGATAAGTTTTTTTTTAAACACACACACAAGAATATATTGGATTAGGTTTATGTTCATTTTGATGAAGATGCTAATTTTTTGGAGAGTTTGTGCTGTAAGGTTTAGCAGCATGAGCAAGTTTTAGAGGAAGCTTGGAATTTTTAATCTCTAGTCATCATTTATAGAGAGATAAAATCAAAGCATTGAAATTCCCATGTTTCCAATCATGAAGGTCTCAGGTTTCATTAAGTCAAATGTTCCTGTCAGACAAAAAAAAATTTTTGAAGAGATTTGCAAAATATATTTCAAATATCTAGCTGTCTGGTCTTTTAATGTATATTTAAACAATTGCTTCATAGCTGCACAAAAGGCTTGGGGGAACAGCAAAGAAAGAGGAATTAGCAAATCAGAGTTTTACATAGCTTGTCTACCTTTCACCATGTTCCTTTCAAATATTATCTTACAAAACTTAACATTTTTATTTTCTTCAGAAAGTGTAATTAACAGCAGTTAAAGAATAATGTATACATGCTTATTGACACATAAGCAAAAGATTGAGAGGTGTAATAGATCTCAGGCTATTTTGTAAATAATAAACAGTAAAACTAAACTCTACTCTTCAATGATAAACCTGTGACACTTGGATTCGCTCTAGTCACAAATCTTTATATAACAAATCCCATTAAAATATTCACAAGTAAATAAATAAACAAGTATTAAAACAAGTAATAAAACAAGTATTAGCCATTATACAAGGTTCTATGAAAAACATCAAAATTGCAGTGGAGGTGCATAGTAGCCTGAATCTATAATTTTGGTGGAAGAATCTGACACCTTCCTTAACAGGGGCAACATCCTGAACCACCCTAATCTATTCATATTTGGGAAATATTTGGAAAATAAAACCAGAAAGTAACAATTGTCTTTATGCCATAATATTGAAGGAAGAGTAATATATACAAGTTTCCAAGCACTCAGTATCAAAGATTTTTTTAGAACTATTAATCACACTGGATTCATGAAGAAATAAAAAGCCTATCCCTTCAGCTATGTTTTTCCTCAAGAAGCTCTCCATGAACACATGAGCACAGGGCATGCATCCTTTCTGTTAGTAACAGTCCTTCCAACAAATTGGTTTTAAAGAATACATGAAGGCATTCAAATTAGATGAAAAGGCAATAAAAATTTGAACATGCCATCAGTATTTTAGGATTTGCTACAAGTGGCCACATGGTAAATGGACAGGTAAGAGAACTCTGCATTTCAGGATGTCTTTTGAAAATACCCTAAGACATTTAAGCAGCCACACAATTCTGTTTTGCAAAATCATTTCAGTGAAAACCAAAGTTACTAAACTTATTTTCCATATATTAATTACTAAGTTGCCAACACTACACTATGGTCAAACACACAAGTATACCTAACTCACTAAGGAAAGTTATAAAAGGGGAAATTAAATCTATAAGCACTTTTAATCAAGATTTTTGTATAACAATACTAAAATATGTGGAAAATCATTATTCTGCTGTCACTGTAGAAAATGTGTTCTTTTTGTACTCAGAATCAGGTATTTTCTCTGTGATAGAAATTTATGGAAATCATATCAAGAAACCAGTTTTGCAAGTGGAATAGTGATGTTTGAGTCAAATATGTCAATAGAAATGAATGTTCTTAAGTGTCTATCTGAAAACCACATTGAATTTTAGATCTATTCTGCCCTAAATTTAGTGAAAAATGCTTTTGATGGCAATGCAAAGATCAGCCCTGCTACCCTTAATATCCACAAAGAATTTTTTTTCCTCTGAGATCTTAGATTAGAATTAGTTAATGACATAAAATGAAATATCTATAGCAACTTAACTGACCATTTATTTGACTTATTCTTTTTGACTTGGTACAAAATAAGGCAATGAAGGATGTAATGCTGCTGTAGTAATTTTCAACCTCTTCAGCTGTCATCCTAATTGTTTTGCTTCATTATCACATTTAAAACTTAAGGGCAACAATAACTTTTTGCAGAGTTAACATTTTACTAGATGGCTAAGGTTAAAGGTAGAATGAAAAGGTAGAATTCAAACCAAGATATTTTTAATTATGTGCAACTTTGCAGAAACAACATAATTTGGTGCAATTAAATAGACATTTAAAATTAAACTTCAGAACACAAAGAAGGTCTCTCTAGAGTTAGACCTGTGTAAAATTACAGCTTAAAAAAAAATTCTATGTGGGAGAGGGTTTGCAAAGCAGTGAATTTCAGTTACAGCATTATGAGAAAATACGATAAAACAAGGCACTATAGATGAAGGTTCTTTCACATCTTTTTGCAAAAAAGGATACTTAAAATCACCAGATTTGGCCTTCTTCACAAAAAAAAAATAATTAAAAAATCACTGAATTTCACCCACTTTGGCATCCAGAGATTTGATATCCACAATTTCTGAATGGCAGATTGGTGAAATTCTCTGATATTATACGCTCAAGAAATGCACATGCTTTTTTTCTCAGCAAACTATTGCTTTAGTTCAAATAGATTTAGAAACAGAAGTTTCTACTCCAAAAATCACATTACATTGTATGTACATGAAAAATCTAAGGCAACCAAGAAACCCCTGTAACAAAAAGTGTCTTAAACTACTAGGACCTGAAACACCTGAGGATAAAAACATGTTTCCACAAGAACACACTATAGTTAGCTTGAAAATGCATATATATTAAATACTACAGAAAATTTCTTTGGCAGTAATGATACTACAATCATGTCTACAGGATCCTCCTCAACTGTTAAAAGTATCTGCAATTTTTACTGGTTTCTTGACTTGCCCTGTGTAGCAAAAGTTAGGCAACAGACATGGTATTTGGAAGTTTTCTGTGAGTAAGTGGCTATAATTTCTGGTGTTTCTGGTATAGAATCTAAAGAATCATAAATGACAAATCATTCTTTCTGATCAGTGATGTAAATCATTTATGAATGGTTTCATGGATCTTTCAGTGATTTGGACAGGCTGGATCAATGGGTTGAGGCCAATGGGATGAGACACAATAAGGCCAAGTGCCAGGTCCTGTACTTGGGTCATAACAACCCCATTCAATGCTACAAGCTTGAGGAAGAGCGGCTGGAAAGCTTCCACACAGAAAAGGACCTGGGAATACTGGCTGACAGCTGGATGAACATGAGCCAAGTGTGCCCAGGTGGCTGAGAAGGCCAACAGCATCCTGGCTTGTATCAGATACAGTGTGGCCAGCAGGACTAGGGAACTGATCATCTCCCTGTACACTGGTGATGCCACACCTTGAATACTGTGCTCAATATTGGGCCCCTCATTGCAAGAAAGATTTTGAGTTACCAGAGCATGTCCGAAGAAGGGCAACAAAGCTGGTGGAGGGTCTACAGCACAAGTGTTACAAGGAATGGCTGAAGGAACTGGGATTGTTTAGCCTGGAGAAGAGGAGGCTTAGGGGAAACTTATTGCTCTCTGCAACCACCTGAAAGTTGTTTGTAGCGAGGTGGGGGTCGGTCTGTTCTCCCAAATAACAAGCAATAGGACAGGAGGAAAAAGACTTAAGCTGCACGAGGGGATGTTTAGGTTCAATACTAGGAAAAATTTCTTCACTGAAAGGGTTGTAAAGCCTTGGAACAGACTGCCCAGGGAAGTGGTGGAGTCACCATTCCTGGAGGTATTCAAAAAACATGTAGATGTGGTGCTAAGGGCCATGGTTTAGTGGAGACCTGGCAGTGTTAGTTGTTGGACTTGAAAATCTTAAAGGTTTCTTCCAACGAAAATGATTCTTTGATTTTGTGATTCTATGGATGCTATAAAAAATAGCATTAGAGCACTCTTAACAAATAAACAAACCCACTGTCAGCAAGAAACCCACTGCCCAAATATGAGAATGCATGCAGAATGAACCAGAGATCTATGGTCCAAAACTCCTGCAAACTCTCTGATAGGTCTGGGAGTTAGCCTCAAATTTGAGTAAAATTCTGCAGAAGTAAGTGGAAATTGTAGCAATGAGGTTTTAAAAGGAAGTCTGAGTGTATATAAACCTACGTGACACTTGACAGAAGCAATATAATGTTTGACATTTGCAAAGAGCAATGACATTTTCAATAAATGCTGAAGAAAAGCCTGTAGTAGTGAAGTGATGCATAAACTCAAAAGAGTAATTTCTCTAATTTCGTATTCTACACAGTCCCACCATTTTCTGGGTTCCTAAAGTATATATTTGAGACAATAAATGAAAGCAAGGCTTTATTTTCCATGCCACATTTTCTACTAATGAGGATAGATGGAAAAGCCATCATGCTAACCAGAAACAAAAATGGCCTCTGGAATGCCACTTATCATACAATTCTTATTAACACAGAAAGACTTTATGAGGGCTGGATAAATGTTTAAGATAGGCAGGAGAAAATTCACATGCAAAATCAGCACAGGCATTAAAAAATTCCTTTTCTCAGGATAGTATTAGCTTGATTTTACATACAAGCCTTGGATCATACAAGCTTTAAAGGCCATTTTTTGGGAAACTATTTTTCAAGAGCTCTAGGAAACACTGAAATCTGCTGATGGAAACTGCAACAGCTGTCATTTACCACTGCACACAAAATGGAATTAAAAGTATCACTGTATCCCGGCCCTATGGACGCCACAGAGCTTGAGTTCCTGGTGATATATGGAACTAAAGTAGTATCTTAGTGTGTTGTTTGCACATGCTGTAGTTTAGCATACTTTTAACAAAGTCTTACACTTGTAATGCTAATAATAGGATCTCAAATGCTGTGGACCAAACGTGGCTATTTTGTCAGTAATTTCAGTATTAAAGTTAATTTCCATGAAGATCATAAATGACTAAACTGGAAAGGAAAATTTGCATCCCACTTCTCTTGCAAATTAGACTCATTCTTCTCAAATTAGTGTGTACAAAGGAACATGGCTAGCAGAATCTTGTGAGAATTTGAGAATTCCTACTATGTTTTATCCATGAATCTGATACCTGTTATATATCTAATCATATACTCGTTTAATCAGGAGACCAATTTACTGTCATCATTTTATCTTTAGATATAGTCCTGAATATATAGTACACTCTTGGAATCAGTATGAGAAAGAAATGATATGAAAGATATGGATATGAAAGAAAATATGAATTCTTTTGGGAGAGCAGACACTAAGTGACAGGAATACAGAAATTACTTAAACCATATATTCAATTCCCTTGGAAACCTGGCCCTTTTATTTTCATATATAGTACAATACATATTTAAAGTTCTTTATCTCCTGAGTATTCACTGTGGAATCTAGGATAAAAACAGGCTTATATATTGCAGTTCTGTAATTATTTTTTCTCATTTAAATAAATAATTGTGTGAACATTATCTGAACTCTTGTTCAAATACATTAACTGTTTGAAAATCATCCACTCATTCTCTTCCATATCTCTTCCCATCAAGCTCTTTTTTCATTATTATTTAATTTAATTTTAATTTTTCAGCTTTTACAGTTCCTCATAGGAAACTATATCCAGACTGTGTTAATGGTCATGTTATGCTTGGTTGATTAAGTGTCTTTCTGTATGTTTTTAGTATCACGTAGACACAGAGTTTGGACAACAATTCAAAGGCTGTGAGGCAAGAAAGGCCATGAAAGTCCTATTTCCACTTTAATTTTTTGTGTATGTTTTTCTTCCTTACTGTCAATACAGACTTCACTATCTTTTCTTCAGTTCCAAACACGGCAATATGAGAAACACATAGCAGGTGGAGATTCAGAACATCATAGGAATGGTAAATGGCCAGCAACTAATGACCATCAGACTCCATTATTTAGATTTTCTAGCCTCAGAATCATATATCTGAGGTGCAAAATTCCTTTCTATACGTGTACAGAGTTGTGTGTGCAGTACCATTATATGTTGCTGTTCACTCTTTCAAACAGGAGAAAAATCTGCAAAAAAAATCTTGTCCAAGTTCAAAACAGTTATATGGCACCACAGTTCACCATGATACACTTCAAATAAAAGGGAAAAGACAAACCTAAATTTCAAGGTCAGACATAATCCTTCCTCCAACAGTGTTAAAATTTATATAATATGTATATAAGTGTGTGTGTTTTACTTAATTTTATAGTTAAATGGAAAATTCAGGTTACTAAATTGTTTGTATTGTCTGAGATATTTATTGGTTTACTCCTTTTTCATGTCCAATAAGAAACTTGGGAATCTGTCACTAGCTCTTGGATTTTGGCTCGTTCACAGGCAATAGAAGAAAGGAATAAATCAGGAAACAGAAGGTTGTGTTAATCTTACAACCACCTTAAACAAGCCTCACTACACATCTTACATAGAATATAATTTTATTTTTTTCTTTTAAGAAAAGTGACAGGGAACACATGGGACACAGTATTAGAGAAGCTGAACCTCAAAAGGGGAGAAAGTGTTTTAGGTTACCTCCTGGTTAGCAGCAGCTAGTTCTTCTTCCAGGGCAGAGACTCTTTCTAAAGAAACCCTCAGTCGTTCCCTCACCTAGAAGAAAAATCAAAATATGTGCAGTAACGTAATTTCTATCAGTCTTTAAAGATTATATAATCTGCCATATGCACTAATGTATGCTCTGACAGTCCATTTGCAGGCACGTGTGTTGCATCCTTTCGTGAGACATACTGTGTGGTAAACATTTAAACCTACCTATAGGAAGACTTAACCATGAAAATAAGTTTCAAACTCTAAATATCATACTGCTGTCCCACAGTTTCCCTACAATTTTAATGGAATACACACCAAATGCAAATATTCTAAGACCACATCAGGCATAAAAATAGAGTGTTGTTCACAAGCATCTTTTACAATGGATAAGGAAATAAACATTTGCAGATGTTTTAAGTCCACTCCATGGAAGATAAATAATCCTTTCATATTAACTGAATGAAACAAATTCCTTGAAAAAATAACTTTCAGTATTGCATTCAGGTAGACTTACTAAAGATTTTTAATTTCATCACACAGTTTGTTTGGATTTTGCAAAATATCATAAATAAGCTATACCCTCATAAGCAGAAAAGACTGCTGTGTTTGTACCACTTTCATAGATGACCTGTTCTAAGAATGTCTATGATCTACTATATTAATCATTAATAAATAATAATTTAACACCTCTGGAGACATATTTACCATTGTTTGAGTGCTCTGGCTCATATTAGCTCATGTAGCAATAGACAACCTAAGCTGGCAATATAGTCACTGGTCTTCCAGTACAATCAAAGGCAAATGAGATCTAAAGTGATCTTCAGTGCTGTGTGCAGGTGACTATCTCTCCTGACTGTGCAGGGACTCTACAGCAAGTCCTCTCCTAATCCACACAACTTCATTAGGCATCTCACATTAAATGGCTTTACAACCTGGCTAATCAGTCTACCCTGAGGATACATATCTACATGTTCCAGCAGCGCTGGGGCAATGCTGTTTGAGGTGATTGATCCAAGGATGTTTAAGGCTATAACAACATTTGTAAAGAAAGTTAACATACTCTATTAGACCAAGAGTTGTAGCTGGAAAACAAAGCACATCAAAACTCAATCTTTCATGTATAATGGAACATTGCACATTTTCATCTACATACAATTGTCTTCACACCATTAAAAAATATAGAAGACCCCTGAAAAGTTTGTGTATGTCCTAATGCTTTCATACTTTTTCCAAGGGATACCTCTTAAGTCTAGTAGATACTACTTTTCCCTACGTCCTTTAATTTTCATCACTACTGACAGAAGTGAAATTTTGCAAATAAACTCCCTACATCCCAAGAATGGCTTAGCTCTCTTTAATAGATCAAAATTACTTGGTAAACCTATAGAATCATAGAAACATTAAGGTTGGAAAATAACATAGCAGGTTGACTAAACTTTAAAACTAATTAAATCTAAAGATCAAATACACATTCAGGAAATGAACACTAAAAAGATAAAACTATTCAGCCTTTCTAAGAAATACATATACAGTTGCTAAGCAGCACTTTCAGTTTTTTGGTCCTCTTTACATACTTTGCTAAAAGAAATAACTGAAAATATATTTTATATGTATACATATGAATTATTAGAATGTTCTCAGGTAAATATAGTTTTACTATACACTAAACAACGTTGCTAACCTTAGCGGAACAGAAATCACAAATGATTTGCTGAAAAGAAAAATGAGTTGAAGAGTGTTAAGGTATAAGAAGATGTTCTCGAGACCAGAAAGAATTCACTATAACACTGAAAAAAATCAACTGTTAATGTTTCCAAAGATGCATCAATGGATACTTCCTACAGGGTTTGACTAGGTAATCAATAGCTGAGCAGTAGTAACTGACCGTGCCTGTTCCTCACCTGATGCAAGTGAAGTTTAAGCCATCTTGAAGTGGCAGTGACTGAGCTATCTTTGAGCAGCAGTGAGAAGAGTGAAAATCACTATAAAAGTTCATGACTGTTTCAACTATTTTCATATACCACAACAACAGAATGCAGTGAAAATACACAAAGGAAACAAAAACATTTTTGCTATTTATTGAATTTTTGTATTATTTTTATCAAAGTTTTAGGTAAAAATCTTTAATAATAAAGCTTGCTTTCCAGAATGAGCTAAAGAATTCTTGGAAAACGTCCTTGTCAGGCTTCAGATTTATGGTAATACATAAGCTATCATCACAATCATTTTATATAAATTTTTTAGTCTTCGATTCTAATGTACTTGGAATATAAAATATTAATTTGAAATATGATATTTACTAATTCTAATAGATTCATATTTATTCCACCTAATTCTGCCTTTCACAAAAATACTTCACAGAAAATGTATAATGCATCAGTTATTCTGGCTGTAATTGAAAACCTTTGTTTAAATAGTAGAAAAAGTATTTCCTACTTCATTTGCCTTTCCTTTTTTCTATCTTTAAAAATCATATTCTGGTTGAAAAACACTATTATTTCTCCAGTTCTTCTACTAGCTTCCAAGGGCTCTTTGATGACCTGTTTCCCTATCCAGACGGTTGAAAAGTCCAAGCCAGTGTGAATCCACGACCTGGTACTCACATCTTTTTTCTCTCTCTATTCCTACCATTCTCTCTGCCTTCTCAGATGTTCTCTCTATTCCTCTATGGAATCTTTCTGTATCCTGCTTCTCTTCCCACCACCATTTCTGTCCTTCACTAGCACTCCACTACTAAAGTCCACGTCCTGCCAGTGATGGCTGTAGGCCTGTCTACAGGAAGAGAAGCCTGATATCAATCTCTCTAACTGCACTGGGAGCTGGTAGACAGCAATTTCTTAATGGAAATTTCAGCTTAGAAGTAAAAATTACACACTGTGTAACTGAATATTTGAATGTCTTAGATATGCTGAATGTTTTATCTTGAATGTTATATAAGTACTGAATGTTTTATAGAGGCATTTTTACATAGCGTTTCAGAAAAAAACCCAGGTGGAGTTAAAATTAATGTCTTTATTCTGAATATGAAGCTATTATATTCAAATCCAACTTTTTTCATTCTTGGGCCATCACTAACTACATGGAACAGAGTGACCACAGAGCAGCAGTTGGAAGTTGTTTCCTTTACCTTGTGTTGCTTCCTTTTCTTCTGTGCACACAGTTTATGCACTGCCCTTTTTAACAGTGACCTAAAAAAATTGCAGCCTGATGGCCCTTACTTTTTCTCTGATTGCTAAAGGAACTGAAAGCAACTCTGCATTGGCACAGATGACTTCTTTTTCCTTTCATGTGACCAGTGAACAACTAATTCAGGTTCACATTTGCCATGGTGACATTGGAAATGTTCCAACTAATTCTTCATGTTTAACCACATACATAGTAGCTGTTAAAGTTCAGGGAAATCTTTGATTCTATCAGTGAAAAAGATGAAAAGTGCTACAGCACCACTCAGATCTGAAGGACAAATCTGCTCTGGTTTACAGCCCAGAAACTGTAACTTTATTTCTCACTTTAAATTTATTTTTCAGTCTTCAATTGATTTCAAAATAAACTTGAGCAAGAATACAAAAGCTGAATAAAGGTTTCAGGTTTGGTCATTCGCATTCTAGGAAAGAATACAGGCTACAAGTGACATACTAATGTACACAGTATACATGTATTTTGAAAAATATTCTTACTCTGAGCAGTATTTACCAGTTAGTACTTGTATTAATGTTTTCCTGAACTTTGTAAGTTCATATTGAATAACCTTTGAATTTAAATACAAGGCAACAGCCAAAGCCTCTGAAAAGCCACATACAAATGTATTGCAAAGAATTTTGATTGGATTCCATTTTCAAATTTATGTTACAGAAAAAAAAAAACCACAACAGGAAAGAGTATTGATCCTGGTTACTATCTTAGAGAAAAAGGAGCTGGAACAAATGCAGACTATTTTTACCTGATAATTTGCTTTTATTGTCATATGATGAATGCAAATTAATGATTAGAAAACAACATTGTTCTCTCTTTTCTGGAAGTCAAGGGAAGTCAGTGAATAGCTAAGGTTCACAGAAATTAGCATTATCTTAGTGAGGTTGTGTGTATCACTTCAGAAGTAACATACCACTTAGATTTCATACAGCCTTCAGTGTATTTCTGTTTTCTTGGGCACTCAATAAAGCTTTACTAAATAAGATTTCACAAAGTAAGACTAATCAGATGTCATCTAATCTATCAGTACATGCCATAATATGCATTTTTAAAGGACAGATTCCTATTACAGTGTCACAGACACAGCAGAAAAGGGTTGCTTTCTCCATGTTAGAGGCTGTATCGAATGTGTCCAAAGTCTGGGTATTCGTCTGGCTTTGAAATGCAATGACATTATCTTAAAACATAACATAGCCAATGTCATGTTGGCACTGCTGGTGGTGCAAAATATCACCCATTTTTCTCTGTCTCCTAGCAACTCCTTCCCACTTTTTCATTGCTGTCAAATTCTTTCTCCATTCTCTCCAGATCTGCAACCCACGAAGAGCTTTTAAAAAACACATGCACGTGCTAGAATTGAATCACCTTTTTTCCATGAACAGTCTACTGAATACAAGCTCTTCTAGCTACCTGCTAATGACTAAAATGATAGTGATAATGTTGATATGAATAGGTTGTTTTTATTTGCAAGAACATTAATTAACAGCCAAAAAACCATACCTAATCTTAAGAGATCCAGTGCTTTTTCAGTCTTAGCTAGTATTTGCTTTTCTCTGTAAAGATCAACTGGACACTTCTCTTAAAAAATGACAAAAAAACAGGTTTGGAAAAGAAGTTGGTTCAAACAGGTTTTTTTTCCAAATGCATATTTTAAATGTTGAACCCAAAGTTTAAATCAAAATAGGAAAAATGTCTGCAGGAAAATAAACATTTTCAGAAACATATTAGAAGTCAATTATAGCTAACCATTTTCAAGTTTTTGTTCTTCCTGAGTTGCAGATAAGGAATATGTATATCTAACCTACTCTATATTCAATGCCTATTCTAGCCATAAAGTTAATCTGAGCTTCTCTTTTCTGTTCAACTGCAATGATGTCCTGTAAATCATCTTCATTTGCTGTATTGCAAACTATTCATATACAGTATCTCAAAATATTTCATAGTGCTGTCTTACATTATGTCTACAACTTTTCAATGCATGAAGTAAAAGAAAGATACTGGTTACTTAGCAGCAGTATGAGAAACCTTTGAGATCTGAAACATTAAGAAGGTCAGAGGTGATTAACTGAAGAGAAGCTTCTGTGCAGACTATCTTCCTGTGATGGGTTTAAAGGCTCTTCCCAGCCCCCAATCCAAACCATAACACTTCCATATGAATACAGCTACAAATTTCAAGTGACTTATGCAATAGCAAAGGCATATAGAAATGTTAAATCAGAATTTCACAGCGGTCCCAGCTGTAATCAGTCCTAACCTCTATGGTTTAAAACTTTCCAATTTTTTTAACAAGGCTCACTGTTTGTGGGACATAACATAACATTAGAATTAGAAAAAACAATGACTGAATTTAACTTTGAAGTTGAAGCAAATGTAGAATTGGTAGCAGAACTGCCCACATCCTGCATTTTCAGATTTCTAAAAAGTTTGAAAATAGATATGTAAAGATGTTTGAAAATATGTATCACTTCTGTCAATTGAAATTTCTAAATAACAATAATAAAGCTAGTGCAGTACCAATTTCATTTGCTGTGATACAACTCACCCAAGGGGACACAATGATATTTCATTGAGATACACATAAAATAGTAAATATTTATAAACTAATTAACTCTTTAATGACCCCCATGCCCTAAAGTGAAAAGTCTCACAAAATACATAACAACTATGCCAGAACACGAGTATGATGATTGCTGTTTGGCACTGCTGTCATATGGATAATGGGGTAAGAATAACCTCATACTCTTACTACCTTCTGCACAACAGGATGTATCTATTGAGGTCAGCCAAACAGAAAGGGCTCTCTAGCATGGGAAGCTCATGACAAGCTTTCATTCTACAGGGAACAAAGGCATGCTGAAGGAGTTGTCAGACACTGAAATAGCTGTCAACGATAGTCATCCTTTCTCTGAATAATGCAATCATGGCCATGACCATCCCTATGGTGGTCTGTATTTTGGACAAAAGGTAAAGGCAAACCCCAGACTTCATGTAATATATAGACAGCCAACAGGCTTTTTGAAATTAAGATATCATTCATTCCTAGCTCTCCTTGTCTTTAAGCAGGCCTTTCTGAAAATATGAATTGATGTTTTATTTTTTGCCTTGCAGTCTGCTTTGTATTTCTCATTGCATTTTGTTACAGTAATAAGGACGTTTTTGTAGTTCTTGTACTGTGTGCATAGCAATTCTTGCATTACCAGTCAGGTTCTCTGGCAGAGATTCTTACACCACCTCAAGATGTTTTAGTGTAGGAAGTGAAAACATGAAAGAAAATTTTCATTTAGAAAGAATGTAAGGACTTTCTTTTGATTTTTTTAAGGTTAAAAGGCAAACATTTTAATGAAAATACCTTTTTATTCTTTTTCAAGAATGGCTAAATTATTGGTTTCAATGTTTACAGTTTTTGTGAAGAAAAAAATTATAAGGTTTTCATTATTCATTTGCAAGAGGCTGTGGTAGATTTTTAATGCAATTTTGACAGTTTTCTTTACTCAAAGGTTATCTATTAACCTATTTCATTCTGGGGTGCATTTTCTGATGGAGCAATGTTTATTTCCTCTGACACAGTACACCCTAAGTCATATTTTTTTGCCTCAGTATTTACTGTAAAGTTCTGCCATCAGGCCTCCCTGAGCATAGTCTGTGGGAGTGAAGCATAACCCATAATACAGGAGAAGACATACAAAAGTCAAATGGAGTAGACTGGCTGCATCCAAGGGTGCTGAGAGACTTAACTTGTCATATTGAAGCCTTTGAAAGATAATAGCAGTCAGGTGAGATTCCTGATAAGTGGGAAATTCACAAATGTTGTGTCTGCCATCATGAAAGGCAGGAATTATCCTCAGAATGTCCAGGAAAGGTTATGGAGAAAATCTTCCTGGAAGCTGTTTCCAGGCATATAAAGGACAAGATGGTGATTGGGAAGAGCCACTATGACTTTGTCAAGTGCAAATGACATCTGGCCACCCTTGTTGCCTTTTGCGATGAGACGAATTGCTCCATGGATGAGAGGACAACAGTGGATGTTTTTTACTTTGTATTTACCAAAGCTCTCTGCAAGATCTTCCATTTACCCCTAGAGAAAAGTGTAACATATGAAGTAGATTACACGATGCACAGAAAATTGGCTAAACATCACAAACACTGATGTTTGCGATCAGTGACACAAAGTCCGAGTAGCATCCCTTTGCTATGAGTAACTTCAGGCAACAGGACAGGCTTGGGGAAGAGAAAGCAGTTTTACAGAAAAGACCTAGATGTCTCTAAGGCCAGATGCACAGTTCAGTCAGCAGGTTGAGGGAAACTCTTATTTTCCTCCTGACTTTCAAGACTGCATCTAGTTTTGGGCTCCCAAGAAAGACATTGACAGACTTCTGTGAAGGCCCACCAAGTTGTTCGTGGTCTGGAGCACATGGCTTATGAGAAGAGGTTGAGACAGCTGGGTGTGGTTAAACACAAGAAGAGAAGGTTCATGGGACACCTTGTTGCTGTCTACAATTAGCTGACCAGATGTGGAGAAAACAAAGCCAGTTTCTTCTTGGGGATGCAGCAAGACAAGAAGGAACAGATGCAGTACTCAACAACGGAAACACCAGCTAGGTATTATGGAATAAAAAAATTACAATGAGTGTAGTGAAACACCAGAATAGGTTTTCTAGCTGGAGATATTCAGAAGTTGATTAGCCAGAACTCTAAACAACCTGAAGCAGTTGGTCCTGCTTTGAGCAGGAGATTGGGCCAGATGTCCTCTAGGAGGTATAACCTACACTATTCTACCCATCTCTGAATAACTTCAACTGATTTTCATAGGTAGATTAACATCTTATTTCTGAAGGGTCTGAAACAAATCTAACTTATATTTCTGTCAAAGAAAGTGTAGAATAGATGACTCACATACCATAAGGGCTTTTTAGCACATTTGGGTGTATGTAGTCATTTTTACTTTCATTATTTTTGAATAAAAATCCCAATAATGCTGACACTGTGTGGTATAATGTGATAGCACATATTAGCAGGTACCTGGATGATATATAAAATGTCTTTAATTCAATCCTTTTAACATAGACACATAATTTTATACAGGATTTGTATTTGAAAATAATGTGCTTGTTTAGAACAAATTTTAAAATAATTTGCTAAACTGTTTCCTTGATAGATACAGGAATGTTTTATAATAAAAACATGATATATCAAACCAAAACATGTTCAATACACAGATGACTAGCAGATAGGAAAAAGTAATTTTGGCCAACCATATTTAAAACTTGTTGTATAATGTAACAAATCTGTTAATATGATTGCAAATGGCTGATTTTTCTACACTGATAATTATCATTACCACTGGGACAGAGACCTGTTATATACTTAAGATGCCTACCTGTCTCACTCCAAAATTTTTACATTAACTCAATACTGATTTTCACCTGTTACATAAAAAACCCCCAACAAACACAAAAATAGAATTTTCAAGAATGTCAAAATATTATATTTAGTTTTCATCTAATTCTGTACAATAATTTTCAAAATGAGATGTAAAATAAACTGCAAAGTACTTAAACACTAAAACATTCGTAAATGTGCAAAGAATATATAACTGCTGAAAAATCAGAATCTATCTAAAGTTTAGATCTTATTATTTCTCACGTTTAGCCAGGACAGTGTCAATAAGTATAAAAACAGGAAAGCTCTCTGCTCAATAGCTTTATCAATGTTTAAAGTGTAGGAGGAAAGATCAAAGCCCAGAACATAAGCCTTTTCAATCCTCAAAAGATATTTTTAATAACACAGTATTTTGTAAGTCTTAATGGCATCCAAAAGCTTATCACGATTAAAAGCTTACAGCCAGTAGAAGTTATTATATTCTCCTTTTCTACATTTTCTTTAAAAAAGCTTTCATGAAATAGAACTGAATAGAACATATAACAAAAGAGATATACCTAAACACAAAATATGTTTTGTTTTGGTATAAGTTCCTTAAATTCATTTAACTTTGAACCTAATAGTTAGCCCAACATGACTTACAACCCACAGTGTTTCAAATCTAAATACAAATATCGTATAGAGAATTGTGTCCTCTCTAATTAGTGCTGAAGAGGAGAAGTGTGTCTGGTAGGCATGAGATTGGCCTATTTTGAAACATCTGTACCATTGTCTACAAAAGATAGCTAAGGTGACCTGAAGTGTGCTACAGCCATCGGTCATATTTTCTTATGGACGTCTCCGGACATGTGTAAATGCTGTAAGTGCAGGACTTACTCCAAGAAGCAAATAAACAATACTGTTGCCCTGCTGGATCATAAGGCACCGCTAAGTTAGTTAGAGAGTGTATTTATTAAGCCTTTTTTCCATACTGTACCTTTTCATCCAAAGCTTTGTGGTGCTCAAACAGAGATTTCAGAGCTTTGAGGACCTCAACTTCACTGGAAACTCCTGAGGGAGACTGTGCTTGCCGTTTCACCACTGTCATCCTCAGTGACCTTTCGTGTCTTGAGACAAGGCACTCCAAATGCTCCAGTAACAGCTGTTGGATTTGATACAAAAGGTTATTAATTTTTGTGTACCTAAATGCCACGTAAATTCTAACTATAAAGTTGGTACAACCAAATGGCAATTTTCTTGACAACTTCATTGTAGGATAGACTGCTGGAATTACTGACAACATTTCATGACTCTAAATAAAAAGGAATTAATAGAAAAATAGGAAATCTACTAATGATTTCACTTAAAACAATGAAAAGTGGCAACAATAAATCATTCAGCATAAGCGCATAGTTTAGCTAAATTAAGTATATCTTTACAATACTATTTGTGCTAGTAAATAATGAGTATTAACAACCAAAGCCAGTTTAAAGCATCATGCAAAAATATTAAGGCAAGTTTATACTTAATTCACCCTGGCCATTCAGCGAGACTTAGACAGGCTGGAGAGTTGGGCAGGGAGAAATTTAATGAGATTCAATAAGGCCAAGTGTCGAGTCTTGCACCTGGGAAAGACCAACCCCATGTATGAGTACAGGTTGGGGGCTGAGCTGTTGGAGAGCAGTGAAGGGAAAGGGATCTGGGGGTCCTGGTGGATGGAAGGATGACCATGAGCCAGCAGTGTGCTCTTGTGGCCAGGAGGGCCAATGGGATTCTGGGGTGGATTAGAAGGGGTGTGGTTAGTAGGTCAAGAGAGGTTCTTCTTCCACTTTACTCTACCCTGGTGAGGCCGCATCTGGAAGATTGTGTCCAGTTCTGGGCCCCTCAGTTTAAGAAGGGTAGAGAACTGCTGGAAAGAGTCCAGCACAGAGCCACCAAGATGATGAAGGGGCTGGAACATCTTCCTTATGAGGAAAGGCTGAGGGAGCTGGGTCTCTTTGGTTTGGAGAAGAGGAGGCTAAGGGGTGACCTCATCTATGCTTTTAAATATGTGAAGGGTGTGTGTCGAGAGGATGGGGTCAGGCTCTTCTGAGTGAAGCCCAGTGACAGGACAAGAGGCAATGGCTGTAAGCTGAAGCATAGGAGATTCCGTGTGAATACATGTAGGAATTTTTTCCCAGTTCAGGTGCCAGAGCACTGGAACAGACTGCCCAGACAGGTTGTGGAGTCTCCTTCGATGGAGATATTCAAAACCCGTCTGGACATGCTTCTGTGTGACCTGGTGTAGGGAATCCTGCTGTGGCAGGGGGGTTGGACTAGATGATCTTTCGAGGTCCCTTCCAACTCCTAATATTCTGTGATTCTGTGATTCTGTGACTAATGCATTTTCAATTTATGCTGGAAGTTACTTAACTAAATATATAAGAGTAAACAATATATTTCCATAAATTTATAAGACCATTCATTCTAAATGCCATGGCTAATGGCATCTGTCACTAGAATGTGCTCTAAAATGTTGTCTTTGTTGTATTACAGACATGATAGAAGACAAAAGAGCCCATGAAGAGAAATTTCAAGCTAAATAACGTATTATGATAATTATTTTTCATTATTACTCTGAGGTTAAATGAAAAATCAAAATCGCATGTTGATGTTGTATAAAATAAACAAAACATTTCCCATTTATTTGTACTTTCATAGAGCTACCACTGCTGTTCTTACTGTCTGAACATAAAAGAGAATTGGTTAGCAGCGTAGCTAACTTCATGAATCACAATGCTTGTTGAATGTATTGCAATTGCAACATACAATTATATCTAAGTTAGTGAACTGGAAATTTTAAAGTTACACAGATAATTGTTTATTATTTCTCCTTCAATGTGGTTCTTAATAAAGCTACTATTGGTAAAGATATATATTTATCTGTAATCCATAGTTACTCACATAGTGACCTTTATTGTTAAATGAATTGGTAGATATGGAACAGGAAAACCATGGTGTAATCACATTATAGTTGTAATCTTTTGCTATTATGTGAGGAAAGATTAGATTTTGATGCTATCTTTGCTTCAGACATAGTTCTTGTGATTTGCACCTGGCTATTATGTTACAATAACTGCATTATTCACAAGAAATAGGGAACACTTATGCAAACAATATTAATATATTAAGAAGTGTAATGACTGTTCAGTTCAAAAAGGAAGATATGTCTACTGTTTCTGAATTCAAGTGATGGTCTATATTTGCAAAAGAAAATGATCAAGAAATCCAATCCCTTTAGGGCTGACAGCAGATACAGGTGAATTTTTAATTATTTGAGGCAGTCCCAAGTACCAGGCAAATTTGAAGAGACCTGTTCACTATAGAGCCACCAAGAACTCAATAAAGGACTGTGGTAAGGAAAGTTAAACAAGGTTTCTAAGTATAAGAAGAGAACATAGTGGTGGAAACTCAGAATTTCTAATGGGGTAATCATGGAGGAGTTTACTCTGTGGGATGAACAGTGCAGCACTCTAGCCCTTTGTACAGCAGTTGATAACATTTAACTTCGGGTTAAGGTATTGTCATGTTAGAAACATGCATACTATTTAAAACTAAACCAATGAAAGTCATCCATTTAATATGCACACAAGGTAATTTTGCCTTTCTCTTAGAATTACCCTTTTAGAGGTGACAAAATCATATTTCAATGTCTGCATATATTTCATAGTTGTAAAATAAAGTGCAAAAAATTGTGTTGCCTATTTTACTTTATGAAGGCAGATGAGGTGACATCACAGCTAAGTGTCAAAATACTCTTGGAAAATTACTGCAGTACTTGTGAAGTTCCATGTTTTTTATTTCTGTTCTTATTTACTCAAGCTACTCAGTTTGCAGCTATTAATTTTTCTGGAAACTACCTTTGTACACTGGAATTTTCCTTGCTGCTAGCCCTAAGAATGCTCAAGAAGGCATGCTGACACAGGCTTCTGGCTTGTAAAATGTCTTATCTTTGCTTTTCAACAAAAGTCAACTCTATTTCACACAAATTCTGTGAGCATTGCTTACAGCAAATCCAGCTGAGCAAAGAGTATTATTAACCAGATCTCCCAGTGCCACATTATTCCCAGCCATGCTGAAAGGGAAGAATAACCTATCAGAACACCTAAGTGTGAGAGAGCACTTGATGGCAAATACTTGCCCCCTGCTTTGCTGAAATGATACTGTTATTTTATCCATCTTTGTCCCTAACTACAGTCATGTTTTATTTTAAAAAAAGGGTTATAGATCTGCTTTCCTGGAAGAGCAAATGTAACTACACTAACAGAACTATGAAATGCCCCACTGCCACAATGACAGAGGAAGTGATACATTAACACAGAAAATGAATATGGAAGATAATGATGTGTCCAAGCAATATTTAATGAATGAAGTAAATCACAATCACTTTGTGGGTATAGGGGCATGTGGAGGACTCTCCCCCCATATTTTATATATATATATACACACACACAATATGTATGTTCATATATATATACTATTCCAAGTATTTGAAATCTTGCATGACAAGTTTCCATATCGAAATAACATTGCAACAATATTGGTAGTTCATTTAAACTACAAAAGCATTGCTAGAAACAGCTTTAGGTATTTTAGCACATTGCAGCTAAACTCTGGCACTAATAAAGATCATGGACTGCTGAGCATTTTCTGCTTCCTCACATTGTGTCAAGCTGCTACAGTTGTCAAGCACTCAGAGGGACATGCAGTTTGCAGAGAAAAGAAGACAAAGATCAACAGCAGCAGTTGGGACAGAATCACCCACGCATCACTGCTATGCTTTTCCTACTGGAAAGCATAAGCTTGACAATGTATTATGCAATAATCTGACAAGTGACTTTTATACTGAGCAAATTTTAGGATGCTCAAGATGCCATGCTGATAATTGTACCTTAGCTAAATGGAATGGATCTGGAGCTCTAGGCTCTTCATGAGTGAAAAGTATGTTGAAAAAAAAATCACTTAAAGACTGAAAAATGCTCTAGTGCATACTTTGTGAGTGAATGAAGCATCTTTAAAATGTTGATTAGAATGAAATCAGCAAGAAAAGAGAAAAATGTTACAATATATTCAGGTTCCTGTATTACTCAAATCACTTCCAAATCACTCCTGGAAGTGACTGATTTCTGTGAAGTGGAAATGCACACTTATAACAATATAAACTACTTAAGTGTAGGTAGTTTACCTATAGTTACCTACCAACACCTACCTACTTTATCCTATTCCATCATTACTACAAGGACACTGTTTTACATATGGAAAATGAAAAATGTTAAAACATTCATTTTTAGGAATGGTGACTCATTAAGTTGAAATTAGTGCAATTAAGCAGAGTTTGGACCAATTTAGGTAATATTTTATGCTATATAAAAAAACCCATATGCATGTGTCCGGTTTTTGTTCTAGTAAAAAACCACAAATAGATCAATCTATATCAGTATTGTAATAATTTTTTTGCTCCAGCTGCCAAACTGAACCCTAAATTTCCTCATGATCATATTCTAATTTAATAAATTAATCCTACAAATTTTTGTACTTTTAAAGAATATAGATTGAGACAAAAATAGCTTTCAACTTGAATTTAAACTTAGCAGAGCCAAATTAGTGTTATTTTATAATTTCCATAAAATAATATACTAGTTCACATTGACCTGTGTTCCAGAAAACAGACACTTTTCACATACTGTAAGTGATCATTCTGCTAGCAAAGATCCAGAGAAATAACTGTAACAGTTTCTATTAAGACATTTTTGTATGTTTTCCAAGTCCCATGCAATGATTTTCCAGAGAGAACCTGTTTGTCTTCCTGTCAGCAATGTCAGACCAATCGATATATATACAGATGTTTCTGTAGTTTCTATTTTGCTTCGTGTACTGACAGATTAAGTTGCCAGTTAAGTTCTCGACATGAAAATATTTCTACTGTAATATGTCAGAAAAGTTAATTATCATAGGCAGTAAAAACATTCAGCAGCAAAAGGTCAGCAGGAAGCTTTGTTTAAGAATGCTGCTAGAAGGATTAAGTATGACCTTGATTGGGGTAAGGTTTAAACCCCGATATTTTGGCTGAGACCTGCAGTGTATGAGTCCTGAAGAATTCAGTTCTGTCATGGACTCTCTCTAATATGTTTTATTGTCAGGGTCTGCCACCACAGCTTGGCATAGAGTAGCAAAACAGGATGTGTGTTGTTGATTTGGGGGTTGTTTGCTTTTGAGGAGACTGGCAAAAACTCAGAGGCTGTTGCCAAGAAATAAACAAGGTGTGGGTCTAGAATAAAGAAAAAAACTGCCTGTTAGGCACAACTGAATATGTGAACGGGAGCTAGAAGGCTAGTGTGTATTCAGAACCTGACAGAGTTGCCACTTTTATTTCTTCCTGTTGATCTTCAGTTTGAAGCAGTAGGTATTTTGAACAGTATCTTTATGTTATTACTCCAAGGAGATAAAAGGTTGGATTAAAAAATTCAGAAACAGCAATCTGAGAATTTGGAACTGAGTTTGTTTTTTTTTAAAGTAGTAGGCTGAGAAAGAAGCATTAGTTGGACTAACTTTATATATTATAATTTTTTTATTGCAAAAGTGTATCAGTGGTCCTCTAAATATCAGTACTTTATTAGAATCTTTGCTTAATTAACAGACAAATTTTGAAGTAACTTTTCCTTGCAAAATATTAACGCTGTTTTGCATTAATAACAGCACAAATCTCAGTTTGCAAAAGGGCCTCTTTACAGGCAATGCCTTCTGAATGAACATTGCTAGAAATCTCATGGCTAGCACATGCTCAAGACTGTATTCAGAAGACAACAGCTTTGTATCTAAAATGCTGGTCTTTCCCTATAAAAAAAGTGTACAGGAGCCTATAAAAGACAGCATGACTATTACAACAAACTCTGGTAAATAATGTAGTACATGGCAGTTTAAAGACTGGCAAGATCACATACATTACATGATGGAGTGATAACTTAAAAGAAAATGGTAGAGGTCATGGTAAGGCATGTCTCTGTATTTATCCTCACCCCTCTCCATTTCCACTTGGGATTATACCTTCCTCTCTGCATTTCCTGTATTTTTTCATAGCCTATATTTTTTCACCTCCAATACCTAGTTTTACCCTCTTTCTGAAGTCACACCAGTAGAGTTAACTAATTTTAACTGCAAAGACTTCTAGTGAGTATTATCACACTCTGTAACTCTCATTTGTTGGTATTCTTCTGGAAAATCTCTTACCTAGTTTTATTTTATATAAGACAAGAAATATAAGAATGGATGATCTTTAAGCTTCTTGGTTTCCAAAGCTTCTTTAAGCTTCTTGGTTTTGATTTGTGACCCAACTCAGTCTGACAGGTGATTTGCAGCTGACTCATCTTCCTTTTCTCACAGTTGTTTAGCAAGTGACTATCCTTGGCTATGAGTTTACCTTGGGATTTTTTCTATATCAGACCCACAGAAAGTATTGGTACATTGCAGGTTTAATATGCCAAAGTAGGTGTTCAGTGGCCTTTTTAGTGAAGTGGATAAAGAATTGCTAGGCAGTTTTCTCTGCATGCTCATGAAGAACGTAGGACAACTGAGAAGATGACATTGCAAAGTTAGTTTATACAGTATTTTCTTCTGTAAAGGATGCCAAATAGATATGTTCTGTGCAGGAATGGGTGTATGGAGATTATTGAACAGCTACAGTTATGTGTATTGTAACTACAGCTCTGTATTCAAAAGTTTGTGCTGGAAAATAACACAAAGTGTTCCATAAATTATTTTCTTAATTGACTTTCCTATTTTCACCTTAAATACTAAAATAACCAATACATATAGCAGTTACTGATAATTTAAGCAGCTTTAGAAAGTCTTCAGATTTGTTTTTGAGATGGATTGCTAAACCTAAAGACTACAGTGCAACTCCTATATGCCAGTCCACTAATTCCACTAATTCTAATGCTAATTTTGTAGGAGTCATTTTGGATTGTTCAGAACGTGTGAGAATCATGGGAGAAAAAGTAGGGCTCACCTCGTAACCCATCACATTTCCCCAACCCAACACCTCTAAGAATTTTGTGCTAAATATGATCATCTCCTGCACCTCCAAACTACTATGGAGGTAGGTGGGGCCTTTGCCTCTTTGTAGGTCTCTATATGATCTGTCCTTCCTTGGATTTCTGATACTCTATGGCACCCTGATGTTATAGGTGGACAGAAGAAAGGAGGGAGAAAGACCCTCTCTCAGATCTTTTGTCATGTACATTGTTAGATTTCCTTTAGAAATCCTTTCCTCAGTTGACCACGGAAAGATGTTATCTGAACAGCCTAATTGCAATTAATTTAGTGAGAGAAAGAAAACAGGAAGAGTTACTCAGAGCACAGAAGAATGAAATATGGATATGAGAAAATACCCTTGCAGTTCAACATCTCTGAAATGTATTCCAGATGTTCATTACCAGCCTGACTCCTGTCTGATTTGAGACTACTGCATCTCTTTTCTCACCCTTCTCCACAGCCCATAAAGCCTTCTCTGCTCCTCTCTTCCACTTCTTGATTAATTATGTCTTTACCTAGACATTTGAACACGAAAATTATTCTGAAACTCATTTTGTATATCATTTGACAATTTTCAGAAGGTGCTATTCCATATTCTTGTTCCCAGATAGAATAATGTCTTCTGATGGTAAATTTAAGGGTGACATCTTGTCCTCATTCAACTGTATGGCAAATGTCATTTACTTCAAGGGTCACCTGGTTGCATCTAGACTAAGCAACACACTGACTGTGATATGTGTGGCAGCCTTTATCTCATTTGTATTAAGACCAAGAGAAAGTTTGGTCTGTTGTAACCTTTTGCTTTGATAAGAGATGAGTATATCTACAGGTTACTTAGGTAGGGCTTGGGTCTTGGGATGCTGCATGAGTTTCTTGCTTTAGAAAACGTTTACACTGAGTGTGCTTACCACATTACATACAAAATCTGCTATTTTTGTAATATATTTTGTTAACACATGCACTCATTTTCTCCAGGACTGTAGCATAGTAGGTATGTCCTGTTACTCAGAACTTTACAAGTATCATGTACTTGCTAAAAGGCTGGAATTTTGTCATCTTATTTATACTTAACGACAACCTTTATTTATATATATGTATTTTCCTCCTGCTTTACACATACATGATATCCAGAAAAGCTCTGCTGTATACTTACTCTTGTGTTGTTTCTTTCAGCTTTCAGTTCTGAAATCTCCTCCTCTTTCTCAAGCAGCTGTTCCCTGCATGCATTTAATTCTTTTGTCAGTGCAGCAAATTCCTGTGAAATAAAATTATACCAGAAGTTAGTCGAGATGTAGGTTCTAAAATAATAAAATCCACATGCATTCTAGAATTTGTGGATTTAACTAATATTCATAAATCATCAATGCATATTAAAATACAGTATGTAAAATGCAGCATCTACCAAAACCATTGGAAATCTAAGCATATCTCATATAAGCACCTATGGAAAACAGTGATTTAAGTTTAGAAACAAAAGAAGGTTCAAGATGATGGCAACATCCCCCACACCAAAGCTATCATGTGATAAGCTACTGGCATATTTCATAGCAACAGAGAGACCACATTTCACACATAATGAGGTTCAACTCAGCTTATGCCCTCAGTGAGTGCTCTTGCCTCTCTGTAAGGCAGCTGTTGCAGTATGGCATGGGAGAAAAAAGTAAAGGTATTCACTGATCAAAATCTATCTAATATAAGTAATGCATGCATTGAGAAAAAACCTGCCCCCATTATTTTTAATTGAAATTTGCATTTAACTATGAAAATTTATTTGAGCATTATAGAAAAAGGCTGTGGTGAGTCAGAGCAATATAGGTGATTTTTAGTTTGGAGAGTTTCCTACCAAATAACAATGTAAAATGAAACAGGACTTCAGGTTGCTCCCAATGTGAAGTTTTATACATGCAATGAATAGGTTTTCTGAAAAACATACTTTTCAGTCATCAAAATTCCTATTAAAATGTCTTTATTTTACCATTGCTATTACTCTTCACCAATACACATGAATTTTTGTCTATACAAAGGGCAGTCACAGGTTTCTCATTCATTTCAATAATGAAATGGTTTCAGTCCATATGTGTTTATTTTTCACAGGCACAACATACACTAAACCATAGTGGTTAATTTTATCCATTAGAACAAAAAGATGCTACATGTCTCACAAAAACAGTGAGGCAAAGGATGAAAAGCCTTTAAAATTTGTCATTATATGTCAGGAAAAAAAAAGATGTCTTGATAAACAGCCTGGCTACTTAACAAAGATAATACATATTTTCAAATATTCATTTTAGTTTGACCAAATAGTCAGTGCTTAAGAATATTCACAAACATCCAGTTAAATTGAAGTTATTTGTAGTTCCCATAAAAAGAAAGCAGTTTAAAAAAAAAAACCAAACATGTCCAGGTGGCTTATCTTATAAGCCAGAAGGATGAAGCTGAGACTAAATCTACTTATTTAAGACAAAAGCTAGCAATGATCTCAAAAGGGCTTGGTTTGTTGCTTCCCCATGAATTGCTGAAAGCAGCTTTTATCTGAAGTGCTGCTTAGCAGAAGTTTGGTAGGTATTCCTAGGCTCATTCTATTTTAATCAAGTTTCTAAATAGTTAATGGTGTATGATATTAAAAAGTATTCAAAAAGATCTCAAGTGGTATTCTGACAATGTGTAACTAAACTGGATTTTCGGGGTTTTTTGTGTGGGTTTTTTTTTGTTGTTTTTTTTTGTTGGTTTTTTTAGGGGTTTTTTTTTGTTTTTTTTTTCATTTTTCAGCAGCTGGAACTAGATTCACAGTAAATCTCCATGCAAGCTGAATGGCAGTAAGGAAAGTGTTGTTCTGATATCCTTAGTAGATTTCAGTTTAGAGATCAGCTATTGATCATATGAATCCTGTAGCGATGTTTTGTGTCATAGCTCCTGATCAGTATTTCCATTTTACACTCTAGTGGTCAAGATCTTGTAAGGCTATGCAGGATACTTTGAAGTAAAAGACCTTAACTTAGTTTTGAAAATCAGATTTAAATTTTAAAACCCCTCTCTCAGTTTTCAAAAGTATCATTAAAACTTCTGCCTGTAGCTCTCACTCTCAGACACAGGAACTGTCAGTCCAGTAGTCCTATTCTATCCACAATTTTGTTTTAAAAAGTCCTGTCTTTATGTTTATAACTAAGGTTACAAACCAAATGAAAATATCATACCTAATAGAAAGCAAACAATCTCTAGTCAGATTGAATGAGAATTTTGAAGCACAAAAACACATATACATTTATTTTTTCTTTACATTCCTCTAAGAGAAACTTTATAGTGGTAGAAGGTGAAACTCATTACCAATTTACATACAGTTTATACACATGGATAAGTCTATAATACTTTCATAGAGCAAAATCTCTGTGTAATCTGTGTATTATGTCATTGTCATTTATGTTTTCTCACTCTTTGTATTATTTCAGTTGGAATAAAAATAGCCATTTTGGCATAAGCTTGTGCATCTGGATCGGTGACAGGTGGTGAAAAGGATAACAAGTATCATCTGGTGACTTACAGTTCCAGTTCCTAACTACAGTGAGGCAAAGCCATCTAAGATGCTTTTGTTGCTTTCCTTGGGAACAGAAAGAGATACAAATTTATCAAATTTAATTTAATTTCTTTGTCATATCAAGGCAAGCCTGCTACCAGCAGTACAGTCCTTATGACTTTGGTCAATACAATCTGAAATAATTAGGGAATGGAGTTCCTACTAATTTGCTGGGCAGCATACGATTTATTCTAAGGGAAGTTTTCATAATAACTCCATAATAACATCCATTTTAGCTAGGCTACCTATGTAAAGTTCCAGTATTTTAGACCTGCTGCTCTCTGAAATCTCTCTGTGCTCTTGACATATCTATAGTACTAGCATTTACTAGTATTGACAACAAGCAGACACCTCTTCGTACCTGTGGAACAAAGGTGGCCAAATTTCCTTCCTTATATGAAGTACTAGAGACTGCTCAGTTGTCAAAAGCTTCAACTTCTCTGAATCAAATGATGCCAGAAAGAGGATGTTTTTTTGTTTGGGTTGGTTTGGGTTTTTGTTTGGTTGTTTGCTTTTTGCGTATAAGTGCTTTACATGGACAAACTCAAAGTAAAATTGAGTTTGCCCTAGAGCTTTACAAATGATTAATTCTGTTACATCTGTTTTGATGAAGTAATAACTAGGATAAAACTTCAAAACAACTTGTTTTTCAACCCATGCTTCCGAAAGTACAAGCAAAACTCATCTAATATACTCCTTTCATACAAGGTATCTCTGAGATATGACAATGTAATGCTCCAGGGAATAGTTTCTCCCATAGGTTAGAAGCATAGCAAAGCATATTTTTGTTTTACCCAGTTATGTAATAAATATTGTAATGATAATGACCCCTGCTTGTGCAATTCCCTCCTATATACGCAGGGATCAAGGGAATACTGTCACCTGGAATTATTGTTTGCAGCAGAAATCTTGCATAGTCAGTCACACTTTGGGAGCCCTAAAGGTAGTATCTATTGCATAACTAATGCAAGCTGACAGGCACAACTGCACTCTTAAAGCTTATATATAGGAGTTATGTGGCTATAAAGCTAATTAAGAACTGAAGCGAATTAAAACTGTATGAAAATTAACCAGTTGATTGCACTTTTAAATTTTTCTGCTATCTGAACAAACATAATCTTCAAGCCTATCTTATCAACTGTTTTTCTTTTAACACTTGGGCATTACACTCAGTCTGACTGAAAAAAAGCTGACTCAAAATGACAGCTCTTCATTTATAATGTGTCTATCTTTGAAGAAAGGGCAGAAGCCTTGAAAACAAATTCAACAGAATTTTTTTTTGCCACCAAATGGAGTGATAGGCATTACAAATTAAAAAAAAGTCAAGAACTTCTCCTGGTGAAGCAGCTGAGATACAGCCAAAGCAGAGGCTGGAGGGTGCCTGAGAGAGTGGGAGGCCATCAGGAGAGGCAGGTTGACAGTGCTGCCAGATGTGTTGGCAGCAAGACTGTGCAGGGGAGTCATACCACAGCTCTCTTACCATTAAATCACTGCCTCTAGGGGCTGGCTTAACAAATACTGCTTTCTTTCCTTATTTTTCCCAGAAAAGGCCTGCAAGGTTTATTTTTTATAACCTAATATGCAGAAAACATACATAACTAGTTTCCAAGCTGAGGGTATGCCACAGAAACTATGATATGTCATAGCTGCAATGCTTAACTGTTCAGCATGTGTATACACTCCAGTACAGAGTGAGTTGAAAGTAGTCTCTCATCATCCTGTGGTGGGTTTAAGGGCTCCTCCCAGCCCCCCACACANGGGGGGAATAACTAATAACAGTGCTATGTATGTGGTGGTGGAATATCTTTTAGAAAATACAGTTACTGAACAGAATTAATTCTGTTCTAATCCAAACCATAACACATCCCCATAAAAAATAACCACCAACACCACAAACAAATGAACAAACAACCCAAACAAGCTACTAAAAAAAAAAAAAAGGAGAAATTTTGTAAGACAAAACCCCAAACCATAAAGTTTAGTATCAGAGACACTGGAGAGATTCAGATTAAAATCTCCTCTTCTGGGTTTTTCCATCTTTGAACCACATTTCATCTCAGGAAAGAATCAGTGAACTAATCTCTGCATGGAGAAATAATGGTAAGGCTTTATTATTTTTATTTTATATTCAACAAAAGCTATCTCAACCAATTTGCTTTTCTACAAATTTAGATGGAACTCATTTACCATAGGAAATTACTACCTATTACAATTCCTATGGAGTTTTAACCTTTCATTTATTATGTTTTCATCCAATCCAATTTTGTAAAAACCAAAAAAATCTATTAACAAGACAAAATACTACAAAATACTGAATGTAATTCACTGTTTATCTTCTTACTACAGAAGAGCCATAGTAATAGTCCTTGATCCTGGATTAGGTTGAATGCAGAATTTAAATGTGAGAGTTTGGTGTCAATCTTCTGAAATGTTTATTGTTACATTTTGGCTCAAAACAAGATTTCATTTGAACACAAGTTTCTGTCTGGAAAACATGTACCCTGAAATATTGTACTGTAAGAGGACCCAGGTAAATATTTGCCATTAGTAGTAAACTATATAATAAATAATATGATGTGGGTGGGCCACATCATGCTAAACTACTGAATCTCTAATTTGAACTGTTCCATTGTTTGACCATGTACCACGGTTTCACAGACAGGGAATAAGGTTCAGGTGTGATCCTAGCGGCTCTTACACAGTCACTAAACATGCTTCAAACTGCCAAGGAATTATCAATACTAGTTTAGGTTATTTATTGGTCTGCAAGACATCTAAAATGTGGAAAGTGTGATTAAACGTGGCAGTGTGAGAGTTCATTAACTTAGAGAAAAATGAAGAGGATAAAATTTCTGTTATGTGAGAGAACTCACACAGTAACACAGTGGACTTGTGACCCCACACTCTATTTTTATTTTTCTTGTTATTCAGCCATCCCTTTCTGGGTAGGAGAAATGAATGCAGTCTGTCTGTTGATGGCCGACAATTCTGAATGAATTATTTACCATTATGACTGTGGTCTCAAATTAAAAGACATATAATTGGGTTTTTTTCTGAGCAGAAAGAAAATCTCCAAAATTCTCTTTCAGCACCTTAAAAAGAAAAAAAAAAGTGAAGCTCCTTGCTTCTAGAAAAGACCCAAAAGAATAACAGAGAACTAAATAAAATTTATTCTTGAACATGTTGAATGAATGTGGATATACATATTTTGATTTAGCTTTGCAGCATATGTAACCTGACTTTTAAATAAATGTCATCTAAATTCAACAGCTGTATCATGTTACTTTTACGATTTTTAGAAGAACAAGAATACCAAAAGTATCCAAAATTATATTTCAAAAGTCAGTCAAAAAGAAACTTTAAATGTTAGCTTTTTAAATGTTAGTCCATATGATAGTAATTCTAGATAAATTTAAATATAATGGGAAGATTGCACCACTGTCAGGACTTGTGATGTAATCTGCCTAGTTTTCTTCCTATAGTACACTTGATTACCACAGATTAATTCCCACAGATTTTTGAAGCCAAAGAGAATCTCCCCAGCAACACAAGTACTACACAATGGCTTGATTTTTTGGAAACTATTTCCTCAGACAGGATTACTTCAGAAAGAAATCTGACACTACACACAGAAGACAAGGGCACACAAATCTTCCTTGGGAAATTTTCCCTTGAACCTAGTGCAGTAATAATATGAACGTAATTACGCGTTTAGATACTTTGTTAAAAAGTAGTACAGCCACAAGAAATTACTTCAGTGTAACCCCCAAATTATCACCAAGCAGCGAAATGCAACCCTGTGACACTCTATTTACCCAATTAGCCTGCAAAATTGTAATACAAAAATATAAATTTTAGACACTACCAGCTAAAAAGTGCCCAGTTGATATTGTTTTCTTCAAAGTTGATCGTTCTTTAATGGAAAACTGCTGAATAAATTAACCAATCTGCCAGGTTAATAATGTTTCCCCACTGCTTCCATTTTCAAATAATTTAGGTTTGGAGTTCTGTATTATCTGTTGTATGTTGATCACTAGAATTTAGGCTTTCTGAAGAATAATGTCCACCCATTGGGTATTGGTCTGTTAAAACAAAGCCAGGTTTCACTGCTTAAGAGCAATAATGAAACAGAAATACAAAGGAAAAAGTGCATGATAAAAACAACTTACTTTTTTACCTAAAATGTCATGTGTTCTGTGAGACTTTTCAGATTATCATAACAGATGTGAGTCCACAAGGATATTTAAAAATTATCTCAAGCACAAGGCAGTAGATGCTAAAAATTCAGTGTTTCTTATTTGTAATCCTTAGTATCAAGCTATAAAGCTTAAGGCTTCAAAGGACTTGACAGTCTTAATCCATAAAAACATAAATTTTAAAGATTATAAAAATATAACCATCATTTTAATATTTTCATTATTGTAATATAGCGAATCTAATTATACCACACTAGAGTCATTTGCCCATATTTAGAACAGAATGATATTAAATTTGGTTTTTTTCCCCTAAAAAAAAAAAAAAGGCAATTGGAAAATGTAAAGGTTTCTTATTTTGCAATTCGTGTTAACTAGATTGGTTCAATTTGGAAAAGATATCACAGTGATGGACAGCATACTCTGTTACTATCAAAATAGTAAGTTATGTCTTCAGTGCTCTGCCCCAGCCAGATGTGAATTGAGGCATAGAAGGGCTATAACCAAATTTAAAAGCTGCCAGATTATTACTGAAATTACAGAATCACAGAATGTTAGGAGTTGGAAGGGACCTCGAAAGATCATCTAGTCCAACCCCCCTGCTGCAGCAGGATTCCCTAGACCAGGTCACACAGAAGCGTGTCCAGAGAGGTTTTGAATCTCTCCATCGAAGGAGACTCCACAACCTCTCTGGGCAGTCTGTTCCAGTGCTCTGGCACCTGAACTGGGAAAAACTGGCATGGGATAAAACATCACTCATATAAACATCTATAAATGTAATAAAGCTGAATTTGTAATTCAGGTGGGTGAATTTTAAACAGCTCATAGTATAACAGATAGTGTAGGATGAATCTGCAGACTGGCTTAATTAGTCATATTTCAGAATGCTCTGCTATACATGCTGTACTTTGTAGAAGTATTACTCATGTAAGACACTATGGCAGCACACTTCAGAAGTGGGATGAAAGTGGTGTTAGTTGAGCCTGTAGTGTTTTTTTTCTTCAAATCATGCTATTGAAGTATGGAAATGAATCAGCTAAACAATAAGGGAAACTGTACCATCAACTTTTGTCCATTCAAAAATCAAAGCCTTTGTTTTACAGGTATTTGTATTAATTTCTTCTAAACATACATAAATAATTTACAGATACAGTTATAGCGCTGACTAGAGTACTTTCTAATTTTCAAGTAACAAAGTTACACTTCAACATAAGAAATATTTCTATCAGTATGTCTTGACTAAATAAATATTGTACTGCCACAAAACTGATGTCAATTTACTACTTTTAGTTAGAAATTTATCATCTACCAATAAAGACAGAGCAAAATATGGACTAAAATGACAGTCAATGACTAATTTATGAATTAATTTTATTGCAAATGGGATTGATTTTATTCCAGTTCATAGGTAGCATATTCTTCCAGATACTTAAATATAAAATATGTCAGATGGTCACAGAGCAGTAGCATAGAAGAATAAAGAAGAATAGATTGCTGCATTGAATGACAAGACTACAACCTCCCATTGCCAGCACAGAGCCTTATGTTATGCTCTCATTCTACAGTAAAATAAAACCCACAAAACAAAACAAAACCAACCAACCAAACATAAAAAGAACCCCCAACTAAACTCAAAGTTATAAAAGGAATCACCCTGGACAATGCACAAATTATTGAAATGCTTTACAGACTGTACAATGGCTTCATCACATGCACATGTACATGAAACTCTCATTATAAGGCAGATTGAGGTCAGAACATGGCCCTGAGAAATAACCTAAAATAAATCCTGACAGAGAGGATATATGACGGGTGACTGTAAGAAGCAGCATATACTTACCAGTAAACAGAATAAGCTTTGTCTTATAATATTGGTAAGGAATGCACAGCTTCTTTTGGTGCCAATTCCAGTTTTCACATCTGGTTGATTTTTAGCATGCCTGACTCACTTTCAAACTTTTTACTTCTCTAGCTTTGATTCCATTCTCCATACAGCATCTTGTTGGTTTCTTGCAGGCAAACTTGACAAAATTCATGACCTTTCCTTCTCCCTCATTTGGGGAACAAGTACTGTACTGATCCTTGTATTCTTGTCTCCCAGTAAATTTTATCCTCTCATTTAGCCATTAATGGTAGGTCAACAAATTTGCTCTTCTGATTCAGAACACATCCTTCCCCCCACAGTAATATCATATTTTTTCCCCTTTCAGAATTTGAAAAAGTATAGTAAACTGACATGAAATAATTTAATAATTATTAAATTTGATGATTTAATATACTCTAAAACAAACATGAAAATTTTTTCATCACTTTATAAAATCAAGTGAAAAGTATCTGATATTTTGGCTATTTTCCACTGTTTTCCTTTGTCTCATGAATTTGCTCAGCATGTAAAAAAAGAAAAAAAAATCACACAAAAGGAGAAGGACAGAGGAAAATGTAAAGATACATAATTTTATTACTTTGAATAACAACCCCCAAACTTCAGATTATTATACATACTAGGTTCTAACAAAAAAATCATTAAGTTAGAAATTTGTGGTTTTTCTTCTTTTTACCAGGAAAAGATTTGTCATGACAAAACCAGAATCAAATCTTTTAACTGACTTTATCCATTAACTGATCTCTTCACATAAACTACATTTGATCTTTTTTCCTGGCAAGAATAGGTGATAACTGATGTTTGAGTATGCAAATATTAGATTTTCTAGGTTGGGTTTATCTCCCCTAATTAGAAAGGTCTGTTGCATTAAAATCTATATCCAAGCTGATCACCCAAGAGCATCAAAGTGGAATAAAGACACTTTAAGGATGTGATTGACTCAACACACTTTAGATAAATTTTGGGTTAAAAAGAACTGCACCTTTTAATTCCTCATTTTTCTATATAAGGTTTCTATAAAGACAATTAAGAAAACTATCTCTTCTATACTGCAAATGTCTGCTTCTGGTCTGATTAGTCCCAGCCTAACTAGAGCTTGTCTGAGAGAAGTAAATAAAATTTATAACTTTAGCTCTCAGGGATCACTTTATAGTTGGCATCACTGGTGGCAATCACCTCTCCCATGCCCACAAATAAAACTGCATTCAATAAATAAGAAATTTACATCAAAATAAGACCTCATCAACTATAAATTTTTTATCTGCCCACTGGACAGTTGGTCCAGCGGCTGATTCTTCTCAGAATCCATGTTCTCTGTCCACATCTACCTTCTGGCATGGGTAGCACCTGTGCAACATCAGACAAAAGCATAACTACCAGCAGGATACTACCTCAAAATTGGGACCTAGTCTGTGACTTCTAAGAAGTGGTGTGGTATCTGTTCTGATGATGTATGTATGTAAATTCCTGAGTTTTGTTGCACACTCACATGTGAACTACTCCCATATGTATATGATCATGTCACATAAACATTACACATATATGAACTAGAAGGAAATTTTGTTACTTTAGTGATAGAACTTAGATGACTTCACCTAACCTTATCTGTGTTTCTCCATGAAAAAGGAAAATTCAGAAATGGGCAAACATAAAGATTTTTTTTTTTTATTAAAGTTATGTTTAGAGTATTTTCTACAAGCATGTGTCACAGAAAGGTGTGCTCCTTAATTTTCACACACACACTTCAGAAGCAGTTGGGCTTGTTTGAAGTGTGACTATCACTTTGAAAACTAAATCAGATTTGAGCATCCAGATCCCACACTCTAAATCAAAGTTACACTTCAAACAAGCCTTGTTGCCTTTGAGGTGCTGTAGAGCTACTGTTTCTGTCTGAAGTTCATTATCCTACTACATTACTACCAATTCAATATTACATCTGTCCCCTCTTACTATATTTTGTCTCCAGATAACTAAATAAACAAAGATGATAATGTTCAGGACAGAGTATACGTGACAGCTTTGAGCTTTTCTGTTTAGGAAAACTCAGGTTAGAATCACAATATCTGAGTCATAAGTAGAAGAAAGGAAATAAAAATTATCTTTCTGAGGTAGTGTTTTAGTAAAATCACAGAATCACAAACAAACACACACATACAGACTATTGAATGCTTTCATCAGATATGTTTAAATCTCAAAACCCACTAGACTCAGACTATAACTTAACCCTTCTTCATCACTCTGCATTTGCAGCAGCTACTGTTAAGAGAAATGGAAAACATGATTCTAATAATACTGATTCTCAGAAATCCTTGTGAATTTGGCATATAAAAAGCCATTGTACTATGCCTCCCCTGTGAAATACAATGCATACAGACTCATTCCTGCCTGCCCATAGAACTACATAGGAGCAAATGTGTTATTTCAAGGCACGTGGGCTTTCTGACATGCATGAGAATTAATCATGCCTGTTTGTGTTTATGAAGACCTAGGCACCAGCAATACATTCTTTGATAGCCCACCAAAAACTGCAAGAGGAAACTTGATACACGTTAAGAGTAAAGGCAAAATAACATACTCAGACAAATCTATGCTACAGCCTTCAAAACAGGCTAACTACTGGCATATTGCTCAGTGGTGTACTGTCTCTGGCTCATGAAATGTCCCAGACCAAACCTGGGAATTGCTTTGGGTGAGAGCTGGTTGTCCTGGGGACAAATTATGCTGGGACCATTGTAACACATTACAGCTATGGACAATCAGCTCCAGCCACAGAGAATCCTCATGGTATATCAGTATCTTACAGCGAGGTCTGTCCTTGTCTACTGCAGTGTTCCTGGAGACAAATTAAACAGAGTAGGAGATCCTTGCATCCAAGGTTAGGAAAGTATAGGACAGAACAAGAAATAAAAACTCTCCTGTGCTCCCCTTCCTTTCTGGTGCCTTATAGGTTAAGTAGTAGCATTCATTTATGCTAGGTACAGAAGTGTCTTCCACCACAGCCTGAAATTCCCAAATTGCAACATGAGATGTCCACATGGCTGGCAGAATTAAAAAATGATCTGCAGATGGCTGCTGTAGCATCTGGTTGATATTTAAGACTCAAGACATCTTGCAGCAGCTTCAAGTCCCTGACTCCCTGACTGTGCTGGGAATTCCTAACAGTTTTTGCCATAGTATTACCACTTCAATCTCCTTTCTGGTCCTGATCTTGGGCAAATGCCAAACTAAGTCTATTGTGTCCTGAAATTGCCCCCAGGTGTATGCCACCTGGACAGTCCAGCTGGTACCAGAGTTGGAGGTGAAGTGAGATCTTCAAGCTCTACCACTGTAACAGCTCAGACTTGTCCTCAAAAGGATGCAGTAATAGGAAAATTAAGAAGACATGTTATGCTGGTTTTGGGCAGGAGGTCCTTAGGCCAGACTGTCTATGGAAGGAAAAGATAATACAGTTATCTAGGAAAGACATGTGTTTTTTTCTTACAGTGTCTCCCAGGAAGAAATGTTCCTATATGTGAGCATTTATATTTCTGGTGACTAATTCACAGGATTGAAACTCACTATAATCTCCAGTCTTTTCCTGCCTCCTGGAGAAAAATATAGATGTATTATGGACTAATTGTGACTGCAAAATGCAATTTGGCACAGGCTATGTTATATAGATCCCATTATACATCTCAATTTAGAAAGACTAAACAGATTATGACCTCTTAGTCCCATTTTTACCCTTTTTCTGCTCTTACCAACTTCATTTGGATTTGGGTTCTGAGTTAAAACAGGTGTAATCATGCAAGAAAATTAAAAAAAGACTACCAGTGTGACTGCATACTGTCAGACTTTCCAGCTACAGTCCATGTAATTCATGACAAACTATACTCTTTTAAATAGCCAGCCAGGTAATTCACATACTGATTAACTGGATGTAACAGGAAGCAATACATCTTGAGAAACCACATCTTTTCAAATATGTTGTGTGAACATATAGTTATCAATCAAAATTGATTCCTTTTTCAAGATAAATATTGATGCTTACTCAGTATTTTAAAATCAATTGAGTTAAACGAGTGGTTAGATCTGTATCTATTTTTATCTGCTTTAAGAGAAATAACAAAGAGTGTTTATGGAACAAACAAAAATGCATTATTAAATTTGAGGATGACAATCTAAAAAGAAAACTAATTTAAAGGTAATAGTTCCTAATAAAACTTTAGTCATGATACTTGCCTGAAAAATACCCAGACAAGTTCTTCTGAAACTAAATGCAAACACAAAAATCCTTTTGCAAGAAGAAATTAATTTCTACTGAAAGCTTGAGCTAATAATATTTCTGTAATTTTGTAATTATTTTTCTTTAGCAAAAAGACAGTGATAAATTTTCATCTGACAAAAACAAAACATTTTTAAGTCAATAGTAAAGTATCTACTTAATTCACCAGAAAAAATAAGACTGCTTGAAGAGGTATAACTTTTGAAACCCAGTAAGGCTTTTTTTTTTCCCCATTGTACACAACTTATGCTTATTTCTTTGATAATTTTACAAAGCAGCAACAGTTCTGCTTCTATTCTTATAGCTGTGTAACCAAATATGCTTTTGCTCTCCTTCCCCCTCTCCCTGGGAGGGATCATGCCTTTCAAGTGAAGGCACAGAATGAGCTTACGACAAGAAGGTATTAAGGACTTAGGGGTGGAAACCAGCCTCCGAGCTCATGCTCCACATCTAAATCTAACTGGTCATCCGTGCTTTAAAGTATCCTCAGCTGATTCTTTTCCAGTTCTTTCAAAATTAATCTATCCATTCCTCAAATGCAGTACCAGTTAATTCCATTTTATTTATTTATATGATTGTATTTTTTTGTCTTTGTTTCTTATCATCCAACTGTATTTTAATTGACAAGAAATTAAACTGCTTTTCCCCAAGTGAACTTTCTTTTACCTGTGTGGTAACCAGTATGTGATGTCCCCATCTTTATCTCCACCTACTAGCTTTCTCATCCTATTTTCTTTGCCTGTCCTGTTGAACAGGGGGATTGAGGGAGCAGCTCAGTAGGGGCTGGCCAAGGTCAGCCCACAACTAAACATCTCAGTGGTTATGATGGGATACCAACACTGTACACATAAAAGCATTACTGTGAGTGTGCAGTCATATACTTGAGGACCAGGACAACACACTGCTGTTAAGACATACATTTGCAGGGATACATCTCCCTAGTTCCAGCTCATTGCTGCTTTCTCTTTCTACCTTAGTATCTAACACACTTGGCACAACCTGCCAGGCAGCAATCTGCCAGCTAATTGACTATCCCATGGTCTGGAGCAGAGGCAGAACTGTTGAGCTGCACAGTGAATTTTCATGGCCCCGTGGAAAGGAAACAGGAGATGAGGGCCAGAAGATTGGTGCCATGCTCAAAATACTGGGCTGCACAGTCACTGGCAGTGAGAACAAACTGAATTTGCTTTTGTGTTTGCAAGTTTATCTGTTAATGAAGCAACTTCTAAAGATTTGAAGCTATGGACTTTGAGTAAAAGTTTGAGAAAGGAAACATCCTTACAGTTCTTTTAATCCTATGGACAAAAGTTAAACATCTATGTGCCAGGAGGGTCAGACACTTAAAAATTTCAGGTAATCACATAAAATGGGTTTGTAGCTTTAAGAGGCAGGTCACTATCCTATGAAAGCTGGAAAAGAGCTGAAGGAGTTCAGCTGAAAGCTCAGGAAGCTTCCATAGCAACCTGAGAAAGGTTGGAATTTTGTAATTTTGTTTAGGCTTCTGACTTTTTGTTCCTATGTGTAGTAGTTTGGGATTATTTTTTACTCTTAATCTCAGAAATGCTCCCAGGATAGAAAAAATTATTTCTTCCTCAGCTTACCTAAGAATAATGGCTTAAATTTAGGGAAGAAAAACATACTCAGCTTATTCACATGAACAAACTTATGAAAACAAGCAGAATTTAATCTCTGATAGAAATATGTCTGGAAAGCACAGGAAGTTCAGTTTCATTCTCATTTGGGAGACAAATAAATACACTATCTTCAAGCATCTGTCTATGACCAAAGCTTTCTCTCCCTCCACCTGCACTTACAATAACCCTTCCCAAATACTTTTTGAACTAGTGTAAAGAATTAAGATTCTTGATGAATGAAACCCAGTAGTTTTACAAGACGCTGCATAACAGCCAGATTTGACAAATTAGAAGCAAATTGCTATTTTCCTACAGAACTACTGTATAAAATGTCTAAAGATATGCTCTGTATCTTCTCTAAAGCTGTAAGATAATAAAAACCATTGAAGTTAAAAATTTACACATATTTAGCTATGTAATTAAGCTATGTAAAACATCTACCCAAACAAAACAGCCTGAATCACATATGCTGGAATTTGAAAACCCCTTCATTTTCCAAGTAATCACTCTATAACTTGTAACTCTATTAAGAATGCCTGAAGTTACATATCCCTTAAAGAGCTCTAAATACCAGGAGTGTGCATACTGCCATTTTGAAGAAGCTTGGGGTCATGCAACCACAATAACTGGATCTGTATGTCCTGCATCAGTGTCCTGTCTTTGTTCTGACCATTAGCTTGCACTGCCTCCAGCCATCAATTATTAGCATTGAAATATCAAAGTATAACTGATTACTCTAAATTACTCCACATCCACCAGTAATGCCCATCCAGACATATTAGAATGCATGTGCACTTCAAGACTACATCTACAGAACTTACTTTTTATCAAGAAACAGTGTTTTCAAAGTATACAGCAACTGTAGTGCTGCATATGTAAACTATAATAATAATAAATATATAGAGATGCCATCAAGATTTGAGGTATCTTGCATGAAAGAGCAAAATGAGCAGTTAAACTCCTTTTATCATCCCAGTAAAAAATATGTAAGAGAAGGCAATAAACTGCAATAGCATAATACTATTCCATATAATATGCATTTTTTTTCACTCAGCTTCTGTCATGCAAACAATTTATAATACTGAGAGACAGAAAACAGAAAGTTTATGTGGGAATAAAGGTAAATTGAGGCCTATAAATAAGAATGTGGAGGTGTGAACTTCACAGAGCAACAGCAGGCAAATTAGATTTTCTCAGTGTTTCCCAGTGACAGACAAGGGGCAATGGCTGTAAATTGAAGCAATAGGAAGTACCATGTATACACAAGGAAAAGTTTTTTCCCAGTGAGGGTGCCAGAGCACTGGAACAGACTGCCCAGAGAGGTTGTGGGGCCTCCTTCTCTGAAGATATTCAAAGCCTGCCTCGATGCATTCCTGTGTGACCTGGTCTAGGGAATCCTGCTGTGGCAGGGGGGTTGGACTAGATGATCTTTCAACATCCCTTTCAACCCCTAACATTCTGTGAGTCTGTAAAAGTGGCCACAAAATTGTACCTTGAACATCATCATAGTTATCCGAGTTCTCCATTTTGAACATATTGAAGTTTCTTCTTGAGTTTCAGGTTTCTTGCAAGCTTTATATTTAAAAACCTGCTTACATTTGTTATTAATAACATTGAGAGATGTTACTCAGGCTTAATAAAGCCTTTTTTAATATTTTAGCATATATATCTATCTCATATTTTATATTTTAGCAGTTTTAGCATCTCAAACTCTGCTTCTACATCTGTACTTCTAGAAATATATTTTAGGTCTGCAATGAAGAGTCCAAAAAGCCTAATCAAATGCACTTTGCCTTTTTTTGAGTAAATAGCTGAGTTTATCATCAATCCTAACTGTATAATTAATGCCATGTAATTAGAACAGTGAGCCAGTGCAATATATACTGACTGCAACTTTTACGCCTCTGAAAACAACCTCCACATCGAACCCTTCTACAAAAGGCAGAAATACAAAGTTGTGCAAGTCACAGTAATTACAAGAAACCAAAAAACATTTCAGAGTAATGTAGCCCAATAACTGAAAAATTACAGTGCATTCAAACAATTTCAGCTGTGGATTTGACAGCCTTAAAGTAATTTATTAAAACTATGGCTCAAACAGGTAATTGGGGGTTTGGAATTCCAATGAATAAAAGAAATGATTGAGTTAATTTTCTTTCTCCCATACTGCAAAGTGCATGAAGTTGTTCCTTTAGGATTTTTTTTCTAATTAGCATCAGAACAATCAATCATAATTTCACAAGTACACTTGTGAAAATTCTAAGGAGCTGAGTTTTGTTCAGTAATGAATATCTATATAAACAGTTTCTAATAATCTGGAAACTAGAGGATTTAGGAATGAATAAAACACTTTGCAATTATTCATCAAGTTTTTGGATAACTCCTTTCAGTTAGAGTATTTCTCTAAACCAAAGCTGGATCTGCTTTTGCAATTGTTAGCATCCCAGGAAGATCTGGTAATGATTCTTCAAATGGCTTACCTTGTTTTTTTTTCAGTGAAAGTAGCTGAATACCTTAACTGAACATCAGGCTCTTAGGAGGCTACAATTTGTTGAGGTAATTCTTGTCCTAAACATCATCTTAAATTGAGAAAACAGGGTTTGTTTTACTTAATCACCTATAATCAAGTCTTTTGATTAGTCAATGGAGAAAGACTGGTAACTTCAGAGAGCCAACAGGTGAGACTGATTCATGAAATTAAACTTTAGACAGGAATATCAGGATATGGAGTTAGAAGAGCATTTAATGAACTGCAAATTTTAGCCTCTATCTTGTGGAGGTTGAGATCTTTATTTTTGGAGAAAAAAAATCCTCACAGAAGTCCAAAGAGAGGAAACAAAATTAAAAACTGAGGGATAATTAAGAATTTTAGTTTACAGTGACAGCTCTTGTAATCTCTAAAGGCAAGAATAAGGATATTCTTGTTCAATGGCAGAAAAAAGAAAAAATACTAGAAGATCCCAGACAGTTTTGGAGTAATGGTACAGACTTCTATGGCTAAATCTGAAATCGTGCATTTTTCCATGCTTGTCAGTTCTGTCACATTATTATCTGTCACATTATTATCTTTCATATTACTATCTTCCATTAAAAATGTACTATTGTAGACTGAAATACTAAAACAGCCTTGGAGAAGTGCTAGTCATGTTGAAAATGTGGAAGGGACTGGTGATTAATGATAAATTATGTACCAAGGAAACATTTTTCCTCTGCATATAAGCGAATCTGAAACTGGAATCAAACAGTACAAAGCATAGCCAAGAATTTATAATATTGGTTCATTCAGGGAATGTATTCAGAAACCCATAATGACTCAGATAGTCAGATACAGTATCTCCCAAGAATGCAGTGTAAAGAATTTCTCTGTGTTCCCTTAAGAGCACAAACTTTATAGAAAAAAGATTGTTTCAAGATGTTATTTTTTTCCCAGATAAAGAGGACAAACTAACTTCTTGCCAATATTAAATCACAGCATTTTTTTCTTAGCTATTAGTTACATTAATTATATTGCACTTGTGCCTTGGTTATTTGATCATTCTTAAAATAATGTAAGGTGATGGAAATGTTTATCCAGAATTCTTTTCTCCAGTTGTCTTATAAACGTGACAATCTTTAGCTGAAAAGTAAATTATTAGACACATCACATGACAAAAAATAGCTTCTATATAATGCAGAGCCACAGTCTCTTCTCAGTGGTACATCCCAAATTCTCATTAATGTTTCTTCATTAATGTGTAAGGGTTCAATTTTGGCTCCATGACTTTCCATTAGCTGAATAATTTTAGTAAAAAAAGGTAAATGACCTATTATACTACAAGTGACTAATTTGCTTCTTTTGTTAACAAAATAGATTTCTTACTCTGCCTTTCATGAACAACAGTAACTCCTCCATTCTTCTATTTTAAGTCATGAGATATATTTGTTTCAGCAAGAAAAATGAAATTACCTTTCTTCCAAATCCAGTATTACACATCTTTAGATCAAAATCCAATTTAGAACAAGGTTCAGTAGAATAAATATAGCCTCTCATTGCTTTCTTCACTTTGTCAGTTTCTGTTTTACTGATTTCAACACACAGGAGCATTGAGCTGGGTGGGAAGCAAGATGAACACAGAAGGAGCTGAGACTATATTATCATTGTCTTTATTTAGGGGCATCATCAAACCATATAGGAAAAGAATGAATGTAATTTGGCAATTTTGATAGGCTGAGACCACACTTGTAGTACAATATTCATTGACCCGGAAGTAGATAGTGTAAAGTAACCTCAATATGCACAATCTTCTGTGGGCAACCAACTACCAAATTCACATAAGGAGGCTTTGCATTTAAGTTACACAAAAAATCCAAGATATTTTGAACATACATTAGGGCAGGATATGGTCCTTTGAATGTTATTCTCAATGCTCGTACCAGCAGCAACCGTCATCTGAAAAAGGGGGCAACAGAGATTCTGCTGAATGGAACAGAATTTTGTACAGTGCTACAGTATATTTAAATTATACCATGCTAACAAGATGAATGTTATCAGGCAAGCTGATCTAAGAGAACAAAAACGTGGCTCAACTGAAATTGACACAAAAAAATTGAAAGTATTGTTACATCTCCTGGCTCCTGAGGTGCTGAGAAAAACCAAACAGCATGTCTCTTTGCTATTCTGTACTACGTCGACAGAAGTGAAGTCTGAAGCACTATCTAACAGTCAGGTAATTATGGAGAAATAATAATAGCTCCATGGCTAACTGTAATCTGGGATCTCTGCATAAAGAAAGGTTTGCCTGTCTGTGAGGTTTGAAGAAAGCAGGACCTTCTCCCACAAATAAAAACATCTTGTGGAAAGACATCAAAAGAGGTAAATCTACTAAACTATTAGGCAGAATTTGCCTACTAAATTGGTACATTTTTCATGTTGTCTCAGACTTCTCCATTGCAACAACTAATCATAAGAGTGGAAAAATAGTAGATAAAAGCTGTATGTGGTTAAAAACCTGGAAGTCCCATCAACTACCTGAAGAATGTATTTTAGCATTGAATGTTATTTCTCCTCCTTTTTCATAACTTTCTCAGTTATTTTTGCAGAGCCCAACATAAAACATTCTTCTCTAGAAAGACCCTGACTAGCAGGCAACCTGACCAGGTATTTTTTCAGATCTCAGTATTTCAGAGGAAATTAACAGCTATTTCAAGAGGTTTGAGAAGTACTTTTTAAACCCTTAGCTCAATATACCCTGGCTGCCATTTAAGGAAAAAAAACAACTTGACTAAGCCTCTAAAAAAATGTCTTTCCATTGTTGAGGGCATATGTAACAATACATACAATGTTCATGCTAATTATAGTTGAGCTTCATCATCTCTCAAAATAAATATTTGACCTCAGCTTTGTGTGACTAACTACCAACTCAGATCAGTAAACCTGGTATTCAGAACTGAAAAAAAAGAAAGTAGGTTTTGATACAAGTAATACCACAGTACAACACTTGGAAAATACAACATATTGCAAGATGTGTTTTATAATGAATTTACTATTATAGTTTCTGAGGAAGTTAAGCCTGACTGTATATTTTGACTTATTTTTGCAGTAAACAAAACCATGCATATTATCAATATATTTACTAACAGCCACAGGCATGTAGAATCATAAAATCAACATGGTTGGAAAAGACCTCTGAGATCATTGAGTTCAACTGTAGCCACTTTCATCTAGCTACAAACCACGTATTGCCAATGTATGTCACCTTGTGATTTGTAACAGTTTTTAAATACTTGGAAGTTTTAAACTGTCCATGTTTAAATGGAGAATTATGCCATTAGTGGCAACAAAAAGAGTAAATCTTGAATTTTAAGAAAAAATGCTCCATGTATTCTTGGCAGTTCCTAACTGGTGTTCGATTTCCTTTCTTTAGAGTTATACTCTCAAATATTTGGAAATATTTTTATAATGCTTTTTCAACTAGTTCTAATTTTAAAGGAGCTTTCACTTCATACAAAGCAACTATTTTTGAAAATAATGTTTCCATGCAAAGCAACTTCATGGTCAATTCATGTATCACGCTTAGATGGATCTTTAACATCATTGTTGCTCCAGAATTTTGTTAAGGAAAACACAGCCCACATTACGTCATTATGACATTGTTTAAACTAAATGATGTCTCAGAAACATACACAAGAAAACATACACATTATAAATTTTATCCATTCATTATTTCAGTTTCTACACATCTTTATTTAGTAATGGTTTAATGCTTATTAAATGTAATATCAATTGATATACACATATACAACTACTAAAAAAGCATTTAAACAAACGCACATGGATTAATGTACAAATAGTTTACATATTTTGGCAGAATTTTTTCATTTATGTAGGTCTCATATATGATGTTCTCTGATAATTTTGCACATTTGTGTGCAAAGGTAGATCTACTGTATACTTTTGACTGCTGCATCTGAGCTCGGGTAACAAATTCATCTTTGCTGTCCATCACTGTTAAAGCAACAATCTCTGAGTAACTTTAGCCTAATTTTTCAAATTTTCCTGTAAACAGTTCTCCCCCTCTTTCCTCTTGTAAAACTGTGATTAAAAGTTTATTGACAAAAAGCATAAAATTAACAGTGTTCAGTTCTAGCACATGATAGGTTTAAGGTCCAGTATTTTAACTCTCCAGGTATACTATAGGAAATTTTACATAACGGGAAATGATCTATCCCTGGTATTTCAATGCCATAAGGCTATTTCCTTATATCCATCATAATTTCCTATCTAACTGGACCCATAGTGTCTAAAATGTCAAGAGTAAGAGAAGATATATGAAAGAAAAATTTTTAGAAAAAGTTTAAAATGTGTACATTGATTCTAAAACTGTTTGTCTTCAAACTATGCATGCTAGGGCAAACACATTGTATTGTCATGAAAATTTTACTGGTAATAATTTGAGATACAAAATCCATGAATGAGTTATGCAGTATAAGTAATGCAGCCATTCCCATCTCATGCATGTTGATATTTAGTTCATTCAGCATTGCATCTAATATTACAGCATCTACTTAGTACTTTACACCCTAGTAACTACAACCTATTAGAATTAGTATTCATGAAACTTTCTATGACAATTCTGTCTTCCTCCCTTAGAAAATGCATAAACATTAAAATTTATCAGAGGAGAAAACAGGGTCAACAGGGAGAGAAAATTCTGAAAATGAAGCCTGAGAACATGCACATATTCTTGCTTGGGTTGACTATTTTAGCTACTGTTTGCTATGAACCACATGCAAGAGGACAGATTCTCAGCTTGTAACCTAAATAATGGACCCAGAAATATTTCCAGGCTCTTCCTCTCTCTTTTGGGTTTCCACATAGAAAAGCCTTGTGTGAAGCTGTCGCACATCTGAAAGCAATTTCAGACCTCTAAAAGTCCCTTCCAACCCAAACAATTCTATGGTTCTAAAGTTCTATACATATTGTACATACACACACATACCTGTATCCATCCACACATATATATGTACATACACTACACATGAACTAATAATTATTTCATGCTTGATGACAATAGCCTGCAGGAAAAAATTAAGATGAAGCAACCAAAACTACCATCTATATAATGCTCTCTGATAATTGACTTGGTCACACTTGAGTTTTCACATGAGAGTATTCCCACTGACCTACAGGGTACTTGTTATCACTGCAGAGTTAAATCTACATGTAAAAGATTGCCTTTAAGACCTACTAAGTAAAAAAGACAGACCTTGCAGTCTGTATGGTAATATTCCCAAAGTGCTGCAACATAATGATATGAAGAATGGTAATGTATCATTAAGTGAGCATTTTCAAGACATAATAAGATTGGGTTTTTTCTACCTGTATCACAGTGATTGAACTAATTATTCTCTGACTAATCATTTAAAAAATCTTTTGAGTTCTGAATGCAGGAAATCACCATATTTAAAATGTGCTCTTATATTTACACTCTAAAATATCAATTTAAATGTATCGAGCTTATGAGAAATTTATTATAGTACATAAAGATTTGGAACAGTGATCACAGAAACAGAGTTTGAGTTCATATAGCCATTAAAATATCTCAAGATCATGCCTCTGTGTTGTACTGAGGCACAGAAATAACTCAGGCATATATTCCATCATTAAAAATTTAGTTAACAGAAAGAGTCTAGAAAGGAACTGTCTCAGTGGATCTTAGTCAAAACTGAAAAATATTTCCTTGCCTAATTGTTAGAATTTCCTTTGCATAAAGTCTTTTCAAACTGCTAGATTACTCTTAATAGGAATGTAGAAAACAAAGGACATTGTCACTTGATATAATATAAAAATATAAAACTATATGAACATTTTAGAATGTTATGCTAATTGGTTTTCAAACTAGGTCTGTGGAAATTATTCTGACTTCTCTTTTGCTCTCTCTAATGAAGAACAAAGAGTCTGATATTCATGTTCCAGGTCCAGTTCCAAGTTATTTTTATCAAGTACTAATATTGGGAGGGAGGGAAGGTAAGGAGAGAGGAAGGCAGGTAGGTAGGCAGACAGGAAGCAAGGAAGGAAGGAAATAAATAAGAAATAAAATGAAAAACAAAAGAAAAAACCCCCACCACCAGCCAAATACACCTACAGTATTTTCCTGCACTCCCTGAAATCCTGCTCCTATAATCAGACAGCTGTGACCAGCCCGCAGTAATGATCTCTCTTGTTGCCAAAGCCCAGGCTGTGGGGAAGAAAGGTCCAACAGTTCACGTCTGCATACTGCAAGAAGACAAAATAGTTTAGGAAAATGTCTTAAGAACAATGCTGAACTGTGCCCATGGATCCAGAGGACCAGAACTCTGACAGATCCAGTTCAGACAACGCTTGAACACACCTGAGGAGCCTGTAGAGGTTTCAGAAAACTCATGGATTTGTAGGAAAGATAAATCTCAAAACCAAGACAATTGATCACAGGGACTATGAGAGCTTTGTCAAAGGTTGGAATCCTGAAAAGACATTAAAATTAATTTTAATTTGAAAATTTTGCTTCCTGTAGGCTAATTCTTTAATGCATGGCTACAGCAGACAGCAAAACCAAAAGCATGACTAAATTGTTTTCAACAGCAGCATACAACTTCAATTGCCTCACAGAAGTCACAGAGTCACAGAATCATTATGGTTGGAAAGGACCCTCAAGATCATCTAGTCCAACCAATAGCCCTACACTACTCTTATCCCTAAATCATCCCCTGAAGAAACACATCTATCTGCTTCTTAAAAACCTCCAGGGATGGTGACTCCACCACCTCCCTGGGCAGCCTATTCCAATATCTTACCACTCTTTCAGTAAAGAAATTCTTCCTAATATCTAATCTAAACCTACCCTGGCACAACGTAAGCCCATGCCCTCTGGTCCTGTCACTAGTGACAAGGGAGAAGAGCCCAACAGGTAAAGCTTATTCAAAATTTCTTCTTGTTCCAATCCTCAGATTTCTACACAGGGAAAAAACATATTTTGTAGTAATAAACTTTTCTTTCATCTCCCTGAATGCATGTTCCAGTATGTCAAGTTTCTCCTGAAAGCAGGATGAGGCAGAAGAAAACCTGATCTTGGGTGAGTGCAGGATGCAGCACCTTCTTGCTATCTGGGAGAGATATTCTTCTCTGCCTGGTCTATGAACTCTGGGACATGCCTATTCTGTATGAATGTGAGCAAATGTAAAGTAGCAACAGGTATGACCCCACTATACACATTAGGGAGGCTCAGAAGGGTACACCTCAACTCTTAATTAACAAGTGTAAGGAGAAGGTAAGATTGCAAGGTATAAAGCTCAGAAGCCTTCATTCACACTTGTGATCATTTCAGTCTCCTCAGTGCTCATTTTTCAAGTCCTTAACAGGGTACTTTAGGCTGCAGACAGACAGGATTCAGGCTCACAACAGTGCTTTTACATTATTTACTATGTACATATTTTCAGGGAGAATACAGCATAACGGCTTGAACAAGCTCCATTTTTTTTTTTTTAAACTTTTCAGAAAGAACAGCTAAAACTAAATCTCACTGTTACTGTGTGTAATAATGAAGAAAAGCTTGAAAGACAGACTTCAGGAATTTTGCAGCTAAGCATTCCCACCAGGTAAGAGGTGAATGTCTTTTTTTCCTGGAGAGGACAATCAGTTCTTGTATTTTTGATTTAAGCACCATGTTATCTTGCTTTCAAGCATCAGCAAAGACAAATTAACAAGACTTTGGTCATTTTCTCAGCTGTTCCTAACACTTTGGGCTACAGACAGATGCCAGAAATCAGTTCAGCTTTACATTAATGTCATTTGAAAAAGCCATGGGCACTGGCAGATGCAGGCAGTGAAACTACACCTTGGAAAGACAGCCCAAAGGTGGGTAATATCAGTGGAGAGGAGGTGGAGGTGCTTCCACTGAAAATAACAAAGAATCTGTGAGTGAGGAAAAGGCAAAACAGAAGCTTTTTTTTTTTAATACCTTCTGTAATAATCTGACAAGTAGTATATTCTATGTAATTCTATGTGATTGAAACAAAAGATTATTTGCATTAGCCCTTATCTTTTGTATTGCACCAGGGCAGGGAAATTTGTGCAGCTACAAAGTCCAAACCAAAAAAACATACACCACCAAAATAAAACACAATTCATCTGATCAGCGTCAGGATCTATTTTAGGATGAAATGTACATAAAGCTGATTATTCCTCTCCGTTAACTATAGCTCAAATGTAGATTTCTACAGTTTATACCATGGCGAGGTAGAAGAGGGAGATTACTCAGTCTTTCCATCAAAGCTTTCATGAAAACAATCATTAAGAATAGCACAACCAGAAATGAAATGAAATTCTAATTTTAACAGAAAGAACTGAAACAATTTTGATTTAAATTAAATATGAAACTTTGCAGGTGAAGATCAGCATTTTTGTCATTTTTGATACTGGTTTACAACTCAACACTGTATTTTCACTGGCTGGAAGCTCAAATCTAAAATGCTCCCAGAAAAAAAATAAGCTTTGGGAACTTTTCTTTAAGTAGTTTATTTTCTCCACATGTAATATTCTCTTCAGCTGCTTAAAACATAAAACAGACCAAATATCCTAACAAAATGTTGGAAAAGCTTCATCTTTTTAACAAAAACAAATGTTAAATGGATGTTGAAAATCAGTTGAAAATAATGACAAAGGTGCTTAAAATGCATGCACACCAGGAGGCTTGAAGAAAGTGAGCAAGACAGCTGGGCATGTCCAGGAGGCCAGTTTCCTTTGCTATGCGGCTACTATTCCCTGATGCTGCAGCAGTGACTAAGGAGTGGTCCAGAGGAAAAAAGGTTTCCTGATAGCTTCTCTGCATACAGCTGTTCTACCTAGCTAAGCACCATGATTTTGAAGTATAACAATCATTATCATGCCCATGTGAAACTGGGATATATAGCACAACTTAAAATGTTAAATTCAAGAGCATACACTTGACTGACTACAATGAAAAGGATCTGATAAATAGAGTAAAACATTACCCTGGCAACACTTACTCAAACAGCCACAGAATTATCATCAAAGCATCACTGGATAAATATTGGCTCTATTTTTTTCTCAGACTCACCCACACAGCAACATGAAAGACTGCAGGTCCAGACAAAACCAATCTTTTTGAGTTCATCATAAATGCAGGTGTAGACAAATGAATATACAAAAAAATACAGAATCTGGTAGGCAAAACAGAGGTACCTTTTTGATTAGTGTAAAAATCCAAATTGAAATTGTAAGGGTCTGGCAACAACACAAAATATTTTATAATTTGAGTAAAAAATATAATTTGTTCAACACTATTGAGGGGCTAGAAAAAATACAGCTTTCCATTTTTAATTTTTAAAAATCAGAATTTTAGATCATATTGTCACAGACAAGTTGGTAACTGTAATAACCTAGCAAATTATAATTTGATTTGCTCTGTGTATTATGTGCACTTTAAGTATTATTTTTATAAGCTAAAAAGTGTTTCATAAAACAGCTATAAATGGAAAAGAAAGGTATGTACTAATAGCCCCCAGAAGAAAAATCCCTGTAAAACACACAGCCAGCCATTATGATGCAATGAAGATATTAGACTTGTTAGTAGGGCAAGTTTCCTAACAACTGGGAAAGGGCAGATCAAAACATCCTGACCAGTTAAAGAACCAGCCCTACAGAGAAGAAATAGAGACAGCACAGATCAAGAGCATGATCCAGACTGTGATCCAAAATCTGTACCAAGAAAGCCGAAATTGAATTATTTGCACATCTCATCCAAATTAAATGTAGTTCAGAGTATTTGAAGTTAAAAGCTCTAAATTCCTTACCCATGAGTGAGAAAAGCAGGTACCTTCAAAGGTGATTCTCAACATGAGTGAATTGCTTACAGTTATATGGTTCTCTCTCTTAGCCAAAAAGCCTTACCTCCTAAGGAATGCCAAGCATAGACAAGGCATTTTGTTATTTAATTCCCTTTTCCTTGGCAAAACACAATACTTTGCTTTCAAAAGGTGTTTGCCCACCATTGTTTCAGAATCACCGCTCACAGACAAGCATGGGAAATGCAAACTTTAGCAGGTGCCCAAATACACTGGATTTTCTGGTTGGCACTGAAGGGAAGCCAAGTTGAGTTCCAATTTCAAGCAATTTATTAATGAGTTGCTAATTATTTGTAAAGGATGCATTCAGAGACCAAGAGAATGTCTAGACAATCATACTCCTGAGAAACAGTGGCAGCAACATTGTCTTAAAAAATAAAATATGCTCTATTCCTTACAGTTTTCTGGGTTTAACTGTAGCAAACTTATTCTAGCTTTTCACCACTCAACCCCCACCCCCAGTTTCACTCATTATTAAACCCTTCCTCCAAGGTGCTCTGTATTTCAGTTGCAAATGGAGTTAAAAGACTAACTTTAAATGCAATCTGTAATAGTACTATTCCACAAAAAAAGAAATCTGTCTTATTGGTATTAAAATACAAAAAAAGTAAAGTAATTCTACTTAGTAGAACTTGAAATAATTCCAAGTAAATTTATTACAGTCTAAACTAAGTTGCATTAGCTTGCACATACCACCAATTAACCAATTAATAAAAGAGTCGTCCTGGCTAGGCTACCTCACAGGAATGTCTTAAAAGGAGTATCTTAAAAGCAGTGAAAATAGCTCATGTATTTGGTAGGGGGAAGGAGATAATTCTCTTGCAGTTTCTATTGGTAACTGGTGTACAGCTGCAATGTCCACACCTTGAGGACACCCACAGCATGATGTTCTCAAAAATGGAAAGCCAGAAGAAGAGCTAGTTAAGCATGGGACAATCACATTCCAAAAATCACATCTGCATGTGTTTTGCAAGCAAGTTGCCTCTGACCACAAGAAAATCTCTCAAAGGGTGGCAGTTCTATATAGGCTTGAATGCTGCTAAGAGCTCACTTCTGAAACTAGTCTTGTGGGTATGAACATAAAGAGCTCAGTGCAATTAAGTATTTTATGTAATTAAGAAATACCTACAGCTAGTAATTTTAACCTGATTTTAAGGTGCATTTCTCTAATCATTGTAATTGTTGTGACTATGAACAAGGTGTCTTTTTAGGATGTACTATGATGCATCTTGTTAGGATGCACTAAATAGTACTCTGTAGACAATGGATTGGCATATGTACTTGTGTGCATCAAAGGAATACATGACTAACACTAGGAGAAGACATGGTTAATAATATGAGTCAGAAGCAAGACGGTTTTAATCATTACACAACAGTTGTTGTGGAACAAAGATACATTATATCAGCAAGTGCATTCATTTGATATTCTTAGCTACAGGTGCCATGTAACCTTACTTTATGGAAGTAATGTTGATATGAACCAAAGTCTGCTACCACTCAGGTAACTGTCCACAGGATACTTAGTTCACAAATATTTGTGGACTTCAGTATCTCCCCTTGGAGTTATTCCCCTTTACATACAGTTAACTCCCCCAGAAAAGAAAATTACTTTCAGCAAAGCTGGGGCACTTCCCACATCAATGGCACACTTGGGATTTTTTGTCCCTTTCCTACTTCTTGTTAAGGTTTTACACATGATGCATGAGTACCAAGCAGGAGATTAGCACAGGTCAAAGGGTAGTGTGACTGCTGCACCCTCTTCCAGAGGACAGCAGGAATGGACATAAATGTCCCCAAGCACAGAAGGAATCTAAAGACCCCTTGAATTCAATGTCTGACTCTGGATCAATGTTACAGCTGCTAAACAATAGGTAAGAAACAGGACCAGATCACACATTCTTAGGTTACTTAAATTACCTATATAAACTGTCAGCTTTGTAACAAAACATCTTTTCTGACAAAGTCCTTATTAATAGAAAAATTAAAACTTTCAATTATAGGTCTCATGTAAGCAGCCACAAAAATGGCCTGGTTAGAAGGGAAAATTACAGACTAGAAGAAAAAGTCTGCTAAAATACTGACAGAGAACATGCCTGCCAGCCTGGGAGCTGTCAGATTGGGAACTAGGCCTATGAACTGGAAGCATCCCCAAGAAGTGCAGCTGGCATCTTTGAAGAACAGCTGGGTACAGAGAAACCAGAGACATCCCGAGACACCATCGATAAGCACAAACCCAATGAACTGTAATGGCAACTTATTGTCTGAAAGCATGAGAAATAGTCTGGAAAAAGGGAAAAACATTCTGAGAAAGTAAGAAACAGTAACTGCCATTGGCTGTTCTAATTGAAAGAAGAGGAAAACAGTCTGTAAAAAAATAAAGTAAAACTGGGGTCAGTTCATTATGTCCTCTCACTTCTTGGGATGGTTGGATGCCCTTCTGGTATGGCTTGATCCTCCCCTCTGGGATGGTTTGGTCCCTTACAGAATCTGTTTAATGCACTTGGTACCATATACACACATATAAGTACTCTTTCATAAATATATTTGCCATTATATTATTGATAAGTTTGCTTTGCTAGTTCTAAGTTTGCAGTAATCTGTAACATATATAATTAATTGCTGCTGTTATTGGGTGGTATTATTATTGATTGTTGCTACTGTTGATCATTGCTACACTATTGATTGCTGACAACTTGTAATAGCTTGATATATATTTTTTTTTCTTTATTAATCATAGTTATACTTGCTACTGGTGACTTTGGTGGCATTTGTGGTAATCTGTAATAGAGATTTAAAGAATAAAATCTCCATGTCCTATGAATCCATAGTTGTGATCTTTACACACCCACAGGCCAGGTGACCCTTTAGGCTATGACAAGCTCAGAGTCGAAATGGTTATCCTCTTCTATTTTCCTATTGTGCTGCCAAGCAAAAAGATCAATTGTTCACTGTCACCATAACAGTGATTCTGAGGTGATTAGATACTGTAGTGATAGGCTGGTATGACAGCCAAAATAAATGAAACCTTCTGCCTTTTAGCATCCTGAAGGAATTAAAATTAACTCTTTTCACTTTTCCAGTTTGAATAAGCCTCTTTAATTTATCCTCATATTTGAACTTCCCAAGGGAATTTTCCCAGGAGAATGAGAAACAGAAACAGTGCAACTGGAGCATTTAATGAAAATCTGGCTTTTACATATATGCCTGGTTGGGCCTGTTACTCCAGTGATTTTATGGTTGTAAGTTTTAAAGACTGAGTGTCAATGAATAGATGTGGGCTCCTCTGTATCTATCTATTTTTAATTCCATCAGAGAGGCTTAGTGTTAAACATGTGATGGAAGAAATGTTAGTCAGAGGAAAGCAGATGGGATAGCTAATTTTTCTTTCACAGTGTTTACACATTGCTGAAATTTTGTTAACTCTCACGGCAGAAAACCAAGAATACTTCGCTCATATATAGCAGTGTCATCAGCAGGCTTTAGAGAGGAAATTGCTTAAGTTTTAATCCTTTTTTTACCACTAGGGAGCTCAGCAACAGCATGTACCAGTAAAGGCTTGTATCTGTAGCCAGTGCCAGCAGCCCCCAAGCCTCAGGTGCTGCTCAGCTCTCCAGGCCGAGTACGCTTCATAGGTGTGCTCATCTGGAGCCTCCTGCTCCTTGTGTGTGCGTGTGAGTTGCACACAGAACTAAAAGTACATCTCATGACTTATTCCTTACAAGCATAGGCAAAGAGTAAGAGTCTAAAAGAAGCCCAACCCAGATTGAACCAACCAGACACAGAAACTAAACAAAATATGCCAGCAATTTATAAAATGACAACAAAGATAAAAAACCATAAAGTCTTCTTTAAGCAAACTGGAACCATTTCAAAATCCATAGCGCAAAAAAAAAGAGCCTGTGAGCACAGCTGTGCCATGCAATAGAAGACCCCTAAATCTGTCCTGAATAACCTAATTCTAGAATGGGAAGCAGCATAGCCATACCAGTGGGGCATGATGTTTATAAAGGAGTTCTCAGTAACCCAGGAACAGCAATAAAATAACACTCTGCTTTTGGATACAAAGCAGGTGTTTCTATGCTCCTCTATGCCACGCTCTGATGAGGTGTTAGCTCCCTTGGGACTGCGGTGAGTTGTATAAGCTCACGGGGTCCAAAAGAGAAGATGAAATGGTTCACACCTCATATTAGTTCTAAGATCTCTGATGACTCAATTGACTTTTATTACAAGTTTCAAAAGTAAGAAAGATAGAAACTGTAGTTGAAAAACTGCAGCCAGAGATTCCCAAGTAAAGCTTTTCAAAAACTTATCAGCACTGTGAACACAGTACACTAAGTCCTTAGATTTTAAACATTTGCTATATCATGTTTCCAGCATTGCTTCTAGGGGTTGTACATCATAAAGTATGTAAGAAAATGTACTACGACTCATATTATCATTGAGATTATTAGTATAAATTCTGTTGACTAATCCATTGAGAAATCAAATGCAGTGGTGGTTGTCACCTATATATTCAGGCTTATTTTAAATACAGGGCTTCAACTTTAACCATTTCATTTCAATAATAATAATAATATTACCTGTTGCAAATTAATGTTCTGTTTGGCCACATTGCTTTAGATGAATAATCACTACAGGTGCCAGAAGAATAAAAGAATCTATTGCTCTGAACATGTTCTGCTGAACTTTAAAGTCATATTGAACATAAACACTAACTAAATCCTTGCATACTGGGTAGAATAAAACCAATATCACCCATGTGGGAAAGCTGCTCCAAATATGCTCAATTCAAAATGCAGGTAAGACTATCAAGCCAACTGCTCCAAAGTATGTGATTTGAGTACTTGAACTTCAGTAAAGAGGAAGATGAAGACTGCAGCATCCCAAAACCATGCTGCTTATGTTTGAAGACCATCTTGTAACACTTTGAACTTACAACCGAAAACTGGCTTTAAGTCTTCCAAAATTTCCCATTAATGTTACTGGATGCATATGGAGAAACTAAAAGAACAACTAACAGATTTGTCTGTTGTATCAGCAGAAATGCAAAATAAATGGAAAAAAACCCCAGGAATGAAGCTCACTCATTTTTCATGTTCAAGATCAGAAGGAGCAAGTTGACCATTTTTGGTTAAGTGAAACAAGAAACTCTTAGCAACTTCAGGAATATTATGAATGAACTATTATCAGAGTTCCTGCCTCAGATTTTAATCTATTTCCAACCATATAAGAGAGAGACAAACTGCAATTTTTACTTCTTGATAAGTACCTTTTAAGATTACTCTTGTAAATGTGTTCTAACACTTGATTTCCAGCTTTAGGTTAACATAAGTCACAAGAGATATTCTCAAAATCTTACTTTGGCTGGGCATCATTTTAAGGGAATTTCAGTTAAAAAATGTTTAATGTCTCTCCAAAATAGAGCTTTGTGAAATATCCAAAATATCTAGGTGATTAAAAGGACAATGTTTAACATTTTAAGCTATCACAAGGGCACACTTTTGCCCAACACATTATTGCAACCAAATGGAGGTAGAATTCAGTGCTGCTATCCCACAAAGGCAAATGAAAAGCTGTTAACAAATACCTTCCAAATGGTTGATTTCATAGTCTTTCAGTGCCCAACATTTATTTAATGGACAAATATCTTGTCAGAACAATCAGCACTACTGCCAGCTCATCTCTTTCTCTTGAGAGATGAGACTGTCATCCAAAGAACTGTAACCAATATATATCCTTTCGTGGAGTTAATACACTATTATTTCTAGACCTCCAAAACTTTCAAAGCTGTCAGTGATGAAGTGATGAAAAAAAACCCAACAAACCCACATTTTATTTGGATCTGATACTTTTCCAAACACATGAGGATACTGTGCTGTACTTGACACTTCAGCATTCTGAAACCATACTGAGGAGAACGTGCTGGTTTAAAACAACAAAATCACCTTATTGCAAGTGAACTCAGACTGAAAAAAATCAGATAACCTGTTGTGATATCCACAAATATGCATGCATACTTTTTTCAGTGTCACTCCCTGACACTAGATGAAAGAACTTGCATGGAAAAATCTACTTACACTTTGAAAGCAAGATGGAGCGATGTCTAGATTTTAACATTTGTTGGATGAGAATGAAGCTTCACATCTTGACTTGCTCACGTTTTGTTATGGGTTTGAATACTTCACTTAAGACTTCATCTTCTGAACTACTTGCTTCTGTTGCAGCTAATAGAATTTTATCTTTCCTAAATTACTACTAAGTATTGAACTTCAGAATACAAGTTATAGTTCTAGAAAGAAAGACATCTGCTGCTGATAAATGCCAACTGTGAAACATGTAAAATGTCTTAAAACCCTGGAAGTTTGCAAGCATTATTTGCAAGTACAATAAGCATTACATCTTAGGCAGTAATGCATAATTTTCTGCTTTTACACCTCTGTTCCAGCTTTCCTTTAATTTGGTGTGAAAAATTGTTACATTGCACACTCTTTGTAGCCACAACTACACTTCTATGCTGCCCAGAAGAACAGGAACTCACCCTTAACTGGACTTTCTAAGTGGTATCACCAATATTGAAGACTGTGTATTCTTCATAGAGCACCTAGCACACACAGAGCACCAAACAGTCCCCATGTAAAAAGCAGGTGCAATACTTTTGAAGAGTACAAATGTAAGATGTCACAATGTCAAATGTATAAAAATATTCCTTTGAAATATTATAGTTAGTTCAAGGTCTTTCCATTAGGTATAACCTTATAATAAAACCTTAAAAATGAAAGCTGGCAGGGATGGATTAAAAAGGATCCTGGAGATTAGTGATCTATAAAATCATGAGGCAGAAGCAGAGCAGCAGGCAGCATTTCTGAACATGGCTGATTACTGCTGCCCAACTGCCCATTTTAGAAAGCTTCATTTCTATGTTTCTGTAGGAGTTAAAGAACTGCAAAGCTCTAGAATGAGTTTAGGCAGGCACAAAAAGGGGAAGAGTCCTTTGTACAGGTGTCCAGCTTGGCGATGGTGAGTTTCTGCCACTGAAAATTAAAATGTATTGAACTGGAGCCTTTGCATAGCTAGGTTAAACCTGAAAATATATACTGAATGGTGTAATTTTTCTCACATCACAAAACACAGTATTTTTTATGAAAGAAAAAACCAAAACCCGCAGCACCATCAGAAGCTTAGATTCTAGGAGTGCTTCTGTATTTCTCAAGTACATTCATAAAAATATCTGCTATGTTAAATGTAGTATGCCTATACCTTATTCATCATACCCAGTATCTTCTCTGGGCTCACATACAAATAAATCTTAGAGGATCTCATAACCAATCTAAACTAAAAACTCATAAATGATGTAAACTAAAGATTTTATTCTACTTTAGATTAAAAACTAACCACAAAATATTATGTCCTGGATTTCACTGCAGCAGGTTTATCTACATGGACAGAGAGCTATCCAACTAGTAATTTTATTTTGGCAAGATAGAGAGAGTTAGGTAGCTACATCTGTGTTTCATTGTGCATTTTTTTTGTGAAATGCTCCTAACCTTTTCTCTCATTTCTAATCTGCCAGCAGTTGCCATTCTGTCATGTATCAGTACACCTTTTCCACAAATATTGTAAATCACTCTACTCAGGAACAACTTTTAATGCCTGAGAAGTCTCTCACTTAGGTTCCCAGCTCTTGTATATTTGAACTCCTTGCACTTCATATTCTCTTATAATCTCTCAAAGTCATTTACCAATGGCCTGAAAGGCAGTGTACCCTGCCCACTTCCCATTATGCTGTTCTTATTGGCGTTGCCCTTCCTAAGGACTTTGTGTTAACTAACCCCAAAATAAATGTCTAACCTAACTTGCATATGCTTTTAGGTTGTACACACTTTATGTCCAATACGTAGCACAGCACAACCAAATACTTGACTGAGGCCAATGAAAGCATCCAAAGTTTAAGACAAGGGGAGTAAACACATAATTGTCACATGTCCAGAAACAACTTCTCTATATTCCCTTCTCACAAGCTGCAAGAATGTCACCTTGTTTGACAATGTTATGTTATAAGATGTTTAGGCATCTCCTTCAATTTTAACAATCACATCACTTGATATTCAGATTTATTTTAGAGAAGCACTGGGAAATATACTTCCAATTAAAGATTTTTTTTAAGAGCTGGCAGTCTACTGAATTAGTCAGAAAGCATTTCCAGTAGTTGTTCACAGTCTGTGTTTGATTTAGGGTTTTATATACATAGATAAACACACATATAAATATATATATATAAAAATCAAAAGACAAGAGTATTTCTGACATAATCTTCGTTGTGCCAATTCAATACACAGAAAAAAAAAAAGAAAAAGCATGTGTAGCATGATGGTGGCCACTAATACCTCATTAAATAAACTCTCATGCAAATCCTAGCTCTAAATATAGGTTAAGTCTTTATATTGTTAAAGGGGTATCTAGAATTCTGTGTGCATCTGCTTGACCAATATAAACCCCTGTCCATATGCTGTTACAAGATTTTTTAACAGAACAATTTTATTGTGGAATTAAGTCAAACAGACAGACTTTAATGGCAGAACTATGGGATATAAGCCATTTTTAATTGAACAGTGCTTCTGGCAGCATACTTAACCCTCTTATGTTTAGAACAAAATGACATAGACTTAGATTTTATATTTAATAACAATCTATATCCCAGCTATCCTCCTTTAGCAACCATTTAAGTCTTTCAATTCCAACAGATTTTGAAGGGATAAGCTACTAATGAATGCAGTTCTATCTCTCTATTTCATTTAAACACAGAAATAAGTAAGTAAATAGGAATATAGTTACAGGAACTTCCAAGGAAAATCTTTTTGTGGTTTAACTTCTAATCCACTTCTATTTTGGTATTGATGCAGATGGCATCAAAGCATCAAAATAAGAAACAAGCTGCACATTCACTTCTTTTTCAGGTATTCTAATACATCAGTATGCAGCTGGAAAAGTAAACACAAACCTTTCCAGGGTGGTGATTGCTCCTGAATTTTTGTATTTGACTACAAAACTTCTCCAACAGCAATCTTTCTAAAGATTTCTTTAGAATTTCTGAAGTCTAGCAACATGGAACTTTGTCCGTACTACAAAAATATTTTTAATCCTGTATGAAACTCTAAATACTGAAGACTGCCCATATCAAGGCAGCTATAGAGTGTATACATATGTGTAGTTACAAACATTTACAGGTTTATACATTTATATCTCATGCATTTCTTATGAAAACTGCTTGAGTTTGCTAATAAAAGGGGAAATATGAAAGCTACTTAAAATTCAATTCTCTTAAAAATAAATGCTGGACTGAGGCTTTTTCTCTGCACTGATCTTTGTAAAACACAAAGAAAAGTAACAAAAAAATGTCTCCTCCAAAGATACAACAGTTGATATTATGATTACTATTAAAAATTACTGAAAAGGTAGCTCTAGGATAAAAAACATACTTCAGTTAAAAGGCATAGAGAAATCCGCTGCATGCAGGTTAACATCAGAATCTTAAAGTCAAGAATAGTTATTTTTATCTTTATTACTGAGAACAATTAACATTTTGGAATCAGAATGGAGTCAGTGCTAATGGTGATGACATTCTGGGTGGAATATATTGCACCTCACTTCCCTAGAGTGCTGTTGGTAATAGAATTCTACAGAGAGAAAAAACAGAAAAAACAGTTGTCCCTGAAGTGCAGGCGTATGAGTCAGAATGTGTGCAAGAGGCAGATCAGTGGAGTGAGAAGGTGCTGTTTATACACAGCTCCTTTACAGAGATACTTCAAGATTATTTTCAATTATAACTATAGAAACAAAATAACCGTAATCCTGTGAGAGCAAGACACCAAATTTAGCTAGTGATTTTGGTCCTTATTGTCCCTTTAACTTCCACAGGCTGCAAATGAAGAATTTTCCTTTATCTTTCAGCTTAAATAGGTTTGTATTCATGTGAGTTTCTTCCCTCAGGAACAAGAAATAATACTCCTCAATGTGTAAGCATTGAATGCAATTTGTATTTTTTTTAACATACAAAGCCATTTGTATAATCTCTTGATCTCTCAGTATCAGGTACCTGACAACATAGTTGGAAAGTTATGATGGTAACAGGACATTATAAGGCTGAATCTATTTTTAGGACTTCATTATTCCCTCTGCATTCGTCTTCCTATAATACTCTCCCCTGAGGGAGCTGTATTGCTCCTCTCTAGCTTCCATCTCCACATGGAAGATTTTTGCTAACAATGATTTGGAGAACTGGAGGAAATAATGGTGTAAATGTAGCTAATCCTGTTTTTATACTGTTTGCAGATTTTCTTCTCAGAGTGAATGTTTTCTCTTGTTTCAACAAGAGCATAAATTATTCTTCAAATCAGTAATGGTTTTTAGATGTAATTCATTCTATTAACTAGAAAAATCAGGTAATCAGAAATATTACCAAGGGAAAAGAAAAAGAAAATAAACACTGTAAAACAGTGTTCAAAAGAGGCTTGAGTAAACAATTCTTATTTAATAGAAGATTACAATAATTTATTTTATTTTATTGATATAAATTGCTTTTGTCTCAGGGGTACTCATTAGGCTATACTGTTGATGTTCACTGAACTCTGTTGTACCTAAACTGTGATGCTAGAAGGGCCTTATTTTCTATACTGGTCTGAAGTTTTATAATTTTCCTCATAGACATTATTTGCCTTTTTGGTTTTCCAAGCTTTTGTCATATGACCATGTGCCAAACAGAAGAATCTGAGAACTAAACAACACTTGACTTGATATGTTCAACATCAGATCAAATTTCAGACAGCCTGGATGCGCTTCTATGTGACCTGGTCTAGGGAATCCTGCTGTGGCAGGGGGGTTGGACTAGATGATCCTTTGAGGTCCCTTCCAACTCCTAACATTCTGCGATTCTGTGTACATATTGCACCTCTGGAGCACTTACTCATCAATTATTGACATTACCACTACATCCATCACCAAAACAAAGAGAATAAACACCATTTCTACTAATCTTTCCATTAAGTGGACTACACCACAGTATCCAGCTTTAAACTTCAGATATCATCTGTTGATTCATAACACTATGGAGAGTCAACTACAGTAGTAAAGATGTAAGGGCCATAGCTAGCATGCACAGAAAGTCTGCAATATTTATGTAGAAGTTTCTGCGCAATTATGCGTGCACACAGGAGAGAGGAGCAAAAAAGGGACCTTGTTCCTTTCTATTCAAAACCAGATTAAGGTAAACTTATGATCAGAGTAAGGTTCCAAACTCATTGTCTCCTTCTGTTGCAATCCTGGGTCAGCCTACAACAGTGAAAACCCTCAGGGATTACAAAGTGGACACAACATTGCTCTTCTTTGACACATCGGAGATGCTCTTGAATTCAACTGTTGCATTCAAATATGCAGCAGATGCATAGAGTATCAAATTTATTTGGCTTTCCATCCATCATATGCAAGATTTGAAGTTGAGTAGAGCTTCTCAGCACAAGTGGGTCAGAAGGACTGGTCAGTTGTCTGGAGCCTCAGAGGAATACTAAGGTTACTAGGGTGTTAGCTACCAAATAGCCGTGACAATATATAATGGAGGTAAACACTATCATTAGGAGCTACAGATCAGCACTGCTCTTTTGTTCATTTTCCACCTCTGTCACTTGCTTCCTTATCATTGTTGCCCTTTTTATCGTTGCAAACAAATTCCTAAGACTGTTTTTTATCTCCTGTCTATTGGGTTTTCTCTGGCAAGAAGGAAACCAACTTTTTCAACAGCTATTCCGAAAGTGAATCATCATAGGAAACTCCAGCATATGATAACTAAACTGGTTTTCAGGAATGCATGAAAAAGCTTCCAAAAAGCATCAAAAGGTTTTTTTAATCTGCCCTTGATTTTTTTCTGCACTATAAGGCCAGTTAAAGTCTGTTTCAAAGTGAAGATGATTCATGCTCCAGTTTACTAATCAAATAAATAGTGTGACTGAAACCATAATGAGATACTGGCAATGATGAAGACTAGGATACCATTGGCAGAGGTCTTCCAGTGAAATTTAGCACATGTCTGGATTAGAATCGTCCCTGCCCTCTTAGTTATTACTTCTTGCTTTCTACATTGTTCTACTTTAAAGCACTCTTTATGATTAGCAAAACGAAACCCACTTTTTTCCCTATGGAAGAGGTTGGCTCCTGCACTTATCAGGTGACTTTGAGAGCCCGAGTCCTAAACACGTTCCTACATCATGTTTAGCAGAGGCAACTTTCAGCAGATGACACGTATATTCACAATAGCCAAGCTGATAGTTACACTGAGCAGCAATTTCCTAAATTTAGCCTTAAGTACATGCTGTGCAGGAAAGAGGATGTGTTTGTGCAAGAAATTTTGAGATGCCTCATTTAAGAATTGTGTTAAATAAGAAATTTTACCACCACTACAGTCAGTCATAAGTCCAATGACACACTTAGTATGCAGAAATTTTTCTTGCAGTAAAATAAATACTGTGAGTGAATTAGGATGAATTATTGGCTTAATTCATGCATTGAGTCCCTATATATCGCTCTTCCCTAAGCATTGCTTGCTTGCTGAGGAAGCAGTGAACGACATGTAAGATACTACAATGCCAGATTTAACAGAACATTTTGCAAGCTACCTGATCAAGCAGATAGATGAGTAGCTTGGAGAGACAGTACTTAATTAAAACATGCCTACATGGCTATTTAGAATTGCAAAAGGACGTTTTTGTAGACTCCCACTCTGTAGCGCTATTTGCATCTCCTCAGCAGAAGGCAAAGAAAATACCTTAGTACAGAAGCCTTTCTATATGAAATATAAATTTATTATCAACTGTATCTAAATAAAATTGGAAGAATTAGCACTTCATCTGTATTATGAATGGAACTAACTAATTAAAATAATGGTATTATGAATGGTATATTATGCTCTACAATCATCCTGTATCCTGCTGTAGCTTTGTACACAGGCATCACTGAATTCTGTATTGCATCTTTAGCTGAATTTATTGTTTTTAATATCCAGTTATCCTTACCTACGTGAACACATGTGAACAATGGTCTTCTATGAGAACTGATTAACAATAAAAGTGACTTTTGTAGCAATTGTAAATATGAGGTTAAGAAAGGCAACTTCTTCTAAGAGGAGGCAAGATGTGCAAATAATATTGGAGTCAAGCTGTGGCTGCTTAATGCCTGTCTCCCTACAGCTGGTGCAGAGTGCCCACTCTCCCATCTGTCTCAAAACAGTTACGTCCATTTGGGAGGTATAATCTATAAATGCAGGCAATGCCCCGTTAACAGGAAAAGAAGTGTCATAACAGATTTATTAATATTCTCATGGGTACACTGTTCTAGTCCAGTCTTAATATCCAAGAGTCCTATTCCCTTTTTAAATGCAGCCTGAGTCATTCCTGTAATATAAATACATTTTAATTCTGGTAAATCTGAACAAGATGGCAACAACAAACAAAAGAATGTGGTGGCCAAACTATGCCTACTGAAGTTAACAATGACTGTATTTTACCTTAGACTTTCTATGAAGAAATAGTACATACCTTTAGCTTGTTCAAATAAAAGGAAAGAATGCTGAGTCATCCATTAATAAAAAACATTTAGTTGCTTTCACATGCTACTTTAATAAATACATTTCACACACACCTATTCCTACCTATTGTCTTCTATTAGAATATATAGAAGTAACAGGATGCCAAGAGCATATTAATGTTACAGACACTGGAGCAGGGGAAACGTCACACTTACTAGCCTAATCTGTAACTATAAACCAACATCAAGATAAAGGAGATGATAAAAAGTCATGTCTGTTCTCCTATTGTCTTGAAAGTTAACCTACAACAACACCAACTTTGTACCATTTAATTATACCAACATATACAAGTTCATAACATGAAGAGGTTTGGGGGGCAGGAGTGGGAGATATTTTTGGGAAAGGAGGCTGTATCCAATGATTAAGAACTAAAAATATGCCAATATAATTTCTTATGAGGAGAAAATGGAATCACTTTAACGAAAACTGAACCCTAGTTGCTTACTGCTGCTCTGCTGTAGAGTGGGATTTACAAGAGTGCCACTTCATCGTGTAACTCAAGCTACTACAGTTAAAATCAGCTGTCACTTCAATGCAGTTGCACAAGGTCAGATTTCTCTCATGACATAGCCAGAAAAAAAGCAACAAAATTATCAGGTCATATATGGGGATATGCCCCTCAGTTGTCTCCTAAAATATAATTTGACCTAAAATTTAACTGCCCAAATCTCTTTGAACTGTGACCTTACCTTGGAATTTATCTAAAAATAAGTAAAATAAATAAATAAATGAATAGAGCTGATTATTATGTAACTGCATAAATACTTCACATATTAATAGTTTAGGACATAATTTATTTTGCAAAAGAAAATAAATTCTGGCTTTGTGCTTACCAATTATAAGTTTTGCTTAAAGCAAATGCAGCAGACTGAATTATTCCACAACCAATTTAAGAGAAAAGCACAGAATGAACACGTAGAATAAATTTTACGGTTAAGTATTTTCAGATTTAAAAATTAGTTGATATTTTGACAATTAAAAAAAAAATTCTTGGATTAACTGAAAATTTCCCTGTGTCCATGAGGTATGATCATAACCAATATTTACAAAACCTTAGGCATAAAATGTATCCATGATTCTGAAAAATTAATTAGATTTTATATATAGGTGTAACTGATTCTTAGCAGGCTAAGAAGGTATTAGAATAATATTCTACTATTTAAACACTGAAGATAAAAGTACAGGCCCTCCAGTTGTGAAATAATCAGAAGCATGTATACCCATGCAGATTTGGGGTATCAGGAAGAGGTAATTATGGATCATCTGTTTTTATTTCTGAAGAGAAGTTATTGATTTTCTTTGGTCTCATTACATATAGACTGCCAACAGAGAAGAACAGTACATAATTATAGAAAACTTTTTCTTGTTCATTTATTTTTCTATAACTGCCAATTTCCAATGATATTTTTAAGATAGGAGGCAGCACTCACAATTTGGCTTGATACTAGAATATATCTATTCCAGTTCAGATAGAAAACTCTGATAAACATGTAGGAACAAATAAATTAGTTTCTACATGGGGAAGACTGTCAGAATAGTTACATTATCATATTAACTGCAGACCTGTAAGTCTGAGCTAGGCAAAGAGATTAATTCATTTATATCACAGAAAATTGCCTCAAGAGAGTCTTTTATTCTAATCTTTAGCCTTTAGGGAGACTTGACATAAAAAAAAATACACCACCAAACAAACAAACAAAAACTAAAAAGCCCCACTGTTCTAAGCATTAATGTAGACTATAAATGATATTAGAAGCTGTCTGTATCATAGCTGACAAAGCTGCAGGTCGAGTAAATGTATTATTCATTCACTATTATGAGCTATGTGCTCTTTCTAAATGTAAATTATGCTCTGTAATTATTTTAAAGTTTTAATGAGTATCATTCATAAAGCCAATTAAAATGATGTTGTGATTAAAATAATCAAAATTCCTCTACAACATCCCAGAGGGTAGCTGCCATGACATGATAAAATACATGTTTAGTGGTTCAATACTCCGTAGATTAGAAAGAGGTCATCAACTTCAGAGAATGGTAGAGTGCAAGACTGCCGAAGAGAAAATCAAAATGACTTGTTCACTGATTTTTGGGGTGGGGAGGAATACTAATTCTGCCTAACTGGAGCATGTATGTTGGAAGCCAAACTGCTTCAGTAGCATCCCCAGCAGATAGTGGGCAAGGTGGATTTCTACTGGAGTGATTCAGAGTACACTATCAGGAGATGGAACAAGCTGACGTAAGAGTTTATATGTTCTGAAAGGGTAGGTCCTATTTCCCTATGCTGACCATACATACCTCTGCAGCTTACTTGACCCTCCTGTGAGATTACTTAACAGTAAACCCAGAAATTTTCAGGGTGCAAAAAACCACCAAACTGCTATGGGGATATCATCCAGTAAATGTCCTGGCAATGCAAAAAGCAGGGCAGAACCCTGAGGTCACATTTTGGTAATAGAAGGAGAGAACAGGAGTCTATGACTACCCCATGGACAGTAGGCAACTGGTATATCAGGTTATAGGGGTCTGCATAATCTGGGTGAGTCCTAAATTTGGTCTTGTGGAGGAACATCTGTCTCCCTAATCAGGAAAGCTACCTTAAAACCCAGTGTAAGCAGTGTAAATACTTACCCCACTCTCTCACTGAAACACCATCAACATGAAGCATTGAGAGAATTAAATCTAAACTCCACCACCATCAAAACTAGTGAAGCTCATATTTTTCTGGTATTTGTGGAAATCAAACCTACATCAGCTTAGTACCTAATTTTCGCAGACACAAAATATTCCTAAGAAGCTCTGAAATGTCCTTTCTAATTTCTCAAGAGTCTACTCTTATCAGACCAATGGCCAGATTATGCCTCCATGAACTCAGAAGTAACCCCTATTTTGGGAATATTTTTGTAAAACTACTTTGCCAGTGATAAATACATTTCAGTTTATTGACTTGCAAGGTTCTCGCTGGTATGCCATTGTTTCAGAAAATTCTTCATTTTTTGTTTCAATGTAATTGAAAATTTATTCTTAACTTCTTTTACCCTGTTTGTCCAATTGGTGGTAAATTAGAAATTTATATAGCTTCTAATTTATAAGAAATACTAATTTGAAAGAAGATTCTATAGTGAAACATCCTTTGAAATAGTTCTGTCTTTCAAAATAAGGACAACACAGGAAAAGAGAGATATAGGAAAGCAGCTATCATGTCAGTACACACCAACGCTTGGGGTTGTTTTTATCTATGTATCTACCTACCTACCTTCTACCTATTCTCCTGTCTGTTTGCAACAGGTAGGTCACATCCTCACAAAGGGTCAGTTTGGAGAATTACTCACAGCTTACCATTTTGAGTTCAGGGAGTTTGCAGGTTTTCTTCTCCTAGTAATTACAAGGTGTGTTATGTCCCAGGTGCATGAAAACCACACTCAGGATTAAGTATTCATAGAAAAGGTTCTCTTAAGCCTACAAAATTATAGAGGAACTCATGAGAGGGTCTGCACTTATGAGCTATACTTTCTGCTATCTTACTGCTTCTGCAGTAGGCATAAATGTAAACACAGCTCTTACCACTCCATTACTGGATGCCCTTTGTTCCTTGATAAGAAGGAAAAAGTGAATTCTAGTGCAGTTTTTCATTAGAAATACTGCCAGTTCTCTGAGGGGGCATGAGACATTTTACAGCTGCTCCTGAGTTTCAGCTTTGGCTCAATCTGGCATGCCTCCTCCAGACCAACAGACAGCTTTGAGCAGGGTAATATACATGAAACTCGTCTTAGGTAATGCTGAAAGGTCTACAAATTAAAAAGCCAAAGTTATTGGCCAGCCTCAGTGTGATTTTTTTTTTATAAGTCATATTTGATCAAATGGATGTTCTCTGTAAAGATAGAGTCACTTAAAGCACAAGGATATGTTTGTTTGGGTATATTACAATAGCAGAAATTACCTCTCAGAGTCAGCTAATAGTACCTTAAAAAAGTGTGTATAAAGGTCATTATTTAGGTACTCAAAGGCAATGGAATGCTCTGTATAGCTCCAGCTCCTCACTTGGCACCCCTACCACACCCCCCCCTTTTTTTTTTTTTGAGTAATAATGCAAAATGAGATTGTCTTGGTCATTTTGAAGAAGAACACAGCCCTCTGTTATTTCATATTGCAGGGACGTTTCCCATCAAAAAAAGGTAATTTGTTCTTAACAAGGTTCAATAAACCCCTCTAAACACCAAAGAACCAAACCAAAAAGCCAAGCCCACCACAAATACAGTGAATTAGGTTCTCTTTTGCTTTCTGGACCCTTTGTAAATCTCACACCCAGCACACAGGTGCATCAGTGTGCAGCAGCATGTCTGGAGTCCTGCCAGAACATGTTTTTTCCCCAGTTTGAGGATGATATCTCACTGATAGAAGTTAATGACTCTAACATGCAACAAGATACAAAAAAACACAGCCATAATCATTCTCCTAATATTCTCTAATTGCAGTGCACAGACAAAATGAAATTCATTTCAGCAAAGAGCAGAACCTACTGCTTTACAAATTAAGTACCTTCGTCTTTTTTTTTCTTTATCTTCTATACAGCAGCAACTTGTGAAGAGTGAAAATCATCCTCTCCTCTGTGAGCTCTTTAATATTAAAATTGGCACAGACATTTTCAACTGTTTTTTCATTTGATTAAAAGTACATTTTCTTACAGGTGTTCCTCAGAAATAAAGAAGAGCTATAATTACTGAAAAAGGTTTGTGTAGCCTGCAGTACAGTAATTGCTAGGCAGTTTTGGTTAGCTCTGTTACACTGGGTCACGGGAAAAAGTACCATTAGAGGGCAGCCTTGGGTTTCTCCTCCCTATCTAAGCCTATAGGCCAACATGAGTGTCTCAGAAGTTAAGAGAGGCTGAAAAAAGGATTTCTGATGGTAGGTAGCAAAACTCTTTTTAACTTCTTCAACTAAAAGCTCTCTAGTTTGTCTTCTTGCATTCTGTAAGAAAAAAAAGTCCCTTTCAAATTGAGAAATATACCTGTTCCTGAAGAAGTTAAAACTGTTCAGATATACAAGCAGCTTCAATCTTGCAGTTTACTCTAGAAAACATAGTTGAACTTTGGTGAAGAAAAACTCTTTCATTAAGAACTTGAGTCTAACTCTGTCAAAATTTAAGAACTCCTCCGAACCAATTTTAGTGTCTGGAATCCCAGTGTAACGAAGATGCACAACATGGTTTGAGCAACTTTGTAATATATGAGCAGGAGTAGATTATATTTTTTAAGACCTTGAGTACTTAAATAATGCATAAGTAACCTTTTTCATTATGGCTTTGGCTGGGATAGAGTTAATTTTCTTCCTAATGGCTGGTACAGTGCTGTGTTTTGGATTTAGGATTAGAATAATGCTGATAACACACTGATGTTTTAGGTGTTGCTAAGTAGTGTTTATACTAAGTCAAGGACTCTTCAGCTTCTCATGCTTTGTCAGAAAAGGCTGAGAGAGGCACAAGAAGCTGAGAGAGAACACAGCCAGGACAGCTGACCCAAACTGGCCAAAGGACTATTCCATACCATATAATGTCATGCCTAGTATGTAAACTGGGGGAAAAGCTGGATGGGGGCCGTTACTCAAGAACTAACAGGGCATTGGTGGGCAAGTGGTGAGCAATTGCATTGTGGATGACATGTTTTGTATATTCTAATTCTTTCATTTTATTATGGCCATTTTGTTATTATTATCCCTTCTTTCCTTCTTTTCCTGTCCTATTAAACTGTCTTTATCTCAGCCCATGAGGTTGGGTTATTTTCAATTTTTCCCCACTGGATGGGGGCACTGAGTGATTAGCTGCATGGTCTTTAGCTTCCAGCTGGGGTTAAACCACGATACATTATTAAAAATTTCTTTTAATTATTCCATCTTAAGGCTTGAATAAAATATCACTGACAGTTAAATAAGTCCTGCAGCAGTACCTGAATGGAGTAAATTCCATGTGAATATACTAAAAATGGGGTAAATTAGGAATTCATAAAAACAATCTTCCTAAAATCTATCTTGAAATTGGGTTTACTATATGAACACATGGCATTATCTTGATGTTTAACCACCCAGATAATTTAGCAGCATTATTTTTAAAATAGAGCTTAATCCAATTATCTAGTAGATAGCATCCTTGTATTATTTATAATTAAACATTGTAATTCCAAAGTCATTAGGAAAAATGTTGTTTCTCATATGTAATACATTTTCCTGGTCACATTAAATTTCAGGAAAAATTCTGTGCAAAAAAACTATGCAAATTTTGCTATAGTTTTCTTTATGCTATTTTGCAACTCATTGACACTGCATTGCTTTCCAATTACTCAGCTGAAGTACATTTGTCTGAAACATATGTCTAACCTTTTCAGCTATTTGAGGGCTGTTCAGTATGGTAATCTCCATCAGTTTAGTCAACTTAAAAATCCCCACTGATCCCTTCACATAAAAGGTTTAAAGATGTGGAGCTTAGGATCCTCACTGTTAGCAGCAGAAGCTCATTCAAAGCATTCTTTTACTCTAGATGAAGCTAATCCCTTGTCAAAAAGTAAATGAGGAGTTTTGCATTTCATAAACAAAACAAACATGGACCAAACAGTAGCAAAACACACCAAACCAAAATCATAAATTAGCCATGGCAGAGGGCTTCACTAAGATTTCAGCTGAATGCATAAGTCTCTGAAAACGTTGAACTTGCCTAGACTTATAAAGCAGCATCAAACAAATACAGGGTAAGGCTTAAATGACAGGTCACAGATCTCTTGAACAATAATAAGCAGGCATAAGCTGTGCATATCCATATCTTGGTAAGAAAAGCACCATTTGTATTGCATAAACGTGAGTGAAAAATCTTTAATACCTTTAGGGATCACACTGGACATAAAATATCTCATCTGCTTGGCCTAAAACTCCTTAACTTTGTTTCCTAAACTCATGCTCCACCAGCCAGCTGTAACCTTTGGCGCTTATTCCTGTAACTGTACAGCAGCTTAGCAGCTTTCTGGACTTCAAAGATCCCGCCCTGGAGGCCACAACATGGCTGTAGCACTACCATACTCTCTAATTTTGTGACAACAACAAGGATTTAAAACAAGACAGAACAACAACAGCAAACAAAAAGAAAACCAAAACCAACCAACCAAAAAAAAAACCAACCCAAAACAGAACCCCAAACAAACAACCCCCCCCAGGAACAACCAAAAACAACCAAACAAACAAACCAAAAGACCTCCCAAAAAAACCAAAAAAAACCAAGCTAAGCCAAAATATTCCTAGATGTCTAGTCAGCTTTTACAGTTTGGGGTTTGTTTTTTTTTTCCTGAAAGCTCCTGCTATTAAAGGAACTGCTTATTCCATACATACAGAATCATAGAATCATAGAATGGTAGGGGTTGGAAAGGACCTAGAAAGATCATCTAATCCAACCCTCTTGCCAGAGCAGGATCACCTGGATGAGGTCACACAGACTATTACTGCAACCTCCTGACCACTAACCCCTGTAAGACTGGGTCTCACTCCTTTCCCCAGTACAATGAAGTGCTGGGGCAGCATTTACTTAACCTTAAATCAGCCAAATCTCACACCTGACCCCAGGTGTGAGCACTTGACTTTTCAGAATAGTGATTTCTAACTGTTAAGAGGCACCTAAAAAACTTGGTGCTTCTTGGAATTGGTCAAACAGACAAAATTTGAAGAAAGAAAAGAGGCATAAGTTATTGATTTGTACTTAGGCACCAGCAAGGGGAAAAAAAAAGATAAACCAAATCAAGCTACTAAATCTTTGCAGAGCAGAGTGAAAATCCATGCCACATGCATCAGCCAAGACAGGAGAACTGCTTGCCCACTCTGCAAAAGACAAAAATGGCACAGTTGTCCCAGAAAGACTTAGCATGGAGTCAAAGAAAATAAACAGTTAATAAACCAAACATCTCTTCCAAGCCACCTGGAAAACAGTTGCACATGAGGAAAGAAAAGGTATTCAGGCTTATTCTTCACAGTACCTCCTTTCTTTGTGCCGAGCCACTAGTCTTCAATGCTGGGCATTCTTAAAGTCTATCGCATTGTTGCATGAACTGTGTAATTGTTACTCAACCAAGAACATATGGAAGACATTGAGTAATTTATTTTCTTGAGAAATCTGAGAGAAAAGAACAGGCTATACAAGAATTATGTCAATATGAAATGAGAACTTTAACAATACTATATGAATTTTTAAAAGGGATTTTACATTTATTGTTCAAATTGTTTTGCTTTAATTTTTCTCAGAAGATACCTTAATTGCTTTAGTTTTGGAATTTTATTAAAGATATAACACTTCTATGATACCTGGATTAAAAATACCTAACTTTATCTTGTTTATCTAATGTTCATTCTTTTTTTCAATGTGTCTCATGCTTAGCTTTGCCTTACTTTTTATGGCCAGAATTGCTTTTATTTAATTAATTGTTTTGTACACTGATAATGAGTTTAACTTTGATAGGCTTTCTGTAAATCATGTGAAGTCAGTATTAAAAGTATTATTGCTAAAAATAGAACACACTTATCAGCTTCTTGACACACCAGGTTTATACCTCTTTCACTTTTTTGATGGGTGCTAACCTTCAGGGTCTCTGACCTTGCAAATTACCAAACCATATGCTTAATTTTAAGCACAAGGAAGCTCATCAGCTTCAGAAGGTCATCACATTCAATTAAGTTAAGGATGTCTAATACACTTTGATGAAACTGAAGCTTCAATCTTTATAAGGCATTAACAAAACAGCAGCTTCATTTGTCCAATCATTTGTGGGTCTCTGTTGGCCTAAACACACCTGTAGTAAGACTTTGAGAATGTTACAGCCAGTTAGGACAGTGGTTTTATCGGGGGTATTAGAAGGAGGGTGACTGTGCACCAGCTAGTCTCGTATTTTCCTACATCCTTTAAAGACAATAATAATAGTTGATCTATTCATATTTAAGTCTCAGTCTTGATATTTGCTATACATGGGTTCACTACTGAATTCATCCACAATAAATTCAGGATCAGAATTATAATGTGCAATTTTTCATTTCTAATCCTGTTATTTCTAGTTATCCATGGGAATTATGTTTCTGTTAGCCACTTAGTATTAGATATGCTTTTCATTTAATTGGACACTGCCAACTCCCTGAGGCCTACAGTGGACTTCAAATTAAATTCCTTTGGTAGTAACACCATTGGATTTATTAATGAAATTCTACATTTAAAACAATCACTCACCTTAATGATAATAAACTCACAAGACATGATCTGCACACACAAAATACCAAGCAAGTCTGACATCCCTTGATCTACTGAGCTGTTTGATTATATACATGCACATGAATGTGATGCTCTCAGACATGCTTTATACACTGAAAACTACAAACAGAAATTAAGTAGTTAATCAGATTTCAAAATCTGATCAAAACTCTTCTCTTATAGATTATTTTTAATGAGCAATTTTTGATCACATGAGGTAGATCTCTGAAACTTTTATCTAAATATAATCATACAAAGAAAAAAATGCTTCTATTCAAATTGCACTTTTAGTCAGTTTTTTTCTAAAAAACTAATTACAGGCTAAAACATGGCAATGGAAGTTTGCTGCCAAATAGTAAATACATAGGCAATCTGCTCCAACAGGTAGCTCTGGAAACAGGAATATTTTCTGTTTATATGCAGAGGATGCAATGTTGCTTTACCTATTTAAAATCAAATTTCTTCTCAGTTTGTCACCTTATTTTTAAATAACTATTACACACCGGTTATTACTGTATGATGTCAGATCATCCCACACCATTGTGCCCCACTGTTTCTCTAAATTTAGATACTTATATTGTCTCTCTAAAGCACCTTAGAATTGACTGTCCCCTACATATTTGTCTGTTTTATTACATCTCTAAAGCTCAGGCTCTGGATGCTAGAGTATTTTTCCCAGCATCTATTGATACTGACAGCAGTATGAGACAGATCTCCGAGTCCATCCAGAGAGTGAGAACATTTACTTTGGTTAGTCTTTGTGTGCTTCATCCTCAGAAAAAGGTATCTTCTTTCTAGAAAGTTGGAAAGTGACTTTAAAAATAGAACTTCTGCAGTTCTTTTGCTATTCTGTCTCATGTCCCCAGAAGAGCCTATAGGAAGGAACTTTTTATTTCAGGCCTTTTCCTCTGTGCTTTTCTGAAAGGAAAATGCCTTGTCTATGATTAACCAAGAAGTCACAAATACATTTAAGATTCCTTGGTAGCATTTTAATCTCATTTAAAAGGGCATTTTAATCTCATTTTACACCTGCAGAATGAAGTAAATTGCCTGAGTCGGTATGAGAAGTTCATAAGAGATTTCCAGGATCATAGCTCAGTGGTTCAATTTAACTGACTTATGAAGTCAATCTGTTTAAGAAAAACATTGTTTGACCCTTGACTTAAAATACAGTTGATAATTTCAATATAGGACATTGTACTAAGCCCAATGTCCCTCCATTTAGTTTATGCACATATTACAACTGAGACCACCAGCAGCAGCAGCCAGAAGCTTTGTGGTCTGCATTGTGTTAGAGCTGAGACACACAACTCCAGATCTCAACAGTAAATTAAGACTAAGTAATCACCTGGAATTACAGGTCCTGGAAAATCTTTGTCCTGGCAAAATGATGACCCCCATTGAGGCTATCCTCAAGAAATGGAAAAGGCTAATTTTTTTTCAAGCTGTTGCAATAATGATACTTTCTGTAGGTGAACAGGGAGACTGCAGAAGGAGTAAATGAGAAAACATTCAGGCTTTGGATGAACAGCAAGACCTGCTCTTTGAAACAAACTCATTTTTTCCAGTGAGACTGCTGAAGTGTAATCAAAAATCCAGAGTGGCTAATCATGATTTTTGCATAAACATAACCAGGTTTTTGTTAGAGTCAAAGGTGTTGTTTCAGTAAATGTTGCTAAAAGCTCTGAAAAGTGGAAGAAGTGCTGGGCAGATTATCTGCAGACAGCTGGATGTTTCCAAGGTAACAGAGCTACCTTGTCTTGAAGGGCATTCTTCAGGGCTAGCAATGCAAAATAGCACGAACAGAAACCACTGCTGGCAGAGCTCGATGGGACTCTGCACATAGCTCTAGACTTTGTCCAGCATATATATAGGCTCTATATTTCTTACACCATGGAGCTTTCTTCCTGCAAGTCTTGCATTTCAATCACAGCACATTTAATGCAGAGGTCCATACTGCACACTCTACTGCATATATTTCTGAAATGCCTTACCATTTTTCTGCAAGGCCCTATTATATAGTGTGGAAGGGCAGTGGAGCTGTGGAGCTTTCTCCACTTCCCAGCCTGCTGGTAACATAGACAGGTCAGGTCAGCTCATGCACATGAGAGAGCAATAAAAGTGTAGTAATTTGATTGTAGCAGATTTCTGCTTCTAAAAGGGGAGGAAGCTGGAGTAGGGAGGAAAAGATGGGAAGGATTTGAACAACAGCGCATCTGATATTTATTACTTTCTTCCAAAAAATGTTGTATAGCTAAAATTTGGAAGAAAAAAAGGCAAAAATGCATCATGTGATCTAAATCAGGATAAAGTAAAAGTGATGAAAAAGTAGGAACTGTTCTTTAAAATTATTTCCATTTTTTCTAATCTAACACAGGAAAAGGTTTCCTATCTAGAACTAGGTTGCCACATATGGAGTATCTTCAGCTTCTTGAAAACAGTAGCTTTGTAATTTTAACTTAGTTGCAACATCATTGTCTAGCAATAAAACTTCCTGCTAAGAATATGGTGCCAAACCATACCCATGGTTAAAAATTGCTAATATTCCCATGCCTTTACATGTTGGGACCTTACTGAAACTGTTTCATTAGATAAGTCTAAAGATAACATCCTTTCCAAAGTATCTGTTCTCAGGACAGCATATAAAGAGTGTAGTGGGAAAAATTGGTAAGGTGAATAGAGAAAGTTAGAGGCAATCTGGATTGCTTTGTATTATTCCCTTGACAGAAACCTTACTGAAATTAACATTGTGAAAACTTTAGACTGAGAGGAACTGGTGAATTTTCTCCTTCCACAAGATGCAAAGTACCTTCATAGATCAAAGTGTTTATTTTTGTGATACATTTTTTATTTTTGAATGGGTAATCTTAATAATATGCAATGAATTGTAATTTACAAGCCTAAATTAAGGTACAAGAGAGTGATCAAAAGTGAGATGAAATTTTTTGCTGATTATTCTGGGCAGCTTTGTCACACTTGCTGAATTATGTTAAAAAAAAAAAGAGGCTTGGTAGTGTGTAACTGTTGAAGAGCTTTTTCCTGTTTAAATCAAAGTCCCTATTCACACAGTCAAGAATATAAAAAGAAAGTACCAAGAAAAAGTTTTACTGTATTTCATGTATTATTAAAACTCACCAGACTAAAAAAAATATGATATACAAAGCTAAAAAACACATAAGAAGTCTGTTACAGACAGAGATGGAAAAATAAAAAAGACATGGTCTTTCTGGGTCATTCACCTGAAATACTTTTCATAATGCAGCCAAAGTGCTGAAGGAAACTGGCCATAAGTTCTGAGTAGGAGAAAATAGCAAGAGAGATATTGAGTAACCAAAAAAATTTCATGGACTTGTTCTGTAGTCTTATACTGTTATTAAATGCATTATGAAAACTGAGACTTTGGACTTTGCTTTTTGGGTTAGGGGAGATTAAAACCTCCACTGTTTAATAATTTGTTTTGGATTTATGGCATGCCAAACAACAAAACCATGTCATTGCTTCTGGATCACAGAGGCCCCCTAAGGACAATCTTCTTAAGACTATCTTCAGAGAGGGGGAAAAAATGACAATTGACATCACTGGAAAATATTTACATTCCTAATAAAAGATGACAGAGGTTTGTAAATTCTTCAACTTGTTGTGCATACTGTCCTTTATGCAATACTAGCTGCAGCAGACATTATCTTGCATATATGACCATGACTTCTACTTTTTCTTTTATTTTCAATCCACAGGTTGCCATCCTACGGAAGAGTGAAAGTTGGAAGACGTAGCTAAGAAAGTCAATAAACCACAGATCCATGCCAACTACTTTTAATGTCTCTTTTTCTGACATTAGGCTGCATTTATTCTTCCTCTCCTGGAAAAGAAACACTAGATATTTTACTAAACAGTTCTAGTATTGTTCAGTTACCAATAAGCTCCCAACAACACCGAAAATTAAGTACAGGTCATAACTACGTCTTTGCTGTAGTGACTTTGCTCTTTGGCAATTAACAGGATATTTATTCTTATTCCTATCTTCATTTATGGAAAATGTTTAAAGGAAAGGTATGACAGAAATTAATTTGTTATATTTGTGCACCTTTGCAGCTATGGTCTATGTCAGCCAAGGGATATCTTACATTTTAGAATTTAGATGCAATACTGCAATCAAATTCCATCATTTATAAGACTGACAGAGTTAACACTTAAAGCTTTAAAATATTGAAAGATAATGACACCAGAATACAATATTTATTTCATAAAAAGCATAAAGATACCATATACTTGAACATTTGATGAAAATCTAGGAACAAGTACCATGGGATGCTAAATCATGGAATATATTGATAAGGTTTCATATGAAATTTTATATTAAAAATATTCAAAAGCAGTTGTAAGGATGTAATTTATCATGTATATTTCCATCAGCTTTCCTACAGAGCAGTATTTTTTGTTTACTATGTCACTTATATAGTTAGTAAGCTCTGCAAAAATGGCAAAGCTTTGGGGGCTCACAGTCTTTGAAAACACTGACAATCTGAACAAGACATGCCAGCCTTTATCATTAATCCTTCCTTTGAGAGAGGGAAAAGGTCGGCTCACAACTTGTTCGTTCTTAATACTTGCAACAGAGCTACCCTTACACTGTAGGTGGTAAACTTCTCACTATTATTACCACAGTGAGACTTCTAATGGAAATATTCTTCCTACCCCATAAAGCACAAAATGTCAAAAATTTGTGGGCTGTGAAGGAAGCTTAAATTTCTTAAAGCATTCTACCCTTCTATCTCTTAAAAACCTATGCAAAATTTTTGCTTTTCTTAAGGAAATCAGCACACAGGGTAGGAAGAAGCAAGAAAGGAGGTGAGTGAAGTAAAGAGAATTATATGCCTTCTTGTCCCTGCTCTGAACGAAGAAACAGACAAACAATAGCTGATAAGAACCAAGATTTACTTTGTGTTTAATTAGCAAGTTGAGAAGCACTGAGTTCCATCTGTTCTGCCAGAGGCTACAATAAATACTGTTTCTTAGACTTGTGGGTCTACAAACAAAATCATTCTACTTCAATACCTGCGTTGCAAGAACAGGTGATGATTTTGTTTTGGAGTCCCTGTTCTCCAGCTTTCCTATTTTCTACAAAACAACTTATTTAAACATTTTCAAAACTACATTAAAAAAAGTGATTTACCTTCTACCTTAGGAAAAAACCCAGATAATGGCACTGATCAATTTGTCTTTTATCTAACAGCATGTTCAGAAGAAGCTTTACACCTACAGCTTTAATGCATCAAATATTTGATATTGTGGCAGATCCTCTACAGTTTTTAACCATTTTCAAGCTTCTTGATTCTTATTATGGGAGTAAACTGTATTGGTGAACTAAGGAGTGTCATAGCTATAGATCTTGCTACATTAGCCCCTGAAATGAGTCTTCAAGTGTTGCCACCCCATGTTCAAGAAAAAGATTATTTTTTTACACACAAAAACTGCTGCACTTGCTTCTATCTTATATGGGCTTCAGAGAGTTTTAGCTTTAAGAAAGGAAGATTTGGAGCCAACCGATATTTGGAAAGATAAATTCCATGAATCCCTTTGACAATGAGTAGCATTATCTGTCCCTCTAGAAGTCATCCTTGGCTAATGGACTGTGGCACCTTCTGCATCAAATATTTAACCAGTAGATCCTAAAAAATCCCATTCAGAGCAGCATACTTGAAATGCAGGGCATTTAAAATATCTGAGATACTGAGAAAATCTTCAACATTAATGAGAGGGGAAAAAAGGACAAAGCATATCTTATCTAAAGTATTACTCGGCCTGTATAATCTCAGACTCTGAAAATCTGGAGTCAATGTTGTTTTTTACTCATATAGTCACTAACCAGTTCTCCTCCTCTTTCTAGGCAGTGTCTCACTAACTTACTCTACTAATTTGTTGTACCTAGATTTAGTAGAAGTCCTTAGACCCTGCCGTTATACGGTTGGTTTCTTTAGAGAGCAGTCATTGTGTCTTAGACCTGGTAAAATATTTTCCAGAATGCTACAGCATTTGTTTGCTACAAACTTCCTAATTGCACTGCTCTAGAACCAAATCATAACAGATTTCAAGAACCTAGTAGATCCACACATACATTACTTTACTCTGCAGGCCACAGCATCTGTAAGCTGCTGTAGATCAATGCTGCAACCATTACGGATGGATTGAAACAATGAAAAAAAGCTGCACTGCTTTGGTCTTTCCACTTTTACTTAAGGAAAAGCTTACTTTTCAGAGCCAGAGGAGAAAAGGAAAGTTGTCTTTTAATCTGTTATTCCTGATGTATGTTTTTATTTATTGGATGTATGCTTTTATTTGATGGGTGCACTTGTAGAATTTACTACCTTCTTGCTATGATGGGTTTCAGTATGGAATCAAATAGGATGGCAGAAAAAAGCAAATTTCAGCCATACTGCATGGTGAAATCTACAGTTATTTTTACAAATACACTTTAATATGAGACATAATGTTCATTTTCCATAACCAAACAGCTCCTTATATGTTGTTTGTTCAACAGAGCAATACTTGAATTCTGCAGAAATAATCTCTATCGCTTTAGAAAAGTTAAAAATTCCACTGAATTTCAGCAGTAATATGTCTTACAAACCTGAGTGTATTCCTTGAACCAAGTGGCAGGGTATCATTTTACCTAGTTGATATCTGATGTCAAGATTAGACAAAAAGTATAAAAATTGAACAAGTTTTCCCTTAAACTCTGTGACTCCTATAGTTCCTGGTTTTATCCAAAAAGGATCATATAGCATATAAAAAGGCTGACCATTTAATACATGGTTCCTATAAAGCATACCATACCATAAAGTCAAGATTGATCTCTTGGTATGTAAACTTTGACATAATTAATTTTATTTTGGTCTCTCAGTTCTTGACAGATAGGATTCTCTCAAATCTGTTTTGAATATTAAACAGACAGAAATTTCCTTCAGCAATGTAAGCAAAGTAAACATACCATATAGGGAGCATTCAAATTTGAAAGCATAGACAAATCTACTACAAGTGTAAGTAAACAGAATTTTTAGATGTGTTCTTTAAAGGAAGATTGATCCAAAAATCCAAACTACATCTGTTTATGACTGGAAACCCCAGTATTATCACAGTTATAAAAATAACCTTTGATATAAAAATCAGTGAATGGTGTTTATTTCAGTATCACACAGTCATTTTTTCATGTCTGTATTGTAGTCTTTAAAATAATGTTAGGCAAGAAAAGATCAGACACCCACACATCAGACTCTCCTATCAGCTTATCTTGATCCATTTTTTCAGAAGTTAATTAAAATATACATTTTTCATATTCATATTTCCTTTCCTCCAAGTAAGTATGCAGTGAACACAATAAATTTTCATCAAGAATAACTTACTCGTTAAATTTTAAAAATGTAAAAATATGAACAAAGTTTAAAAACCAAAACATTCACTCTTAAGCTGCTGGACACTACAGGTAAGTTTGATTTGACTAAAACTCAGAATGCAAAAAATCATAGATAACCATCCTCAGCTGCCCTCACAATCTTAGAAACAGGTACTTTCAGAGTAGTTTATATCTTTACACAATACATAGAAAAGAAGGTGGTGGTGGAGCTTCCCTGTATAGATATAGACTATCAAGATGAATCTTGCCCTCAAAATGAAGGTTAAATTTTGATATCAGAGTGATGAGCCCCTAGAGGACCCCTAAAAAGAGAAAAGTTGAGGGAATCTGTATTTCCCTTGACTTCTGATAAAAAAATTGTTTCTGAAAAGAGAAAAAGTAGAATTGTACCTGCACTTAGCAAAAAGCTGGTCTAGCTGTGGCCGTTCACTTATAAAAACTGTACTTAATTGAAATTATTTTAACTCTTACACATCAAGCACAAAGACATATATGCACTGTAAATAAAATAATGATGATAACAAGCTTGCTAGCTTTCTTCTGGTCAGACAAATTCACAGTTGAATTTCTGAAGAATCTTAAATGTGCAGAGTTGTTAATTAAGCCCTGTCAGGAAGTAATATAACTGTAATTTGGAAGACATTAAGTGGAGGAAAATCATGGGTTTGACTTTCCGTTCTTACACTGGTTTCATGCACATGTGAGGGGAAAAATCAGAGTTAATGTCTGATTTTCCCAAATATGCACAACACATGGAATGAAAACATTTTTATTATTCTTTTAGTACATTATACCATCTAGTCATACCATACTATATACTCAGCTACTATCTGAATGTATATTTTTGTCACGTTAATGAGATTTAAAAGAACTGTAACTATATCAGAACTCTAAGTGGAATAAAAGCAGATGAAATGGTGATAAAGCAGCTGGTACATGAAATGAGTGGGACTTAAATTTGAAAATATCCATATCCTTTTTTGTGTGTGAGAGAAATGCAATCCAATTTGTGATTTGGATCCTACATGCTACAGCTGCCATAGGAAAGCTTCCAGCACATTCTTCAGCCACACTATGGGTCATTTTCATTTAAAGCTTCTCAAGATTAAAATGAATGCTCATTGTTTCCTTAGTAAAATCCTCCTTTAATATAAACAATTCATGTCTCTCAATTCTTTCTTTTACATGAGCCAGTGATCTTCAAAAGACCTAAATCTAGCCCTTTGCTCAGCTGAAGAGATGTAGGAGATTGTTAAGTATTTATTTGTTGAACAGGAAATTACCAGGGATAATTTCATAAATCACAGAATCACAGAATATTAGGAGTTGGAAGGGACCTTGAAAGATCATCTAGTCCAACCCCCCTGCCACAGCAGGATTCCCTAGGCGAGGTCACACGGAAGCACGTTCAGATGGGTTTTGAATATCTCCAGAGAAGGAGACTCCACAACCTCTCTGGGCAGTCTGTTCCAGTGCTCTGGCACCTGAACTGTGGAAAAATTTCTATGTGTATTCACACAGAATCTCCTATGCTTCAGCTTACAATCATTGCCTCTTGTCCTGTCACCGGGCTTCACTGAGAAGAGCCTGGCCCCACCCCCCCGACACACACCCTTCACATATTTAAAAGCATAGATGAGGTCACCACTTAGCCTCCTCTTCTCCAAGCTAAAGAGACCCAGCTCCCTCAGCCTTTCCTCATAAGGAAGATGTTCCAGCCCCTTCTTCATCTTGGTGGCCCTGTGCTGGACCCTTTCCAGCAGTTCCCTATCCTTCTTAAACTGAGGGGCCCAGAACTGGACACAATCTTCCAGATGTGACCTCACCAGGGTAAAGTAAAGTGGAAGAAGAACCTCTCTTGACCTACTAGCCACACCCCTTTTAATACACCCCAGAATCCCATTTGGTCTAGATATCTTTATGGAGGGAACTGCAATGTCCAACGTGCTTCTTTCCCTTCTTCTGGCTACTTTTGGGGAAAAAAGTTTGGCTACATGTGATTTTCAAGTCTTATGGGTGCTTTTTGCATACTTAATCCAAATTTTCTCTGTCTTGCTTAATTAGAGATCTAGACATAGACAGAATGGCACTCCTAAATTTTTGGTGAAAGGTGTGAGCCAAAATGAGGGTCATGCCAACATATCCTTGTGCATCTGGCCCTTGACTCTTCACCTCACATCTCTGAAATCATTATTAATTGATGGGTGATCAACTAATAGATTCTCTTCCTGAAACTGAAATGAAATATTCAGAAGTAGTTTTCTGAAATCCAGCATTCTATAAATGAATCAGAGAAATACACAAACAGGTGTGAATTATCACCTTCTACTATATGCTTCTTTACCCAGAGGGTGGTGGAGCATTGGAACAGGCTCCCCAGGGAGGCTGTCATGGCCCCTACTCTCACAGAATTTAAGAAGCACTTGGACAGGGCACTTAGGCACACGGTGTGACTATGGAGTAGTCCTGTGCCTAAACATGAGTTGGACTAGATGATCCTAATGGGTCCCTTCCAACTCTGGCTATTCTGTGACTGTGATTCTGTGACATTGCTCAGCTTCCTTAAGGCCAGAAGTCTACAGTCTAAGGTGAAGTTTACTTCATTCAGATAATGAATGGGAATGATGAAATGAGTTAAAAAGCTGAAGAATACAAAATTTCTATTTACAGACCTCCCAACAAATCATACAGTGTGGAAGACAGATTCTGAAATGTTCAAGCATTCCACATATATCACATTCCTATCCATAGGATTAGAGGTATGATAAGAGTCCAGCATACAAGACTAACCTCCTGTCCTGGACTCTATTCCAGTGGCATGTCAGAATCTTCACTTGCACTTCGACCACGATATTAGAATTTTATTAGTGCATTATTTTACTCAGAGGCCACATAAGCCTTTGCACCTATGCAAAGCAACACTAGATTGCCCTACCCTTAAATCTGTCTGGAAAAACACTAAACTTTTTTATGAATAGTGTCAATAATTAAATAATACTCAACACCATGTTTAAGTGGTCAATGACAGCTAATGACAACTGCATAGCTGCAAGAGCTCGTGCTCACAGATATATTTTTAAACTGTCACTGCTGAAATCCCTCAAAACTACCAAAACCATCCCTATGCTTAAGGATCCCTTCAGTGCTCCAAGGACTTCTGATGTCTTGACATTTATATCAAGTTCCAAATTCCTATTTTTTAATAAAGTAATAGATACGACAATATATATTGTATATATATTTATGCATACATGCATGCATCTAAATTCATGTATATATATATTTAGTTTATATATAACTACTGGGGAAAAATTTTCCAGTGAAAAAGTGACTGCATAAGTATTGCTGTAAGAAAGATTTCTCAAGTGCATTTCTCAAATTTTGCAGGGTAAAGCTTTATCATGACATTTCAGAATAAATGTCAGAAAAAAAAATATTCTATAATATCAACTCATACAGAATATGTATTATTTTTAAGAAGTCAATGCTTTTGAAGGCATAGATGTATTAATTCACTATTGATCCAGAAATTGCTGCAAAACACTTGTGTTGAAGTTTCACAATACCATTATTGTACTTCAGGGAACAAAAAACACCCCAAACCCCCCATTAAAATAGCAGTCAAGTCCTGCAATGAAATCAGGAAATATTTGAGAGCAGCAATGTTTCACTATGTTACAAAAGATAGTGACTATGCAAACTGAGCTACAGGTGCACCTGCAAGCACAACTTCTCTAAACAATATCTGAGGGCTGATGAAATAGGAGTCTTCCTGATTTCACTTAACTGGATATATAATTTTTAGCATAAACTAGATAGCAGATTTACAAGGTAGATAGGCTTTCTTCCTATGAAGATACACAGGTGCTTACAGTCATAGATTAGGAATAACTCCCTTAAAACCAACAGTCTGGCATACATATTGGGGAGATTTATACTCTTTTCATTGGTTTGCAAGTTACTATATTAAGTTACTATAACCATTGCTTTTACAGCAGAAATGGACAACTAACTCCTCATTTAAACTTTCATTTAAAAAGATTGATAAGGAAGAGCATGGATTTTCTCATGAGCATTTCCTTTGAACTTCTCAATTTCCTTTTCTCCTTAAATGTTTACAATACACTAGATATACTATTATGCCAGTAAAGCTCAACAGTGTTACTCTACAGACAGAGTCACAGACTGCACTGGAATCATGATAAGTTAATTTGGTGATTCCGACTGACTAGATGAGTGCAAACTGCAAACACTTTCTACAGAAAGCAATAGTTGTTTGTAGAGATTAAATCACATTTGTTTTAGTTTAGAAATAAGAATTAACCTAAAAGTGCAACCATTTGATCTAATACTGACTATTTTCAGGGTCATGCCACCACATTTCCTTAGCACAATGCTAAGTAAAGATGCCCATGCCCACAGACTGGGGACTATGGGTCCAGAGTTGTTTAGAAAAGTTCTCAGTATATTCCACTGAACACCAATGAGACTCAAACAGGACCAGAAGCTGGTATTAGAAGACTTCAATGCACATCAGATTTCTCTGTTTATGCAGGAAATCAAAGAGCTTATAAGAATTGCTGCAAAATTCAGAGTAAGGGCAGTAATATATTCATTTACTTTATCACACACAGAATCAGGCAGAATATTAGGAGTTGGAAGGGACTTCGAAAGATCATCTAGTCCAACCCCCCCTGCCACAGCAGGATTCCCTAAACCAGGTTGATCTTCCACTTCTAGTAATCACATGCAGAAATTCTTACAGGTAAGCATTATATTTAAGTAGAAGACACTTACATTAAGAGGGAAGGACATTTAAAATTAGATGATCTCTTGAAATCCTCCACTTGTTGAATAAAAAAAAAGAAGTCATTTGTTATTTCATAAAGATTAGAGATTAAATTTGACACTAATACATTACTGACACTTTCATGCTTCCAGAGGACTAAGCTTCCCTCTATAAATAGACTATGAATATTAAAAGATCGTGTGTAACGGCAGGAGGATTGGTTTCAGAGAACTGTTCTGAATCTCCTCAGAAGCAAAGGTGAGAAAGAGGATGAAACCTGCCCTGAACCTCAAACCTCTAATGTTGTGCTGCTCAGAAGAGGGAAATAAGATGCAGTCTGTGAAGTGTTGCATTGTATTGCTGATCCTGGAAGAGTAAGAAGGGAGGTGGGGAACTGTAGGAAGCATAGGAGCATATTACATATAACAATATAACAACATATAGGAACAAGCACTCTTAGTCATGTGAAACTGCACAATTTCTCCTAGTTAAAAAATATCAAGAGATCACTTAAATTTCCATGAATCAGTAATTCTAATTCTTTCAGTGGAAACACTAAATCCATATTTTTCTCATTTGTTTACATATTTCAGTAAATCACAATAGCAACTGGATTATATCAGTTGTCATTTCAAACTAATCCTAGACTCATAGTCCTCCATAAACATTATCCTAAGCATAGCTGGCAACTGAATACTGAAGTACACAGGAATAGATGAGGTGAAAAAAAATTTATTTATTGCAATCACTACTAAGAAATTCAGTATTAAAAATCAATCTTGTGATTTAACACGACTCCATTCAAAGTGAAAATACAACCTATGAATAAAGGTAAGATTGGAATATTTACTTTAATGCTTTTACCACAGTAATTTCCCCCAAATAGTCATTTCTATAGGCTGGTAAGTTCCTCAGAAAAAAAGTTTATTGATATCTTAACTCATTTAATACCATTAAAATCAAACATTTTATTGCTTGCCTTCAATCGTAGCACAATTCAACATGCCAACTAATTTGCACTGTCTGGCTCCACCTGCTTTTTTTCTTGCCTTAAGACAGATGTAAGAAAAAGAAGAAATTTGCAGATAGATCACTGAGACCCAATGTTGTTGATAATGAAGATAGTATGACTAAATGCTACATGAAGAACAGGTAAGCAATAGATCATCTTGCCTTACAAATTTATGAATTATATACAAAAAGACTGTGAGAACAAAATGCTTTATATAAAATAAAGTGAATAGTGTGCTAGCTAGTAATTCCATTTACTAATTTTTTTCCAAGTCTAGTAAGTTGTTTCTATGCAACTATATCTTTCTCTAGACTATACCTTTCCCCAAATGAAAAACATTTCAAAGGGATGAAACACAGTACTTCCAGCTCTTGAAGGATATCTAATTAGTACAGGCTTATCAGCTGATGTAGAGGGCTAAATTTACATTCTTATAGCTGACTAATTCAGGCTTTCAGACAGTGAAAGCTATACTAAGATTAATTCTCATGTTGAAGTTATACATGGTACTAAAAGCTAGTCAAGACAGCAATGAAGGTTCCAGATCAAAGATCTTCTTTTACTAAATACCAGAAAGTTGGACTGTCCTCTACTTGGTTCACTGTGTAGCAAATCATGAAGAAGGAGAGAGTATGATCTAGATCTGAGACAACTACCTGGGCTATATTTAAAATGTAAAATGAAATCAGCAAATTATTTACACTCTCCCCCTCAACAGGGATGGAAAAGCTTTAGCAGTGCTGCACAGCAAGATTGGTAATATTCATCAAGGGAAAAGCTGTGCCATTTCCAGTAGATTATTATCATGATTTATACATTTAAGACACCAATCCACAGAGACACAATCTCTGCTCTCAGAACAGGTTATGTCTATATTGTTCTATTTTTCCTTATAAAGAAAGTTTATTATCCAAACTTGCTGCTAAATCACTCTATAAAGTTTGTGTTCTGTTAAGAGAATGGACCAAGTAGTACCAAAGCAACACCTGTTATTGTGTAATAATCCTTAGTATTCTTACTATTCTGGAAAATACCTGTACATTTCTTCCTCTAGTTTTACTTTCTGTGCAAATTATGGTAAAAGAAGCCCAGGTTCAGAATCCAACACTGAAAGCACTACTGAAATTGAGCCAGAAACATGGTTTCTAGCTGTGACTCAGAAACTGTACCACGATCCTATTTCTGGAATAGGAGGAAAGCAGATATTCCTCCTGCTGGTTCTCTGCTTTTATTGGTCACAAGCAATAACAGTTGCAAAAGAAACAGCAGCTCTGTTTCAGCCCCAGCGCTTCTGGCAGAAAAAGAAAAGGTACCTTCTGACTCTACTCCATTACTTTGAAAAGCTGAATTGGCCACCCTTTGTAAGACAGGAATTCTGCATGGGAAAGGTGCACTGACTGCTCTGCTTGGTTTCTGTCACATGGACAAAATTTTTCTGTATGCCAGGCAAAATAAAAAATTACATGAATATTGGTCTAAGACACAAAGCCTTTCAGCTCTTTCAATTGTGTTTTATGTTTGTATTTTAAGGTCCTGTATTCTTTGCTTACTCCATCATATTTTTGGAGTAAACATAATTTACTAAGTCTCTACAACCAAGTAACACTATAGACAGACTCCTTCTATGCTCAATTATTTTCTCAACCACCTTTTGGAAAGCATGTATCTGTGTGTGTGTGTATGTTTTAGTTTCACCTTGTAGGTTTTGGGAAGAAGAATTTCTTTTCCTGACTTCCACTACCAAATTTATGGTAATTAGGTTTATCCTAGAACCATAATATTTCTCAGTTCTTCCTTAAGCAATACGTGTTTCCACCCAGAGGAGGATGGAAATGTATATATCAAAACAGTCAGTTAATATTCAGTCAAGACAGCCTTCCTAGTTCATTGTACATGAAGAACAGCATATTCATAAGAACTATTGGACCACTTAATAAAGTGGCTGGGAAAAAACCTATGGCAAACTTCTTAAGCAGGAAGAGTATATTATGGTGGCAGTTGTGGCAGCTCTCTCAGCATGATTGCAGTGAAAACTCCCAAGCTAAACAGAAAACAAGTAGCTTTCCAAAGATACTCCCTGTGTCATGGGTGTAGACAGGCTCACTGGTGGTTAGGACATTATCTTTCATGGACTCTGACTGCCACAAATCACAATTCTCCGGCAGAACAGAATTATGAAAAAAAATCCTCTGTGCAAACAAAACTATTTCACTAGGTACTTAAGGCACATTGCATTAAATACTGCACAGTAACACAGATTTAAGGCTTTCTAGCCAAACACTCAGACAATGTTCTTATTTTCCTGTCAGCCTAAATAATTCTGTTCCATTTTTGGGGTCCAAGTGCCACATTCTCACCAATTCAGTAAAATGACTATATCTACTGCTTGTCAGTATACTTGGACTGATCAACAAATGCTCATAGTGTTCTCCATGCAATTAAAAAAAAAAAAGAAAAAAAAGAAAAATTAATGGCACCAACAGATGAAACTTACTGAAAGTTTATTTGGTCTAACATGTCCTAATGTATGAAATTTTAAGATATTTCTCTTACAAAATTTTACAGTTGTTTGAATGTAGAGAACATTAGTATTTTGGGGTACATTTAGATTAACACTGCATTAACATATCTGTATTGGAGCAGTAAAGCTTTAAGTTAGTTCTTCTCAAAACAGGCTATAAGAATACATAAACCAGAACAATAATAGTAAATAAGAACAAATAACACTCTTTTGTAATAAATTTGTCATTTCTTTCTGAGTAAAAGAGCCTGTAAGCACATTCCCCACACTATTCCTCTGTATTTCCTATATAAAACCCACTTATACAGCTATAAATATTTCCAAGCTATCTGCAATGCAAATCACTTTATTATTGCCTCCTGCATTTGACACTACCCAGACTTCTTAGCAATTTTTATTTTTTCTTGGCTGCAGGGTAAAGCACTGGTCCTGTATTACTATTTTCTGACACTACTAACATGTCAGAAGTCTTTAACACCACCTCACTGTCAGCCTTCCTGTCACTGTTATTACTTATATTCACTAACACAGCTTTCAAACCTTCTGAAGTCTACAACAACCACACAATCTGTGCCAGAACCTTCTGCACACAAACCCAAGGATTCAGTTTGGGCCTTTTGGCCTTTAAGTGCTGTTTGCCATCATTACTGGTACAAGTTACCACTTGACTTGCAGCTTTCCCAATCAAGAAGATATGTTCTCTTATTGGAGAGGCTTTTTCTTTTATTTATTGTTTCCACACAAGAAGGTACACAAAAGAACAATAGGGTTACTGAAATACTAAAACTACAAGACAGTATGAACCAGAAGTTCTGGGTAAGTATGGAGTTCATTTAATCTGTTAATATAGGAATTAATAAGAAAGCTAATGAGTCCATGTCAAAGGTTGAGGCTGGGCTGATCACCAACCCTATGACAGATGCTCCCTATTACACCCTCTTCCCCCCAACAATGGGAAGGGAAAGACAAGGGAGATAAGAGATAAGGGGATAAGAGAGAGACAGAGAGGCTTGTGGATTGAAAACTAAAACTAGTTCAATGAGAATAATAATGAAATGAAATATACAAATACATACAAGACCAAATACCAAACCCACCCCCTGCTTGATGAACTACATCACTGCTGATACTGCAGCAGAAGGCCTCAGCAGCAGATGGGAGTCAGGCTCAGTGGCTGGATCCTGGTACTGGATGCAGGAACTTAGGGATCAGGACTAAGGGCAGAACAGACAGAGTTCTCCTCAGATGCTGACCATTGAAGCGCAGAAGAAGAAAAGAGAAAGAGCTCCAAAGCAAAAACTAGCAAGGGGGGACGGACCCCAGTTTATATATCGAATATGATGTATATGGGATGGAATACTTGGTTGGTCAGTTTGGGGTCTCCTGTCCTGTCTGTTCCTCCCTGAAGGTGCAGCTTTTACCCTGCACGCCCCATGAGACACAAGATTCAGCAGTGGCCTCGGTTTGCATACCAATCCCTGGTAGTAAATCTAAACTTTAGGCCTTATCACTGCTAGAAGCTGGCAGTGTCTGTGAAAACATGCTGCTAGTTCCAGAAAGTGCAGTTTCTCAGAGGAGCTTTAAGTGAAAAGTAAAATCATTGAACAGAATTAGTTCTGTTCTAACCCAAACCAGGACAGTCACAGAATCACACAGAATCACAGAATATTAGGAGTTGGAAGGGTCCTTGAAAGATCATCTAGTCCAACCCCGCCCTGCCACAGCAGGATTCCCTAGACCAGGTCACACAGAAGCATGTCCAGATGGGTCTTGAATCTCCATAGAAGGAGACTCCACAGCCTCTTTGGGCAGTCTGTTCCAGTGCTCTGGCACCCTCACTGTGAAAAAATTCCTACATGTCCATCTAGTATTTCTTATAGAATATGCTTTTTTCACACAGCTCAAAGCACATTCTCTACTAGCAAGTAACATTTCTGTTGCATTGCTGTTAATTCACTCTCATTTGAGTGTAACATTTGGTTGCTAAGAAATAAAAATCAGTATGGCAGTGATAGACATGTTTTACGTATAGAAATGTTTCCTTGTTTCCCAGTAACCCACTTTCAAACCTTTGATCAGCAATGCACTTTTACAGTAGTTCACAGTGTATTTACATTTTTATGTCATATGAATATTTAGGATTTCTCTGCAGGTATATAAGAAGGTAGTTTAATTTTTTTATAAACAGTCTGATCATCAGATAACTTTAAAAAACTGCTTTAACTTCCCAAGGTTTCCCTAAAAGACCAGCCCCTACTTCATTACTTGTCAGCAAAAAGGAATACACTCTAGTTTTCCTAAGAGTTTATTTATAAACCACAAATCTCATCTGAGTATAAAATGGATTAGCATTGCTTCCACTCATTGAAAATTGGTGTGTTTTCAGTACATGAAAGCCCATGTACTGCTGCAATTTCAGTGTGTTTCTCTCTCTAAACTGCACATGCCTAGTTCATAAGTTCTTCCTATTGGCAACAACTTTTAGCCCTCATTTAGGTTGGTGCTTAGATCTCTGCTTTAGATGTCTGTTTAGCTTAGTATTTGATAGTCCTAAAAGTTAAAACTACTGTTAAATATTTGTCTCTTTTTTTTTTAATTTTGCAAAGATGCTGAAACATTTCTTTCAATCTCAGATTCTGTTAAAGCAAACACTGTGTTCAAAGTGAAGATATTTTGAATGTTCAAAAGTTGTGCAAGTTAGTATTCTCATGCATTAGTGCAGACAACCAAATGAAGAAAATAAAAATATTTACTAGATATGATAAACACCAAAGTAAACTTAGGTTGCTTTTAAATGATCAAAGCAGTATTAACAACATTCAAAACCAAAATCTGAAATTTCAAAATTATATTTCTTTGGACTATGCTGTCATAAAAAAGGAATCACTCTCAAGTTCTCTATAAAAACACCTTGACTAAAATTTTTTTAAATTATATTACTTTCTTGTTTCATAACCAATAACCAATTAAAAAATCTCTCCTTTCCAATCCAAACTTTTCCACCTTTATCATAATTGTATGCAAATAACTGCTAAACAGAGTGACATGTAAGACCAACCAGAGAGCAAAGCAAGGACTTTGATATTTACAATGTTCATGAAAGACACATGCTTACTGTGGGACTGTTGGCAAACTAATTAATCCAGGGAGAATATTAGAAATATTATCTTTTTCTCAAGCTCAAAGACAAAAAGAAAGAAAATCACTGCTTTCTGTGACATAGCTGCAGAAGTTTGCCAAGGCTGCCATAAGCAAACTGAGATGAAACAGACACTGAAATACAAAACACTAAACTTTGGCATTAAGTTGGTTATTATAAAACTAAACCTTGTTCATAACAGCATTACAACTCCTGCCTTTCAAACAGTATATGACTTCTTTATATAAACTCATCTATTACCTAGTTTTATATTTTAATTGCTTTAATCAAGTACAGTTAGGCATCAGAACTTAAGCTTTTTTTAGTTATAGCTGGTGGTTCAGCAAATATACTTAACCAAATCACATTTTTAACATTCTCAGAATTTCAGGACAGATCTCCTGAGCAGAACAAAGGCACTAGGAATTTCATAGCTTCTAGATAGTTGCAGATACTGATGTAATTTTTAAATTCAATACTTTTTCTGAACGCTAGGTGTCCTGGAGACCACAGAAGCTAATAAAAGACAACAGAGTGGGAGAGAAGGGGGAAATTCTCCCCAGCCCAAATGCTCTTCTAGATGCATCCCTGTATGGACAGTCTGCTTCCCTGCCCAGCAGAGACCAATTCAGTCTTACTTCTTAGGAGTATCTCTTGAAATGTCAATAATAAAGTTACAACATGCACCTTTGTTCTTCTTTCAGCACCATTTTTGTTGCTGAAGGAATTAATATGCTGCATTTTTGAATCAATGTACAATTAATTCAGCTGCTTAATCACTACATCAAAGTACAACTAATTCAGCAGCTTAATCACTCATTACTCTCCATCACTCATTGCTCAGGACTTCATCTCACATTTTTTGTATTTTTTCAGTTTTAAATATGCTAGATATTTGCTTTGGTAATACTCTTTCCACACATATAGGTTAAACACCAGCATATGTATTTTGAATTAAGATCTATTGTGTCCCATAACTTTGCAAGCCATTCAAATGAAAGAGATTCTCTGTCTCAAACACATTACAATGTAACATATAGAAACAGCAGAACAGATAAGAAAGCAAAAGGTGAAAGTTTAAAACAGTTCAAAACAATTAACAAGAGTCATATGAAGTCCTCCTCAGCAATGATAACTTAGAGGCAATGAAAAGATAACACAAATATGGTGGTCAAAAGCTAGGAAAAAAGGAACAAGGAAGGAAGCTAGTGCAACAACTGGAAAGTTGCTTCATGTATCTTTCTTTATACTGCATGTAGGTAAACAGATAAATAGAAAAAAAATGTAAAAGGGCATTACAGGAAAATATAGGCTTTCTTGGTCCATGTTTTTAACTTTTCAGGGATTCTTGTAGCACTGGTAACATGAAGATATTCTAGAACACAAACACAGACTGTCCTGAATTAGCAGCTTTCCATTCCAAAGTCATTTAATTCTCCTTCCATTATTGTCCCCTCAGCTTAAAAATCAGCAGCAGAAAATAATTTTTTAAAGAGAAAATTTTTGTACGTGGGATAATGTCTACAGCAATCACAGAGATTGCTAGTAGCAACAATACATACTGTAAAAAAAAATTATATACTTCATTGTTAGCACTTTCCTTCATAACATACCACATAATAAAACAGTCAATTTGGTATGACAACCAAGCATCCTAATTTTAGTGACTTTTTCAACTATACACATTCTGAAAGAAGACCTGACGTCAGGAACTGTGTTTAAGAGCATAGCTACAGGAGGCTGTACAGAATATTTAGATGTCAGTGTGTGAAAAATGTACTCATGCTATAGAGGAACAGGCCTGGGGCATTCATGTCTCTGAATCACTGCCAGGATCAGCAGATCGTCACTCTTAGGAGGATGCCACTCTTTCTGCACAACCCTCAACTATCATTTGACATCACTGTAAGAAGGGCAAGACAGCACAATTAAAAACAATGGATTAAAAGAAGACAAGAATGAAAAGCAGTTATTGGACTCAAAGAATGGGGTACCTGTATTTTGTGAAAGAAGTTTGCCATGCTCTTTATGATCAACTTCCAATTGCCTCAGTTTGTTTGCTCTGATAGCATACACAGGATTTATATATAATAGGGGAACACTCTCCAGTAGTATAAAGTAACCAAAAAGACAAAGCTGTTCCACAGTCAGGAATGGGAAGGTTATTTTAATCCTAACTGTATCAGAGGCTGAGCTGAAAAAGCTATTGCCACTTTTAGTGAAGTGTTCGAATTTCCCTGCAGGGCCAGAGTGCTTTAAGGAGCAGCTGGGGCAGGGGAGCTGTGGATTTTTTAATTATTGTTACATCTTAATGTAGGATTACAGTTTTCCAGAGCCAAGGCACTGAAGGTTTCTTTGAATTAAATACTCTAGAAGGATGGTTGTAATTAGACTGGCTTGCACATTAGGTTTAGAGCATATAATAAAATTCTACCTTTAGCCAAGCACACAAGCTTATTTACCTGAATGAGGAAAAACTTGGCTTAAAACTGAGAACCTTAATAATCCTAACAATAGATTCTGCTGTTCTGTCACTTGCACATGTATGATTACTATCCACATGAATCAAATCAAACGTCAGCTAGCATGAAACTATATTCAGAGTTAATATAAATAATTTCCAGACAGGTACAACATAAAATTTGGAATTTCTGACAATGCCAACACAGTGCTTACCTGAACCACACAAAAAGACAATGTGGGTCTGTCTAAGGAACTATAAATCTAATGAATTGCAAGATGGTAAAATTATTGGGAAAGAAAATCAATAGCAAAATCATTGTGAATGCATTTTTATGTTTCTTTTGGAACAATTTACAAGCTGATTTTTTTAAGGCAGCAAACTTACTGTGATGATACTGTTTTCTTATGTATTTTCTCCTACCAATACAAAACTAATTAACACATAAGCTTCTTAACCTATTAGCTTCTCTTACTCAAAGTTTAGCTATCATTTACGCATCAAGAAAAATCCTTTCAGTTTTATTAAATTGCACTTACCTGGAAAGTATAAAACCGGGTCCCATTAGGAGGATGCACTTTAGGAGAGGCAGACACAGTGTTCATATCCGAGAATATCATTTCTGGTCACACAGACAATACAATCCACAGAGAGCTACAGATGCAGAGTTCAGTGCTAAGCTCGGAGTTAAATCCTTTCATACATTTAGGGAGGCAATCATACAAAAAGCAGTTTGCCCCATCCGTTCAGATGTATAGTGACAGCGCTTTGAATTCCTCACTCCTCCATCTGTGAGCTAAACTGTAAGGTCATCGCTCCCTGACCTCTAGCTCTGCTAGCCCTTCAAAATATGCACAATGTAGAAAAATTAGAAATGCCAAAGAAAAGAGAGCTAGAACCTACAGTACATGGAGCTTGTGAAGAATCTGGCAATGCTTTGGACCTGCCCATCTGTTCTCAGTGATAATCACCTCCCTCCACTACAGCCTTGCAAAGTGATTATGCTAAGCATCCCAGTTAACCAATAACACACAGTTTCATTTCAAGCAAGCATGCACGGCGAAAAACAGAGGATGTCTTCTGACAAACCTGAAGCATGCCTCGTGTTCAATTTATAGCTGTATTTGATAACAATGATAATTTTATCATTTCAGTTGCTGACAGCTATGTTAACACATACCAACTTGCTTTAAATGACATGAAGGTGGGTAGTTTTTTTTTTACCATCTTGCCCACAGAAAAGAGACAATGTATTGCTCTCCAAATGAGTGATTTTTATGTTTATTTATGTTTTTACTACAGACTGCAAATAATAGGAAATAAATATTTGTGATACTGTTTACAGAGCTATAGACAGCTTAAATATAATACACATTATAAGCCTCTCTCATTCTTTTACAATTCTTTTTTCTCATCTTCAGTCTGTATCACTCTTTATGAAAGGTTTACCAAACCTTACTAAGGCTGAAATTTTATTCTGAGCTTTACTGCGCTTCACAGAGCTACAGACCTGCAGGTTAGCTCATTAGCTATACAAAATATCTTTTTAAAAGGTTATTTTTAAGGTCAATATTACTTGCGAACACCTGCACTGAACATCTAAGAAGCATTAATTGCATTTTTTTTCACATGGAGATCATTTGAACTACATGAAGACACTAAAGAAAGTAATATTCAAAGAAATTGACACCTTTTAGCAAGAAAAGAATGTGTTCCATTTACAAAAAATTGGTAAGTAACATTATTCAGTAAAGAGTAGTAAATGTAAAGTGGTTGGAAAACTAATTTCACATGTTCTGTCAAGCACTTTATTTTATTCATAAGGATTAAAAGAGAGACAGAGAAACCACTTAAGAAAAGGTACCTTCAAAATGAATTGTCAAAAATCTAAAAACCTAGTGAGTTGCCAGGCTGCCACTGTTTTTTTATTCTTTTTCATCTTAATGCTTTTAGCAGCTGAAGATAATACAGCTGCTAAAGTAAAATGACTATGAAAGGAGTTGGGATAGATGCAGAGATGTCTGTCTGTTTAAATGTGTACGCCAGTGTGGCGCATACCACATTAATCGTATTTTGTAAGCCAAAGAGAAAAAATCCTCTTAGATCCTAGTGATGTCTAACACGTTCTTATAATTACTATGATATTGTTTCTATAACATTTACTGTATCAAAGCAAAACTACTGCCTACAACCTTTTCTTGAGATCTAGATTTCAGATTACAGATTATTCTTCCCTCTTTGAATTCTCTTCCAGAAGATCTCGATACTGGTATTAGCACAGGAGCTCATCAACTGGTCAAAGGAAAGATGCCAGACTGCTGGTATTCTGAGTATAAAACCTTTAATTCTGAGCTCATACTTTCTCCTTTGTAATCTACCTACCAAACATGTCCTATTTCCCCACAGTGCAATGAATTAAGTATTTTTATGGACACTTAAGATTCTTTGCCCTTATAAATGACAGAAAGTTACCTCAAGTTTTTTCACCAAATGCATAATTTAAAGAATTCATGTGCATAATCCCATGAATGTTTCTCCAATAAACAATTATTTTCACTACTAAACAGCTGTGCCTATTAGTTTAAACTTCTCTCACTTCAACTTTTGCAAATTTTTAATCCTCATTTCTACTAGGGATATACTCAGTTCATCTTCTCATAGTGACAATTGCTAAACCTTAAACTAGTCCATTCCTTAAAAAATATTGTCAACATCTTTAAGACATGGTCAATATCAAAGTTAACTGCTCTAGTGGCAGTCTCAGTAACGCTGTGCAGGACCATATCGCTATTGACGTATTTTGACTTGCTGGTTCCCTATTTGCTCTTCAAGAACTGCACATATTCTTCTCACTGCAGCCCTTCCCTAGAGCTCTTATTGGGATCACTGTCCACAAAGACTTAATTGCCCATTCTTCTGAAAAAAATGATTGTTTTCCAAAATACTACTTCCAATCTTTTATCTGTTATTTCGGCTTTCCTGTTTAGGTGAAGGAATTTGCACTTAAAATACTGCAAACATCACCACCAAAAAACCCCAACAGCCTCTCCTCTCCCCCTGCATTTAAGTTTCAATAAACACATCTTCCTAGCTAATCGGGACAGACCCAGAGAGAAGGCATGGCATTATATCTGTTGTTCTATCTCTCCACTAACTCTTACGTTATGTGAAAATGCTGCCAGTAATGACTAAAAATTTTCATTCAGTTCACTGTGAAACAGTCCAGCACCACATTCCTGATGGACCCTCATGAAATCAGAACATGATTTTGATGTAACACTCAAGCAGCTTGAAAATATTTGTGTAAAGCAGTGTTTTTGTGAAAATCATGAAACCAGCCTCCTCTCAGGAATCGGTCACAGTACAGGTGAGTTCAGTAAAATATGAACTGATGCATGGCAGAATGCGTGTTCACAATTGCAGACAGAGACAGTCACATTTCGGAAAAGCCAGCAGCCCCAAAGCTGAGATTCAGCAATCTCCCTGGAACAAGGAGCTGAAACCAGGTCTCCCATGTCTAATTGAATGCCACAACCACTAAGCTGGGTATCACACAGCACAGCCTGAAAACGAGCAGAAAGTGGAATAGAATTAAGGAAACTGAGCAGGCTCAACAGGACAGAGAAACAGAGCTACAGACCATGACTACAGCTCAGTGGTAGAAGTGATCACAGAGGATGTAACCCCAATTCAAATACGTGCTCCAATGAGTCCTTCAAGAAATTATATAATTATTCCATGATGTGGAAGAATTGTAGTTGAGGGAAAAAAACTCCTGTACAAAAAGAAAAGAAATCCTGCGTGTTTAAAGTATGAGATGTAGCACTGCTCCTGAAATGGCTTTAGTTACAATTACTTTTGAATGTATGAGTTACCAAGCTCTTATCTATATTATTTGTGTTACGTTGGTATTATGTTGACTTTGCAAATTAACTTCAAAATTTTAAGTGTGGTAGAAATATTTTATACATTAGATACAAAAAAGTAGATATATGTTGATGTATGTACATAGACGTGTATTAAAACACCTGTGACACCTCTCTCTCTCTCTCTCTCTCACCTACTCGCTCCTATGCCAACCCCCGCTCCCCAATATCCAGTATGTGAGGTACTTTGAAAATGCAGGGACATTAATACTAAAACTTGTATCTCTGATGGCAGAGACAAGATGCATTTTTTAAAAATTAAAAAACATACAAGACTTTTAACATGCCAGCCCCTGTGTGATATAGTTTCTCTTCAGAATATGTAGTGAAATTGAAAAGCAGATGTTTTGAGTTAAGATTTAAATCACCAGGTCCTATTAAATTAGGTGAGAAATTATCCAGAAACATGGATTTTATATCACATACTGTTCTCGTGTCTATCTCTATAAGGGAAAACCATGTCAAAGAGACATGCCTTGTTCCAGAAGCAGTGAGATGGTGTGACTTTAATTAGAGAGCTTTCACATTCAAAATAGACCACATCACTTCTACTTCACAGACTCACAGAAAGTCCATGAAGCTTTCAAAATCTACAACACTGTACTTGAATTGATGTTTCTTTAATATCCACTGTTGTAGACTTCAGTACAGAGGAAGCACCATATGATACATTACTCATCTGGCTAAAATTCCCTTAATTTGCATTAAACTGAAAACTGAATCATAGAATCATTAAGGTTGGAAAAGACCTCTAAGATCATCAAGTCCAACAACTATGCCCACCAAATGATGTCCCAAAGTACCACATCTATTTTTTTGAACACATCCAGGGATGGTGACTCCACCACTTCCCTGGGCAGCCTATTCCAATGCTTAACAACTCTTATCATTTAAGAAATTTTTCCTGATATCCAATCTAAACCTCCCCTGGTGCAGCTCAAGGCCATTTCCTCTGGTCCTATCACTAGTTACCTGTGAGAAGAGACTGACTCCTACCTTGTTACAACCTCCTTTCAGGTAGTTGTAGAGAGCAAGATCTCCCCTCAGCCTCCTTTTCTTCAGAGTAAACAACCCCAGTTCCCTGAGCCACTCTTCATAAGACTTATTCTCCAGACCCTTCAGCAGCTTTGCTGGGTTTCAAGCTCCAGTGCCTCAATGTCTTTGTTTTAGCAAATAACCCCAAATTGAACACATTATTCAAGGTGTGACCTTACCGTACCGAGTGCAGGGGGACAATCACATCTCCAGTCCTACTGGCCACACTGTTACTGATAGAAGCTAGGATGCTCTTGGCCTTCTTGACCACCTGGGCACACTACTGGCTCATGCTCGTATGTCTTTCCACCAGCACTACCAGGTCCTTCTCTACCAGGCAGCTTTCCAGCCACTCTTTCCCAAGCCCGTAGCTTTGCATGGGGTTGTTGTGACCAAAGTATAGGACCTGGCACTTGGCTTTGTTGTAGCTCATACCATTAGCCTCATCCCACTGATTCAGCCTCTCCAGGTACCTCTGCAACTGTTACTGTTAATGGCTGAAAATATGTTAAACCTTTACGACAGTTCAGGTAAAATATATTCAAATCGTATATCAAATCGCAATGAATATCTTCACAAAGTTACACAACATAATTGTTCTCCATATCCAAATTAATTTACAGTTCCATTTAGCTCACTTAATGAAGTTCTACACCAAAAGTATTTCAATTTTTCCTATCATAAAAGCAACACAAAAACATATCTAACAAATGAATGTACATTAAAGAATGCATAAAGATGACATATAAAGTTTTAGAAATTAACCTTTCCCAGATGGTATAGCTCCTAGAAAGTGAAGCAGCAGGGACAATTAAGGAAAATGAAACATTGTACAAGGAAGTTTTTGCTCCCTTTCAGTCTCCTGTTACAAATAGAAATTTTTTTTAGAATGGAAGACTTGTAGAAATAGATCAGCTTATTTTATAGATAAGTAAAGCCTTTTATTATTCCTGTTTCTGTAACTAAGAGTTAATTATCAACATTTTCCATCATTGTTCTTTGTTACTTTGTGTCTTCAATATACAAATGCCAATGTTTGTACAGGGAAGTGTGTCTTACAACAATAAGTGCTGGTATCACATCATAGACACTTATGAGCCCTATTTTAACCTCAAACAGAAGGAGTTGTGTAACCTATGAAGGCAAGTAGACTGAAGAAGAACATTTGTTCTGTTAGCTGTAGAAACTGCATGTTAGCAAAGTAAAGGATGAAACATGTTCCAACAGGTGTATTCTGTATGATGGCTTCTCTTTCAAGCACAAAAACAATGACTGAAGCTTTCAGAGGACATGCAAATACAAATGTAAATCCTTTTGGAAGTAGTTTTTGTAGTGTATACACTACAAAGTATACAGTAGTGCTCTGTTGTATACACTGGGACATTTTACCAAGTACTATAATTATTTTGAAAAAACATTCTGTTTTTCTTAAAACATTTCAACTCTTCAGTATTGGATCTGTTTCCTCTATATAACTTAACCATTAGTAAATCAAGAACATGTGCAGAAGCTTATTAGGTAACTGAAATGAACCTGATATAAACACTGGTTTTATTTATTTTTAAGCCATGTATTGATGACAGTGACTCACTGAGTGAATCTAAAAAAAGAAACTGAATGAAAACATAATGCTTGAATATAGAGAAGTGTTCTGGACATTGAGCATAACGTGAGAATTAGAGGAGGAAAGGATGGCAAAGTTGTGAGAATGTGTAATGAAACAAAACATCAAAAAACTGAAGGTTTATCTCTAGTCCACAAACTTGCATCTTACTTGATTTGAAAAGATATATTTATTTTCTCCACCACTTTTGGGCTTCAACTGCCAAAAGCACAGATATCAGGCCATATTTAGTACACAACCTGTGTCCTCTGCCATTTACTTTTGATGCCAAGAATGACTGCATTTCTGTTTCGTGGCTTAACTACATACTTAATGAAAATGTCTACAGGCTCTTTGGAATTAAAGACACTTTTTAATCATAGAATGGCCCAGGTTGGAAGGAACCTTAAAGATGATCTAGTTACAACCACCCTTCCACGGGCGGGAACGCCACACACTAGACCAGGTTGCCCAGGGCCACATCCAGCCTGGCCTTGAACACTGCCAGATATGGGGCATCCACAACCTCTCTGGGCAACCTGTTCCAGCGCCTAACCATGCTCTGGGTAAAGAACCTCCTTCCAATTTCTAGTCTAAATTCCCCTCCTTCAGCTTATATCCATTCCCCCTTGTCCTACTGCAATCTGACAAGCTGAAATGTCTCTCCCCTTCTGTCTTGTAATCCCCCTTTAGATATTGAAAGGCTGCTATAAGGTCCCTCCAAAGCCTTCTCTTCTCCAGGCTGAACAACCCAACTCCTTCAGCCTACCCTGACAGGGGAGGTGCTCTAGTCCTTTGATCATCTTTGTGGCCCTCCTCTGGACCCGCTCTAACAGATCCATGTCTTTCTTATGCTGAGGACCCCAGAAGTGGATGTAGTACTCCAGGTGGGGCCTCACAAGGGCAGAGCAGAGGAGCAGAATCACCTCCCTAGACCTGCTGGTCGTGTCTTTTCTGATACAGCCCAGGATACGGTTGGCTTTCTGAGCTGCAAGTGTGCATTGCTGGCTCATATCCAGCTATTCATTTATCATGACCCCCAAGTCCTTCTCTGCATGGCTGCTTCCAATGAGTTCCTCCCCCAGTCTGTACTTTTATCTTGGATTGCCTCTACCCAGATGCAGGACCTCACACTTGGACTTACTAAACTTCATCTGATTCTCATGGGCCCACCTTTTGAGTTTCTTCGGGTCCCTCTGGAATCAGAGCAGTTACTGCATCTGTCAGTATTGTTAATAAAGTTCCAGTCAAATCTAACATTATCTCTTGATGAATCTAGAGCAAAAATAATGTAATCTCAGATGGTAGCAAAGAAATAATTAAAACAATCAGCTTGTTACTTCATCCTGCATCATGTCACTTAGGTATCACTTTCACTATTTACACCCCTCACATTGTTTATATTCTAACACTATACACAGTGGTATCACTGTAATTGGCAAAGTAAAAGTTGTTTCTTACTGGTTAATGTAGAATCTAAATCACACAAATTACTGTAAAAGATCACAGGACATTAAGGATAAGAGAAATTATGAAAGAACATAAAAGATGATAATCATTGCCTATGTATCATCCTTAGCAGAGAGACTTTGTAAGTGAAGATCTTACATTATGTGCCTCATCATGAGGTTAAAAATATGATTAGGGCCTATGATGGAAAAACAAAAGAAGATACAAATTTGCCATATGTTTTCAAGCACTACAACATAGCACAGCTGACTATGGATAAATATCCACTGTAACTGGCCACTCTTCCCTTCAATTCCTAACAGTATTATTTTATTAATTTCTATTCATTCCTTCATTAATTTTATACTGATTCTGCAATCTTTACATACACTGAGATGTGTCCAGTTCCACAAATATAAAAACTATTCAGAGAGTAAACTACTAATGAAAATGAGCTGCAGAATTATATCTAGAAGATAAAGGCTGTCAGGAAAGCTTGTGCCAAGGCAATTGCCTTTGTCATTTATTTCTATTTCTGCTCCATCTGGAAAGTATCTTTTGTCTTAATGAGTGATGCAAGTTGCTAAACTGGTCCTTTGAGTAAGAACTTAAAAGAACTGAATCAAAAGATAAAATTCACAACAGATTAGTCCCATATCTTACACAGGAACTGGGAATACTCACTTGAGTAAAGACTGTGGGTATCAGTAGGCCTTTACAATAGAAGGTCTGTTTGTTTTCTTTCTCAATTAAAATTTCATATTTTTTCCATAGTGTCAGTGAACCAACTTCTGAATGAAATTAACATAAACTGGAGAACCATGAGTAACCAGAATAAAACTCAAAATAGTGCATATCATGCCCTCTTTCACATTGTGCAAGAATTGAAGTATTTGTGATGTTCTAATAAAACTGCTAAAAGTAGACTTACCCTAATAGGTTTTTTGCCCTGAAGCTAACTAAAGCAACAATTCTGAATGGGATTACAACCCTTGGAAATGGAATATGCTAAAGGACTCTTAGAAAGAAAAATATTTAGATTCACACTTCCAAAAGCAGTAATTAATTCAGTTGTTTAGTTGAAGACATCTTTCATCTAATTTTCAAGGATGCTCAGTCTTTGAATAGCCTCTCCAAATTGCTTCAGTCCTCTTTAGGCTGTTATATGCCATTCTGAGTATCAGATTTCACTGTTGTAGACATAACAGACCAGGTACTTGGAGTGACTGAGCAAGTTTGAAAATATCAGACCTGTTGCTCCAACTGTATTCACAAAATGTAGTCTATAGATGATGCAAAATTCCCATTTATAGTAAAAGACAAGCAATCAAACCTTCTAAAGCTTTTCTTTTTCCTTTAAGTACATACCACAAATCAATAATAACATACTAGCTTGAAAAGACTTCAAGATTTTGATACACTGCACATCTTTCATTGTCATACATATAGCCTTATAAAGATAAGTGGTCATAGTAGAGAGCAGAAAGTGACTTTTCTAAGAATGTATCCTATTTCTTCTGCACTTGTCCTTAACCTCTTGATGCCATTTTCCCTTTCAAAAGTGCAGTGGGAGTGTTTGTGTACTGATACTGCCTAATATCATCTCTCCAATACAGAAAAGACATGAGATTATAAAAAAACCCCAGGCAATACAGTCCTGAGGGCAAATGGCTGTTCCAGCTCTTGACTCAGCAGACTTTCATTTCTTCTTACAAGCTACCTTAAAAATATAGGAAGATCTAGCAACTGCATACCTATTAAGTAGAAGCAAATGTTGCATTTTTCTCAGAAGAAAATAATGATATATAAACACAGTTGGAAGGTGCTTTTCTAGTGCTAGGAAATGTGAATTCAAATAAAACTAAATATTTTTTATTTTGTATCTCCTTTGTAATTCAGACTTGGGCAATAACAGAATATGCTGTGTTGATTAACACAGAACATTCATCATACATCTCTAGTTAGTTTGGATGATATTAAAAGGGAAAAACATTCCCTTCAAGACTCATCATAGCAGCATTATTTACTATTTATCTTGCCATGCATCTAGGAAGTGCCATATATTTATGAGCAGTTATATATATATAAGTTCTTAACATTCTTATAGCTTAATCTATATCTCTAGCTAGCAGATCGAGATGGATTGATGGTTAAGAAATGTGTGTTCTGATCCTAACTGAAGAAAGAGCTGTCATTATTAAAGATCATGGTCTAAAAACATACATTTGGACTGGACCACCAGGAAAAAGTAGCTACTTGACAAAAGCATAAAACTGTAGTCAAACTTAAATTAAACACTGTGATACTGACACAGAACTGCTGTCATCTTTAAACAAAATCTTGTCCCTTCTGCATGGTAGCAGATGACTACTGCCTGGTGCTCTGCACTCATAGCTCATTCTGAAAATGCTGAAAGCTTAGTGGTAAGATTGTAAGGATAGTAGATCAAAAGAAGAGCATTATTCATGGACAGAGAGTCTCAGGTGGACTGATACCAGGTGGGAAGCTGAGAATTAAGTGGCTGCTATTGAGCAAGGATGACATCCCCACATTGAAAGCTCCTCACTAATGTATGTAAGGTGGCTTTTCCATTTCTTTCTTTCAAGGAAGCAATGGCAGGAATGAACATCAGCAACTTCAGGTGGTCTGTATTTACAGAGGAAGTGCCAGTGTCTCTATGCATTACCACAGGTTCCCTTTAAAGTCAATAAAGACAGACACTTTTAAGGGGCACTGCTTCTGACCTATTTTAGATGTCTATTTCAGTTTGAGATGAATCACAACACAGAGGTGGGAGGCAGTAAAGAAAGAAATGCCTACACTGTAGAAGCCTGAAGTTAGGTGCAGTGAATCCTACCCTGGAAACCTGAACTGTATGTTAAACAAGTCACCAAAATATGATAAGGAAATATTTATATTTGAGGACCAAAACCCCCACCAATGATTATATACACCTGAGGGAAATTTACTATTGGTAGTAACTTTTCTTATAACTATATGAAACAAAACAAAATCACACAAACCTGAAAATGTCTTTTTGTACTTTCCTGAAACAAACAGTATGAAAAGCAACATCTGCAGCAACAAATTTAAAGTCACATCTAGATTCAGTCTGCTGTTATAATCACATGCAGGATTAATATCCCAGATTAAGATACAGAACATTATGGAGAAAAGCAAAATTAACTACAAAAATGCTCATGTTTCACAAAAGGAGATATTGTGACACAAACAAGTTAAATCACATCTACAAGGCTAAATAACACAGCAACCTCAGGCCAGGCAGTTCCTAATTCTTAGAACTATATCTGTGCTTATTTTGTGTTCACTGCAGCATGAACGTATCTCTGTATATATTAAATGGATACAATATGCAATTATTACGATTCAAAGCTCAGAATTTTGTTTGAATTTCATATAGTATCAAGCAGCTCTAAATTTTGCTGAGTGTCAAGGAGTAGCAGTGTTAAATAATAAGTTCTTACAGTGCCATAAGAAATCCTTAAAGTAGGCCACCTGACATATAATGAAATTAAGATATATATAAAACATATGCACCTATGGTTAACGGAATAGTAAAACTACAGTATTTGTCATGTGTAGAAAATTTCCCTAATTGAAGTGCATTAGGAAGCATTTTCATTTGGAAAAAAACCAAAAATGTTACAATCTAGCCACAGATTTATCCTCCATGATTCATGTAAAAGTTTAGTTCTTTCATGAGTCTGATGCAGTATGTAATCTCAGCAATACTTTATAATACATTACTTTATACATTTTGGTGCATAGAAACATTATGCACAGAATATAATTTGACTTAATTTTCTTTTTTTTCATCTTTCAACTTCACCCAGTGGCCTCTATTCTGTTAAGAAAATAAATTTGGTGTAGCTCCACTAAAGCAGTTACATTTTACATAAATATGTTATGGTTTAGCTCTCCTTTAATCAAACAGTACCAATCTGCCAGCCTCTCTTCACTTAAAAATTCCTTCTTACTCCTAATAATTTCCACTGTCTGTCTCTACATCTCCAGATAGCAGCTTACCATGACAGAATATGTCTTGCTCTTTCTCTTCTCATCCAGATGGAAATCAAAATGAAACATTTTATCTTACTCCTACTCCCGTCCATTTACCAAGACTCCAAACCCTCTACTTGCATGGAAAACAGCATTGAAATTGCAGATAACTGTGGTTTGCTAAGATTGAACAACTTTAGACCTCAGAATAAACAGGTGGCATATGAACCAATTTACACAAGTACAAACACAAATTGTGACTCAAAGCTTTCAGACATTGACCAAGAAAGAAACTTCATTAAATGGTAGAATAGTTTTCTACATTTGATCTCTCTGTTTAACAAGAAAAAAAATCTAAGATGACCATGGATATGGTTTGACAGACAAGCAAGATATAATAGTTAGGAAAATAAATCACAGATGAGTCAACAATTTAAATAAAACTTGTGATTTTATTTTTTAAAAATTTCAAATGACTCATTCTTGATTATCTCCCCATAATTTTCTGTTACATCTACTCCAACTCATAATATCTGAGCAGATGACATTGGTTTCTCTTCGAGCTAAACAAAACATTTTATTGCTTTATATGTTTTTGAACTGATCACGTATGAAATTAACCAGTGAACTCTTCATGTGCTTTACATGAAGAATCTTGACATATTCTTCCTGATTTCTGCAACTAATTTTTGAGACTAAAAGGTGGAATGTTAAACAGCTATTAGAGAACAAAATGTCCACTGTAGAATACTAAACGTTATCGTTAGATTAAAAATGACATGATGCATCAAGCTACAGAGTTAAAAATCTTCCATTTTCATGAAGGCTAAAAATAAGCTTTTACTATTATCAATAACTTTCAACAAGCTCAAGACTGCTTCTTGGATACCCTTCCATAGACTGTTCTTCAACTCAGTTGTTTTTTGTTTCAATTTTGGTAAAGACCACCCTCCTAGGCAATCCCATCCCAAACATAACTGTATTTCATTATTACTGCCCATCTCTAGAGTTGCTATCTAAGTTACTGGAGACATTAACAGGGCAAGAAAGAGGCTGGCAAAAGGTGTCAAAGCTGAAACAGAAGAAGTAGCAGAGTTGGCATAGAGGCTGTGACATCATTATAGGGGAAAGGAAAGCTGTATTTACACGAGTAAATTAAATGTGCTTGGGAAAGTTCCCAATAGTTGTGGCCAACTGGCACAGAAGAGTACACAAATATGGTAATCAACACTGAAATGCCCAAAGAGGCTGCATGAAAACTGCTTATTGGGAATGGTCCTTGTGACAGTTCTATTGCCACACCATACTAAGGAATTGTCTGGAAAAAGTGTAATTAGCGGGAATGAAAAGCATGCCAGACTCTGGTCCAATAGACTATGACTACAGATAATTGTGTTTGACCATCCAGGAACACTTCTCAGTACTGTTTGACTTACTAGCACATAAACATGCCAAGCCTTTCCAGAAGGTTTAAAGTTATGGCACATAATAAAATTTTTCATGCATTTCCAGTCTTGCTCTTAAAAATTATTTAGGGATTCACATTAATGAGTAAGACCCAGATCTGGAAGTCTGCCTGTCTCAGCCTGCACTTCTTTCAGAGAGGAACCTAGGCCACCATGCCACACAGGGTAGTACTTAAAGATAGGATATGAATGATCAATATTGTACAATTATTTCCAAAACTTCAGTTAAGATAAATTATAGTGGATGCAGTGTAGTAGTTGCATCTTTGACTGAAGAATATAACACTGTAATTGGGGAAAGAATGTGGATTGCTACCACATAGATGATGGATACCTTTAATTCATTTCACTCAGTTATCCTTATCTGTTGATGTAAACCAACATGTGTTCTGCCCTGTATTTGCTACAGAAGATCACTGATTCCTGGCAGCTGTGCTACCAAATCTTCAAGGTTCTTTATATTCATCTAGAACAAACTTGGCACAAGTTATATTACCAAGATGTATCGCAATCACGTTTCTTGAATACAGAGTGCATATAGTCTGAAATAAAGCCTGAGAGAATGAGGAGATGCAGGTTGTAAGAATTTTATAGTTCTTTATATATGTATGTATACATATATATGTATATGTATATATAGATGCATGTAGAATATTTGGAAGACCCTCCACAGTTAATAATGAAAGAACACGTAAAAGGCGACTCAAGACTTCATGCATAAATTTACCAGAAGCAGCAAACAAGGCGAAGCACACAGAGGTCTCAAACTACAGCACAAAACACATAATGTGCACAGCACAGCTGAAAAAAACACAGGAAACATAACAGAAATACAAAAAATGCAAAAAGACAAAACCCAGCAGACAGGCATGAGGAAAAAAACTCCAAACTAAAATGCAATGAAAGTTCTATAAGAGATGTCAACGCCATAGAAAATATCTTGTATTTCAAGCAGATACTTAGAAACTGATATATCCCACTAACCTTCAAAAATGGTAAGACAAAGGAGGAAAGGACACCAACTAAAAAGATATTTTTTTTCCTGTTAAAGGGAAAACCTGTTTGCAAAGAATCCAAAAGAAAAGCCAAATGTAAAAACATACAAACAAAATATTGCAAAAGTTTACGTAGTGTCTTGTGATTAGATCTTGGAACAAAAGTTACTACAGCTCTTGATTTTCTGCTATGATCTGTTTATTAACTTCATCAAAATAACACAAGTGGTCTGTAGCAGAGACAGCATGGCATGCCTTAGAGTAGCATTCAACTGCTTTAGCCACATGGCAGGTTTTTTCTTACTCTGCTAGCACTCTTGCCGTACTCAAGCATCTGAAATAGCTGTAATCAGTGGCACAGCAGAGCCCAAAAGACAACACTCTCCTTCAATAAGTGTTCCTGATTTAATCACCAGAGTACAGATCATATTGAATCTTGCAGATGGAAGTACTGCACAAAACTGTAGGCACCTCTGCTTGTAAGAGTTGAGGGATTTTTAACTTTTTTTCCAGTCTGCTTTTTCACAAACAATTTCACCCCTCAGCAATTTTCAGCTACAAGCAGCTGACTCTGGAGAAGCAATTTTTAATTACAATCTGCTTTTCTACCCCATTTTTGTTTCAGTTAACGATTGCCAGGAGGTGTTGCTAACCACAGGCCCTTTCTAATAGATGCTGAGTGTCCTCGTATCCTGTCACCTTCCACAGAAATGATGGGTGCTCAGAACTATGATAAGTGAGATAGATATATGATAGATATTTCTATGATAGATATTTCTCCAGCCTCTGAACTATGATAAATGAAAAGCATTCACAGATAGGGTCTTATTTTGTAATCAGTTCTTCATTAAAAGAAATTTAAGAAAAGAACAATTGATTTAAATATCCTTAAAAATGCTGCTGTCAAAACTACACTTGACCTTTTCCATTAGAAGTGTCATTTTCAACATTAATGTTTTTGTTCCATGGATTTGGTAGGAAACTCTTCTGGTTTAGACATTGATAAACCTGATGTTTCGTCCTCTTGTTTACTGGCTTCTTCAGAAATTTGGTGAGCTAGATTTTATAGAAACAATTACCAAAATCTTGCTTTCACTAAAACCTAGTTGGCTTAGACCTCATTTGGTGTTTTGTTTTGAAGATGGCAGAACAAAGGAGTCATGCCTATGGCTAGTCAGACATGTCACTATCCACAGTATAGTCCAAACTGGTAACAGCTCTGTGAAGCCCTTCCTGCTCTGTAGACTGTGATGCATACATAGAGAAAAGATAGTACTTCAGTCCCTTCCTCCAGCTGATACAGAAAACACTACTGACCTAAACCCTGCAACAAGCACACATACTATGAACACTGCACCTTTTAAACACATCCTCTAATGACTTATAAGAAACTACTAGACTAGTTAAAACAAATGTTATAGTATATAAGTAGGTTTCAAAACCATTACAAAGCAAAGGTTGTCTCACAGAACGGTGCTTCTGCTGACACAGAATATTGCTGCGTACACATTGCAAAAATTACATAGGGAAAAAATGGCTTACATTGGAAGATGAGCTTTTCCCATGAAACTAAGCTACATAAACAAAAGGAAAAGAGGATAACAGTGAACCAGTTACATAATTAACACCAAAAAAAGACCTCATCTACTACCCAAGTGAGGGCTTATCAGTCTTGCACTGGGTTTTCCCTATAATTCAGCATAAAAGTATCTTAATGTACATATACGTGTTCAAAGGAATTATCTAGCACAAGGAATGTTAAGAACCTATATCTTTTTCTATTTCAGGTAATAAAAAAAAAAAGTGTTGGCAAGATACTTTCCCATACTGCTCACTCAGCAGAGGGAAGGTTCTGTGAACAGCACCCAAGTACAACAGCACTGTACAAGGTGAACAGCAGCCCCATCCCAAGGCTTCAGCTGAAAATTAGAATACTTTTGGTTGTATGTTGCTGAAAGATGACATCATTGGAAGAGAAAGCTTTAGCTTCTGGCTTCTGTGCTTATCTAAATTTTAGATTACACTCTCACAAATACTTACATATTACTTTGTCCCTTATATCTTGCACTGGGTTTTTACCACTTGAGACATTTTAAAAATCAGCCTTCTCTGACAATTATGCAGTGTGAGAATGTCTTCAGAAAGACAAGGATGTGTCTTCAGAAAGACAAGGATATTTCTTCAGAAAGAAAGAAAGGAAAACAAAGCCAAAAAAAGTAAAAAGGAAGATACTTCAAAGGAATTCACCTTATGTGAAAGATGCAGCATTTCCACTGCATTGTGGCTGCTTCTAAAACAAAACTGATTATAACCATATAACTTGCCATTGCAGATACAAAGAGAACAAATGTGAGTATCAAACTATTCATGCAAAAATAATCTGTGAATCATCCTACCAAAGGTCACATAAAAGTTGCATACTGGCTTTTAATTACAGATTTTAGAAAAATGCTTAGGGAAGCTGCTGATACACTTAAAAAGAATACAAACCCACTATGATTCGAGAAATTATTTTAAAGTATTTGCATCATACAAGAAATTTATTGCAGAATGCACAGGTGTAATGCCAAAATAATGTCTTCTCAGTATCATGGTTTTCCATTTATAGTAGAAAGGCAGAGCATGCTATGTATCTGAGATTAGAAAGTGGCCCCTCAGTCACTAAGCAGGCTTTTCTTTAAGTATATGCATATCCTATTTAAAACGTAAGGGCCCACTTTCTAATCTCTGTCAACCAGGATGCAGTTAACAGACATCTACAAACACTTTGTATTACAATACATGTGAATCGGGTGATTTCTCAGATATGCAGTGATGGACGGTCACAAATATAACACAGACATAGGCACTAAATCTTTAGGGTAAGAATAACCAAGTTGACACTGATGCTCTAGAGGACTATTTTCATTTCAGTAGAGATGGAAATTAGGATTTATGTGCACGATTCATTTTATTCCTAGCAAGAGTTAGCTGAAATGACATGAGGAAGACATGCAACTTCCTAGCAAAGTATAACATCTTACACAGGATTTAAACCCGAAGTGACCATCAATAAATGATATTAAGGCATTATTCTAGTTACAGATACTATATTGAAGCACGAAAACAACCTATTTGTTTTCAGGTCTGGGCCGAAAGGCTGATTTTCTGTGATGAGCCGAAAACCTCTCCAGCACTCCCCTGTTCTCGGTTTGTGTAACACCCCCAAACACCAGTAAAACAAACGGCGGCAGCCGAGCCGAGTCCGATCCTCTTCCACCGAGCGCCCTCTGCCGTCAGGCCTGCAGCAGCCGCAGCCCGGCACCGCCTGGCCCGCCGCTCGCCCCCCGCCGCCCTCCGCTTGTGGCCGCCTGCCGCCGCCAGAGCTGCCGGGGGTGCTGCGCCACGCCTCAGGGTGGCTCTTCCCCCAAAGATTCTTCAGCAGCAGGTGAGGATCCCACAATATCTTCTTTTAGGTCACGATGAAGCGAAACGGAGGTTGCAAGAGATGGAGACAGTCCTGGGGAGTCTTTCACTGGAACAAGGATAATGTTCGGGAAAATGGCATATGCTAGGGCTTCTCCACAAGCCGTCAGTTCCCTGCAAAGTCCTTGCTTCTTGGAAAAGAACTATGAGCAACTGAGATGGAGATGGGTACTTGTTGTATAAGGCAGAGTACTCAATCCGTAGTTTTTGGCGAAGATCAAAGGACAACAGGAAAAAGTTTAAGGATATGTGTCCTCAGTTTACTGGTGACAACATAGTAGCTTTATACCAACTGTTTAAGTTTCAGTTCAGGCCCTGGACTGAATTAATTGAATATATTATTACTATAACCCTCACTAAGTTTGCAGATGACACCGAATTGGTTGGGAGTGTTGATGTGCTTGAGGGTAGAGAGGCTCTGCAGAGCTATCTAGACAGGCTTGCTTGGTGGACTGAGGCCAGTGGTATGAGGTTTAACACAGCCAAGCACCATGTCCTACACTTTGGTCACAATAACCCCATGCAGTACTACAGTTTTGAGGAAGAGTGGCTGGAAAGCTGCCTGACAGAGAAGGACCTGGGGGTGTTGGTGGCAAACAGATGAATATGAGCCAGCAGGGGGTCAAGAAGGGCAACAGCATCCTGGCCTGTATCAGAAATAGTGTGGCCAGCAGGACCAGAGGAGTGATTGTCCCCCTTTACTCAGCACTGGTGAGGTCACACCTTGAATACTGTGTTCAGTTTTGGTCACCTTATTACAAGACATTGAGCTACTGGAATATGCCCAAAGAAGAGTAACGAAGCTGGTGGGAGGTCTAGAGCACAAGTGTTATGAAGAGTGGCTGAGGGAACCGTGATTGTTTAGACTGGAGAAGAGATGGCTCAGGGGAGACCTTCTCACTCCTTACAACTACCTGAAAGGAGGTTGCAGGAAGGTCTCTTCTCACAGGTAACTAGTGATAGGACCAGAGGAAATGGCTTCAAGTAGCACTAGGAGAGATTTAGGTGGGATATTAGGAAAAATTTCTTCAATGATAAGAGTTGTTAAGCATCGGAACAGGCTGCTCAGGGAAGTGGTGGAGCCACCATCACTGGATGTGTTCAAAAATCATGTAGATGTGGAACTTGATGACATAGTTTAGAGGGCATGGGGTTGACAGTTGCATGATCTTAGAGATCTTTTCCAACCTTAATGACTCTATGATTCTACAACAGAGAGGCAATAAATACAACCTTCATACAAAACCTAACTTTTTTACAAGTTGTATCTTCATTTATGTTTGTCAGAAAGACATGCTAACATTTAGTTAATTCACATTTATAGTCCTTCCATAGCTAATGCACAGAGTTATGCTAAATTTAGAAACCCTTTGTGTTATGTATTGCCTGAAATTATTGACAAACAGTTCTAATGGAAGCAGAAGGCAATTACAGAGGAAGTAATTCAGGAGTCCTTTGAAATATTTTTATGGCTGTTACCAAAATGAAATAGTTTGCTGCCTTATTGAAAAAAAAAACAGCAGTAAGGTGAATTGTAAACTATTTTTAATACATACATAAAACATTTCATCTGGAAAAATATGGGACATAATTTTGAATTATTATTTTCTTAATTTCTGTATATTTTAAAGTTTGGTGAAAAAGGCCAGACACTAACTCATGACAATACTTTAGAATTCCAGTCTTGCAAACATGTTTGCATATAAGCAACTTTGCTCAGCAGTAGTCAGTAGCACATATTTTAGGTAAGGTTTAAGATGAGCCTTCAAAATCACTGATGGTTAAGAGTACCAAGTCCCTCTCAGGAATTTTTTCTCAGTTCATTGTTAGACTACTGAACTCATTGAAATAGCAAATATAAATTAAGGTCTTACTGGAATGAGTTTTAAAGCTCACATGAGTAGCACAACTATTCATTTCCCTTGTGAAAAATTTGTACAAACTCTATGTGCTTCTGTTTCATGCAATATAAACTGCACAAAAGACATAACCATGTCTGTTCTCTAGAGGTAGCACTGTGTTACTTCTATATGACTTCTGTAACAACTGTGCTATAAAGTGCAATGAAGCTGAAATTTTCTTAGAATTGTCCCTCCATTAAGAGTATATTTCAAAATTTTCTCTTTGCAGGAAAATGTCAGTGTTAACATTTCTTGTTGGATTTATTACTGCAGAATTACTCAGTCATAGAATATCAAAACATGGAAACTCTGCCATTTTTGCCAGCAATCTTGTTTCCCAGTATGTCCCTACAGTTCACACACAGAATCACAGAATCACAGAATATTAGGAGTTGGAAGAGACCTCGAAAGATCAACCCCCTGCCACAGCAGGATTCCCTAGACCAGGTCACACAGAAGCTCGTCCAGATGGGTTTTGAATATCTCCATAGAAGGAGACTCCACAACCTCTCTAAGCAAAACAATTGACTGGTGATCTGGGAGAACAAGTTCTCTCTTTCTCTGTGGGTGGCAAAAGACAAAGAGAGGACACAAAAAGGAAAGCAAATGCTGATGGGAGTCACCTGGGCTCACAAGGAGCACTGCCAGCTCAGCACACACAGAAGATCTGCCACAGCACCCAACCAGGCCAAACAGAACCAAGCAAACCTACAGCAACTAAACAGAAAACCCAAAATCTCCAGTTGAGAATGGTAAGAAATTGAAGCAGAAAAACCTATATCTATGAAAGTAGGGTATTTGAGTCAGGTATAGAGTTTCTCTAGACTTCTAGCTCTCTTGGAGACAGAGGTAATAAACTTATGCATAAAGCATGCATAAATGTGTTGTATTTTACACATACTCTTAAAGCTGTCAAATGCCCAGTTGCAAACACTGCCTGCCTGCAGAAGTGCAATCAAGGAGAAGGACTTGTGGACACCATTAGAAAGTCAATGGTCTCAGAACAAACTGTGATTTTAAAAAATGAGGTAAAGATTGCTCTATACAAAAGTGAACTTGGACAAATTGAAGCTTTTTGACTCAGGGTTCTAACAAGAAGCAAGAAGCAGCAACACCAGGGACCATCTTTGTCAGGTCTGGGATGAAGCTACAGAAATTTTTCAAGGAAAACACAGAGTATAGTTAGGAAATTGTGGTTTGTTGCCCACACAAAAACTATGATATTAAGTAGCTGATGACTGCATTTTTTTTGTTCAACAAGTAACAGAGAACACCCTAATGTTCACCTCATCAAAATGTAACAGAAAAATTTATCCAGCTTTAGGCAAGGAAATATTTCCTTATGAGCATATGTAAAAATAAGTGGTTCATGTGGAATGTTTAAACATAGCTTTCCTGTCAGCTCACATGTAATTGTTTTAACCAGCTCTCTCAATGAATATGGATCCTGAAAAATTACATAATACAGGGCTGGATTCTTGAAATGACTTTGATACATGTAACAAAATGGAAATTAACAACTACTCCTGATAGGAATAACATCCCACAGTCTTTCACAAGTTGAGCAACTATACAAAGCCAGGATCATTAAAGAAACTACAATTTCTTATACTTGGGGAAGGAACAGGACAAGCTTTTTTCCCTCATGCAGTTTTAATATACTTGCTGTGCACATGGAACACTCAGTATTATGCAGCAACTGCAGGATATGTAAAAGAAAGAGAGATAACAGAACAAAACAAACCTTCAAGCAATCTTTCTATATTATAAATAATGAGGCATGGGAAAAAAAGCTCTCAGACAAAACAAAGATAAAATTAAACCACCTTCCTTCCACCTCTTGTAGAGCTGTGACTGTTAGATTCCAGGCAGATGTATTTAGATGTGTGATTTCAGAAGGAGAAAGCTATCACAGATATAACTAAAAGAGGAAAAGCTGTTCCTAACACTAAGAAACTTTTCACACATCTTAAACATGAGCAGATGTGAGTAAAGGCAATGATTTTCTTAAAACTATACAAGTGGTACATATGCCTATTTATAGGATTCAGCCTTTTTCACAAACAGAGATTCACTCACACACATTTAACTTTGTAGGCTGCAACATTCAGTCAAACTACTAGTAAAAACAATTTGCCATGCTGCACTAGATTGTGATTTACAGTGGCTGAGATGAAAGTACATTTTCATTTCTGTCGAAGCATGAGGTACCCCAGACTATGGGTAGGGATCTCTGGCTAAGTGGAGAGGGGACAATATCAGAAGCTGCTTTAGGTATTTGTTTCAGAGCATGCTTTGATAGTTTCTTGAGCAAGGTAAAAGATACAATATTCTTTCCAAAACTGCACAGTGGCAAAGTGGTAAAAGATCACAGCTTACCCAAGTGCAAGATACTAACTTCTGTCTTTAATTTGAAGTTTTAAAACAAAACAATACTTAAAAAACCCCACCAAAACAAATAAAAAAACCTAAAAACCAAACCATCAACCATCAGTAAAAAGGCAAGTTTCATTGTACATGGATTGTCAAAATGTCCTTCAAAATTTCTTGCATCTTCTGTAGAAGTATGTATTCCTTAGTGGTTAAAGAACATACCACACTGTTACCTCTCCAGTCAGCATCTGTGTTTTTCTGCCATACTTGGTCCAAAAGTCTCACTTACTGTTCTCTCAGATGAGTGTATAATATATAGCTTGCACTCATTTTGGTCTGTGCTCACTAGAGGTAGACATATTAAACTTTAATACATGCTTTTAGCCTAAATACAAAAGCAGCCATTGCCATGATAAGTCACGTTAGCATAATCATCAACAGCAGTAAGAACAAGCTGTTTTCTAAAAAGAAAACTATAGTTTGAAGGTTTTTAGGAAGCCATAAGAAATAATTAATCTGACTCCTTCAAATGCTGAAATGGAAATTTTCAGGAAATTTTCTGCTTGAAAGGTGATTCACATACCAAAGCATGTGTTTCAGTCTGATTCACCTCTTGCTTTAAATACACATCATTTGATATGAAGTAACAGTAGCAATCAATGGCTATATAGGTTGGACAGGACATTTAATGGGTATACAGAAATGATTTTCATGGTTATGAAGTCCACTCTAGTAATACAAAAGGGACTTCTAAGTACATACTTGCTTCTAAGCAAGTCATTAAGTTATAGCCATTTTGAACTGCATTTCCACAAAAAAACTTTTTGCAAGGTTGTTATACATTGGAAAGAGACACAAAAATTTATATCTGTTCACTTATTCATTGAGCCAATTTTTGGGAACTATTCTGCAGAGAGAGATGTATATGTGTATATCTGAAAATTCACATCTATATACATATCTATGTATACATGTAGAAAAAAAGTAAAGTAGCATCAGTGCAACAGAATAGTTGTCATAGGAGAATCTCTTCTGCTGTCAAGTGAAGGCAAAAGAAATTTTCTATTTAGTTTTGAAACAAGGTATTTTCATGCTTCTTTACAAAGGCTTTATTTCTGACATGATCAGTGTCAGTGTGCTGCAGCTGCCTGACAAATGACAGTATTCTTGCTGGGACAACTGTGCAGACTTGATCAGGGATAAGCAATACCAGGCCTGATTTCAACAGCTACTTGATGTTAACAGCTCTGTATTAAGAGCCATAGCAACTACACTGGAGAATCTGAGAGTGCCACATACACATGAAAATAAAGTGCAGTAAAACTGTTAATCACAGAATCATAGAATGGCTCAGGTTGGGTCTGAGTGACGATTTATTTTTATTTTATTTGAGTGATAGCTTAAGTAAACTGATTAGCTTATATAAATTGATTGAAATTATCATCTCATTTCCATTTAATGCAGCAGTTCTATTTGACATTTTTATACTTAAGGACTCTGGAAAACAAAGCATGAGACTAGCCAGACAGTATAGACAAGTACAGAGAAATATCAAACCTAACAAAATGTCTAAGAACACTGCACTTCACCTAGAGCATAATAACGAGTACTCCTGAAGTAACTGCTTTACAATGAAAGCACTATAGGCTTAAACCCAGGCTCTAGTAGGTGGCCTTAGTGCAAAGTACAGTGCTATGGTTTCCCTTTTAACACTTGGTCTAGCACACAATTATATGAAAGTGTGTAGCCTAAAATTATGGTCTAAAATAATTTCTGTACAGGAATCATAAATCTCAAGTTCATGCACTCAGGAACTAGCCTCAAATCTAGCTTTGTCCCTTTGCCATCTTAGAGTACATATAGAAGTAGTTCCTTAATTAAAATTTATCTCCTTCAGTAAGCTCTGACATTAGTTTTTATGCTACCAAATTAGTCTTCAAGAATCCTTATGATAACACAAAAGAAATACTTCTTGTTGTGTTTTGTTGTTGGTTTTGGCTTTTCGTTGTGTTTTGTTGTTGTTTGCGTGGTATTTGGTGGGGGGGTTTTGTTTGTTTGTTTGTTTTTGCTTATTTCCTTAAATCTCAGCGATAAAACTAACTATAAAGACGACTGATGCTGAAACTTCCACTGCTCAAGTTTAACTGCAGGGCTTTCAATTGGCTGCTCAGCACACTCAGAACATGTACTTCCACAAGATGGTGCTCTTTCTTCAAAAATAGTACTTTAATGTGCCTAACAAGTTAAAATGCCAAGAAACTATAAGAGGTTCAACTCCATTTCACCTATACAAGTACTTTCAATGGCAAGACGACGAAGCCTGTATAGTAAAACGTTTTGACTAGTAAACAATGATGAAAAACACTTCAAGGAGACTTCTATACGTGTGAAAACGGGATTTAAAGCACTGTAGTCTCTAGTCAGTGACATGTGGCACATAAAGGGCACCTTGTCCCTCATTCTGAGACGATGTTCACCACAGCAAAGCTCTGGAAAGCAGAGGGAGCAGGACGCTGGTTCCACAGCAGCGGTTGTGGGTTTCGGGGTGCAGGGCCAGAGTGCTGAGCGTGTGGAGCTGTGGCTGCCTGCCACAGTGAGGAGGGAGCAGCCGTGGGCTGCAGGCAAGGAGACACAGCTCACAGTTCTCATGTGTCCTGGGGAGTTTCACCCCAACCCTATCACAGGCGACACTGGTCACCTACAGAACTCTGTTATGGAAACAGGTTGCTTGGTTTCAAAGTATCAGACTGGGCGTCAGGAGCCTACAGTTCACTTGCCGGTTCTGAACTTATCACTAAGGAGCTGGCTCAGATGCATCCCAGAAAGATTCAGACTTTCCCTTCAAGACTGCATCAGCTGTGACTTCCTTCATCAAAAAGCTTCACTGGCAGCAACAGTGTTATTCCCAAAGTAAGAAACTCTACAGGGTAAGCAGAACTGTGAAAAACAGGGGTTTGATCTTAATTTTGTTTCCTCACTTGAGAAATGTAAGACCATTACACTTACACGTCTGAACCTTATGAGAATGAGGTTAGCACAAATCCAATAATGTTGTTGGACAGGGGCATAGGACTCATAGGGACAGATAAATAACAAAAGCACAGTAAAGCATAATATTAATAGATAGGTAAAGCTCTGCTCTTGATAAAAAAGACAGGCTTTGATAGGAATTGTGCAAACACCTCTGAAACCTGAACCTCTCGTCCAATGAGGGATAAAGTCATATATTTCTTGGGTTTAGCCCATTTTCATTAACTTAATACTTGCAGATGCTGACATTTGTTTTCCTTGAAAAAAAAATGTTCCTCTTGTGACTTGAACTGCTCTTAACTATAAGAAAAATTATTTTACCAACAAATGAACAGTAATTTGGAACATGGCAAAAAGTTGACCTTTTTGTTAAAGTGTTATGTAAAAGCAGGTTAAAAAGCAGGTAACATTACATGACATTGGAAGTAGGTACTGGGAAGAATTAAAGGACACTCTGAGACTTCTCAACTACACAGGTAAAATATTGCTATAGGAGCAGGAAATAGAAGTATGCCAGATAGGTAGTGGGGAAGCTAGAGAGACTAGGTGACAAGTGTGCTTTTAGGAGCTCTCACTTAAAAAACACTCTCCTCTGTCCTTCCCCCATGTTATCCTCTTTCTTTACTAACCCAAGACACCAAACTTCTCTCCTTAGGTTGGCTGGAAGGGTTCAGCACAGGACCATTTCCTTCTTCTATGGCTTATGAGCAGCTCCAAGGACAGAGGCTTGGAGTCAGAAGAAAGTCCAAAGACTAGTGTCTTCTACTTTTGATGCTGCCAAGGTTCAGTCACACTTCACAGAATCTCCAGCACCAAGAGCAGTATGAATGTGTGCAGCCTGCTGGAACAAGCAGGGTTGCATCCTCTCTCCCTAGGCACAGGCTGGGGAAAAGAGTTCTCTTTGATCACCTTGTACTCATAAAAAATAAAGGGATGAGATTCACTTGCACCAATAAGCTAAGTAATCAACAGCAAAAATAAAAGAGAGGAAAGCCTGTTTCTACTTCTGTTTTGTTGTGATGGCTGTAAGTTGCATCACAGAAAACACTCAATCTGATCCTTTTACCAGTGGTCCCAGCCTAAGGAGAAATATAGATTAAGTTCATTTTGCTGGAAACTGCTCCAGGATGCTCTGTCCATTGTGCTCTCTACCTGTCCTCTCTCCCACCAAAGAAAGTATCCAAAAGATGCCAGCATGTGAGGGGATTATCACCTGTCTCCAGCCTTGCAAATGCCCCCTTGAACACGGAGCACAACCAATGCCTCTATGCTCTCAGAAAAGCAGTTTTTCCCCAAGCATACACCAATTCCTGAGAGCTGTCAACTGCCTCTGATGCTACAGGGTACTATTGGCTGTTTTGCTCTCCCTCCTGCTGGCGAGGAAATCACGTCTGGGTGGCTCAGCCTTTCTTTTTGAAAGAAATCAGATGCCAGGGAAGCTTACTATAACATCCTTTTCTGATCAATAATGTTCAGGATGACTAACAAGTTGCAGTGTCTTAAATTTCAGCTAACTTAAAGTCTTTGTTAGTTCAAAGCTGGCTGGTTCACTGAACAAAATGGCCCAATAATTACTTGAAATTACAGCATTGATGTGGGCCAGGAAGCTAAAGAAGTTTTCTGAGTAGCTGTACATGTCTCAATAATTAATACTGCAGGAGGCTGGTTTCCTGTAGCTCTCTCAGTTCCAGTATTAAGAGAGCATAACTGGCAGGAGACTTTCCAACACTCTAGCTACAGTGTGCATAAATACTGGGGGAGAGAAATGGGACTTTATATCCCTGCCACCCCCATCAACCTCCTGATGCTGCACAGACCCTGCAGGCCTCTGTAGCTGCTTTTAGCCCGGGTTCCAGATTTACCAAGATACAGAGAAATTGTACAATCCTTTTGTAACCATGAGTGCTGCCAGCTCAGTAAGAGCATGTTATAGGAATTGAGACAGGAACTCAAGACACGCTGAAGTATCATACTGAAGAGACATCTGCATCACAAGGACTATGCTCATTTCCTCCATTCACATCAGAGCTGCATCCAATTCCATCTATGGATGATCAACATCAAAATGCTTGCTAAGATTGTAATGTCAATTAATTTTGATTCATAGGAGGGGTAAGCAATAAAATGGCAATTAATCAATGGATAAACTATTAAATCTTCTTGAAAATAAGAATTCAAAGTTCCAGCCAGAGGTGGAGAGATTCAGACTTAAGGTTTAGCCTGTGTCTTCACATTACACATGTATATAGCAGCAGAGTGGGGTTGACATGTTCTGAACTACTGAATTGCAAAGATTAAACACAGAAATAATAATTAGCTGACATTTCCTACCTAAATCTCTGAAGAGTTTATATTGTTACATTTTCCTAGTATGCTGGTAACCTGATTCCCCCCAAGATTATTATATTGTCTGCAATGGGCACTACTGATGTCTGAAAAATATATTTCTTGATGGGCAAAACCTTGAAGCAGGAATGTTATTTTATAGAGAGGCTTTGAGTATTTTTTCATTTTAAATTAAGTTTACTTGAAATAAGAAAGCTTTACACAAGCACACAGGACCTTATTGCTTCTCAATAAATTTAAGTAAATATATTCTTCGAAATTAAGTTAAAGTAATTTCTCTTGAAATATACTATCAACAAAAATATCAATAGTGAAACATCTTTGTGTAACATAAAACACTACATTCAAAATGTAATTTCTCTTAGCATGGATCACAGAATCTCCCAATACGATTATAATTTCAATTTTCTTCTATGAACATGGTTTGGCTCAGCCAGAAAAACCCTCTGGCAATGTGTTAAGACAATCTCTCTGCAACTTTGCTGCAGACATGCAGCCGAAGTTGGTTTTCTGAAGCAAACAAGGATTTATGTCAATCTTTTAAACCAGTGACAAAATTTAGAGAGAAACTCATCTCATTTATTCAGTTTCAATACACTACTACTGTCTGTATCCCAGTTGTGCCATGCTCTATACTTGTTTTCTTGCTTTTCCATATGTAGACACAGGAAAGGGAAGAAATTAAAATCCCAACTCTTAATGTTCTCTGAGATTTTCACTGATTGTTTGCTGTGGCTCACACACAAAGCGAAGCAGCAGAGGAGACAACTGCAGAGAGCAAATCTGGAGTATGAAGCCACAAAGGGCAAAGCCACAGGACAGAACAATCTTTAAGTAGCTGGAGAGCAGAAGAGGAAACAAAGAGGGAGCAAGGACAGAGGGTAGGAAGCTACAAGAAGGTATATAAACAATTTTTTTTCCTGCATTTTTGATGAACAATGGAAATGGAACATGTTTGATTTTGTTAATTGCAGAAATGTGGAATAGTCTGAAGCTGTACCACAAAAACCTTTTTTTTTTTAAGTAGCAAAGTATACTCTTGAAATTAAACACAGGCTCAGATATAAAGTTAAGGTTCTAATTTTATATATTGTTTTCTAGAGACTTGGAAAACAGCAAGAAAAAGAAGTTATTTTTCTACTGATGAAGGTAAAGTTCCATTAACCATTGTCCTTCACTCACACATCTTCTCACTTTTCTTCTTCTTCAAACTGGAAGTGCCTTTTACAAGGAATAGATCTATTCTTCCAGGGCTGATGCATGTGGGGTATAGATTGCTATATGCCATGGCGTGCACAAGAAAATTTCAATCCTTTAACATCACTTGGGATGCTGTTTTGCATATGATGCAATGAAAAGTGACACTGCTCCCAACTATGAAGTTTGGTTAGAAGATATCCCAAGACAGTGTGACACAGAAATGGATCCTTTCAAATCACATACAACTAATATTGATTTTATTCTGTAAAATATTGTGAACAAGTGTTTGGGACAAAAGCCAGAGAGGATAAGGGGAAATCTTACAACCATCACACAGGGAAAATGACAATACAACTGTGACTTTGGGGTGGCCCTTGCTCTGGAAGACATAATAAAAAAATATGGTTCATGCCTTCACAAATTGCTAGCTATGTTTATTTAATGGTTCCTCATGATTCTTTCCAAGTTTCTGCCTAATTAAGGACTTTTATTTGATGAACAGATAGAAAACTTAATCCAAATTCAGAGTCCAAACATTCTGAGACAGCTATTATTAGCAATAATAACTACTGCATCTAATACACAATGAGCAATTATTCACTCACTATATCTCCATCGTTGTTTTTGAAGTCTGTGAAAAGAAGGTTTTCCAGTACTTACTTAATATTGGGTAGAGATCTACTTATTTTTGTGAACAACTTTTCATTGGTGCTTTTTCTAAAAATGGATGAGTATTCTCATGCAACATCACTTGTTTTAAATTTACATCTTTATATAACAAACTAATTTTCAATGCCCTCTCTGACAATTACAGTTACAAAACTCACTTTGCATAACTAATAAAATTCCTCATATCCCTGAACATTCCTATCTGTGAAAAGCAGAAATGGTATAGGAAATTTCAATTTATATGCTCACAAAAATTCAGGGAAAATTCCAGCACTACTTCCAGATGTTAAAAGTTGCATATTCAAAGTGGAAATATGCAAACATCCAACTGTACGTGTTATGAGCTGTTGGCAGAAAGTCTCAGTCTCCTTCACAGAATTTTTGGGTATCTGCCAAGGGTTTAATTTTGCTCCTATTGTACTGTGGAGTTGCAACATTATATAAAACTGTGATCTTTACATAGTAGATACTTCACTTAATAAAGGAAACACTGTGGGAATGGTATCTAAAATGAGATACTGGGAGAGCAGTATTTTATGTATTTCTCAAAATGAGATGACTAGAAATGAGGGTGTTCTCACAAGGTGCTTAATGTATGACCAAAATGGAACATATTAGAGGATTCCCAAAAGCACCTCCATTAGAGCCAAGTACTGACTTCAAAAGCTTAGCTCTTTAATCTTAGCCAGAGAGGCAGGCAAAGACATCTCAGATTCCCTTTTGTATCAGAGGCAACATCCTCACAGCTGAAGTGCCTCAGAGCTCTGCCCTGCTTCTGTCTTCTCTATCATTTCCTCCTGTTCATCATCTCTGTTCTAGCACTGTGTTTGGTTTGGTTTTATTTTTTCTGCAGAAGCAACTTTGTGCCAAAAGCTTGTGAAATAATGCATCTTTGTGAACTCAAACTTCAACAACTTTCAAAATATGTATGAAATTTAACTAAACATTTTGTTAATTTCAGTTGTAGAAAAAAAGGGCAAAATCTGAGGATTTTAGATATAAGATGCATATAGGTTTCATTCTTGTCTCTGGCACTGTAGTGTATACATACGAGACTAGAATTAAGATGCAAGAACACGTCTCTGTTTTGAAATTAAAACCCCAAATAACTTACCACAAAATTTGATATATTAAATCTGAGTCTCTAAAATAAAGATGTTTCAACCACTTCACTTCAGACACAAGGTATGGCAGTACCTAGGAGGAGTTCTATGGGCAGATCTGTGTAGCTGATCTTAGTGGTTCCTTTCTAGCCTTACTTTCTAACAATGTCCTGAATTTGCCATTTTAGAGCATGAAGCATCTGCCTTTCCTCCAAATGATTTATCTGCTAAATCTAAGAATTAATCAGAAAATGGGTTTTTAGTTTAGTTTTGCCTTCTCACATGAGATGGGCTAACAAGATTTAATAATATGTAAAGAGACCCTTGGAAAGCCAGAGAACAGTACTCTTACTTTACAGTCCCTAAGTGGTGCAAAATAACGTCATGTATCTATTCAGGCAGTCAGCTCATTCAACAGAACACCAGCCTGCAGAGAGCTTTCCAAATTTAGCTGACAGATAAACAGCGAGGAAAAAATACCCTGAAAATGGGTTGCATATAACAAAATAGCAATCAAACATGCAGCACATGGGGATTCACCTTATAATTTTTACCACTTCTAGCACAGAAGGTGAAAGGCTACAGAAGTAGCTGGGATGGTAGCAGGAAGACCAAATAACAGATCTCCCTCCCCTCGAGGTTTGATTTAACCTACGTTTTTTAAGGTGTTTTCATTTGGACTGCTGCTTCTTGATAACCAGAGCATGATTATTATTTTCCCCATTTTATACAGCTACTGCATAACAACAAGAGTTGTTTCACTTGGTAGAACAGTTTTCAGAACAACTGATAGTTGACCTTTACTGTAAAGAGCTCTATTTGCCACACAGATGGCTACAGATTGAGTACTTGTGATTTTCAGTACCAACAACCTGTCCTGAATTAATTTCACGAGACTAAATCACATTTTATCAGATTTATTACTTCTCCAGTGAATCCAGGAATGATTAAGCCTGACAGACATAAGCATTTTAGAAGCCTGACTGATTTTCCTATGTTAAAAACAATAGTTCTTCTATTATCTACAAGAATTAGTATTATTAATAGTGATTTATCTAAAAATGTTTCATGTAGTGTTAACCAAAACCTGTACTGCATATCTTCAGGCCTGATTTCTATGTGAAGTTTCATCATTCTGTGAAATACTTCCAATGCAAAAGGAGTTGCTTTTGAATTCCAGCTTTCGTTATCTGTTACTCCTATTAAGTATTTAACAATATATTTAAACAAAGGTTGAATACATATTTGCATATGCTTGACCTAAACTACTCTGACTTGTTCTGAAATTTTTGAAGTAAAATAGACCCACTTACAGCTTTTTGACTTCCTCATGTAAAATTTGTCCAAATTGTTTCTGATTCCTAACATCCCGCTACCTCATGTCACTCTGAAAATAACATCTTTAAGTTCAACGGTGATTAACTCTCTAGTTTTAATGGCTAGACATAAGAAAAAAAAATAATGTCAGGAGCTTATACAAGTAACTTGGAGGCACCTGGTCACTGGGGTAGAATCCAAAACTCTGTATTAGGCACCAAGGCTTCACAGAGAGCACAGGAAATTAAATATCTCAGAATAGTATCCTTAAATGCAGACCTGCTGACTGGGAAGTTGCAAGATCTGTAAAAACAACTGGCTCCTACTTAGTATTAATACAACAGGAGTGCAAGACAAACTGTAAGTGCCCCTTACTATAATGCTGTCACTGAATGTATTAAATTTAGGAAGAAATGAACAGAGGATTATTCATAGTCCTTAACATTCACAGTCCTTAACATTTAGCTAGCTAGTTTTCTTAAGGCTTCCTGTATAGAACTTCCCATGCAGACTGACCGCCAGACCATGTAATTTAAATGAATCAGATGACTAAAGAAGGGTGGTCTAAAGTTGTAGAGATAAGCCTATAGAAAGTTCTCATGAAATTGTGAAATCTGTTGCAGCTCATCATTTATTAGGGCAATGGAGACAGGAAACAGCTCTCCCTTAGTGGTTCAGAGTAGGCTGTTTAATTTCCTATGGTCTGTCATAACAGTTCTCTGGGCTTCAAACCGCCATCAGTACTGACAACACACTACTAACATACCCTAAGATACCTGTTGTACAAATTCTTGAATTTTATTAAGAAAGATTTGGTCTAAGGTTTTGAACACAACTCTTTGCACTTCTTTGCAGGCTGCCTGTTATTTCTGGGATACAGCAAGAGCAAACAGACAAAAGGGTATTTTGTAAAGTCCTTCTAAACTGCTCTGAGAATACCCAAAACTCTGCATATACCTTCAAGCTTGGCAAGTGGTTTTGAAGCAGCTCTGAAGAACCATCAGGGAAATTGTTTATATCACTCTGAGTTGATTATGATTCTCTGACAGTTTACTGTTTCACAGAGGTACACTGTGACCTATTCTAAGGACTCAGCACTTCCTAGTCCTTTTTTTCATTATTGGAAGGCCAGATCTCATGTGTAGGTCCCTGAAGAATGTTTAGCTGCATCTGAAGTACATGGACAAACAATACGCTTATCATAACGTCATTATACTGAATTGAAGTCATGTCCTAGTGGTAAAAACACTTACACAGCCAAGGAGGCTGTGAAACACAGCTCCCAATTCAAGAAGACAGCCTTAACCTCCAGGCAAATGCCTGTTTTGTTTGAGAGCTCCTGCCATGGCTCCTGCTGATGCTGGGACTGCAAAACAATACAAGGGTCCAGAAACAAGTCAACATGACTAACCTTGGAACAAAAGCAATATAAAAATTTAGGGCACTTGGTTGAAAGAAGGTTAGTTGAGTGGTTTTTTATGTGATTTCAGCAGCCCAAGTACCGGGTGCTGGAACTGTTGGGCTGTTCCTTCCCAGATGGCTGGTCTTACGAGACTTGTGCTGCACTCCAGCCCACCCCTGTTCCACCTGAGAAGTTCTGGCATTTATGTGTGCAAAGTAACACAGCATTGCTGAGCAGGATTCTGAGAGGCTGGACAGCTGCTGGCAGCCTGATGGTCATTCTTTTAGGGTGACACAATTGCGGATCCAAGCTGAGAAGAACCAAGAACCCAGATTTCCTATTCTAAGCTTTAAACTACTAAATAATAGCTTGTCATCTCAGAAGATCATAGGATGGTTAGAGTTGAAAGGGACCTTTAGAGGTCTTCTAGTCCAACCCCCCTGATGTAAGCAGGGACAACCTAGATCAGGTTGCTCAGAGCCCTGTTCAAAACCTAACCTTCAATGTTTCTGGGAATGGGGCATCCACCACCTCTCTGGGCAACCTGTTCCAGTACTTCACCACCTTCATTGCAAAAAATTTCCTCCTTATGTCCAGTTTAAATGCCCTCTCTTTTAGTTTAAAGCCATTACCCCTTGTCCTATCACAACAGTCCTTGTAAAAAGACTGAGAATAATTCTGAGAAGCACTGAATCAAATGTGTGCACAGGAATATCGGAAATGTAACATTTCCTACCAGCTGTCTTAAGACTTCCAGTACAGTATGTAGATGCACTGAATCACTTTGCAGACCACTGTACTACTTGTGAAAGTAATCTTGAGAGTCGGCCTCTTGGGTGAAGCACTTCGGACTGCTCACTTGAAGATATATACAAATATGTATCCGTTGTTCATATGGAGAACTTGTACAATTTAACTAAAAGATTGCATTGAATTATATCTAGAAAGAAACAGCTGACTAACTGTAATGTATACGTGAGGAATCTTAGGTACACACCTTGGTAATGTTAGTTCTTCTCATATTCAAGACATGCACTGACACTGACAACTTCAGCTCAAGCTTTATGTCATGGAGCAAACAGGAAGGAGAGGAAGAAACACAACTGACTGGCAGAGTCCACCAGGCCTGACATTGCTCAAAGAAGAGCAATATTTCATAATGCAAGCTGATGTTGCTTTAGGACAGCATATGCCTATTACTGGTTTTGAGCTATTTATTCTTGCTTTACTTGATTTTTCACAGTGGTGGGCCTGAATTTGTGTTTATAATCAATAAACTAGACCAATGTGTTATTAAAAAATCAGCTATGAATTAAGAGCACAATTTTAAAACAGTCAGCTGTAACCATGCCCCTACTAGATCTAAAAGAGACTGAATGTTTTTTTTCACATATTTATGTATATATTATACTCACTGTATAAACAGGCATTGATAAGCTTTTTACACTAGAGGGTACTTTGCTTATTCCCTTGTATTATACCTTGCATGGAGTTTTCTGCAGTATTTGAACTCGAGAAGCTTTTAGTGTCATCGGGGTTTTGTTGCAATAAGTATATTAATGTGAATATCAGTTTCAATCAGTACCTATCTGAGATAACCCTGAAGATCTTAAATTGCAGGGAAAAAATAGGACAGATGTCCTGTCTAAATCCTTTCAGTGACTTTCATGGTCCTGAAGCCATTGAAACTGAACTGTAATTTAAACTATTTTTGTGCTTATGTTGCTATGCTAGTATATCCTGGCTGGAAAGAAAATAAACAAAATAGCATCTCAAATAAATTGAAATGGAAAAACTAAACCACTATTTAATATAATCTAAGAGTTTAGCTTATGTTTTGCAGAATGCAGAAGTCATTAGGCTGAGAAGATTGACTCCTGCCCATTCTACTGAAAGAAAACCAACACTGACAATCATATACAAGAACCTGTATTCATTTTACTATCTCCTGCAATGAGATATGTATGTTGCTCTCTAAAGAGAAGTGTTCATACAATGAGCAAGTCACATTACATAACGGTTCCATTATTACATTTTGCATGCTGCCTTTTTATGCATCAGATATAAGCAAAGCAATATTGAGGTCCGAAAAATTAAAATTATGTACATATCTTCACTCATCTCTTGGATGACAGTTATTTTAAGACAGTCTGCTCTCTATGCAATGCCTCCTACAGGAAGTGGCCTTCTGAGAAATCAGATGTCTGTACACTGACCAACATCTTCCTGGTTTTCCCCCTCAGGGGCCTGAATACATGGAGTAGAAGCAGAGAAACCTAACACAACAGACACCACACCAGATTTTCCCCTTAGCCTGACAAATTCCACATTTTAAACATTAAAACTGCACTGTTCTTCTCGGTGTTCATAGGAGATAAAACTGAAAAAGATTCTTCTTGCCTCATTTCCATTACATTAGGCCATTCTCTCTTTTTCCTCCCTATTGTTCTGATGCTGCTTTGCAATATCTGAGGATAAGTACATAAACTTGAGGAGCTAACAGTTTGCACCTACACCAAAGGCCAAACTTCCTACAGAAGTGAAGACACTTTCAGGGTTATGCAGTCTTCCACTGAAAGCCATTGTTGCCTGGCATACATGCCCTATGGCAAGGTTTTGACCTACTTGAGAACAGGCATTATGCCATCCAAACAGATGGGCAAAAGCGTAGACAGTCAGGAGACCATGTTTGTACATCAAGCTTGGATGACGAGGGCATGATTCTCAGCTGAGAACATTTAAATAATTGTTCATTCGGAGCTTATGCTCCTGTCACAGAAAGTAATGTGTCACCATTAATCAAGCTTGGAGTTCAATGCCCTTTAGGAAAGGCACTGTAATGTAAGGTGGATATAAACAGCCAGACAGGATTCTGGGAATTATTGGTCTGTAGCACAATTACAAAAATTGTTGACTTCTAGTCACACCTCTGCCACTAACTTCATAGAAGTGACCTTGAGCAATTCAGTCACACTGCTTAACTCTCCTTTCTCTTGTTCTACCAACACAAACTTGCACACCATAGAAGCAACGTTGTGGGTATAAATCATTGTGCGTGCATAGCGTCTACAACAGAAATACACATCATTTTAGCTGCTTTATCACATGTGAAAAACTTATTATGTGAAATTTTGGTACAACACCTACAAATCTCCATTTCCAGGCATGACAATTTTCACATGGCTAGACCTCATATTGCTGGTTTTCAGTGTCATGGGGATTTTATTTTTTGAAGATTAAAACAGTTAATATGTGAGCAGAAGTGGATAGAATTGTAAATGCTTTCACTTTGTCATTTGCAATTTCACATGCTTCATTGATTTTCAACATGATCAGCATGTGAAATATAGATGAGTGGGTATAACAAATTATTCCAGACTAATGCCAACATTAATAATAGTCACTATTTATGTACTAATTTGTGCTAAATCTGTTTTGGACAAGAAATAACTAGAAAAGACATATGTTGCGTACATATTTTTCCAAACTAGACACACATTAACCAGGATATAAAAAACCAGGTACTATACACAAACAATTGGATGTATGAAAATGGCTCCTAAATGCTCAAGGTAAATGTCAACTTTTAGATGTAATGTTGTTATTAGACCATAAAGCCCCAATTTCTTTATCAGTGCTTGTAGACATGCAACAAGACAAAGCTATCTAAAAAGTAAGAATGAATTAAGTCTGAATTTCAAAAAAGTATTTGCTGATTTAGGGCACTCAGTTTGAGAAGCTTTTCCTATATAACTTTCATAAGGTAACTTGTTAGCAATGTCTGAAAGTTAAATCTACTTAGTTCAGTAGTCTCAGTAGGTTGAATTGGACTATTTCCACAGCAGGTGCTGCGTAATGCTGTGCAGAGTTATTCAGTTGGGGTTTTTTGCACACTTAAAAGCAATCAACTTTTCTAAGAACTCCTCGTGTACTGTTAATCTTGTTTCCTGCCAGTTAGGTGCTGATGGAAAGGATATTATCCAAATCCACTGCAAGTTGTTCTGAAATCCCTTTAAATTGTACTGGGATAAACTCAGTTCCCAAAAGTATTTCTCAGAAAAGCTATAATAAGTTAAATTGGTTATCACAGTAATTACCTCCTCAAATAAACTGTCCACTAACAGTTGTTTAAAAAAAAATACAGTATTTATTTTAAAATAAGTGTTGTATGATATTTAAAAACAAATGTGCTGTGCAGTTCAAGAACATTTCAATGAAAACAACCTATTTGCCAACTGATATCATTGTAGCGTTTTCAACATTTAGTCAAGCTTAACTAACTTCAGGGAAAGGAGTCATCCTTCAAATATATGACATGTATTTATTAACCAATTCACAAAGGTTTCTGTGCAACAAAGCAGCAATGAGCCTTTATGATTATTAAAATGTCAAAAGAAAACCTAATCTGTCATACTGTGAATTTCCCCCAAATTACAACCACCACTCTTGTACTGTTACAATGCACTGTTGATGACAGAGGAGGTACTATATGGATGGCATGCTGTGATCTTTTCTGTGTAATTTATACAGTCAGGATCCATTCTTAGGGCACACCTAAAAGTAAAGCACACAGAGAGAAGCATAGCTGCAACTATTAGAGCTCTCTGATCACTCAGTTGTAGCACAAATAGGAAAGTAACCTTGCAAACAACACAAGCCATTAGAGGCAGCAAACTATTCCTCTTCTCTGTCACCTTTAGCAATAGATAACATCTTTCTTAAGGCATTGCTCTAAGCATATTTCCTGTCCAAGGAGTTGTTCTTTTTGTCTCTCCCTCCCTGAGGGCACACAATGCACCCTTTCTTTTCCTCTGAGATAAGGTGGTTGCCCTTCTCACAGTTTGGGTCTTACAGGTGCAGCCTTGCTTTCTCTTCGTATCTATATGGAATTAACCAGTAGGAATGAAAATATAACTGCATTTTACTATCTCCCTTCTCCTGAGATGGTCAGTTATAATAATATGATTTTTGGTTGAGGAAATAGTGCAATAACAACATGAGTCCTTTACAAGATGAAAAGAGAGTCAGGAGCATCCACAGGAAGTAATCAAAACTTTCTTTGAGTTGGGTGCATATTCTCTTTCGATTATTGTTTCTAACATTGCCTGATTGTGTACTCATGTATTGCAATTGTGTACTCACATATTGCAATTACTTTAATAGTGACAGAAGGCTTCAAGCTATTCTAAAATCTTGGTTTAGAGATGCAATTGTATCTTTTAGAAAATATATCTATATATAGATTTCACAAATTAAATTAAATTGGTTTTAATAAATACTGTTCCTTTTTGACTACTCTATAAATTCCCCTTATCAATATGTATTTATGAACATATTCAGATACAGGAAGATCATACATAAGTAGGAATATTTTTAATTTCTGCTCAAACAGAAACACATACCTAGCTCCCACTGGGAAGTGGGATAACTGGAAAAGTAAAGATTATTGAAACTGTTCTTCATGCACAATATATAAAGTATTCACATTCTTTCATAAATGTATATTAAAATGAATTTAATTGAAGAGAAATGTCAGTCAAATCATTACCTTGAAACAAACATGTAATTTTTATCATGCATCATTAGCAGTTTCATAGGGAGCATGGCTATGGCTCATCTCATTTGAGAACAAATCTCTAAGAAATTGAAAACATAAAAATAAAAAAGCTATAATTATTTTTTAACAACTAAGAGCCATAGCTGAAGCACATGAACTCAGTCATCCATGTTAACTGAAGAACACCTTAACCACCACTACACCCTAAAAAACTTGAAAAGGATCTGCAAAGGGCTTCATCATCTCCCATCTTCTTTGGGGCTAATATGATAGATTGCCTTAGAAATTTTCTAAAACTGCCAACACATGGCTGTTGCTGACAGGAGCTAGACTCTCTGCAGGAATTATTACAGTCTATATCCTTAAGAGGATCTTCCAGGCCAAGTACCTTATACTGTGCTCTTGCATTCACATCAGAACTTTACTGTTTCACTGGTACAAAGCACGGTGCTCCTAATATATGGAACATTTTGCTCCAGATAGTTCATTAACTTAAATATTCCCACCTTCCCCAATACTGTGCTTGACTTAGCTCACGATGATCACATAAAAATATTATGAATTATAGAAGGATTCTACACTTTAGAAGGTCTATTCAAACCTCAAGAACTTTATAACTGTTAAAGTTTCCTGTGTGAGACATTAAATTTGGCTATAAATTAAATAAAATCTTGGCAACTTTGTTCTTTCAGTAAGATATACAAAACGGAATCTTTACCAAAGACACAGTAAAATGAGCAACTGGTTCCACTCTAATGTGTTTAAAGAATATTTTCCAAGAAAGATTAAAAAACATAATAGATTTTAAAAGTTTTAGTTGGAATTAAACTATTGTACTAGAAAAGAAGAAGGTTCAAAGTTCAAGTCATGGGCTACAGGCTTTCTTTCCATCTGAAATTTATGGGACTAGCACTTGCTGATTTACACTTCAGTTCTTCTACAGAGTGAAAAAGTTTGTTACATATAGCAAAGGGTTTACACAATTAAGTTTTAACAATAAGCAGACTAGGAAATAGAACTTACTAACACATCTGATATTTTCCTGGTTGGATACTATCAACACAAAAGAAAAATATGCAGTTAGTTCCTATGTACAGCTAATGTCTTTAATGGGCATCTAATTTTTTTCAGTTAATTTCTGCTATGCTTGAAGTCCTGAGAGATGGTTACACCACTTATCCTGCAAACATGAATGCTATACACTACCATATTTATCTATAATGATACAGCTAAATTATTCTGGTAAGTCTAGCATTCATAATAATCATAGAATGGTTTGGGTTGGAAGGGACCTTTAAAGTTCATCTAGTTCCAAACCCCCTGCTATATGCAGGGATATCTTTCACTAGATTGGGTTGCTAAAAAGTTCCATGCAACCTGACTTGAACACTTGCAGGGATAAGGCACTTACAAATTCCTTGGACAACCTGTTCCAGTGTCGCACCAGCATCACCATAAAAAATTTCTTCCATACATCCAATCTAAACCTACCCTCTTTCAGTTCAAAAACACTGACTCTGCTCTAGGTGAACCTGCTTTAGCAAGGGGGTTGAAATAGATGATTTCCAAAGGTCCCTTCCAATCCCTACCATTCTATGATTGTCCAGTCACTACAGACCTTGGTAAAATGTCTCTCTCCATCTTATAAATCCTCTTTATATGTATTGAAAGGCCACAAGAAGGTCTCTCTGGAGCCTTCTCTTCTCCAGGCTGAACAACCTCACATCTCTCGATAATCTATGGAGATACTCAGTTATTAAAGCACTCTCTGGTTCTTATATACCTCATATGTCTCTCTTTGAGCTTTTTGAATACTACCGGAGAGAGGAATACACAAAATCAAATGTAAAGACCCATACTTCAGCTTCCTCTTTGTACTTAACTCTCCTCAGTGATTAGTACCAGTGAACTGCTGAGGATTTTTAAGGTGTATTATTACCTACAGGTCATTTTATTTTTTAATTAACATCACTCATCTTTAAGTGATGACAGGAAATAAGAAATTATATATAACCCTGAAACACACTCAGTGTTTCTGTGTGCTTCTTTCACAGTGACAGAACACTCACAAGGATCCAGTGCTGTTGTTTGCAGGTGACTTGGTCCCTTCATGAACTCTCCTGGAAGTTGCACAACCGGAGCAACTTTCCACATCCCCATCCTCTTGACATTTTATGCAGAACACAATTTCCCCATCACATCCTCTCTTCCCAAATACCTCCTTTCATCTGTCACCCTCCTATTTCTCTTTTCCTTCTGATGATATAAAAGCATTTGGACATAAAGGAACCTCCTAAAATTATAATCTTGTGCTTGCTTGTTCAACATGTATTTCTGTACTAAATCCATCCCTCTTTCCATTAAGACAAAACAACAACAAAAAAGGCACGCACACACAAAAACCCCAAACAAAGAGCAAAACACACACACACACAAAAACCAAAACCAAACAACCAAAACCAACCAACCAAAAATACCCCAAAACAAAGACAAAGAAAGAAAAAAGCCACAAGGGGGAAATTAATCTGCAACAAATGTCAGACGATTAAATCAGTGGTGCAAGGATAATCAGCAAGAAGGGGAGAATTTGACAAGGCAGAAATTACAATTATCCCTTTGGACAAGGGTTCACATAAGGGAATAGACTGATCAACACAGAGCAGCTCATCAGCTTCCTGTGTTAGTATCATGGAGAAAAAAAATTGTTTTTCTTGTTTGGATGTAAGCTGTTTTCTTTGCATACCCTTCTCTAGTTGGCCAAAGATATACCCTGATCCTTTTTCAGACCCCTGAACTTCATCCAGTAGTTAAACTCCTTGTACAACTCTGAGAGAAACTCCAAGTAACAGTACCAGTATAAATGTTAGTATAATTTAAAATAACCTTAGTAGTTCCTTTAACTTGCTGCAGATTTAGCTAGCAGCACACAAACTTTATGCAATTTCAGAGTGCTGGGATTATTTTGGGAGAGAGACTCTCAAATTGGAAGCTTAAAAGAGGGGACCAAGAATACTAATATTTCTCCTCAGGCAAATAGTCAAGGTAATTATTATTTGCCTTTCAAAATACAGCCAGGGCTCCCAGGAGGTTTATTTTACAGATAACCACTTAAAATGCACAGAATTGGTGCAGATTAAGACAGATGGTTGCAAGAGAGGTTTAAGTAAGAACGAGGACTTTTCCATACCATCACAAAACTAATGTGTAGCAGAATAATTAAAGCCAAAGAGACAAGAAATAAGAGCAGTTTTTGCTGATGAAGCGCATGGAGTATACCTCAGACTTCACAGATGCAAGAAGTGTGCACTACATGGCTAGCAAATACTGTTACAATACACAAGATGCACAAGCAAAGCACTGATTTACGAGTGAGGTTATTGCAAAGTTTAGAACCCAGCTCTTGAGCATGTAAGTATAAATAAATAATGTCAGTGGAGAAAAATGCAAAGAGCTTGTTTGATGAAGTGAGAAAGGTAAAATTGTGAATGTATGTCACGTGCCATTGTGCAAATACAAGAAAGGAGGCAGTGTTGCTCCAGAAGATTAAAGATGTGTATTTTTTTTGTTCTTCATTTAAATAGAGCAGCATTTAATAGGAGTTCCTAATGGATATTCTTCTTCCTTATGAAAACGAAAAGCAATTTATATGAACATAGGTTTTTCAACATTTATTTCACCTGAACTTTGAGCAAAAATGTCACACAGCACTTATTGTTGTAATGTTCCATTAATATTTTTCCAAAGTAAACATTTTGAATTTCTGCAAACAAAATTTGAAATATAATTCAGATAAATTTTTAAGTGTGATAAAATCAAATATTTTCATTTTAAAATCGAGCATTTTAATTGACCAACACTGAAGTACTTCTATTAAGTGTAGATTTGCAAGAAAGGTTAAGATTTTAGTCACTAAAATGTTCATCTCACAGGAATGTTCAGATCACAAACTTTTCTGTCTTGTCATTTTCTCCTGCACAAGTCTTCTCTCCAGGATTTCCCCATCACAACACAAGGCTACTAAACAGAAGAGTAAAGGTGTGTTTAACAGATCTATAAATTTCTATTATGAACTAATGAAATAGGAAGAAAGGACATTTCTTTTCTATATAATTTAACTTCCCTAAACCAATCTCAGAGACCTTTCTAGAGGCAGTAGGTGTTAAAACAAAAAGTCTAAGGACAAACAATCTGCTTGAAATCACTTCAGTACTTCTGCCTATTGTAAAGCTACGTAGATGCATGAATAACACACTCCTTAACTTATGGCAGTGATTGATGCTTTTTTTTCTCCCAGACAACTCTACCTAAATTTGATCTTGAGTATTTTAACTGTTACTAAGCAGAAAAACCCTAATGAAGACCTTAGGAATTGCAAAGCTAAAGCAGATGTGCTTCATTAGTATACTTTTCAACATAGAAAGAACATCTATTTTATCTTTATGCAGCATGGCAAACCTAGAGATGGTACTCTTATTTTTATGCTACTTAAAAGACAAATTCAAATCAGTTTTTAGACTGTGAAGACATTTAGTTTGATCATCCTTGATATGTATTACTAAGTTAGCTCTTGATATTTACATTCGCTTCAAATACTGCATTTGATATGAGATACAATAGAGGAAATGAACTGCTAGTGGATTTTGAGACATGCTATAGTTGGCACTGTTTTCTCAGACTGTCTTTCTGCAAAGGACAGGAAGATTAAACATGCACTGGAGTTAAAATTAACAATACAGACCAAAATTGCAGGTACTCTATCTATTATTTTTAAAAGAGAATCTTAAATCACTGTGCACCATCATGTCAGTGGGACAGCACCCTCTTGGAGCTGGAGCTGCCAAAGGTTTGGAAGTTCTAAATTCATTAGCTCTATTCGCCCTCTTTAGGTTTCACAAACACACACGAGCTATAGGTCAAACACAAATCCTCACTTTAACACCCCTGTGAATCTAATAGTTATTAGTTAGACTTCATAGAAGTGTCTTTGAATCACCTGAAATTCTCTTCAATGAGGATTCTAGCTTTTGTGACATTCTACAAATAGCAGTTCAAATCTACCAGGTTACCAGCTGGGAGTATCTGGCTTTCCTTGTAGGTATTTATGATTTTGGTATATATATATTGATTTTATTTCTAATGCTTCACCTCTTCAAGTGTTTTGATGAAAATACTGGCTGTCACTTGCTTATAGGATCTTAATTTTACTGTATTTTGGCAACAGCTGGCTTTCAAGCAGAGGATCAGAAATTCAATTTCAGTAGAAGCTACATACTTCAACAGCACTTTGCCAGTTTTATTTAAAATAATTTTTAAAACCACTACAAATGTATATTATTTATAACTATATCATAAAATATGCAATGCCTTTCTCTGCAGAGAATGTGACAAAGACATTGTTCAAAAAGTAGAGTTCCAATTCCTTTCTAAATAACTGTTTGCAAAATAACGGTTGCCTCACTGAGGATCAGGAACACGCTGTTATTTTAACTTCATAAGACTAAGATTACCATTTGGTAGCCTTTATGCAGAGGCATATTCATTCACCACAAAGTAACCTGTTTACACTTCAACAAAATCCAGTACAATGCATATCTCACATAAACACCAGACAGTTCAGATTTAAGAATAAGTGTGCATGTCTGTATGTGTGTGTATGTGTAAAGTGTATGCTTTTGCCACAATATCCAGTAATTCACTTTTTATAAGAAATAAGCACTACCTTTAGGAAAAAAAAGCATAAATCTATATTTTCAGAATTTCAACTGCAGCATATTACTTGTTTGTTCATAACTGAAAGCATCTACTGGGAAAAAAGTGAGACAGAAATATTGCTCCCCATTATCCTATTGTAAATTGGAGGAAAATTTTTGTTACCAACTGGAACAGCTTGCAAGTTAAAGTAGAAAAATATTAGCATCCTAAGTAATTTACTGTATGTGCATCCACACTAGCTGTGATTTTAGGAAAAAAAGAAAAAGCATCAATACATTAGAAGGAATTTTCATAAAGCTTATAGAATTCATGCTTAGGTACAAAGATAATTGATTATGATAAAGTAAAACATAAAGCACAGAAAAAGAGATCTAGCTACAGTATAAAAGGAGAAATAAAATGCATTCTTCAGCTGTACTAGGTCTGCAGGATATGTCTCACATAGGATTGCAGAATAGTTGGAAATATTCTTTCTAGTTGCCCTCAGAAACTAGAACTAGCCCTGAAAAATCAAGTTAATATGAAATATCTGAAATTAATATGCTAGTATTAATACATGGTACTTAGTTGCTATCTGAATCTTATAGTAATTTGTGGGCTTATTTTTTAAATAGAAAACAGGGCCTGCATAGAGCAAAGATAAATTTCAGAAGCTTATGCTCTATTTACTAAATAGTGGTGTGTTGAAAAAGACACCAAGTTTTCCTTATGATTACTGCAATCACAATGCTAACAAGAAGTATTTCTGATATGGTAATATTTTTAACACTTCTGTAAAATAAAAAAAATGCATGCAAGTAGCAGATGATGCTGGTCTTTAAAAATCAACCACCTCTGTGTCACAGTAAACATGTAAACATCACCTGCTGCACAAGGCACAGATTCTTTTTTTAAAAAAGATCTGTTGTGTGTGTATAATTCACATAATTCTTACACTCAATTTAAACTATTTCAAAACACCAAATTACCACTTGTGACTTTGTGAAATAGACTACCTTTTACATGAGGACAGCATATTTTAGACCCCAATGCATGTTTAGATTCAAAGAGATTATGGATAGGAAGGAAAATAAGTATGTTCTGATGGAAATGTTCTTATGAAATACATATGTCATGTACATAAATATTCCTTTCATTTGGCTAAACAGATGAACAAAAACCTCCAAACATTATAATCCTTGGTGCAAAATACTTTGTGTTTTCCAAGAAAGAGTCTAAGGAGAAACATACAGTTCCCATGCTCCCCTTTCCCCTGAAAAATTACACCTATTAACAAGAAATACATTTCTCAATTTTGTACAAATCACAGTAAAGGCTATAAACCTTTCAAAATAAAAAGCCTAAATATACTAACAGTTAAACGGCCATAATGCAAGTTTCTATATGAAAGCTTTATTTGGCCATTTTCTGGGCAAAACTGCAACCATCAGTTGATAAAGCACTGCCTCCATTTTGCTACCTTTGATAAAACCAAAAGTTTAGGATAAAATGAGAGTTGGAATTTCACTAAAGTCATAGCATAGCAAGAAGTTTGGTTCATTTTTAGTCATTTCTCTAATCACAGTCCCCTCTTTTCTTCTTAAGATGTAATATCTTTATTCTCTTTTGTCTATTCTTTTTCCCTGATATTTGGGCTTTAATTTTTCAAAGGAAAAAAGAGGCACTATAATGAGGCAGTATTTTTTTTTCTGTGTTTTGATTGCTTTTTAACACTTTTAATAGTGCAACATGTTCACTTCAATATCCATAGAACTGAAAATCCTGTCTTTTACCCACATCACGTCCTTCATTATCTGGAATTTTACGGTTCCAATGGCTAAAAAGTACTGAGGTTCTGTTATTATATATACTAGTGTTCAAGTAAGTAGAGGTAATAATCCAAAATGTTTAATTTCAGACATAGGGTAAGAGGAAATGGCTTCAAGTAGCACTAGAGGAGGCTTCAATTAGATATTAGGAAGAATTTATTCACCAAGAGGGTTATCAAGTACTGGTGCAGGCTGCCCAGGGAAGTGACTTGGTATCATTGTCAAATTCATCAGGGTACACTTGAACCCATGATCCAGATCACTTACAGAGATACTAAACAGTGTTGGGCCCAATATCAATCCATGGGGGATCCCACTTGTGACAGGCTGCCAGTTTGAGAAAGACGTATTTACCACTACAGTCTCGGAGCAGCCAATCAGCCAGGTCCCCACTCACCACACAGATCACTTGTCTAGATTGCAACACATCAGTTTCTCTAGGATGAGGCTGTAGGAAACTGTATCTATTCTATCTTCTTTGGAAAAAAAAAACAACCAACAACAACCCCCCCACCC